>OY720349.1:31368543-32013922 GCA_963082975.1 Labia minor
TTTAACCTATATATGAAATTTATTTTAATGACAAAAACTTTACAATTTTTTTAAAATAATTTATCATTTATCTAAAAGATTTAAAATTAAAATAAAATAAAATAAAAATTCACGTGGTATAATCTCGTAGTATACATTCTACATAATACAATAGTTATTAGTTTATTAGTTGACGCAGAATTATGGAAGGGGTTGATATTTTTAAATGTTAATTTATAAATATTATTTTAACTAAAATAATTAATAAATATGATCTAATGATATTAAATAATTAAAATGTTAACTTTTAGAATAAATTCAATACGAATATATTTCCTCCCCATAAAAGATTAAAACTTGATTGATATTAATTTCAATTATTAATAATTAATTAATTTTATTATTATTATCGACTATATATATTCAGTTTAACTTATCAATAAGTTAGGCCAAAGATCCAATTTTCGGTCTTATGAAAACTGGATGGAGGGTGGTTGATTGTTAGAAATTAATATTCAATTAAAGGAGGACATCTCTATGAATCTACTTATGTATCAAGTTACAATTATAAATTAGAAAAGTTGCGTTAAACTAATAGAGAAAATATTTATTGGCAAACTAAGTGGCAAATAACATTTGAGGTATAATAAAATGAGTCATATTTGTTTATTTTTATAAATATTATTATTATTATCTAATTGTTTGACGATTTTTCTTTTGAAATTATTTATTTTATTTATAATCATTATATTGTTATTAAAGAATAATTGACTGGAAATAAAAAAAAATATATAAAGGAAAACAGAAAAGGAAGAAAAGGAAAAATAACATTTCCATGCCCTAAAGTCTCAAATAAGCAATTATTAGACTGGAAAATAATGGTCGTATTACTATAATGATGAATAGAATAGATTCTTATAAAATGACAAAAAGAAATAAGAAACTGTTTTAAAAAAAAGAACTCCCTCTAATTAACATAATAAGGAAAGTAATATTGACTTTTTTTTTAATAAAAATATTACACAAATCCTTAAATTGTTTGAGACAGAAACTTATTATTCTATATATATATATATATATATATATATATACTAGCTGCTCAGAGCTCCTTCGTCGCTCTTCGCATCTAGACGGGGGCTCCGCCCCCTGTACCCCCCCGAGTGTCCCTATTCTGAGCTATAACCATCTAACTCCTAACCTGTCCCATCTCTCTCACGTTCCTTCCTACATTGTCCACCCTGTTCACAATTGGTCTTCCAAACGGACGTTTTCCAATCGAACTCCCACCAATATATTTTTCCTCTCCCAGTTTAGCCATGTGCCCTGCCGATCCCAGCCTTCTCTATTTTATGACCTATATCTAGAGATGCATAGAGGTCATGCAATTCCTTGTTATGCAGTCTCCGCCATTCCCCGGTGTCCTCATCTTTCTTTGGCCCATAAATGCTGGGAAGAATCCTATTCTCAAATACTCTGAATCTACTCTCATCTCCCAGGGTTATAGACCATGCCTCCCACCCATATAATACAATTAATAATTTAATAATTTTGATCCCCATTGATAATAATTTCCAGATTGTAACCTCGATTTAAATTCTTTGCGAATATTATTCTCTGATACTAATTATTTTGTCTTATCACTATTAATTTCAAACCCCATCAATTTTCCTGCCTCGATTAATTTTTTTATGCTACTTTAAATGTTATTAATTTATTTAAAAAAAAATCAAAGTAAACAAAATAAAAATAAAATATAAAATTAGCATAACACTAAACTACTATAAAAATAATATTAAAAAATATATTATATATTAAAATCTTACGTGAAAATCCAATTATGAGATCAAATTTTCTTAATTAAAATAATTTACTCACATAATCTTAAAAATTAATAGTATTAAATTATAGCCGTAATGTGAATGTTTTCAAAGTTTAAAAGGCCAATAAGATCAATTGAGATATTGTAAATATCAATAGATATATAAAAAGATTTTTATCTGCACATTGCTCAGAATTTAAATTACCGCCAAATTATCGCCACCAGCGCCTCTATGATCTAGTATGGTAACTAAACTATTTTTAATTAATTATTCTTTATAATTTTTTTAAAATTTTTCTAATTCAAAAATCGAAAATCGGGCTTCGAGGTCTGGTGGCCAGCCCCTTTGTGCTTCCGTGTAAAAAATTCCAGGTCCCTGCGTGCGATATATATGGCTGGAGAGCTCGGTCAGACAGACAGACAGACAGGCAGACAGACAGGCAGACAGACAGGCAGACAGACAGGCAGACAGACAGACACATTACACTTGCTTTTATTATTATAGATATATATCGTGTATATATATGATTATATTTCTACTGTAATATTATTATCAGAATATTCAAAAATTTATTATTTTATTGATTACCTGTTTCTTGTTAATGACTTTTGGAATCTAAACGAGTTTTAGCACATCGTATCTAATATTTGTACGTATCTCAAAATTTTAATCACCTAAATATACTAAATTATAAATGATATTGAAAATTTTTTAGAAATAATTTATAAATGGTTCTTATATTTTGTACCATTTATATAAATGTATAATGAAAGATGACTTTTCTTTGTTTAATTTTTATAATTGAATTTATTGTATTATATTGAACAAAAATAAGTATTCGAAATAATTTAAAAGAGAGATGTAAGAGATCATGAGAATATATTATTAATAATCTAATTCTAAGAACTAATCATTAATTTTTAAACTAATCGTGAATGTTAGAATCTACATGAATGTTAAAAATATAAAAAAATATATTTCATTAAAATAAAAATTTATTTTCATTTATTTATTGTAAATTTAAATAAATTTGATTTAAACAATTTAATACAGCTAATTCAATTTTTAAAATCAAATGAGAAAGCTTGATATACTTTACGAGAAATATTTTTATTATGATCAGATAATCAGAAGTGACTCAAACCCGAATTAGGGTTTTCACGAATTGCGAAATTTGAATTAATATAATATAATATAATAATTAATTACAGGTGTCAATAAAAGTCCAATGAAAATATAACAATGATTCAAGGTGGCTTTATTCAACATTACACATACATATATTTGATTATTATTCTTATTTTTAAGAATATTAATTATAATTATATGATTATTAAAAATAATTCTCTTTGACAATCATTTAACTTTTCTGAGATAAAAATATGGCCATGAATTTAGCAACAAAAATACAAATGAAAAATAAATAAATTTATAAAAAAAAATAAAATAAAGGATTTCTTCAATTATAATTATATAAAATTTATCTTATTATTTTAACTAAAATCTATATTTTTCTGATCTTGAAAATTGTCAACAGATTAGGTATATATGATTTTTTAAAAACAATTTCTTTCTAATTAATATAATTAATTTAAAATGATAATTAAAGAATAGGCATTTTATTTCACTTAAAATATTCAATAAATATCTCATAATATTAAATTGTATTAACTGAAATGAGAAATTTTACATTAACTTGAAGTGAATTGCTAAAATGAATATTATTTCTTTTTTTTGTATTCATTATCGAAAATGTCAGAGACATAATTTAATAAATAGATAATTACTGGGTTTATGAAAAAAGATATTTTTTTATGTATTTACAAATATGATATGATATGAATATATGAATAAAGCGGTCAGAATTGCAAAACTTTAATTTAAAATAAGAATTATGTATATCTATTCCGAATGATATTTCTTAAAATTTTATGTTTCGTAAATATATTCAGTGGTGTATTGGGAGAGGAACGCGAGGGAACGACGTTCCCTTACCTTTTTTCAGAACCTGAACGCGTTCCAGTACTTTTTCATGTCCTGACAACTCCCACTTAAATCTACTGTTAGAATTTCTTTTTTTGTGTTTGTTAATATTTTTTATAGTAAGAATAAGAGAAAAAAAATTTATAAGGAAAAAAATAGTTTGCTTAAAATAGGACTTTTTTGCTCCCACTATGCGTTCCCTTACTTCTTATTTTACCAATACATCACTGAATATATTGGCATATTTAAGTTGATTGGACTGAATAAATTAAAAATTTACTGGAGAAAGACAAAAGACAAATATTATTAAATAATTAATTATATGAAAATTAGATTATTAAGTTATATTAGTTATAAATATTTCTAAAAAAAATGTTTTTTGATAAAAAATAATTATTTATCAGTAGAATAAATAAATAAATAAAATGCTATAAAAACTTTACCTTCATAAAATTTGAACTTGAAAAATAATGAAAAATAAAACAGAAAAATTTAATTTAGTCTTTTGTAGGAACACTATAAATTTATTATTTTTTTTTCTTACCATTTCCCTCTTGGACTAAATGAAATATGTAATTTTACTTTGGATTCTTAGATGACAGATCTTGTGGGTATACAACTACAAACGCCTCAATCAAAATGATTTATTAAACCAACATGGATACTACAAAAGGTCGTCATATTTTCAAGGGTGCTACTGACAGGCCAGTATGCATTATCATTATTTGCCTCCTACGCCTATTATTCGTATTTATATATCCCCATTTTAATAAATGTTCTAATAAAGGTGGAGGAGGAATGAATCCCATTTTCTAGCGGAACATCTGACACAATGGTTTTTCGGACCCTCGTCTTTTGTGCACAATCGTACAAAAACACACTTGAGTGAAAAACATGGAGAGGACACTTACAAACATATAAACTTTATCTCGTTCGAGGATTGATATTGACTTAGAAGCGTCTAATTTGTTAATGTTATTCTGGAGGACATTATGGATCACATGAACCCTGTTATTTGGCCGATCATGCGGTCTTTGAACACACCATCTGGTTGGAATAGAAAAGGGTGAAGGAGAAACTATTCAAGTGAATAATCTCTTGTTTATGTGAAGAATGTGAAAATAAATTATCAATTAAATTAAAAATATCTTTGATTGATAAGAAGAAAACAAAAATAATTTATTCAATCAAGAATATATAATATATTAAATATATTTGTTATTATATTATTAACATCTGTCCTACAATCCATTTATTCAAAGTATGGACAGATTCTCTGTACCGAAGTAGCGCATTACAAAAATTCTTAATAAGAATGTATTTCTCTATTGATGAAAATAGAAATTGATTTACGATCTATAGACTATGTACATATATATAGGTAATTATAGGAAAATAATAGTAGAATATAAGAACCAACTAATTTATTAAATATCCTCGGACAGACACGCAATATTCTTATAACAATATTTTCAGTTCGTGAAGAATAAATTTTTTAAATTAACGAGCAGCTTATCGTTGAACCAGATACTAGATTCTAAAATAAATAGTCTATTAAATGATTTGAGATCATTTAAAGCAGGGATTCCCAACATTTTTTCTGATTCGACCTCTTAAACTTTCTTCTCATTTATTAATTAATTTTTTTAATGTAGTCTAAGTATATTAATAAATTCTAACATAATACTATGATATGATATTTTTAATAATTTTTCAAACAAAATAAACATTTTCCTTAATTTAAAGTATCCAAATTTTGTAATTAAATAATCTAAGTAAATTAACAAATTTGGTATTGATAATGGTATTGATTTGGTATTCATTCTGAAATTTCAAACATGTACTTAGTATTTATATTTATTGAATATTACTAAATAATATTAAGTCTTTTAGATGTTTTATTTATGCTAAATATTTGAGAATTTAATTATCAAAATTTATTAAGTACTCTGGGAAGTTTCCGAAAAGTGTTCACGTTTTTATGTATGACTAGAACAAACAAATTTTAATTTTCTGAATTTTTTCCTATTTGTAATTATAAAATTTTTTAAATCTATGTATTATTAATATAATATTTTATTTTATTTTTTTAGGATATATATTACTTATATAATTTATAATAATTAATCGGGAATTTAAATAAATATATATGTTGCTTTTTTAGTAGGATTTCTAATATCTACATATTTTTATTGAAAAACATTTGCATATTATTAAATTAAGTGATTGATAAATAGTAAAAAAAATAATTATTGATTTTATTTCATGAAAATAGGTCTCTATTTTAGGCTCAATTCATATTCCATCACAAACTAACTTTTGATTTTATCATAAAAAAATAAAATAAAATAATGGAAACAAGAAATCTGCTATCACTTTTTTCCATAAAAAGCTTATTTTTATTTCGCATCTCTTTCCTTGTGTATTTATAGAGCAGTTTTTATGTCATTCTTTACCTTTCTCTAAAATGAAACATCATTAATGACGGGGATTTAATTTTTTTTTAATTATGAATATTTAATGCGTCCATTAGGGGGCTGGGCTATTATTCACTCACTTGTTTATTTTTCAAAAAAATTATTAAAAATAGATAGAATATAGTAAAAATATATATACATTAATACCTTGATTACCGGAGCTAATATTGGGAAGAGATACTCGGATAATCAAAATAAGCTGGAGTGTCTCCACTCGACTTTCTCGCAATTTGAATTTGATTAAATAACATAATATATTATATTTAAATTAAAATTAATTAATTATAAATTACAAATTAAAATTAATAAATTATATTTATTAAACCAGCGTATGTTTGACTATTTGTTGTTGGCACCACGTCACGTGTTAGTGCGAGAGATTTGTAGTGTTAAAAAAATAATTCTGGTACTTTCAGCAATTCAATCAAGCTGAAATTCTATATAAATAAAGATATATGTTTGAGAGTTTTTTACATGATTAAAAATTGTATAAAACTGCTATATATAGAATTTCAACTTGATTGAATCGCTGAAAATACCGGAATTATTTTTTTAACACGTTGACTGGCAATCACGCGCCAGCACGTGACGTGGTGCTGTCAACAACGCGCTGGTTTAATATATATTATATAAATTATATATATTCATATATATTAATTAAATTTAAATATAATATATGTTAATTAATCCAATTCAAATTGTGAGATAGTCGAGTGGAGACACTCCAGATTGATTTCTTAAAAACGATAAAAAAATATTTTATTCAAAATTTGCGGGATCTGTATTAGTAATTTGACCTTCAAATTGTAGAATCCCTTTATGAAAAATCTGAACAATTCTTTATGAAGTGTTTTTTTTCATGGCACATCACAAGATCAGAAATTGTGTGGCGACCATCATTTAACTTTTTGATCAGTTTACTTATCATCTAAAAGTGTTTGCAATATCTTTCTTCGAATTTTTCGACATTTTCATTCTGAGTTCAATAATTTCATAATTTCAAACAACAATATAATTGATATTTAAATATATTAAAAAAAGAAATTCCAAGGGCGCTAGAGTTATTTTTTCTGAAATATGGGGCGGAAGCCCAAATTAGTTTGTAAGCGAACTATTCCTCTAAATTATGTTAATAATATATATTTCCTTTAATATTTATCGTTATGAATGATTGACAACCTTATTTAAATAAATAAATTATTTATTAGTTGATATTTTGTCCAATCTCACAGAAGGTACATCTTTTGATACATAAAATGTTAAATAGGTATAAATGTATCACTTATATATAATTTTTACCGACCGACGATAGTAAGGGAGGTATTGTTTTAGTAATAAAATAGAAATATACACTCAAGAAAAAACAATTTTTAATAAAATTGGAACTATCCCGTTTTTATATTACATAATTATGTAATGTATGTATGGACCTTAGACTTCCCTCATCTGATTTTATTTAATGTTATTTATAAAAAAAAATCTTGTATTTTATCAAAACTATTTATTATAATATTAAAAATTAAATTAATATTTAAATATTAATTATCTTTATAAATAATATAACATTTGGATTATTGAAATGCATTAAATTATTTTATTATGATTTTTTATTACTTATATATATGAAATATATGAAAAAAGCGGTATATGAGTAAGTGGTATTACAGTTTTTTTTATAATAATTCCATTTGCTCATGTCTTTTACTTTATGATTCTGTAACTACGCTGCGTACGACGTAAGCTGAAGTTCGTTCAGAAGAACAGTAACATTTAATTTTTATTGTTGAATGATAGTAATATGAGATTTTATCTATTTTTGTCTTTCATTTTATTTCTCTTTGCTATGGAACTGCCATTTCAAGTTTGTAAACAATATTTGAAATTGTAAAATGATATACATATTTGAAACTAATTAAACTAAAGTGAATGAAATTTCATATTTTTAATTATTAAAAATTTACGATTACCAAAAACATCTCAAAAAACTATTATTTTTTAGGGAGCACATCAATCAATGACTTTTTTTTCTTAGCTTAATCTATCCGATCATAATTGAAGGGGTCAGGGGGAAAAATGTTTTTAGTCCATAATTGATTTTTTTTCAGGGGACAAAAAGGAAAGTTTGAAACAAAAATTAATATAAATTATCAAATGCAAAATTTATTCCTTTATAATGCGTGAATGAGAGTCTTGCATTTAAAAGAAACGGTATAGACCTTTAAAACCGTGTAAAAACATGATTTTCGATATTTTATGGACTAAAAGCATTTTTCCCCCTGACCCTTCAATTGTATTTATTTGTTCAATATATATATACATTTAAATAAATAGAATACCAGTAGTTTTGCTGTTATTATTTACCTGAAATTCTACGAAAAAATCGACCGATACCGGTAAGTATCGATATTTTTCAATAGATATCGAATTGATACCGATACCTACTACCAATATGGTATTGAGTGATCCAATCGGTTTTAATATATAAAATAAAGAGCCAGTTGTGTCATTTTTATTCAGTAACTACTAGATATCCACATCTATTTAACTAGTGCACTATGTTCTAGGTCCAGAAGGCAGTGAGCCAATGTGGCGGTGATAGTTACAGGTACATTTGGGGACAATTTAATTAACTTTCTATTCTGAGCTCAATAAATAGCTCATAATTTTAATCGGAATATTAAGAAATGAAAACTAGGTGAATAAATAAAAAGAGTTAATAATAATTACTTAGCTTAATTAATAATTATTAAATTATGATCGGAATATAAAAAAAATCGGGAGTGTCCTCTCCTAGACTTTCCCGCATATAAATAGGTAATTAGGTTATTATTATTATGTTTTAACAACAATAAAAATAAACACAAACTAATTAATTTAAATTATAAAGTAAAATAGTTTAACACTATTATATATATTTATAATTTACACCTAACGCTACTTGTATAGGTAAAATGTCACTTCCGGTAGTCAGATCATGATGAAATTTGGTATCTGAATTTTTTTTATATTTTTAAATCTATATACAAAATAGGAAGCAAATATCTCGAAGCAAACTGGTACTTTACTTGAAAGGTAAACGCAACCAGTGTAGGTAAAGTACCACTTCCGGTTAACCGATTTTGACGAAATTTTGATAGAAATCTGTGAATAATATCGGTATACCAAATTTCGAAGTCCTAGCTTGTGTGATTAGTTTCTGAGTAAATTTACTAACAGACAAACATTACATACATCCATACATCGATACATACACACACACAGACATAATTCTAAAAATGGTATTTTCCGACTCAGGGAGGTCTAAAACGTCAAGATCTATCGAAATCTCGAAGTCGAAATTTTTGACGATTCCAATACTTCCCTTATACGAAGTATGCGGGAAAGTAAAAAAACGATTTCAACCAAAACATATAACAACATATAAGCATTGTATTTCAATAAGTATTTCTCAAAAAGCATTGTTCTAATATATACTTGTTTTTATTGAACAACTGGTTAAGATGAACCAAGAAAAAATTTCTAAATGATTTGTAGATGACAGAAGCAGGTCTTTAACCGGCTTGCCACAAAAGACCTGTTGCAGGTTTTTTGTTATCGTGAAAAACAAATCTATTTATAATCAATTTTTTTTTTTTTTTATTTTTTTAAAGTATTTATATTTTCGATTCAAGAGTTGAATAAACCGATCATAAATTTAATATTTTTATGTTTATTATATGGCTTTTTATTATTTTCTAAACAAGATATATGTAATTTATCTAGAGAAAGTGACGGCTAAGTGGGTGGGTTTAAGAGGAGGGGGTTGGCAATGTTCCTTGGCTATGGAGTGACTTCAGGAGGTGAAGTTTAAGGATGGTGTCTCTTGGGAAATCAGAGGGCAGATTTTTAAATGACGCCACGGATCGGCATCGCTCAAACTCATGTTTAATAAACGTGCGGCAAAGGGCGAAAAAAAAATACTTTTAAAATGTATAAGCGCCATTTTAGAGAAAAACATGTCCGCCGCCATCATTAATAAACTGTATAAGAAACACCTACGGAAAGAGACATCTGTAAATGGTTATTTTTCAAAAAACTAAAAGAATAAAAAAATAATGTTATTAAATCCTCTTAGAATGACAGATATACATATATATATATATATAATTTAAAACAAAACGCAAACGTTCCTATTCACTTGAATTTAATGAGACATCCAAATAGTTTCCATTACCGGTATGCGAGTCAGGATTAATAAACCATTTTTCCTGGTAATTCAAAGAGAGAATGTATATATATCCTAAATAAATCAATGACACTGCAATATGCACTTTAGATAAATTCTAACTAAATTGTTCCACATATTTACTCCCAAATCGTATTATATTATAATTTATAATTTTAATAAATTGGAATTATGTCATGATCTGATAATAGTTATTTAAGATTTCACAATTAGAATAAACAATCAAACAAATACCCATTTTATTTATTATACATTAGAAATACTTAGGTACATCTGTATAAGATATTGAAAAAAAGAAATAAAAAAGAATATGATTTTATTAGTTTACTGTTTTAAAAAAATAGAGGCGTAAATTTCACCTTCGTGACTGTGAGAGCATAATTATCTATTCTTATTTGATCTATTTTAATAATTAATTTATCATTTTACAGGGTCCTCATAAAATATCTCACTTTTCTTAAAATCAAATTTGTTTTTTTTTAAGAAATGTTAAAATATGTGACTTTAATTATTTTAAACTTGTTATTGGCGTTAGTGTTATTGATCATCAGATCATCATATAACTATTCTCTCTCTCTCTCCCTTTCTTTCTCTCTATGGCTCTTCGGAACTCGAAAGTTCTTGGTCGCAGCAACCACACTTCTCCACGTACCCCTATCCTGAGCCACAACCCTCCAACATCTACCCACTCCCATCTCTCTCACATCACTTCCTATGTTGTCCACCCACCTTAGTCTTTCAAGAGGACGTTTCCCAATCGGTCTCCCCACAAATTAAAATCTATTATGACTCAAAAAGATGCATTGGCTATTTATAAAGTATTTTAAATTATATGACATTAATTATTTTCTATACGCTTTTATTTAGTTTTACATCGTGTCCTGTTCTTAAATCTTGCAAGGTGAATTTGACTCACTTCCCAATGTTCGAATGAGCTGAAATTTCGCATACATATGTAACTCAGATGACAATGCAATATTCTGGTTCATCTCAGGTCATAGGTGACCTAGGAGGTATTATTTCTATCAATTAGTAATTACATAATGCATAATATTGAAAAATAGTAATTGTCTATAAATAGATACGAGTATATTAATAAGAGCTAATTTAATTTTTATTTAAAAATCAGGGTTTCACTCAAAAAGTCACGAACTTATTGATCTGCTCTGGTAGCTCACATTTGAATTAAATAATTGATTCTAAAAGTTATCATTTTAATTAAATTCATTTAAATCATGTTTAATAATTTTGTAAAAATAAGATACGTTATTTTTTAATTTAAATAAATATCAATTAAAGTAATGGCGATATTGTTTTTGAAAAGATATACATATATTCTATATATAAATCAATAATATAATAATATAATTAATAATAATAATCAGTCCCCTATACCGCCGATTTGAAGAATCGACCTGAATTAGATTCTTACAAAATTTATACTATCTGAAATCATAAAGCCAGGCGAAATTTCTATCAAAACTAAAAATTAGGAAATAAAAATAAATATAAAAAAACTTTTTAAAAACACACTTTTATTTAAATACACTATAAAGGAGAAAACAATTTCTCCACACCAGGATTTCTTTGCAATTAATCATATTTAAAAATGAAAGCGTGGGCGCCAAACATGCAGGGAAAGGAAAGGAATACAAAGGACATTTCATTGTATATGTACAAATCTTTCTGTTTTTTTTCTTTTCCACTATATTTGATAACTATATCTATTCGAATTACAAGTTTTCCCCCGCATGCAGAAGTTTTTTTTTATATTTTTTTTTAAATATAATTAATTAAGTAATTTGGAGATATATTTTAAAAATTTAATTGTTTTTTTTTTTTAATTTATAAACGAGTAATAGAATTAAATTTCAATTTGATGAAGCAACTTAAATGTAAAGTTTATTGATAGGGTGTTTTTTTTTGTTATCTTATCACACATTCTACAAAAAAAAACTTAATATAAGCTTTTATTTCAAGGCATAATTTTGAACACAGGTCATTTGTGTCTTAATCTTAACACCTGATTACGCTTGACAAATCAGATTTAATTGACGTCTATTGGTGCGGGGCACTGATTAGCTCCCGAGGAAATTCCCTACGAGCCCAGACTTCTCTTTAGGGGCCTTCCGGACTGATTTATCGGATAAATAAACGTAAACTGGAAACGATGGACTCACGACACTGATTGGATTTATTAACAGGACCGAAAGGGCGTCATTTATTTCCAGACATGAGGAAGCTGGAATTCACATCCCTTCTTTTTGACCATCGTAAGAATTAAGGTGATCACAATTGAAACACTAATTGGTCTTTACTCATAAATCACTATGAGTTCTTTTAATATATTTTTATGAATTAGTAAGGAATTCTATTCAATTTCTCTTTCCTCCTCTTTAAAAAAAAAAATCCTATCATGAAATAAATAATTTATTGATAATAACACATATTATATTAATAAGAATTAATATTTCTTATAGTGAATATTTAATTCTTTCAAATTTGTTTCTTTATGACTTTGAAATAAAAAAAGAATAAATATTCAATTTATAGTATAAAAAAATTATAATATGTATAAGAATTTTAAATTTAATTAACGTAAACTTTTTGATGGCAGTTTTTTTTGTTATTTGTTTATAAATATTAAATTATTAAAAGATGCTATCTTATGATGGAAACATATATAAGTTAGTAATTATGAAAGGTCATTTATATGTATTATGGATATATATTAATAATATTAAATAATATTTAAAAATTTATACGAGGTTTGTTCAAAAAAAGGTGAATTTTAATTTATTTCAATATCCATTTTGTCCCCTTCAAAGTAATTCCCCTCAGATATAGAGCACTTATGCCACCGCTTATTCCAATCTTCGAAGCACTTCTGAAATGCGCTTTTTGGTATGTTGTTCTTCTATTGCGACTTTATCTCATCAATTGTGGCCATACCCTTTCCTTTCATTGGTCTCTTCAGTTTTGGGAATAGGACAAAGTGGCAGGGAATCAAATCTGGTGAATACGGTGGTTGAGGTATGATTACTGTGGTGTTTTTAGCCAAAAATAACGAACAAGCAATGATGTGTGAGCTAGTTCATTATCGTGACGTCGAATTCATGATTTGAATTTTAAAAAATGGGTAAGTAATTTTATTCTTTTAAATAAAAAAAAAAGAATTTAAAATTTGTTAAATGATCAATTTAATATTTCAATTTAAAAATAACAAATACATAATCCATTTTACTCGAATTATTATGAATATTGAGTACCTCTCTTTTCTATCAAATTATTTTTAAAACAAATATATAAATACAAATTTTTAGTCATATTATTCGATAAAGTTAGCAATTTTTAAATAAAATTCAATAAATTTTAAAATCTTTTTTTATTTAAAAGAATAAAAATACAATTTTTTTTAAATTCAACCTTATATTAACTAAATATAAAATAGGATTAGTATTAAAATTAACAAAAAAATGGGAAAAGATCCCTAAATATGAAGTTCATCTATCCAATATCATTTCGAGACTAGTAAGCTTCAAATTATTAATTATAAGGAAGAAGTTAAATCCTAATCAAACTCAATCCCAATTGCCTTTTTTGGTTTATTTACATTAATTACAATTTTTTTTTTAATATATAAAATAATAGTGAAAAACAGACCCTTAAGGGCATAGGCGTTGCTCTGCCTCGCCCCACTTGTCCAGTAATTCCCTGCAACTGTTGATAAGTCGTCCGCCCATCTCTTCCATTGTCTCCCTTGTTTTCTTCTTTTACTAATAGGAAGCCACTTAGTGATTTTTTTTTGTTCATTTTCCTTTTTGCATTTGTGACCGGCTCATTTCTATTTCAATTTTCTAATATCTTTATTTACTTATATTATATTTTCCAGTACTTTTGTACCTATAACTTTAAGTTTGATATTCTTTTGTTTCTTTTTCAGTACTGAATACATCTTAACTCTTTGTTATTTCCTATCTTATAATTTGTTTCTTAGAATCGCTTAACAGATTTCTCAAAATGTGATTAAGAATTTTTATTTTTATTTTTTTATTTTTATGGATATATTTAATTTTGTTCATTTTTCTACAAAAATTTCAAATTCTTAATAAAAATTCTCAATATTGAAAAAAATATATATAAATATTATAGTAAACGTTAAATGTTATATTTATTCCGTTAAAAAAAGGTTTCCCCATAAAGCTATCATTGATGTCGTTATACTTTTGAAAAAAAAAAAATGACGTAGCTCATAGTAATTTTCACTAAAAGCTTTTTGCACTCATTTATTTCCGTATGGATAAACGGAATTTTATTTTCCATGGCGGAAATTTAATTTTTAAAGCCATGGGGCAGAAGAAAAAAAAGGGAGAAAGAACTAAGGGGATATATGCTCAGGTGTAGGTCGCTCGGAATTCTTCGCTTCCAAGTTTGATTATTTTAAACACTCTCTATGAAGATTAATGTTTTTCTTAACGTCATTTACAGAATTTCTAAGCTTGATGTCCAGGTTCGCACAATCTGACGGAGACAAATATAATTAATCTAAATATCATACATTAGTCTTTTTGCTTGTCTACAAAATATCATTAGTGAAATATATGAGTATATCTATACATATTTTTAAGTATAACCTATCCCGCCAAGGTCTAATCACTATATAACGGTATAACAGGGCCAGGGTTGGACAGGATCGTGATCTATTTCTATTTAAATCCAAAGATCTGAGAATGTCAGATCTGAATCTAAATAATTTTTTCCTTTGGTAAAAATCCACAGATAAAAAAATACTGGATTTAAATCCAAACAATCCTTGGCATGGTAACTGGATACATTTTTAAAGAATTTCCTTGATATGAGATGTTAAAGGTATTATTTTATCTTAATTTTCTTATAGTTTTCTATTTAATACCTTTTATATGTGGTTTTAAATTGTTTTAATAAATGTAAGAAAGTAGAATGTAAAATCAAAGGATTGTAACAAGTAAACGGTATATTAATATTTCGATCAGGTAGACAACTTTTTCAAAAATATTGAAGAATATCATTTGTCGAGGACATCTTTGGTGCCGATTCACCCCGAGAAATCCACTGTTTTGACTGTTATGGTGGATCCACTTTTCATCCACGGTTACGAAACGGCGCAAAAACTCGGTTTAAATATCTGTTTTTCCGTAAAAATTAATGCTCAATGAACACACGAAATTGACTTTTTTCCATTTTCTCTTCAAATCAGGAGGTAGTCTGCTATGAATGGATGTCAAACAAAAACTAAAAGACCCAGCTGGTTCAAATTTCGACAGGAGTCAGCTGATAGTTGTTGCTGACAAGAGTTGTGTTGCCATTTCACTTAAGAAACGAGAAAATCAAAAAGTCACGGACTTATTAACATGCCTTCGTATATATATAGATTATATGTCATTTATAAATATAAAATCTGTTAAACATTTTATCTAAAAGATTATTTGAAAATTTCATTTCAAAGTTAAATTAAATATACAATAATACTATATCTATATACTACATAAGTACCAGAATAAATAATAATAAACACATTTGTTAAAGACAAAAATCTATGCTATGACATACTTTTAAAAGGAAAACCATTCATTAGGAAAATAAATGACATTTCATTATCAACCCTCTTGGTGGTTAATCGTCTTACCATCCAAGTTGAAATATTGAATAGAATAAGATACCTTTTCTATATGCATGTATGTAACATGATACATTAATGAAAAGTAAATGATTAGCGTCTCCAAGATAAGTCTGCGTGTTTGAATGCATGAAATATAGGGAAACGATTTCACTAGGACATCTTTTCAGTTCGTTTAGTTTATAAGTAAATGTCAGTGATATCTAAAAGATATCAACATCCATCAACGTGATTTTAAGGTTAGTGCAACTACCATCAACATGTTTTATGAACCTTTTGCTCATTTTTGATTATCTAGTTGCATTATTTTATGAATGAGAATTCTATATACAATATACTTAGATATGTATATATACGAGGGGGGTCTGAAAAGTTTCCGACCCGACCAAGAAAATCGATGTTTTTAAATTTTTTTTTGCTATATTTTTCAACATAATCTCCATCAACACTGATACATTTCTCATAACGGTGTTCTAATTAATTTAATTAATTAATAAATTAATAAATTAATTAATTAAATTTGATCTATTTAATTTAAGTTTCATCAACAGTTATGAATCGTCGCAAAAATTCGTTTGGATTACGCCTAAAGCGCCAAATTGCCGTTAGAAATGGTTTTTCGAAGCAATTTTTGGTCTAACTTTAGGAAATGCGGCACCCACATTGCACACAGCTTTCCATAGTCAAATGGTTTTGCAAAGTATTTCACACACGTTCAGCTGACATCGTACAGGTCTCAGCTATCTTGAATTTTGAAAAATAAAAGAAAAAAAAAATAGAAAAACAACGTATCTATAAATATTTGCATTCTCTAGGACAGTGATTCTCAACCACTGTGCCGCGAGATTATCAAAATGTGCCGCCAAATTATTAAATATATTTTTTTAAAAAATTTTTTCAATTTGGTTCTAAAAAAAAAGGTAAACCGTTTTTGGGACCACTTTTTTTCAATATGGTAAACTTTTACACTTATCTTTTTACTTTGTGTGCCGCCAAATTTTTAAACCGTTAAAAGTGTGCCGCGGTAAAAAAAAGGTTGAGAATGACTTCTTTAGGATATAATATAGATTAAGCTTTTGGAACTTAACCAAAATCTCAAGAAAGTAGGTAAATTTCAAATAAAAGTGATTGTAATAAATTAACATTTATTTTTACTTATTTATTATTTTTATGACGTTTTATTTATTACTTTTAGACGTATAATAAATTGTATATTGAGAAATAATGTATCTCATTATAATAAAACATATTCAATAAAATATATAATTAATTAAAAAAAATTAAGAAGAATGCAAAAACAGAATGAAGATTTTAATTGAAGTAAAATAAATGACAAGCTATTACCGCGACATTCAAAAAATATTTCGCTATTTATCACTTCGGGAGTTCAGAGAGCTAGATGGGGTTCTAAGTTCTAGGTATATACACTTCTGAAAAAATATATAAGATAAAATGTTTTACTTCAAATTTTTTTTATCTTACCATTATCTATTATTAATATATGAATAAATGATAATCAAGAAATGAAAACATATAGCATACAAGATAAAATGTATTTTTTTCCTACAATTTAGGCAATTATTCATTTATAAAAGGAAACTAAAGAAAACTTCCTTTGGACTGACAGAAGTCTTTTTCATCTTTAAAACCTCTCTTAATAATAAAATAAATGGGTAAAAATATTATAAGTTGGAAAAATGAAAAATTTTCGGTGGAGGAAATTTTATCAATCTAGAAATATTGTTCATTATTAATGATTATATATAATGGAAAATATACTTTGATTTATTTTACTTTGTTCTTATATTTATATATAATTAATATCAATATAGAAAAAGCTAATATATATGCATAAATAAATATATATAAATATATGCATAAGTATATACTGTCGTCAGGAGCAGAGATGTGCAAGTGTTAGTGTTAGTGCCAATGATTTTACGAAGCTTCAGAACATGCTAAATCCAAAATCACCCAACCATTAAAACTAAAATCCCAATATCGATTCTTGGTCCATAAAAATTCCCCCTAAATAAAATCTCTTGAAAATTGACATTAAAACCTCGAGCCCCAAAAGAACCCGGAAATAATTCCTCATAATATTAAAAACCTTCCTAAAATAAACTAGTAAATAAACTAATATATAAAATATAAACACGTTTTAAACGAGTATATATACTATTTATATATATATCGTGTTTATATAATATCTAGTTATAATTAGATAGCTAATTGATATCTAGAAAGTAAAATATGCAAATAGATTATAAATGAATTCTTTGTGAATATAAATATTTTTAATAGATATATTTTAATCTTTCGTCATAATTTACAATTCAGAATACTTCATTCGACCATTTATTTTCTAATTTAATATGACAACGTTCAGTACGAATTTTTTGAATTTCATATTCCAGTCCTTTTTTCTGAAAATAAATTAATATACCTGTGTGCTAAATTTTATTTCAATCGGATATATCGTTTAGAAATATATAACGAAGAGACACAAACATATATTATACCTATATATAAGCTAATACAATTTCAATTTTAATTAAATAAGTGCCTTGTAGTAGGAAGTGTTGATGTTAGAATTTCTTTAACTTATTAATAACCCGTAGATTGAGTCAAAATGTCTGCTTAGCTTCTTAACTCACTTAAAAGGCAAAGTTTTAAATATATTTTTATAGAACAAAAATGATTTTAAATAATTATAAAACAAGTTTTTATATTCATGCAATGAAAGTAAACTAAAGTTTTCTTAAAGTGTGGATAAAAGTTTTCTATAAAGTGCATGAGCTAATGGATTTTAAATTTTTTATGGGAATAAAAACAACTTCAAATTAACCTCGAACTTTATTATTTAATAGAGGAGATCTATAGACTGTGGTGGTGAGAAAATAAAATAGACGATCTCATTAGACACATGACGTTTGAACACTGGACATTCTCGCCCACATGCAATCTTATCAGAAGCAAGTAATAATGTTTAGTGATTATAGGGAGCAGGCGCTAATGGATTTAGCACTAAGGTCCAATTGGAATGATACTTGACCCCAACAGGCAAATGGAGTGAATTATAATGTTTGAACATTTCAAGCAATTTCTCCCCATTTGTGAGGGGATTAGAAAACGATTTTAAAAATGAATCATCAAAGCAGATCTTAATTATAGAAAAACTATTTATCTCAAGTAAGATGGTGTTCAAATAGTATTGATATTAACCATCACAGGCTTCATCCCCCCCCCCAAAAAAAAAAATAATATGAGCTGTGGCCAGGCACGGAAACGACCGACGATTTGAAATAAATTAATTTCCAAACAACATTATGTGTGGTATATATACGAGGGCAATTCACAAAGTAGGTAACGTTTTGGAATTAAGACAAAACTAGTACAGGAAAATGTTTTTTATTATATACATTTGAAAGAGCAACTAAAATACTATTTTTCTACATAAAGTTGAGACATTTATCGTAGCGATGAACGAGCTTCGAAATTCCTTCCTCATAGAAATCCGCCGCCTGAGTGTTGAGCAAGTCAGTCACGGCCGTGTGGAGATCGTCGTCGTCATCAAAATTCCAAAAGCCAGGTCTTCATCTTTGGAAACAAGTGAAAGTCACTTGGTGCAGTGCAAGATCTGGGCTGTCCGGCGGATGATGAAAAACCTCCCACTTGAAGATCTGACGGAGATTCTGTGTGACACACATTTGCAATGTGAGGTCGCGCATTGTCGAGCAAAAACAACATTTTTGAACTGAGTTTCCCTCTTCGCTTGTTTTGAATTGCCCTTCTTAGGTTTCGCAATGTTTGGCATTACCTATCAGAGTTTATTGTTGACGACGATCTCCGTGAGGCCGTAACTGACTGGCTCAACACTCAGGCGGCGGATATATATGTATATATAAAGTATAAAAAAAATATTTTTAAAACTTGAATTAAAATGACTAAATAATATTATCTTAGTTTTTATTTTTAATTTAATTAATCAATTATTTATCACAACTATATATTAAGTGAAATATTTTCTGACAATGAATATAAAATTAATATATTGTAAACTACCACTTCCGGTTTCCGGATATACACCAAAAGTTAATTAATTCATGCTACTGATGCATTATGTAAATATACTAAATTTTATCAAAATCCGTTGAGCCAGCCGTTAGAAGCTATACACGTCTATACGGACACACAATGGACAGACCGACGGACGAACGAGCTGACAGACGGACAGACATAATGCTAAAAATATTTTTTGTCTGTTAACAAAATACATGATTCGTGGAGATATGTAAAAATCTCCACGTGTGAAATTGGTGTGAAAACAATACCTTCCCTTCCTATCGTCAGTCGGTAAAAAAACATTAAATTGCTTCTAAGTCGTTTTCGAGTCAATATATATTTTCTGATTAATCTTAATTTTTTAAAATATATTATATAAATAGATATATATATATATATTAATATTTTTTAAAGGATCTTATTATTTTTACCGACCGACGATAGTAAGGGAGGTATTGTTTTCACACCAAATTTCACATGTGGAGATTTTTACATATCTCCACGAATCATGCATTTTCTTAACAGAAAAAAGTATTTTTAGCATGATGTCTGTCCGTCCGTCTGTCCGTCTGTCCGTCCGTCTGTCCGTCCGTATAGATGTGTACAGCCTGAACGGCTTAACGGATTTTGATGAAATTTGGTATATTTACTTAATGCATCAGTGGGATGAATTGATCAACTTTTGGTGCAAATCCGGAAACCGGAAGTGATAGTATTAGCGATCGACGATAAGAAGGGAAGGGTTATTTTCGCACCAAATTTCACATAAGGAGATTTTTTTACATATCACCACGAATGTATTGGTTTTATCCTCGGGAAAAATCATCTTCATTATGTTTTTCTTAATTTAAAATTATATGACGTCACCCAGCCCTTCATGACGTCACAGCCTCGGGTAACGCCGGCTACTTCAGCTATATATTATAAATAAAATAAAATTAAAAATATTTGTTATATCCATATCTGTTTTTTATTACATTTAAAATTATTTGAAATTGTTTCTGTAGCTGGAAATTAATTTATTTCAAACCGTCGGTCGGTTCGGACCTGGCCACAGGTCAACTTATTTAAATTTTTATTAAATAATTTTATATTACACATCCTTGTAGGTTACCTAGAATTTTACTGCCAAGAGCGGTCTTCAAAATATCGCTTGCAATACAGAAATATTCATTAAATTTATTCAAAAATTATTTTATTTCGATGAATCAGTAATGAAATATTTAAATTAGATTAGATTATTATAATACTAACGTCAACATTTTATAATTTCTATTTCATTACTTTAAACGCTGAATCACTTTTTAATTAAATTATTATTAATAATAACACGAAAATTACAAATAGATTTGAAAGTTACTTTTCCATTTTTATGAGAAATTATTTAATGCAGCTTTATATATATAAATATTAAATATTTTTTCTTAGGTTTATTCAATTATAACAGTGTAAACTTTACATTTAGTCATAAATGACAAATAAAATAAAAAGGAATCTATTTAAAAATCATTTACCTGTTTAAACAGCTGATAATTGATAAAGATTAGAAATAATAAAGGTAAAATCTCCTTGATATAAATTCTTATACAAATAAAAAATTTTATGAAAAAATATAATAGATAAATGTTAAACTTTTGACTTTTGAATATCCAATCAAAGGGCAGGACCGATCAAGTCAATTGCCGCTTAAGCGGGGTAAAGGTGTTCTATGATCTTGATTTTCTTGATCGGAAACCGCTACTTCTTATTTGAAAAAGATTCTCAATTTTGTTCATTTAGACTGGACTTCGACTCGTAGACCCCAGCATATAAAAACTTATAAAACATATAAAAAAGTAATCTCAATAATAGTTAGAAAAAATAGTATTCTACAAAACCCATTTATATAATTAAATATTTTTTTTTCATATATTTTCATATTATTCTTTGAAATCAACATTTTAAATGAATAATTGACTATATTTAAAATACCTCATTTACAATCATCTCACCCATTCAATGATAAAATATTTTGAAAAACTTTCAGAAACTTTATACATATTATTAAAATACATGAAAAATTTAAGAAAATATCCGGGACAATCTCTTTTTTTCTCCCTTGTTGACTCCCTTTTGTATACAGCGCAATGGAGTCTGATAGATTTATGAAGTGAACTTTAGCGTAACTTTTTAAATGAGGTTCATTTATTACCAGCCGTTGCTTGCCGAAGGCGGTTATGAATATGCTGCAGGTGTATGAGCCAGGAGTTTACTATCATGGTTAAGACAAGCAGACAATGAACATTACAAAGGGAAGAATTGTTCAATTTTTTCTTTTTTTTTTTACATCTACTTTTTACTACTTATGAGAGAAAAAATATAATAATATCATATATATTTAATACCTATATATAATTATATATATTTAATTATTATTTAGAAATATTAAATATCAACATACTGACAAGGGCTCTTCTTCATATAGACTGTCTTATTTAATAAAAGAGATTTTAAAAACCATAAAAATATCATCAAAAAGGTTTTATTAACTTTTTTTTTTTATAAATTGGATAATGTATTTTATTTTACAATGATCATTTTTATGGAGAAGTTAAAGACGGTGAATTCTCTAGAGCTGGATGCGTAAAATTGTCTCTCCTAAATATAAGAATAAGTACTATATATATATATATATATGTATATATACAATAATTTTTAGTTCAATTTATCTTAATTGAGAATATAATTAAAATAAGTTGATCTGTGGCCAGGTCCGAACTAACCGACGGTTTGAAGTAAATTAATTTCCAGGTACAGAAACAATTTCAAATAATTTTAATATATCTATTAATGTAATAAAAAACAGATATGGATAGAACATAAATATTTTTAATTTTATTTTATTTATAATATATATGCAAGACCAGACTGTGACGTCATGAATGGCTGGATGACGTCATATGATTTTAAATTGAGAAAAAACTAGTGAAGATGATTTTCCAGAAGATAAAGCCAATACAAAGTGGATGATTTGTGGAAGATATGTAAAAAAATCTTCTCATGTGAAATTTGGTGTGAAAATAACCCTTCCCTTCCTATCGTCAATCGCTACTTCCGGTTTCCGGATTTGCACCAAAAATAGATCAATTCATCATACTGATGCATTAAGTAAATATACCAAATTTCATCAAAATCCGTTGAGACGTTCAATCTGTACACATCTATACGGACACACAGCGGACGGACGGACGGACAGACACCATGCTAAAAATACCTTTTTCTGTTAAGAAAATGCATGATTCGTGGAGATATGTAAAAATCTCCACATGTGAAATTTGGTGTGAAAACAATACCTCCCTTACTATCGTCGGTCGGTAAAAAAACATAAAATAAAAAAAAAATAAGTGTTTATTTGATTAAATTAAATATGTGAAATAAACTTACATATCTATATTATAATTAAAAATATATAAATATTAACTACGAAAGACAATATGAACCTGATTTGATTCCAAATAACAATATATTCGACATGAAAACCTCGAAAGTAATATAATGTATAAATTATTTAATATATTTATATATTTTATTAATTAAGTACTTGGTTCACCGAGTTTCCGCTTGGTATTTTATAAAGACTATACTTATATTTAAAGTTTTATTGTGGTTCTATTAGAAAATATTAATTAATTGGTTGGTAAAATAATTATTATAAATATTATTCACCAATCTACTATTCTTATCTTATAAATTATCTCTTTAGTACTCGAAATTGAAAATTGAAAATAAAATTTTTAATAAGAATTTAAATTTCATTAATAATATTATTTTAAAATATAATCTTTAATATTTATTCATTTGTTTATTCACTAGTTATTTTAATAATAATAATAATAATAAATACATTTTCTTATTTTAAATTATTTCTTTATCTTCTTCTTTTATCAATCTCTATATAAGTATATTAAACTTGAAAATAAAATTCTTTTTATTATTAAAAGTATTTCAATAGTATTTGAATCCTCTCGCATCTGTTTTTTTTTTATTTTTTATTTTGTTGGATTGATATCTGACATCTTTCGACATATTGTCTATCTATTATATTATGCTTTGAAAGTGAATGCAATTGCATAAAGAGGAGTATTTTTTTCTAGAGTCGATTCACGAATGTAAAAGGGCAATAGCCAAGTATCGAACCATTTAACAAATAGAGCTCAGCTCGCATGGCTTTAAGGGCACTCAGCACTCAATGGTGTAATCACTATCCCAAGGGGCAAAGCCCTCAAGAAAGAGGTGGTCGCCAATAGTCGTCTATTGAAAGGGTTTGGCTTTCCCCTCCCCTTCCTCATTTC
The DNA here is from genome assembly GCA_963082975.1 of Labia minor. Classification (NCBI taxonomy): domain Eukaryota; kingdom Metazoa; phylum Arthropoda; class Insecta; order Dermaptera; family Spongiphoridae; genus Labia; species Labia minor. The sequence continues at coordinate 31,393,080 of OY720349.1, forward strand.
TGCATTGGGCACAGAGGCTTCCAACAAGTGAGCATATTGTGGAGTATGGAAAGGTTCGGGCGATCGTAGGAGGACTCCGCTCCAAAAGGCCCTTGAGCCCAACCTTCCCTCGAATATATTATCGGCATTCCTCGGTGGATTTCCATTAGAGCCCCGGGCTTGAATCATACCACCGCTTATGTGCACACAGCATGATTGAACGTCAGTCCTTCCAAAAAGGGATGTTATAGTCATCTAAGAGGCTGTAACTCCATAGTTGTATTAAGGGGAAGTGAAAATTTATTGATATGGGGAATATTGCCCTTTTAATACTAACCATGCGACAATCATCCAAGCAGCACCATTCCCCTATCCCTTCCCTCTTGCTCACTCCAATAGTAATGGTTGATTTTGGGGAAATGTTTGTCCGGTGTTATAGCTGTATTTCATCGGCCCTTTTCGTGTTCACGTCTTTTGGAGGGTTTTTCATACTTTAGTTAATGAAATATGCCAATCATATGATCAAAGTGAAATTGGAATTGACCCTTTGTTTTCTTTTGACCATTTTTGGCTGCACTTGAGAGTACTTCGAAATCAAGGATGTATTTGACATCTTTGTTAGAAATAAATAAGCAGTCTATCAGAAATATGACAATAGATATTCTTTTTTCTTTAATTAATTAAATTTTAAGAGTAATTAAGATGATTGCATTAAATGTAATTAATTAATTGATATATCTCAACATATAAATAAATAAAATAAAAGAAAAATTAAAATTTTAAGTTATAAACAATAAATAAAAGAGTAATAATTTATAATATTTAAAATTATATTTTAATATAGTTATTTTATTTATTAAAATATAATAATTTCTTATTTAATATAAATTATTAAAACAATTATTCTAATTAATTTTGTTAATTATCATTTTGTTTAAACGAATTTATCATAAGAAATATAATAATAATAATACTATAATAATATACTATAATAATAATAATAATATTATTTAGTTCAAACCAATCTAACTAAAAAGCTAATTAACATAAACTTACAATGTTGTAATTTGTTTCGTCATCACAACATTCTTTGGTGAATTTCTAATGATGAATACATTATCGCTTAGGCAAATGAGACAAATGTCATGTGGGCAAGCAATTTAACTTATAAAATATCAATTAAAGCATGAAAATTGATTGAAATTTTGTAAGTAAATAAAAAATTTGGGTTTTTTAAAAAAATACCAATTTAATAAACTTTAACTCAATATTTTTATCTGTTTGTGAATAAACTCTCTTTATGAATCTAGATAAGACCAAAATTAAAGTAAAAAAAACCTTGGTTATTCTGAAATTTTAAAAATCATCCTCATATTGGAACTAATTCTTCTGATAATTTAAAAGTATTTTTATAATGGTAATGTTATAGTTTCTCCCGTTTTGCTTTATTTATTGTTTTTTTTTTTTAAATTTAAGAATGCCTTATTTTTAACTAACTTATGAAATAATTTTAATATACGAGGGTAGGTCAATAAGTCCGTGACTTTTAAATGAAACTCAGGTTTTTGGATAAAAAATTATTTTATTTTTCAACGTACTCTCCTTTGAGCTCCAACGTTTCTCATATTTTTTTATTCCTTCCAAAAAATAAGATTTCCCGAGGACATCAAAATTGATTTGTTTGTGAGATGATTTCAGCGTTGGAGTCAAATCTCTTTCCACCGAGCCATTACGTCAGGTTTGGAAACAAGAAATAGTTATACTGGGCTAAATCCGGAGAATAGGGCAGATGAGGGAACAATTCGTATCCCAATTCATGAATTTTCGTGGAAATTCACTTTTTCTATTTTCTTCTCAATTCATGATATAATTTAAGTTTAATAAGTTAAACTAATCTACTTATATTTATACGTAAATACGTAAATATCTATTTAAGATATTTTCTATTATAATTTTTATTCTTCAAATGTCTAGATTAATTTCAGTCTCTTGGAATAGAAATTAATTTATATTGTCAAAATTATCTTTTTTTATTTATTCAAACAATGATATTACATATTAATAATATATATATTTTAATTTTTCAATTCATTATCTTAAAAATGTCGGTATAGTTTAAAAAATAATATAAAATAAAATGTTTCTATGTTAGAATTTATGATAAGACCCACGTTGTTCATCCGATTCTTATATCCTTTCGATAATGAATTTAAAAATATTATAATATAATTTTAGTAATTTCAGATGAAATAATTAAAATATAATATACATTTTTTTTATTTTTATTGTTAATAAGGGAGTATTGAAATTATTTAATTTATTCTAAAAGTTCTCATTTTAATTAATTCAATTTTCTTAGAAGGTATTATACATTTTATTTGAAATAAGATATTCTTTAATTATCATTTTAAATGAAAAAAATATGAATTAAAGAAGTTGTTTGTTTTTTAAAAATATTGTATTTAGAATATATAAATTTATACGTTAATAATAATCATATAATATGCACGTTTTTCAGTTTCCTTCAATCATTGTAATGTTTTGATTTTTATATTTATTGACCACTGTTATTAACTATTATTATTTTTTTTAATTAAAAAAAGAACAAATTAAAATGGTTTTCTTTTCAATAAGACCTATACACTATACAGATCGATTCTTCACCTCCAAAACTCAAGATAAATAAATCATAAATATATATAAAAATTCATTGTATTGTCTTATATCTAATAGAATGACAGATTATTATAAGGGGGTATAGCTCAGTGGTAGAGCATTCGACTGCAGATCGAGAGGTCCCCGGTTCAAACCCGGGTGCCCCCTCAATTTTTTTAAATTTATTTTATATATATTTATTATTTATTAAAATTACATGTTTTAAATATTTTATTTTTTTGAATTAAGATTTTAATAATTTATTTATATTAAATTTAAATATATGTATATAATTGTAATTATTATAATTATTATAACTATCTATTAGTAAAGAAAATCAATTATTTATATTTGTATTTATTATTGATTATATTCATATTTCTTATTTATTTATTTTATTTTTTATTTAAAAATAATTATAGTAATTAATAAAATATCTTCTTGAGTTAATATATGAACCTTTTTATACTATAAGATTATATAATAATGATTATAAAAATATTGAAGGTGATTGATGCAAAGAAGTTCTGCTGGACGTTGGATGCATACATATGATTGATAATTTATGAATAGAAAGTTGAGTGTTGAAAAGATTGTTTGGATAAGAATTAAAGTGTTTCATTATGTTTCAATTATAAATCGAGTGTCAACGATTAAACGTTTCTCGAACGTGACTTGGCGCTACTGATTCTTGATAAATGCGGTCCTTATTATGGTTTAGAACACTAGGACCCATTAAAAAAGCTCTTTCCATGCTAATCGAAACAAATTATTTTCTTTTTCAATTAATTTAACATTTTTTATAATATAGATATATTTTTTTTTTGTTATGAAAAATAATTTTTTTTTATCTACACTAGATATTAGCTAGTCTGGCTATATTTTTGCAGGTCAACTATTTTGATTCAAATGATTTTGTTTTTTTATTTCCATTTTATTTTTCATCTATATTTTTTTTAATCACAAATCAAGTTATATATAGTATATATATATAATATTGAAATATTTTAAGATTAATTAATTTAAATTAATTTTAAAATATATAAAAATAAATATAAATGTAAATATTTAATTGCTTTTATTACTACTATTATTTTTATTTTGCTTAGTGCTGATTAGTGGTTCGCAAAGTGGTCTATATCGACCCCAGGGGTCTATGGAGAGCTGCAAGGGGTCTACGCCAGCGAATAAAAATTTTGGGGGTCTACGATAGTGGATCTCAAGCTTATTTACTTATACATTATACTATTTTATAATTCAATTTAATATGGCTCTTAAAAAAAAAGGTAAATTTTTTTCCCGATTTGGCTCTTAAACATTTTCGATTTTTCAATAAGGCTCTAAAAAAACAAAGTAAAATTTTTTGCAAAAAATCAATTTCAGGTTAAGTAGGGGGTCTACCCTAATCCGAAAAACATGGCAAGAGGTCTACGACACAAAAAAGTTGGGAATCTATGGTGTAGATCAGGGATGGCCAACCCGTGGCCCGCGGGCCGCATGCGGCCCGCCGTAAACATTCTGCGCCCTCATGAAATAAATATCGCACTAGTAAAATAAATATGATTTCATTTTTTTTTATTTCGTTGTTTCTTTTTTTATTTTTAGTATTATATATTTTTTACAATATGCATTTAGTATCATTATTATTATATTATATATGTTTATATGTAAAAATAATAGTAAACATAATTAAAATTCATTATTTTTCAATTTGTCACACCAAACAATATCTATAATGGGTCTAAATCTAATATGGGTATGTATAATTTTATATGAAGCCCGCGAAGTTATGATGCATTTCCAAAGTGGCCCGCAAGAACATTTGGGTTGGCCACCTCTGGTGTAGATATTATAAAAATATAGAATTCTTAAACATTCATATGAAAATTATAAAAATAGATTAATAATATTTCAATGCATACTATTTAATGATATACATATTTTGTAAATTTTATATTATTAACAAAATCACAAATATAATGAAATAGTTTTTAATTACAGAACATGTGTTTAACCAAGAATATAAAAATATTATTTTTAACAATTAATAACATAATTAACCAGTACCTGATTCACCGTGCGGCAACTCGGTACTTTCTTATGGACTGTGAATATTATTTTAAGATTATTACGGGTTTGGGAAAATTAATAAATTTGTTGGAGGGTTTATAATACGAGGTGGTCTGAAAAGTTTCCGACCTGACCAAGAAAATCGATGTTTTTAAATTTTATTTTTTTGCTATATTTTTCAACATAATCTCCATCAACACTGATACATTTCTCATAACGGTGTTCTAATTAATTTAATTAATTAATAAATTATTTAATTAATTAATTAAATATGATTTAATTTAATTTAAGTCTCATCAACAGTTATGAATCGACGCAAAAATTCGTTTCGATTACGCCTACAGCGCCAAATTGTCGTTAGAAATGGTTTTTCGAAGCAATTTTTGGTCTAACGTTAGCAAACGCGGCACCCACGTTGCACACAGCTTTCCATATTCAAATGGTTTTGCAAAATATTTCGCACACGTTCAGCTGACATCGTACAGGTCTCAGCTATCATGAATTTTGAAAAATAAAACAAACAAAAAATTGAAAAACATCGTTTTTCTTGGTCAGGTCGGAAACTTTTCAGCCACCCTCGTAAATATCATTTCAAGTATTTATATCATAAAAACTCACTTCTTTTTCTATTTATACATTGAAAATATTAATTTCTTTTTTTGTAATTTTGGTATAAAACATTTTATAAAAATTGATTAAAAGCTCTTCGCTGTTTTGATTCAAAGAAATTATCCATTTATCCATACATGTTCGAAACAATGAATTCAAGATTAATATTAATTCACTAACAAAATTATTCAAATATACATTTTTTTCCTTTTTATTTATAATAATCAAATATCATTTAAATTATTTTACATAATTTATTGTAAAAGTATTATTTAATTACTGTAATAGGACTCTAATGATATAATCAGGGCTTCGAACCGTTATTTTTTTCGTTTCGGTTTTCGTTCCGGTTCAATAAAAAAAAAATATCAGTTCGGTTCCGGTTTTCGTTCCGGCAAAAATAACGGTTTTTTCGGTTTTCGGTTTTCGGTTCAGCTCCGATTAATTAATTTTAAAGACCTTTTATTTATATTAGAAATTTAGGTCGGGGTATGCCGAGTCTGCCATAAATATATAAAAATATTTCTTGCTACCACCCTAAATCATACTACATGAATTGATACAATATAATATAAATAATAATAATTAATTAAAGGTATAATAATTAGAAGTATATAATATAAGATGTTAATATAATTTATTAAACGAAACAAATAAGTATGAATATTTTTTTACATCCTTCTACTTTCAAACACTCAACAAACGAAACAAATTCGTATATTTAATGTTAAAGTATACAGGATTCTTGGATATATTTACTTATAATTATAACTAGAATTATAAAAGATGAAAATTATACCTCTAATTATTAAAATATCTTCTAATATATTTTCATTTAAACTATTTCTATTGTCTCGTAAAATAAACTTTAAACCAGAGAAAGCTCTTTCAACACTAACTTGTGTTGCAGTATCTCCTAAAACCACCATTGCAATTTTGTTAAAATGAGGATATGTATTTTTATTTTCCTCCCAAAATTCTAAAATAAGTTTTTTACTGTCTAATCTTCGTACTTGGTCAAAGGTATTCAATATTTGTTTAAATTTATTTAATAATTTTATTTATATTTATGAATCATTTTCTTTATATCAATACATAACCCTGTAACAAATGGAATAAATAATTTAAAAAATTAATACTATCATTAAATCAAAATATCAGAATTAAACAAACGATGAAAACATTAAATTCTGTATTGCGACTACGAGACGCTGCCAACACAACCGAAGGGAGAGTATGACTGGGACACTAATTTTTGAAACAAAGTTTTTAGCGACACTATGCAGTGCGAGGCATAACTGATTGAAAAAAATTCGGGCTTGGGTGTTGCCAAAACACCTCTTGTGGCAACTCTGGATTGAACACGTACTGAACCGAAATAAACCGATTATTATATTATTTTTTTCGGTTCAGCTCCGGTTTTCGTTCCGACAAAAATACCGGTTTTTTCGGTTTTCGGTTTTCGGTTCAGTTCCGGTTCGAAGCCCTGGATATAATATCAAAAATATTCAAATATATCTATATATACAACATTCATATATATACTGTATATACAAACAAAACAAAAAATACAAACATAATGTTTTTGATAGGATAAGATAAGATTTAATAATCTTAATCAAATAACAACTTTAACTTTAATACGATAATATAATTTTGATATGAAATTGAATTTGCAATATTTATAGGTCAAAAATTTACTTTTTTTTATAAACTATTTTAATCTAATTTTTATAATGATATTTTAAATTTCAAAAATCATTAAATATTAATTAAGATATTATTTTGAAAAAATTTACTAAATCACTCGTTGTTTCTGAATAAATATTTATAAATTTTACTGAAAGATTGATTTAAAATATAATTTTAGATTCATCATCTATTATTACTTATCTTCCTCGCGGGCTGGTTCTAATTTCGAACATAATATTTTAGTATAATTTAAACTCGATTATAAAATGATAATATAAGTAATTTCAAAATTATACATTTTTTCACTACTAATGTTTTTTCATAATATATATCAGTGTTGATATATTACGAAATTATAATTTCAAATGAAATATGTTATAATCATAATCTGCAAATATTTCTTTTTCGTTAAATTATAGATATTTCAGACTGTTTTTCCTATATTTATAATTAACTATATACTTATATATTTTCTAAGAAATCACAATTAATAAAATTATAAAATACACTTTCGAAGTTATACATTTTTTCAAAAATATTTTATAAATACATATAAAATAAAGAGATTTTCAATTTTAAATAAATATTTAAATAATAATAAAGTAATTTATTAATACAATTTTTACCCATTTTTAATATATTTTTAATTATTATATTATTTGTGCTAAATTTTCAATATTTTATATTTTAAAATCGAGGTTTGTTAAATGTATAAATTAATTATGTGAATTTAATGGTTTCGTTATTTAAATAAATAAATAAATTTGCCTCTCTTATGAGGTTTACATTGAAACAGTTTCGTCTTTTGGCTTCTACGGACGCATTATCGTCTTATAAAGTTTTGAATGATTTATTGTCTCGGAGATAAATGAGCCGCCCAGTAGGCGAGGTTCCGATATCTGTCTGAATGCCTACTCACCTCAAAATGTAAACCTACAATTTCTTCGCATGGGGTCAAAATTCCTTTACTAAACAATTTCTCTTATTCCCCTATTCGATTATTTAAATTAAAATATATAGAATAATAGAGAATAATTAGTTTAATTACTTCTTTTCTCATTGGTAATATAATTTTCTTTTCTCTTTGCATTTATTTTATAGAAATAAAATTTTCTAAATGAAAATATTTAAATTTCATTTTAAGTTTGTTTTATCTTTAGTATATTTTTTATTGTATTATGAAACGTACGTATTAGAATTCAAATTAAAAAAATAACTTATTAAATTATTTTCTTTTATTTTTTGTATAATATATAATTCAATAAACTATTAAATATTTATAAACCCTGTTTCATCATCTCCTCTCACACATCGTTCTTGTATGTAATATATAAAATATATTTTTCTTTTATAATGAAAGAAAGCTGGAAATAAAAAAATATATTAAAAAAACTTTTTAAAAACACGCTTTTATTTAAATGCACTAAAAAAGAGAAACTAATTTCTCCACACACACCACGATTTCCTTACAATTAATGTTATCTAAAAAATGAAAGCGTGGGAGCCAAACATGCAGGGAAAGGAAAAGAATACGAAAGACATTTCACAAACCTTTCTATATTTTTTCCTTTTCCACTATACTTGATAACTATGTTTATTTGAAGTAGAATTTGCGTTTTTCCCTACATATTTTGCGCCAACGCTTTCAATTTTTAGATATGATTAATTGTAAGGTGTGTGTGAAGAAATTATTTTCTCCTTTTTAGTGCATTTAAATTAAAGCTTGTTTTTAAAAAGTTTTTTATATTTTTTTTATTTCCTAATTTTTAGTTTTGACAGAAATTTCGCCTGGTTTTATGATTTCAGATAGTATAAATGTTGAAAGAATCTAATTCAGGTCGATTCTTCACCTCAAAATACTCTATATCAAATCGGCGGTATAGGGGACTGATTATTATTATTATTTATATTATTATATTATTGGTTTATATATAGATATATGTATATCTTTTCAAAAACAATATCGCCATTACTTTAATTGATATTTATTTAAATTAAAAAATAACGTATCTTATTTTTACAAAATTATTAAACATGATTTAAATGAATTTAATTAAAATGATAACTTTAAGAATAAATTATTTAATTCAAATGTGAGTTACCAGGACAGGTCAATAAGTTCGTGACTTTTTGAGTGAAACCCGGATTTTTTGATAAAAATTAAATTAGCTCTTATTTGTATATATTTATAGACAATTACTATATTTCAATATTATGCCTTATGTAATTACTAATTGATAGAAATAATACCTCTTAGGTCATGACCTGGGATGAACCAGAATATTGCATTGTCATCGAAGTTACATAGGTATGCGACTTTCAGCTCATTCGAACATTGGGAAGTGGATCAAATTCACCTTGCAAGATTTGACGATAGGACAAGATGTGAAACTAAATAAAAGCGTGTAAAAAAGGAAAGAATCAATTTTATTAAAATACTAGCTGCTTCGAGCGCCTTCGGCGCTCTCCACACCTAGACGGGGGCTCCGCCCCCTGCACTCCCCCGAGTGTCCCTATTCTGAGCTATAACCATCTAACTCCTACCCTGTCCCATCTCTCTCACGTTCCTTCCTACATTGTCCGCCCTGTTCACAATTGGTCTTCCAAACGGACGTTTTCCAATCGAACTCCCCACCAATATATTTTTCCTCTCCCATTCTAGCCATGTGCCCTGCCGATCCCAGCCTTCTCGCTTTTATAACCCTAACTATATCTAGAGATGCATAGAGGTCATGCAATTCCTTGTTATGCAGTCTCCGCCATTCCCCGGTGTCCTCATCTTTCTTTGGCCCATAAATGCTGGGAAGAATCCTATTCTCAAATACTCTGAATCTACTCTCATCTCCCAGGGTTATAGACCATGCCTCCCACCCATATAATACAATTAATAATTTATTGTAAATATTATTTTATTGTAAATATCAATAGATATATAAAAAGATTTTTATCTGCACATTGCTTAGAATTTAAATTACCGCCAAATTATCGCCACCAGCGCCTCTATGATCTAGTATGGTAACTAAACTATTTTTAATTAATTATTCTTTATAATTTTTTTAAAATTTTTCTAATTAAAAAACGAAAATCGGGCTTCAAAGTCTGGTGGCCAGCCCCTTTGTGCTTCCGTGTAAAAAATTACATGTCCCTGCGTGTGATAGATTTGCCTGGAGAGCTCGGTCAGACAGACACATTACACTTGCTTTTATTATTATAGATTAGAATAAATATATTTATAAATAAAATCGATTACTAGAGAAATAAACTAAAATACTTATAAATAAATAATATTCACTTCAATTTGAGTACAAATTTTAATTCATCATAGATTTTAATTAAAAAAAAAGTTTTCAATCTTCAAAGTTTTATGTTCAAAAGAGATGTTTGATTAAAAATAAATTAATATTGGTTTAAATAAGTAGGCCCCCGACCACTCCATTATGTCATTTTCATAGATCGCAAGGCAGATGGGTGGATCTTGGTGACGCATTAATCCCCGTTTTGTCATAGGGCCGCTAGCGATATTTCAAAGCGAAATTCCCAACTCACCCCCGAAAATGGTCCCAGGTGTTCGTCGAACCTCGGGTAAAAACAATCAGCTTATAGCCTGCCAACACCAACCCCCTCTCCACATGTTCTCCAAATGCACAAAACAGATGATTAATTCGTTAGCCAGCCTAGCCGCGATTTATTGAATACCATATATGTATATCCGTTTTTAAATTAATTAATCTAAAAAAATAAAGAATTATTTGTTAAACTACTGTTAAAAAAATGATATTTGTAAAAAGAAGTGGGCCAGAAGTAAAAGGATGGGAAATTTGGATAAAATATATGTACAATGACGTAAATAGGTTGAATCTCGCTCTCTTTCTATCTTTAGTGGTGTATCCCTTTAGTAAATAATAAAATACAATTTTTCTCTAACAAAAATCTACTCCGTAAAAGATACATGACATAAGATCATCTTTCTTTATCGTCCTTAAAAGAAAATAAAGCAAGAGAGGAGCTCTTTAGCGTTTTTATGCTTCAATTGTTCAAGTAAAAATATGTGAAGGTTTCTTTGAAAGTTATCAAGAGACCAAAAATAAAAAAAAAAACTTTTTTTTTTCTTTGAATTTTTATACGTTTGTTGTATCATTAGAAATAATTGAATAATTATTTATCCGTATATTTAGAACATTCGAAGTGGATATCATTTATTTTATTTTCTTGAAATTATCTAACATCTAACCGAATTTATCAGCAGCGATCCGGGACCAATATCTTTTGGAAGACTTTAACATGTTCTATTTTTTGACACAAATGACATTTTAGAAATGCTCGGAAAGGAATTTCTATACCCTTGACAAAGAAGAGAATATCAACTTGTTCAAAAAACTTTGTAAATTGGTCTTTATGTTGTTTTTTATCACTGAAAATCTGGAAGATTAAATCACAAGAGAAATATGCGGTATCATGGCATATAACGAGTTAAGTACTTCATTTTCCATCAGATTTATAAATACGTAGATGCAACAGATATGTAAAATTTGATTTTTTTGTTGGGTGGTAGAAAATTGAAAAACAGATGTATACAGTGTATAACTTTTAAAATTATACTTTAAATTTTACTTTAAAAATGTATTTCAAATTTTTCTAAACTTTAATCTAATGATAGCTTTTTACTATCTCGTAAGAGATAGTATTGCGATCACGAAAATTTTCGATGTTGAGATTTTGATGTTTTTATACGTTTTGAAGGTTCCTGAATCATTTTCACTAAGGTTGAGAAAAATGTCTGTATGTGTGTGTGTGTGTATGTGTGTGTGTGTGTATGTATGTAGACAAGATTACGCAAAAACGGTTTGAGCTAGAATGATGAAATTTGGTACATGAGCATTATTCAAAATTCATAGTTTTCTATCAACTTTTGAGAAATGTAGCTCAACCGGAAGAGGGTCATTACCTACAACGTTTTGATTTTTTTCCTCTAAAGTGACCGTAAAAATAAAGATATATGTTTGATAATTTTTCACATGATTAATAATTGTATAAAACTGCTATATATAGAATTTCAGCTTGATTGTATCGCTGAAAGTACCAGAATTAATTTTTTAACTCTGCAAATCTCACGCGCCAACACGTGCCATGGTGCCATCAATAAAAAAACAAACATGCCCTGGTTTAATATTTATTATTTATAATTTATAATTAATTAAATTTAATTTAAATATAATATATTATGTTATTTAATCCAATTCAAATTGCGAGATAGTCGAGTGGAGACACTCCAGCTTATTTATTTTTAATATATTATAAAAAGTAAAGTATATATTTATGGTGTAAATTTTCATAACTTAATCATATTCACAAGTAAGAAAAGTTTATGAAATTATATATTTTAAAAGTAAAATTTATTTTTTAACAAAAAAAAACAAAACATAATCTATTCAAATATGGATATAATTTCATTTCATGATTGAAAAAAAAAATACTTTTTTCTCTTAATTTTTCATTTATTTATTTGGTTCAATTTTTCAATCAAAATAATTGCACAATTTTGATAATTATTTATATTAGCTAATTTCTAATGGATAACAATTCAATTTTTGTTTTGAGTTGGGAGCAATTTTTAAAACAAATCGAGTTCAAAAATTACCATTATTTCAAATTATTAAGTGAATTAATATTTTTAGAAAAGAAAAAATGGTAATTATTCAATCGAGTTATTATGACATGGATTTGTATAAAACTTTACCAGTGGGTTCTTTTTTTAATTCCAAATAAACTTTTTTTGCGGGTCGCTTCTAGTTTAAGAGATAAAAAGGATTAAATTTGTCCGATTAGCTTATTATGAACCTCGAAATATGATGTCATTCAGTAATGTTTTATTGACTAATTCACTAATTATTCACTTATTCTTAATTTTAGGTTTTATTCAGTTCTGTTTGGATATAGAAAAATTTAGTTTTTAATCTTATATCCAATCTTCTTATAAAACAGAAAATTAGTGGAACCCTCTGGTAGTCAAATAATAAAATATGGTAGCTAAATAGAATATCAATGGGTTTATATGCAAACTTTAATCCTTTATAAACTGCAAAAATTGCATAAGAAAAGTTTATTTGCAATTAAAAAAGGAACCCACTGGTAAAGTTTTATTCAAATCCATGCCATAGTAACTTGATTGAATAATTACCGAAAAAATATATATTTGAATTTAATTATTATTTAATTATTTATTTGAATCTTATTTATGAATTGTTTTGGAGGTTTGATTAAAAAAAATTGAACCAAATAAATAAATAAATATAAAATTAAGAAAAAAAAAAGATTTTTTTTCAATCATGAAATGTAATTATATCCATATTTTAATAAATTTATTTTTTTCTTTCTTTTGCAGATTCTAAAGCACTGGAATATAAAAATATTACTTATTAAAGAAATAAAAGTAGGCATTTAACCAAAAAATAATTAACTAATTAGTAATTTGCTGATAATTTAAATTAGCATAGTTAAAAGTCGGAAAATAATTCAATGTATAATACTAGTATTTGTTTTTAACTCAAAATCATAAAATTCTTACTCTTTTTCTATTCACCAAGCAATTAACTCAAGAAAACATAAATAAATGTGAAAAATGAATTATTTTTTATCTGTAAATAAGATTGTTTAATCTTTATTTAAAATGAATATGTAATTTCATTCTTAATCATAATTTTAAAATAAATTTGATGAATCTTCTTTAGAGCTTGTAAAAAGAATTCAATCCTTTCAAATGTTCAAATATCGATCATTTCTTTGATTATCATGAAAAATAATCACAATTAGAAGGTGGTTTTCTTTTAAATCATTGATGATAAAGAAGATAAAAGTATAAGAACGTTTATGATCGAACGGAGTGTTGATGTTGGAAGGGACTGGGCGTGAATACAAATGAGCCGCCGGTTGTTTTCCTTATCCCTCCCTTATCCTGATCCCTGAGTCAAGAATCTTGTGTCCGATCTGAAGCCCAGATGCGCGGCCATTTGGAATAATAAGAGCCGCGCTGTGATTAATTGTGCGAGTTGTGGCTGCCGCCCCTGACGAAGATGGATTGGGAAGTGGTTGACGCCTTAATGAACAAGTCTTAAATATGTGTATCAATCATTGTTTTAATTAAATAAATAGTCTAGGTATCAACGGATCAACACTGAATTAAAAAAAAAAAAAACAACAAATAAGTAAAATTTATTTTAAGTAAAATAACACAAAATCAGTTTTCCCTTCTTTACTATAGAATCTATTCTATTCTATTCTATAATCTATCTATTTCTATAATTTTTCAATTTAAGAATATAAAAAACTAATGATAATATATTTGTATATTAGAATCTAGACAATATAAATAAGGATGGGAGGAAATTAGAAGAGAATGAGAATTGGATGGAGGTCGCTCAATATAGGGGCTGTTATATGAAAATGATTTCGAATAATATAGGATACCAGTATATATAGATTTAGATCAACTAAAATAATATCCTAACTAATCACTCGGAAAATAAAATTAAAAAAAAATTATAAATGATGTATTTTTTATTCTCTCTAATTTAAAGTTATTTTAAAAATTACAATATAATAGAAAGGTTAGTTTTATTCAAATTTTTTAATAAGATTGGAAATTAAATTTTTTTTACTAAAAGAGATGAGACCCTGATTTTCGGAACGGTTAAATGAATTACAAAGTGTGAAGCGGATTGGTCGTAAGGTGAAAAAAATGAAGATAATGAAGACAGCCAATGAGCGATAATTACATGATAAGAAGCCGCCTTTCCTGGTGCCGTTGGGCTTCAATTCTGGTTTATATTACACGTTTCACATATCAGATTGATGATCTCCCCAGAGAAAAATATGATTTTTTTTTTTCTTAACTACGTTGGTGAAGCTGCAGCCACCTCACCGAATCTTGTTAAAACGCGTTACAAGTTCATATTCGTCTCGCGAGAAGACTTCATTTTAAATTCAGATGAGCTCTAATATTAATAGCTTAAATATATATCAGATTATATAACCTTATGTATCTTTTCTAGAATAGTATATTATATCTAAAGAGGGAAAATGGGATTATATAGAATAATATTAGCAAATGTGTTCAAATTTTTCAAAACAAAATTAATTTCACACTTCAATATTTAAGTTAAATTTTTTTTTTAAATTTATCTCATCATAGGCAGTATTTATATATTATATTAGAATAAAAAACAATTTTAATGAAACTATCTTTTTAAGATGCTAATAAAATTTGAAAATTTAAGAATACTGTTTAGAGAAATATAAATCAAGTATTTATATTTAGGTATATTTATATTTTCTTATTTTCAGACTTTTAGCAGCATTTATGGGCCAAAGAAAGATGAGATAACCTGGAAATGGCGGAGACTGCATAATGAAGAATTGCATGATCTCTATGCATCTCCAGAGATAGTTATGGTTATAATATCGAAAAGGTTGGGATAGGCAGGGTTGGTGGGAGAGAAAAGAATAGCGAAAAATATATTTGTGGGGAAACCGATTGGGAAACGTCCAGTTGGAAGATCAAGGACGCGGAGGGTGGATAATATAAGAAGGGACTTGAGAGAACTTTCAATTAATATTTAAAATAAATAAATATTTCACTTGGTAAAAATAAATTCGAATTAATCTCTATTATTTTTGTTATTTTTTTAATTTAATACTTGGAATTTTGAAATAGATTTTGAATTAAAATTTAAATTCATTCATATTTTGAAGGTTTAACATTCTTTTAATTAAACGCCATTTATTTGAATATTAAAAGTTTAAATATGTAGTTTTCATTCGTTTCTCTTTTTTCAAGGATCGTTGAAATTTTGTTTACAAACTATTTGTTTATTCGTCAAACAATTTTTTAATCTCAGTTAAACGAAGAGTGTCAAAGCTGAAAGACGACTGATGATTGTAATACTTTTATTTACCTTCACACTACACACATGGGAATGGAAAAATAAACAAAGCTTGTATTATAAGAAGATAAGCCTAATAAAAAACAAATACATTACATATCAAATATATATATATTTATATATATCTAACAATTCTCATAAATTAGTATGGTGTGACTTATTCACCCTCATATAATAGCAATTTGAATAATTTTTTTTTTTTTAGAAAAACTAAAGCTCAGCTTTTATGTTCTTTAAATTTATTTATTTTTTATTGATTTTTATTTAATTTACAATATATTTCTCAATGATAATGTTACTAATATTACTTTGCACACGTCTTTCATATATATATATAGTTATATTCAGCAAAATTTTCTTGTAAATTATTATAAAAAAAAGTTATCAATTTAATCGTTTTATAATTGACAATATTAGCAATTCCATTATAAAATATAAAGTCGATAACCTCCTCTACCAATTCACATCAATCTTCTGATATTGAAATGAATATATTTGATGAATATAGCCAACCAGATGATATTCTCTTATGACTGTCGATAAAATAAAGGACTAATTGATTTTGCAATCATGCAGGTTTTAAAAATGAAAACTAATGAAATCCTTTTCCATTTACTATTTGAAACAATTTTATATTATTTAATAAGCAAATTTTTCAACTAACTTTGTTTTTTACTATTTCCGGTGTAAGGTTGCATCTGAAAATTGTTAAATAGTTTTAGAATAAAGTATTTATTTATTGAATTAGAAACTAAATTAAATATTTATTGTATTACTCCATTGGGGGGAATAGTATCAGTCAGTAGATTGGAAATTTAAATTTTTACTATCTCGCCAGAAAATTTTTGATGTCGAGATTTTGATGTTTTTATATGTGTTGAAGTCCCCTTAGTCATTTTCTTCAAGATTGAGAAAAATGCCTGTGTGTGTGGGTGTATGTAGACAAGATTAAGCAAACACGCTTTGAGATAGAATAATGAAATTTGCTATACGGGCATTATTCAAAATTCGTAATTTTCTTTCAAATTTTGAGAAATGTAGCTCTTTCGGAAGAGGGTTCTTACCTACCACGTTTTCATTTTGTTTTCCTCTAAACTGACTGTAAAAATGATTAAAAATTGTATAATCCTGCTATATATAGAATTTCAGCTTGATTGAATCTCTGAAAGTACCGGATTAATTTTTAAAATATTACAATAATAATAATAATATTAAATATCAAAATATATTACAATATTATTATAATTAACATATACTATTAAAATATTAATAGAAATTTAAATTAAATCAAAATTTAATATTCTATTATTAATTCAATAAATTTCTTACTAATTATTGAAACATTAGAAAATTTTCGCCAAACGACCTCAATTATCTTAATTAAAAATATATTAAATATCTATGAGTATATTAGAAAAATATATAATAATAAATTAAAAAAAATTTATTTATTAGGTTAATTTAATTATATATTTGAGTATACTCTCTTCTCTTTTAAATATTTATTTGTAAAAATTTTATTTTTAACAATAAAAAACAAATTTTTTTTGAATAAAGTGGAAAGATTCTTTTCTTCTAAGACCTTATTAATCCTTTTCAAAGAACAAGTGGAAAGAATCATTTTTGCTTTAAAAAAAAAAATCTTGAATATATTTGAATAAATTTGATAAAAAGCTTTCATTTTACATAATTTTTATTTCGTTTAATATCCACAAGCAAAGACCGTTGTAAATTGTAACTTTATTTGCTTTCTCAATGAAAATAAATTTAGAAGTTACTCATCTCTCCTCTCACCTAATTTGATTGTATATTTTACTCTCATAGGTTAGTTTACTGTTTAGTGTCTTATTCATCTGTTTTATATATAAGGAAAGAGCTACTTTATGAAACAAGTTAACGTAGCATATGAGGGCGAAGAATCGCATTCTTGTGGAATTTAATAAAAAGCCTACAATGTTGGCATGTATGGGGTTGCGTTTAGGCTCAAAACTCGAATTGTCTGAGAAAAGAAGCCAGAATATATGGATTGGACTAATCAATGTAAATAAACTTTACGGGAGAATATTTTCTTATAAAAACTAATATACCAGTCAACTAGCAAAATTTTATTAAAATAAGTTGTTTATTTTTTTAAATTTTCTCTTTGTATTACAAAAGTCAGTCTCGATGGATTTACTTATAACAAAACAACAACATTTATATATAAAATTGTTAAAAAAATTAACCTTAACCTATAAAAATGATCAACTCATCTAAATCTATATTCAATATTTGCTAATTGAATAAATTATTGAATTTTATAAACTAATCTAATTTTAACATATCATAATTACTTCAATGTGATTTATTTAAAAATTGATATATATTCAACGATGAAAACAAATATGGTTATTAAATAGACTATAAAATAAATATAATATACTTCCATATTTCATCTCAAACATATACCTAATAAGCGCAAACTCCCATCATTTCAGGCAGATGAATAAATATAACAATATTACTATAACACTAGCCGAACCCGTTGCAAACGGTGTTTGCAATTTCAGTTTAAACTTAATTTTTCGAGGTTTGCAGCAATTAATTCAATAGTTCTTTGAAAACAATATTTTTCGTATACAAATGATTATTTTTTGTAACAACAATATCTGTCTCAAGCTTTCTTCTCCTATATTCACGAATATATTGGGCATGTTTCAATCTTTTCTCATTTGGATCCATTTTTTATAGATTTAAATATTTAACATATATCATTCTGTTAAACAAAATAATAATAATAATAATAATTTATAGGAAATTTTGTTTCAAATGCTTACAAAACAACACAATGTTTAAATATACAATTATTTATTTTATTTAAATCGTAATAATTTTTTTATTTTTTTTTTATTTGATACTTATTTAATTTATCAAAACAAAATTTTAAAATAATATAAATATAAAAAATTTGTATAAAATAACGTTTTTCCAATGGACTAAAAAGAATAAAATAATTTTTCTATAAGCCTGACAAAGTTTATGGATGAATTGCTTCATATTCAACGAAAAACGTTGGGTGCATTTAGTTTAATTTATTTATATGAATAATCAAGTCAAATTTTTGTAATAATAAACATTTTATTAAACACATAAACTGACAATTTTTTTTTATCATGAAATAAAATTGATAGTTTAAGAGCTAAGAAATTAATATTTTATTATTTTTCACTGTAATATACTTATATCAAAGTATGTATCAAAATTTAAAATAATTTTTATTAAATTTACATATTATCTCAATCAAAACCAAAATGGTTAATAATATTAGAAGAAATAGTGTTACTTGTTAATTAAGTGTTTTGGTGTGGTATGTATCTTAGTATATATATATGAATTATAGCTCTATAAAGGAAGTTAATTGCATAGAAATAAATGTTTCAAAATCCGTTGAAAAAAAATTAATCAGAGCAATACAAAAGGAGTTAGTTAATAAAAGTAATTAATCGCTAATTAATTACAATTAATTATAATTCAATTATATTTCTTCTATACCTTCTAGGGATCCATTGAAATATCTATAAAAATTTTCAAAAGTCTATCTCAATAATAAAAAGTCGATGTAAAATCGATTTCAATTTGTCAAAAGAGCGAACAGACAGATAGAGAGACAGACGCCAAGTGAAGTTAATAAAAAACGTTATAAAAATGAAGTTAGTTTTTAGATAGAAATTAATTTTGATAATTTGTTACCAACTTCATAATGTTACAAACATCACATACATACATACATACGACGGAAATCATTATTAAAGATACTAGCTGCCAAGATCGCCTCCGGAGCTCTTAGCACTTACAATTAGCACTCTGCCTCCTGTACCTCCGAAATGATACGTATTATTTGCTTGAAAGTTTCTATGTAATAAGTTTTATTTTATTTTATTTATAATACTAAAACTAACTTTTTAAACTATTTTGGTCTCCTCACAACCACATACTAAATAAATTCAGATATTATTAATTAAATATTGAATGTTCTTAGAGAGATTTGATTTAATCTAATGTTAGCAGAATTGGCCTTAATCAGCATTGATATTCTCCTAAGATTAGAAAAAACTTATAAGGTGAGTCCTACCCTAGTCCAATTAGTTTACCCTTACAAGTTGAATGAGAAATAATAACAATCAAATAATACTTATATTTTAATATTATAATTAAATATTCACATTTTAAAATATTAAAATTGAACTCATATTTCTGAATTTAATAGCAAGTTGATTTTCAAAATTATCTATTTTATTTGCATATGATTGATTACATGTGTTAAAATGTATACAAACTCAAATATTCTAATTTTTAAATTTATGTACAATTTAAAATTATTTTTTATTAAAATTACATAAAAAAAAAATTATTATCCCAAATAAATGAAATAAAAACATTTTAATAAATTATTGTGCAGTACTTTAAAAAAACTTATTTTTTCTAAATAATTTGAAGAATATTGCGTGTTTGTTTCAGTTCTACCAGTTCATATAGATTAAGCAATGAAGACAAAATATTATTTTTAGCAATTCCCAGAATTTGTAAAATATAAAAATTTGTATTTTAAATTCTATTAAGCAAATATTTACTTAGGTTCTATAATAACAATATTCGAGAAGAATGAAAATTATGGTTGGGATCGGATATCACATTAAAGAGACGTATTTCGTCGAAATTATAATCCTCGGTTATCAAAATTAAAATATATATTAAACGATTATTTCACTGGCTGAATTTTAGGGGTGTGAGACGTGTTTTATAACTTTGGGAGACAAATGTAGATTCATAGCAGTGGTTCCCAAACTTATTTGGCCAAACGCCCCCTTTCCAGAAAAAAATCTACTCAGCGTCCCTTGGAAATTAACTATTTTTTATTTTAATAACAATTAAACAGAAAGATATATGTACCTATTCGCAAAATATTATAAATAAAGGTGTAAATTAAAAACATTGAAAATGTATCTATTTATTGAACTCATAATAGAAAAGTAATATTACAAGTAATTTTGCTTAAATGCACCTGTGGCCATCACCGCCCCCCCCCCCCTGGATCGCTGCAGCGCCCACGAGGGGGCGGTAGCGCCCACATTGGGAATCACTGACTTAGATTATTTGAAAATAAAGTTATTGGTAACATTTATGGGCCAAAGAAGAATGAAGTCTATGAGGAATGAAATGACAGAGACCCCATAACGAAGAATTCTTAATTCTTTAATTAACATTTTAATTATTTTTTTTCTTAATTAAAGTTAACATTTGTCATTAAAAATCCAAATCAAAACATTACAATGACTCAAGGCAGCTTTGAGAAATATTATATTTTTTTATAAGAATTTAATTAAACAATTGGTAGTATAATAAGATTAATTTCCTTTGATATAAGTAATAATTATTACTTAAATTGAAATAATTTTCTTATTAGAATTTGAAAAGTTTAATATTATTTTTACTAACTAATCATTAATTAATAATAGTTTAATGTATAATTTAAAATCATCACTGTTGGTACGGGGCTAAATTTTTCTCAGATATGCGTTGATTTATTTTTAAAATAATTTATGTACAATATTATATAATTATTTTTAAACTTTTTTATAAAAAAATTACTAAATTTATTATATAAATTATATATTTAATTTATTAATATTTTCATTTTTGTTCTTAAATTTTTTTTATTCTTTATTTTTGTTAAAATAATTTATGTAGGGTAAAGTATACAGTCGTTGGCCCCCTATCGCTAAAACACAAATAATAAGAGAATTTTATTTTAAAAATTGCGCTATTAACTATGGTTATGTAATCGTTTGTTGTATGGTTGTATAATCACTATAGAATACCTAGACCAATAACTATAACAGGGGACCAATAACTTTAATTATAACTTTATAATTTTTTAGGATTTTTTTTTAAAGTGCTTATTGAAAATGTCATGAGAAAATGATTATTCTTATTCATCAAAATGCTCATACTAGCAATGTTCTGCAAACCTAATTTGACACAGATTGTTCCGCAATTTGCCCAGACAGTGGCGTACCTAGGGGGGTGCGGTGGGTGCGGTCCGCACCGGGCGGCACTTATCTTGGGGCGGCATTTTTTATATTTAGTTATAGTTGTAAAAAGCAACTTATTCATTTCATATTTATTTTTTTTTCTTTCTTGAATAATAAATGATTATTATAAGTTTACTATTTGATTTATATAAATTATGATCAACTATATGATTTCGAATATTATTCCTCGGTGTATATAAATGCATTTTAGTGTAAATTTTGAATTCTAATTCCAAGAACAGGATAATAATTTTATTTTATTGTATTCATTAAAATTCGTTGAATCCGTAAACGCATCTTTACGATTTTGTTCGGCAATTTTTCCTAACTAAAATTTTGTGATATCAGTTTATAAATGTCATATCTTTTGAAAAGTTTATATGATTACTTTGAAGTGATATACCAATATTTTTTTAAATCATAGATTTTTCTTTTGAAAAGCAGGGCCGGCGGAAAAAATATAAATATAAATTTTGAGAGCATTATACACGATTTTTCTAGTATGAAAGCTAGAAGAGTAAATATTATATTAATATGTTTACAAGTGCATACAAATATGTGTAAAAAAATTTACTCTTTGTATTAATTAATATTGATTAAATAACTTAATAATTTATTTATGTGCATTCATTTATAAATACCACTATTTGATTGACTTATAATAAAAAGGGCGGCAAACTGGAGATCGCCCCGGGCGGCAAATGGTCTAGGTACGCCACTGTGCCCAGATATGCATTAAAGACTCCTAGGGGTTGCTTAAGGGGGCCAACGACTGTATGCTTTACCCTATTATATAATATTATTATATTTTTAAACATTTTTAAAAAAAATTAATGAGAAGAATATTTTTCATATTTAATGTAATAAAATAAAGAAAAAATGTTCAAATGTTTGAATAGATAAATGATATCACTTAGAAATATTAATGGCTTTCTTCTCACAACTTTTAATATTTATAATATAACTATTTTCTTATTTCTTGTTTAAAAATTATTAAAAAAAAAATTTTTAAATATTTTTTACTTTAATTACTATATATATATATATATATATATATATTAGAATTTAAAAATTGAAATATATTACATGTACAATTGTTGTCATTATTATTATCATCTATCTAAGTCATATCATTTATCTATTCAGTCATTTATCTTAAAAACAAAATTGAAATGAATTCAAATTTTTGCTTTAAAACAAATTATATTTATTTAGTTTTAGTTATTAAAGAAAGGAAAGGAATCTATATCTATCTATCTCTGTCGCTATACCGATCTCGAAAGTTCTTGGCCGCAGCAACCACACTTCTCCAAGTATCCCTATTCTGAGCCACAACCCTCCAATCCCTACCCTCTCCCATCTCTATCACGTCCCTTCCTACATTATCCACCTACCGCATCCTTGGTCTTCCAAAGCGTTTCCCACTCGGTCTCCCCACCAATATATTTTTCGCCATTCTTTCCTCTCCCATTCTAGCCACGTGCCCTACCCATTGCAGCCTTTATAATTCTAACTATATCTGAAGATGTATAGAGGTCCAGCAATTCCTCGTTATGCAGTCTCTGCCATTCCCCGTTGACGTCATCTTTCTTTGGTCCATAAATGCTTCGCAGAATCCTATTCTCAAATACTCTAAATCTACTTACTTCTCCTTAGGTCATAGACCATGCCTCACACTCATATAATACAACCGGAAAAATAATTGTTTTATATATTTAAATTTTTATTCCCTTTGATAATAATTTTGACGCGATAAGCCCCTTTACTGCATGATAACAGGCGCTTCCCGATTGCAACCACGCTCTTTAAATTCTTCTCGAATATTTTTATCCTTAGTTTTACAGAACCTAAGTATTTAAATTTTTCTACATTTTCAAATTCTATATTTTGTATGTTAAGACTTTGTGTGTTAATACGATTCCTATTACTAAATACTTTGTCTTTACCTCTTTTCCTGTTTCGATTGATTTTTCTACGTTATCTTTAATTGCAATTGCCGAATCTCCTATTATATTTAAGTCGTCTGCGTAACCTAATACTTGAATTTTTTTGTTTAATTCGATTCGATTTTTAAGGTCTACAAAAAATTAGTCAACAGAGATATTGAATTCGCGTTTTTTTCTAATATCATCCTTAATGAGAATATCTGATATATAGTTGATCGATTTGGCCTGAACCCGCACTGCTATTCTTCTAATATTTCCTTTGCATATGTTCGTAATTTCATTGAAACAATATTCGAGAGAATCTTATACGATGTCGTCAAAAGAGAAATTTCCCTGTAGTTATTGCAGTTGGTTCTATTACCCTTCTTAAAGAATAGGAGCCTCCTGTCGTTCTAATGGCATTTTTTTCCTTATGCTAATTTGTGCTAAAGGTTTTTCTCCATATTTGAATAAAAGGAATCTATATAAAATTATATTTAATTAATTAAATTTAATTAATTTAAAGACTATCAATTTAATATATTTTAATAAAATATATGAAACTCAAACTTTTACGTTGGGACTACTTCCATATCAAGATTTTATTTTCTTAACTACTCTTGATTAATTTTATCATAAGATTGATAATTATCATAATTTCATAACTTAAAATATTTCTTTATTTAATTTATTAGTATAAACATTTTTGTTCTTAAATTTTTACCGACCGACGATAGTAAGGGAGGTATTGTTTTCACACCAAATTTCACATGTGGAGATTTTTACATATCTCCACGAATCATGCATTTTCTAAACAGAAAAAAGTATTTTTAGCATGATGTCTGTCCGTCCGTCTGTCCGTCCGTATCGATGTGTACAGCCTGAACGGCTCAACCGATTTTGATGAAATTTGGTATATTTACTTAATGCATCAGTGGGATGAATTGATCAACTTTTGGTGCAATTCCGGAAACCGGAAGTGGTAGTATTAGCGATCGACGATAGGAAGGAAAGGGTTATTTTCACACCAAAGGAGATTTTTTTATATATCACCACGAATCATGCACTTTATATTGGTTTTATCCTCGAGAAAAATCATATTTATTAGTTTTTTCTTGATTTAAAATTATATGACGTCATCCAGCCATTCATGACGTCACAGCCCGGTCTTGCATATATATTATAAATAAAATAAAATTAAAAATGTTTATATTTATTATTTATGTATCCATATCTGTTTTTTATTACATTAATAGATATATTAAAATTATTTGAAATTGTTTCTGTAGCTGGAAATTAATTTATTTCAAACCGTCGGTCGGTTCGGACCTGGCCACAGGTCAACTTATTTTTTATTCTTAATTTTTTGTTAAAATAATTTATGTATTATATAATATTATTTTTAAACTTTTTTTAAAAAAATTATAATGAAAAAAATGTTGTTCATATTTAATGAAATATAATTAAAAAAAAAATATGTTCAAATGTTTGAATAGATAAATGATATCACTTAGAAATATTAATGACTTTCTTCTCACATCTTTTAATATTTATACTATAATAAATAATCTTTAAAATTTCAAATGTCTTTTGTAAGATCACTTTCTAATAATTTATTACATTTAAAAAAATATTTGTTGCTTGTTGCAATTGGTGTGTCTTTTAATCATTTTAATCATAATTGGAATTGATCATCGATTTGCATGTCTAAAATGTATTTCAACTTTTACCAATGAGAAAAGTGATATATATATATAATGACATACGCCTTTTAGTTATTTATTTATTGATGTGTACTTTATTAACGATACTTGTATAACAAGAAGACAGGGTAATTCGGATATCAATGAATCAGAGTTCGAAACGAGCCCGTCGCCTGACTAGTCGCTATCCTTATAAACGGATCCTACACTACTGAAATAGACAACGCCTTCAGGGGAAAAACTAACTAGTTTTTTTTTTTTTTTCAATTTGCATAACATTCAATACATCTTAAATATTAATTATGAGTGATCAGATTCTATTGAGTTAAGAGGTGATTCCTTTCTCACGATACAATTTTATTTCATTTCTTAATGATACCCAAAACGCAATTGAGAAGCTATCATTAGTTCTCATATTTTTTTTTTAATAAAAATCCATTTGGTTTGTGTTTTTGATGATTGAATTACCTAAGAGGTTAGATCTTTTCAGGAAACTTATTTCAAAAACGTATTTGAGTGTCGTCGGAAATAACTAATTACAAAGCAGTTCCACCTTCACCGGTGGGCGGACATCGGCCGCGGTCTTCTCTTTTTTTTCTTTTCATCAACGTTAAAAAAAAAAAAATAATAGAGAACGATGTCCTACTTTTGGAAAATTTATGACTTTTGAAATGTTTTCAAGAATTTTTTTTTCATAGGTAACCCATTAAAAAAAAAATCAATTTTGTACACATAAATTAAATTTTTAGTAATTAATTTTTCGTTAAAGTGAAATTTCATTTTTTTTTTTTTTTAATTTTAAAAATTCAAATACCTAGTTTTAATAAAAAATTTTTTGATGAAAAATAAATGTTTATTTAGAGCTCTGAAAAAACACCCAGTAAGTCCATTTTTATTATTTTGGGATCTTATTAATATTACTTTTATTTTATACAAAATTTAATTATATTTTCATTATTTATTAAATCATTACTGAACTATTAATATTTATTGTCTTAATTAATTAAAAAATTAAAATTATATTTAATAATTTATAATTTAAAAATCAATATATATAATTTTCCTAGTATGTATGTATGTGATATCTGTAAAATTATGAAGTTAGTTACAAACAAATTGTGAAAATTATTAATTTGTAATTAACTTCAATTTTCTTAAATTTTGTTTTGTTAAATTAAATAAGTCAAATAAAAAAATTATTGGGACGATTTGAATAAAGTTAATAATTTTATATTTAAACATTCTGTTGTGTTGTAGGTATTTGAAATGTTGTTTTAAAATGTGCCTCTAACAAAAGTTTTATGCCTCCTGCAACATAAGATGTCGTGAACCGCTAGTTTATAATAAGTACTTAAAAAAAAAATACTCGTATATGCACCAATATAATTAATACTAGCAAAAATAGTATATATTTCTGATTTGAAACTTATGTATAGTATTTTTATGAAATTCAACTTTTTTCAGATGAAGACTCGATCTATATAGGTACAGTTAAGGATAAATGTAAATGCCTTGGGGCGCTGTTATCGGGCAATTTTCAATGTCCTTTTTCAACAGGAGGATTGCCAGGCCACACCGCCCCCATGCCATTTATATTTATCAATCACTATAAATTTATAGGAAAAATATTTTTAATTAGTTTATATATTCCAATTAAAACATTATAAAGATTCAAGTTGGCTTTGGAAAATATTATTTCTATATAAATTTTATTCTTGTTAACAATGTATATACCTTCAATCTATATTTATTTAATTGATTGATTTATAATTAAAGAATAACTAATTTCAATTAAAATATTCAATAAATATGATTTAACAATAATAAATTAAATAAAAAGGAATATATTAAATTTTTGATTATTGGAAATTAAAATAAAAAAGGCCGGCTTCAAAATTCGCCCCCCCCCCTATAAATTTTAACAGATAAAAATTGCATGATAATCCCTAATATAAGGTATGTACACTTGGTGATACTTAGAGCCATAATGAAAAATCGAGTTTCAGAACCTGATCGCAAAATCATCTTACCTTTTTTTAGAGTTGAAAATGATTTCGCCCCCCCTCCCCAAAAAAAAAAAAGCGTATAGTCAAATAATCGCCCCCTTTAAGATGTCGATCGCCCAGGTTGAGAATCACTAATATATAGTATAGTGTATCTATTGCTAGAATTAATATTAATTAATAGCATTTGTATTTTTTCTAATTTTTTTTATTGGGCCTTAATTTTCATACTTTGTATTTTATCTCTTTTTCAGCTTATTTAGTTAAACCTATAATATAATAATTCTAATAACTTCAATTTATACATTTTATTTCCTTTCAAAAGAAGCTCCTCTTTTATATTCCAATTTCTACTTCGAACTCAATAAAATACTAACAGATGACCATACGAAAACTTTCTTTTTTGCATATCTTATAAAGTTTACGGTTCCAAACCAAATTCATCTTCTGCTTATAACCAACCAACCCTTGAAACTTCTTCAACTTTCTCTTTTTTTTTCTTTCTAGAATACAATCTTACTTTGGTATGTTTTTGCTTCTCTATCATTAAAAAAAAAATCAAATAACATTTATTTACCTCTGTTATCTATGAGTTCATAAATCTCATTTAATTTTATTGAAATTAAACTTTCAAGAGATGTAACCCTTTAATTAGTATATATTTTCATCTCTCTCTATTTTATAGACTCATTCGATATGGGACTTGCCAATAAAGTGTAGCATCTTTTATTTTATCATTCGATTGAATCATATTGAACTAATTTTTGTTTTTTAAATTTAAATCGTCTCCAAAAAGAATTTCGATTACTTGATAATTAAATTAAACATATCACTTTCAGTCAGTCATAAAATCTTATCAGATAGAATAAAATATATTTGAGCATCAGGAAGATTTTCATCAGAATGTTTTTTTTTAATTCGTTTCTTCATTCAATTCTGGTTACTTTCCTGACAAAGTAATTTAGTCTCTCTGTTTTTAATTAGATTTAAATTAAGGTTATCGGTATAACTTTCTGAAGAAAATCTCGTCAAGTTAAATACATTGATTCGAACATTAGAATAAAATATCCATTCAAGTGGCTATATTGGATTATACTGTGACTGTCTGGTTTTTTAATTAAATTCTTTGGTTACGCTGTACCAAAAAAAGAGGAAGGGAGGAAGGGGTGTTCATTACCTTTAAACCATTAATCCCACTCTTCACTGGACTTAAAAACTCATATTGACTCATTTACAATATTATTGTGTAAAATTATTATTTTGAAGGAATATGATAAGAATAAAATTCACAATTATAATATTTTCTATTTGTCGCATATTATAAATTCCAGGTACTATTTGGTTGTCCTATAATTTTCTTTGAATTTAATTGTTAATATATGTTTTATCCCGAATGTTAATTCGTAGATATGGTGTCAGGTATATTTGCTCAAATACAGTTCCTTATTATATATGATGATGTTACTCTCTAAGATTTTCAAACCTTGACTGACACATTAAGAGATATAAGATATATGAAATTGATTAAGACTAATGACTTCATAATAATAATAATAATATACAGTAGCGGTGGAAAGTATTTTGATAAGCACAAATTATAGAAAATAAATATTTATTTTTGAAACTAAGCAATAATACATAGAGTTATATACAACGTCTCTTAGTAGTAATGAAAAACAAAGAAAATTATCAGATTTAAAAGTAAATAAGTTGACCTGTGGCCAGGTCCGAACCGACCGAAAGTTTGAAATAAATTAATTTCCAGCTAATAATTTTAATATATCTATTAATGTAATAAAAAACAGATATGGATATAACATAAATATTTTTAATTTTATTTTATTTATAATATATAGCTGAAGTAGCCGGCGTTGCCCGTGATCATAGTAAGGAGGCTGTGACGTCATGAAGGGCTGAGTGACGTCATATAATTTTAAATTAAGAAAAACATAATGAAGATGATTTTTCCCGAGGACAAAACCAATACATTCGTGGGGATATGTAAAAAAATCTCCTCATGTGAAATTTGGTGTGAAAATAACCCTTCCCTTCCTATTGCCGATCGCTAATACTACCACCAACCAAAAGTTGATCAATTCATCCCACTGATGCATTAAGTAAATATACCAAATTTCATCAAAATCCGTTAAGCCGTTCAGGCTGTACACATCTATACGGACGGACGGACGGACAGACGGACAGACGGACATCATGCTAAAAATACTTTTTTCTGTTAAGAAAATGCATGATTCGTGGAGATATGTAAAAATCTTCACATGTGAAATTTGGTGTGAAAACAATACCTCCCTTACTATCGTCGGTCGGTAAAAAGATGTGTTTTTTACATTTTTTAAATAAATAGAGACCATAATCTGTTGCAGATTCTCAACAAAACCTGTAATTAGCAAACGAAAATTAATTCGACTACGTCAGAAGCTATAATATTTAATGGCAAAGGTAATAAATTTGACCACAGCCGCACAACTTGTCGGCATAGAGTCAAAAAGTCTTAATGATATTTCATTCTATTCTTCTGCATGACAGGTCATCATGTCATCATTTCTGGAGAATTTTCTTTTCTATTCCATTAATCTAACTCTTTCCTTAGATGTTTTATCGGGTTTAGGTCGAGTTGTAAAACTTTAATCTTCTTAGACGTAAAAAAATCTTTTATATTAGTTTTGGATGATTATCCTGCTGGAAGATCGCGTTTCTGGCAAAGTTGCGTTTAGGATGAAAGAGCAAGTGATCCTGCAGTATTTCACAATAACGAAATCAATCCATGGTTCCTTTCACTTTGACTATTAACCGAATTTTGAATGAGAGAAGCTCCACATACCACCATGCTTAAAGACCGTAACGTGATATTCGGGATCATCTCTTTTTCTAAGTTGATCTAACATATCTTATATCATCAAATGAGAACATATTTAACTTGCTTTCGTCTCTCCACAGCACAATGATTGTACTTTTGGGCAAATTCAATACGCGCTTTTATCGTCTTCGCGGATATGAATGATTTTGTCACAGTACTAAATCGATGATTCTGACAGATTGCTTATAATTGCTTTCCAATCTTACCAAAACTCAACATTACATAACTACCCATGCTTTGAAATCCTTTGTAGAAGCTCACCAGCCTTTAACCTTAATCGTCTACGTTTGATATTCTCGTTTTTCACTTATTTTTGATTCGCTTAAAAATGGTTTGATTTCGTTTTATTTCACCAGAAATTTACTGATAGCAATTCGGTAAATCATATTTCTTTGTATTAATTTCTCTGGCATTTAAACTTGGAGCTTCTTTTTTTACCTGCTCTTTCCTAATATTTCCAAACTAATTTGTGGTTGATGTTTAATACTTTCGCTACTTCCTGACTGTTAGGAGGTCTTGCTCCACTAGTAAAAACTTCATCAACTTTTTCAGACATGTTCGTTTGATCGGGTGAATATAGCCGAATGTATAGGTGGCATCTATTCTATCTATAAAACACATATACTTTTTCTTTGACTCAATATATTTATTAATTAAATATGTAAATGAAATTATTTCGCCTATATGTTGTTTTAATATTTCAATCAATAAATAAAAAAGTTATTTTACATTAATATTTATTATAAAATTTAAATTTAAAGAAATTTTATTGATACTTAAAAACATGTTTTTATAATAATTTTTTATTTATTATTTTTTCACCTTACTTTATTATTTTCAATAATATAAATTTTAATTTTCTTACTCTTACATCTTTTATTAGAAATAAAATTGTCTCTTCATTTCGTTTTTTTCGTTCATATGTTATTTTTTTTTTCCTTTTACATTTTTATTTTTCGATTAAATGTCTCTGTTCTCTATAATATTATTTGAGAAGCACTCAAGTGGAATATTTTGTTTACTGTTGATTTTATAATAATATTACTTGGAGCAAATATCAATATCAATTATGGGTGAGGAGTGGAAGGAATTCCCACACATGATGCCAAACCACCCACAAACTACCCAAGCTTCAACTCCATCCAGCATCGAGTATATGCAGAAATTCAAGAGAAATAACTTTATTTATTACCTAGAATATTGCTATTTTTATTATTATTTATTAGTATGTAATAAACAAAAACCAATTATATTCTCAATTTTTCATTAATCCCCTTCAAGAATTTGAAAATATTTATTTTTATATTAATTAGTTTAGATTTTTAATAAAAACAATTCTGAGACAAGTTCTTCGAATATTCATTATTCGTTATTTGTTTATTTTGAACATCCTTTAACATTTTAACCTGATTTAATCTATTAATTCCCAAATTAGTACGCTTTTTTTGTAATATTTATCAAGTACAATTTCAAGGTAATGTTATTTGTGATCTGTATATTGGTTTTTCATTTTCATTTTTGATTTCTGTCTTTTTTGTTTTTCTGAATTTACCTTATATAAAAGGAACAATGGAAAAAATAGCGTCAAAATTGAGGAAACACAATATCCGAGTAACATATAAACCACATAAACAAATGTCTTCTCTCACCTCAAATATAAAAGACAAAATTAAAAACGAAAATAATGGAGTTTATAAGGTAACTTGTGCATGTAAAAAAGTATACATTGGTGAAACAAGTAGAAAGATTTCTACAAGACTGTCTGAACATGAGAGAGCCATTAGATTGAAACAGCCAAATCAATCAGCAATTGCAGAACATGCCTTAACAACAGGACATAAAATAAATTTAGATAATGTAGAAACACTTCATATTGAAAATAATTGGTGGAAAATAAAAATAAAATAATCTATACAAATTAATAATCATCCCAAAAATATTAATAAAGAGGATGGATATAGACTTAATAAGATGTGGAACATAGTGTTGGATGAGTAAAATTTGTCAGATTGAATGTTATATAATTAATCTAGTGTATATATATGTATATATCTTGATTATAGAAATAATTTACTATCTTTATTGTAAAGACATAATGCACCGTCATACATCTTAATTGTAAACTCTTGCTTTGACAATGACTGCTGACTTCATGGTGATATTAAAAATTGATGGGAGAAAATTGGAGCCAAAAATTGGCGCCAATATCACTGTCTATATAAGAGGTGACGTGTCCCATCATGAATCGGAGCAAGCGTACGGTACGGATACTCTGTGAAGCGTACGGTTACTTGAAAACGACTGTAGAATAAACAGTCGAAACGTTGTACAGTTATTTTAATTTAATAAATAATTTTATACAAACAATGTGATCTTTTAATAAAAATTCCCTTAATAATTATCAAAATAACCACAAAATCTTTAATAAATAAATCTTAACTAATTCTTCAAACTAAAATCCTTAATTATTTAGTTAATGCAATACCTAAGTATATGTGTGAAGATAAAATTATAAAAGTGAACTTTTTTATTTATATTTTATCTTATTCGTTTTTTAAGTTCTTTTTAATTTTTAAGTGATTTCTTTTCTTTGTCTCTTTGTGAGAGACTTTTAAGATACTTTTTGAAAGACATCTTAACTTTGGCTGACTGTTTCTGATGGTCAAATAGTTCACGCATCCAACGTTAAGTCTCGGTCAACTTTCCAAACTTGTTCCGCCCTTAAAATTGGAAGATTTTTTCTTTTTTTGAATTTCGACAGTGGATTCCTATTCCGATGGGAGATGTCCCGGTCCCCGCACATATGGCTTGACATTTTACTGGCCGGCTGATTTTATCGAAACTTGTCTAAAAGTTGTGTGACACTTGATTTAAACCAATTCTAAACACGATCGTATCTCTTACAATCAACACTTGTATCGGTATAGAATTTCTAATTGAAAATTCAGTTATAAACATGTTTTAATGACCAAGACCACTTAAAGTACAATTGGTAATTTCCGAATTCTCTAAGCAATAAGCCATTCGAGAAAACTTCATTTATATGCTAATTTATTTATTTATTTATTTATTTATTTTTTTTGATGGTGTTTCTGGTAAGTTATAGATTTAACGGCATTTTTATAGCAATTAGCTTGCTTACGTTGAAATGGCGATGAAAGTTATACTGACAAATAAATTTTGTGGCTTTCCAATAATATTAGTTACTGATTGAAGTGTAAACATATAAAAACTTGTTTTATTAACTAAAATATAGTAAAATATTTATTTGCAAGGTTATAAAAAATTTAAAAAAATTTTATAAAAGTTTATAATAATATTAGTATAATATATATTAATAGGGAGTAGGATTTTAAATATTTATGGTAGTGTAGCTATTTTCACATATTTTTTTTTAAAAAATTAAAAAAAGCAACTTGTAAATATTTTTGTTTTAATTAATTTTAAAATTTAATGAGAAGAATGTTTTTTTATATTTAATAAAATAAAATAAAAAAAAATATTCAAATGTTGAATAGATAAATGATATCACTTCTATTATTGAGTATCTTCTCATATCTTTTAATATTTATACTATAACTATTTACTTATTTCTCATTTAAAATAAGATGACCTGTGGCCAGGTCCGAACCGACCGACGGTTTGAAATAAATTAATTTCCAGCTACAGAAAATAATTTTAATATATCTATTAATGTAATAAAAAACAGATAGGCATACATAAATAATAAATATAAACATTTTTAATTTTATTTTATTTATAATATATATGCAAGACCAGGCTGTGACGTCATGAATGGTTGGATGACGTCATATAATTTTAAATCAAGAAAAAACTAATAAAAATGATTTTCCCGAGGATAAAACCAATACAAAGTGCATGATTCGTGGTGATATATAAAAAAATCTCCTCATGTGAAATTTTGTGTGAAAATAACCCTTTTAGTAATTTAATTTGATTATGAATTTAAATAATAATAAAAAAAAAATTGAAATTTTTGCTTAAAAAAAATATTTCTTTTTTAGTTATTAAAGGAAGGAAAGGTATCTATATATGGTAAATTTATTATAATTAATTTTATTTAATTAATTTATAGAAAATCGATTTAATATAATTTAATATAGATATGCAAACTCAAACTTTTACTTTGGGACTATTTCTATATCAAGATTTCGTTTCTTAACTACCCTTGATTATTTTTATTATGGATAATTATTATAATTTCATAACTTAATATATAACTTTATTTAATTTATTAGTATAATCATTTTTGTTGTTAAATTTTTTTAATTCTTTATTTTTGTTAAAAAAATTGCAATTAATTTTTACTTTTTAATAAAAATTGTAAAGAAAACTGATATTTTCTATCTAAAAGAGTAAGTAAAAAAAAATAAAATAATAAATATATGTGTATATATTTACTATATATAACATCTACTTTTTTATCTTTTGTATAAAGTTTTCTTTAAAATATCCAATATAATTTTTTTCCTACATTAATTAAACTCTCTTCTGTTTGTCATTAAAAAAACATTTGCCAATTCAGAATACACTTTACAAAATAATCACTGTGGATAATTAAATATTTAAAAAATAGTCTTTTTTATAAAATTTTTGTCTCGCTTTGCTAAATTGATTTTGTTTTTTGTTTTTATTATTTTTTTTTTTTGTTGTGAAACCCTTTTATAGAACAAATTGTAATTGAAAATTAATTTATTATTTTTTTATAATTATATATAGAAATATACTCTAGTTTAAATATATAGAAAATATTAAAATTGAATATCATTTTCAAATGTTGAATAATATTAATAAATTACATGTATTTTGATATATATTATTAATATTTTATATATACCATATATAGATTATAAACTCGTAGATATAGTTATACTTGATAGAAAATCATTTAAAAATTAATTTATATATATTTATAAACTACTGGAAATTGTCTCATTATTTAAATAGTCTTTTTTAAATTTTGAAAGAAAATGATCATTCATTATTGCGCAATTCTATAAGAAGCGTGAAGATAGAAATTTTAATTGTCAATCTCATAAGTCATAATAAAGTAAGTTAATTTTAAATATTAATATTTGAGTCACATAAATAAAATTAATAATGATAAAATAAATGAAAAGGTAATTATTTTTACGTTACATCTTTTAATAATATAAAAAAATATTCTATTTTAAGTATTCTTAAGAAATTATTAAAAATTAATAAATTATTTTAGTTGATTGTACTATACATATGTTCTATAATTATTTAGTTGTAACTAATTTTATTTAATCTCTCTTTCTCTTTCTTTTGTCTGATTCCTTGTTCGGTAAAAACGGTTGTTAGGATATCTTATCATGCACTTTTCTTAATAAATTACATACGATGCTCGTAAAATAAACGCAAACATCCCGAGGGCACCAATTATAGAACAAAGAGCACTTATGGATTACACGAGTACTTTATTTTTATAATTAAATTAAAATACCTTATAGAGCATAATGGATTGTTTAGTTAAGCAGCTCAAGTCGATGCGGGTTACTCGTTTGAGGGCCAAAGGTAGTTATATCCTTTATTTAGAATGTCCATTTAAAATCTTGCTTCCTTTTGAATAGATTTAAATACGAGATGGGTGGGGAGAGAAAGAATCTTCAAAGCATACTATTACCTCTATTTGTTTAGTTTTCAATAAACATCAAGAGACACGAAAGACTAATGAAAGAACTAACTATCTTTTCTAACCATTTCTGAAACAAATTCGAGAAGCGAGATGAGAAAATATCTAATTATAATAAATTTTCTTCATATACGTATCTTTAAAATTATTTATTTTTCTCTTCTATCAATATGAAAAACGAGCCTTTATAATGATAACCATTAGAAAGTAAAGAGTTAATTAAATGTATCTTATTTTTTATTTTTTTATGTTTTTTTTTTTAATTTTCAAATACTTGTACTTGTATTCATTTTTCTTCTTGATGAAAAAACTGGATTTTTTTTAATAAGCTTGTTAGAAATTGTTTTTGAAATGTTTATTGATGAATTAAGAATTTTTTAATTTTTTTTTTTAAATATTTAGACCTAACTATATTTATGGATTATATCTAAACCAAAGCAAATGAGAAGAATTCAATAGTTTCATTTTATTAATCTATTTGATCATAAGTTTCTATTATTTATTTTTAAATAAAATAATTCTTAATATTATTATATATCGGTCAGTCACACACACACCTTATTTAAAATAAAAAGTGTTTTTTTTATGAGGTAACTAACAATTAATTTACTTAAGTATATATAAAACTTTTTAAAATTCATTTATAGAATATATCAATGTGTTGTCTATTGAATTTGATTTGAATATGAAAAAAAATTTTTAAAAATATGTATATTTCATTAAAAAAAAAATCTGGAGTGTCTCCACTGAATTGGATTAATTAACATATATTATATTTAAATTAAATTTAATTATAAATCAAGTATAATTAAATTAGATTAATATGAAACCACGTCACGTGTTGGCGCGTGATTGCAGTCAACGTGTAAACAATTTAAAAAATTAATTCCGGTACTTTCATCGATTCAATCAAACTGAAATTCTATATATAGTAGTTTTATAAAAATTTTAATCATGTGAAAAAATATCAAACATATATCTTTATTTTTAAGGTCAAAATATGCTACATTTCTCAAAAATTGATAGAAAACTACTAATTTTGACATCGAAAATTTTCGTGATCGCAATACTATCTGGCGAGATAGATATTAATTAATCAGCTACTGAAAAATTAAATTTAAAATTCTAATCCATTATATATTTTATTAATTACTAATATATAATTTAAAAAAGTGACTTTTATATAAAAGTAATTGTCAAGTTATGATTTTATTATAATCTCAAATTAAATATTGCTTGGTCATTACTTATAAAAGTCGACATGTTAAATAGATATATGCACACATTAATCATCTATCTATACGAGGTAAAATCGGAATAATTTAATTATTATATAAAATTATACATCATCATTTTTTTAAAAAAAGACACGATAGCTACTTATTCTATTTTCTCAATTGCTTAGGATTAAGATAGATAATTTTTTTAATCTTTTAATTCCGTGACACATCATAATTTCACCTTATTAATTCTGAATGGCTGTTTTATTATTATTTTTTCAACCTAACATCTTCTTTTCTCCATTTTAATGCTCTTTTCGCTACCTGACTCGTTCGTGACATGGCCAAGCTTATGAACAAGAGATTAAATAGCCATTCTCACTTTTTTTTTTTATCACTCTCTTATCCTCTTGTTTATTATATATTTTAAATATATGGAAAAATGTTTTTAAAGGACTAGTAATCAAAAAATAAGTAGATAATAAAAGAGTGTTGAGCGGATAACAGGGAATCGGAAAATTTCCAAAAGAGGTTGGGTGGAATCTCGTCGGTCGGCTTGGATGTTGGATATTTCTTGTTAGAAATGTTTCACAAAAGTTTCAAAAAATGAAGGGCCGACCCGATAATGTCGGCTAATTTTAACACATTAGCCATCTGCCTCAGGCTCACCTTTTCAAGAGGGAGGAGTGTAGAGGGTTGGGCTATTATGCCGTCAGCAGGACCTCGTTAACATCAGCAAAGGGCTAGACCTACGATAAATAGATAGGCTCTTAATATATAATCGAGGGGCAGTACTAAAACGTATTCATTCGATCTATGACTTTCAATAAAATGAATTAATCGATTTGTCAGAAAGAAGAAAAGATTCAAACTATTATTTACACTTTCAATACATAAATCAACCTTTTCATTGAACCATTTCAATTATACTTTGCAATTCTTAATAAGATTATATTGCTAACTTTATATGTGAATTTAACAATATGTTAAATTTGATAATTTTGCATTCAATGGTTTATATATATCATTTTCTTTCCATTTCTTATATTATATGTATTGCAAATATATATATACAGATAATCTCCCCCTAATCTTGTAGAACAGATGCTTTCTTTTCACAATCGATCAATTAATCATAGTTAAAATTTATTATTGAATATAAATTATCAAAAGTTAATAAAATTGACACCAAATTATAATACAAATTTCTAATAAATCAACAATTATTAATCGATTAATCAAACCATTATATTGGACTATTAAAGTTTTGGGTGTTTGATTTTAATAAGTGAATGGTATAACTTCTCTCTGTGTGTGTGTGTGTTGATATCCAGGATAACTTGAATGATCTTATATCTAATTATATGATCTTATAAATATATATAAGTAGATATATATATATTCCAAAATTATCCTCCTCTTTATTTAAATCTAATTTTATAATATGAATTAAAGTTGATATAAAAATTAATTAAATCAGAAATTTTAAAAATTATTGATATAAATAGAAAAATAGTAATTTGATATTTAATAAAAATGTTAAATTCAATTAGT
Organism: Labia minor; assembly: GCA_963082975.1. Lineage (NCBI taxonomy): Eukaryota > Metazoa > Arthropoda > Insecta > Dermaptera > Spongiphoridae > Labia > Labia minor. Next base: position 31,432,052 of record OY720349.1, read on the forward strand.
CTATCTAAATATAAAATCAATTTATGAGGTATGAATTACTTAATTATCTCAAATAATTAGATTAATAAAATAATTTTAGTTTTTTTTTTATTTAAACAAATTGATAATAATAATATCTATATAATTTATATTTATTTAAATAACGATAAAAGTAATTATTATCTATTTTCTAAAATGATAGTTATATTATTTAATTTCTCTTATTTTCCTATAATGTTCCTTATTTAATTACAAACTTTTCAAGCTCAAAACATGTAACACAAGGAGACATCTAAAATTTTAATGAAATCAAAGATTGATCTACAGGAAAAATAATTTTGAATAATTCGAATTGAGGAGTGCTAAAAAATTCTATTGTTGATCTTTTAAAAGGTTAGAACTAAACTCAATGAATGAGTGACTGAATTATGTCATGAAAGATTCTGATGTCTAAAACATAAAAATGAAATTTTAATTGAATTGATTCTTCAAAATATAAAAACAAAAATCAAAAATTAATTAATTAATTAAAAAAAATAATACAATTAAGCACAGTGTTTGATCAAATTACAATTGGCCTAGATAATTGATTATTAATAACGAAAATATTCCAACCTACCAAAGTTTTTCTGGTAGACCATTGAGTTGATCAATCATACATTGTGTTCTAAAGCTGTTCAAATTTTTAATAACTTTTTCGTATAATGATTTGATTTTAATTTTAAAATAGGCATTATCTTCTGTTATAATTAATTATTCAACCTATTTCACTTAAACTTTAATTTAAAGCCTACAAACATCCAGAAGTCACTGGAAACCAGGTGGTCCATGACTATTCGTTCAATTAGGCGAGAGGTTACCAGAACTTATTTGTCCTAATGCCACCTTTTCGATAAAAATATTACTCACCAGGGAATTTATGCTTTTTTAATAATTTTTTTTTATTTAATTTATTTCTCAGAAAGATATAATTGTGTATTAATGTTTCTACCTTTTTCCTTAAAATTATTAACAACATTGTTTGAAATTTCATTGAAATCAGAATAGAAAGGTAATACAATTTTCCCCAAAAGCACCTGTGACCATCACCGCCTCCCTGAATCGTTGCAGCACCCACCTGGGTAGTGCCCACTTTGGGAATCAGTAAATTAGACCATAATTTCCATCAAGTCACATATTTGAAAAATATACGATTTGTAATAAACCTTTTCACACAAAAGAAGACCAAACATAATTATCCTTTTGTTTATTGGTTAAGGTCATCAATAGGTTAAAAAAACGAAGAAAATAATCAAGAATAAATAAGAAAAACATTAAAATAAAAATAATCTTAAAAAACAATATAAAGATGTCGAAAGAGCACTAAAAAGAGGTATATTTATATATAGGGGAAAAGAACTCATAGAAGAAATTATGCGTTGAGCCTAAAAATGATATATGGGGTTTGGGTAGCAAAATAATTGACTCCGAAAAAAAGAAATAATAAATCAAATAAACTTGCTTTTACCAAAATATCCAATAATAAATATTTTGGAAGAATAAAATACCTATAAATGATTTTGAAGTGACTGTTATATTATTCCATCGAAATTAATTTAAATAATCTCTATTAACAAAAACAATAAAAATATCCTGATATCTGAAAACTCTCATACCTATTACACACAATTGGAGAATTCCAAAAAAGTAAATAAAACTTGACCTGGCTTTATATGAATCTCAATTAAAAAGAATGAAGAATTGAAAAATAATAAGATCATTGGTGATGAATAATAAGATTTAGAAATTAAAAGGTTAACATTGGATAATTATTAAAAAATAGAGAATCAAGAATTTATTGTATCAATAACTTTTGATTTTAAAATTGCAGAGTAAATAGGGATACAATACTTTATCGTTGTAAGCGTTCATTGATATTTTTGCGATTTTCCAGCGTTTTTTTCCTAGTGGACCTGTGAAAAATAAATATTATTTTATTTATTATTAAATTAATAATTTATACATTTAATTAAAATTATTGAAAAAAATAAAATAAAAAAGAAAAATAATTAAACGGTATAAATGATCTAAATAAACAAACTTTATTTGAAATCAAATTTGTTATTATCTATAAATGACTAACAATAAATAGAATTTACTAGTCATCATCAAAGATAGAAGAGATCCGAAGAACTTTAATCATCATCAAAGTTTAAGTGCCAATGGGCCAGCGACTTCTTTAAAGGTTTATGCCATTCTTCTTTATTCATTGCTATTCCCTCCTCTTCTTCCTCTTCAATTTCTCAGTTTCCAATCACATCTTCTTCTTCGAAATGTTTATGTCTTATTTTATTCTCATCTCCTAGTATATAAGATATTTTCGCGCACTATTTTTATTCTATTACTGTCACATTCCCTATGTACTATATGTATATGTATATATACATACGAGGAGACAGGTCAATAAGTCGGTGACTTTTTGAATGAAACAGGTTTTGGATAAAAAATTATTTTATTTTTCGACGTAGTCTCCTTTGAGCTCTAAAAACTTCGACCAACATTTTTTTATCCCTTCCACAAAATAAGATTTGTCGAGAACCTCAAAATAGATTTGTTTGTGAGATGATGTTCACGTTGGAGTTAAATCTCTTTCCGCCGAGCCATTTCTTCACAGGTTTGAAAACAAGAAATAGTTACTCGGAGCTAAATCCGGAAAATAGGGCGGATGAGGGAGCAAATCAAATTCCAATTGATGCATTTTCATGGAAATTAACTTTTTTCAATTTTCTTCTCAAATCCCGGGGTAGTCTGCTATTAATTAGTGTTAAACAAAAACTAAAAGACCCAGCTGGTTCAAATTTCAACAGGAGTCAACTAACAGGGACAGTGTTGCCTAACATTTAAGAGACGGGAAATTCAAAAAATTACTGAGTCAGTCAGCTTGAGTCGGAGTAAGCGTACGGTACTTAATAATGACTGCAGAATAAGCAGTCGAAACGTTGTACATTTATTTAACTAAATAAATAAATTATACAAATATGTAGGGTACTAATAAAAATCCCTTTAATGTATATGCAGTTTTTTACCTATTACTTTTTACATTGTTCTATATATTAATTGTAATTATTGTATATTTATTTATATATTTATTTCAATAAGATTCAATTTTTAAATAGTATATACAAGAATTCTTATAAATTATTAAGAAAAAAAATTAAATTATAGATCCCTCAGGAATGAAATCTCTAAAATGAATTTTTATATTTGTCTAGGAGATTTAAGAATGAAATATGAGGATAAAAAAAAAGAAAATAATACAATAGAGAAGCGAAATGGCGAAAGGTTGATTCAGTTAAGTATGATGTCAAACTGAAGAGAACTGAAAATGAGTCGTTTATCAAGTTGTGATAGAATTTGAAATGAAGGAGGGGGCTCCTTTGAGTTTCTGACCCTTTGGCCCAGAGACACCTTGACCAGCTTGCAGGCAGGTAGGTACAAGGGGCGGAGCCCCTCGGGAAGGGGTCATTCGAAGCGTTCCGGGCGCCTGCCCTACCAGGGTGGGGCTAATCAATAAACAAGGCCGGAAAAGCGCGCCCCCAGCGCGAATGAGATTAATTAAAATTTACCACCCTGATTAACATTTCATAATTTATTATTTTCCTTTGGCTAATTTCTCCGTCGTCCCACCGGCCAGCCAGGCAACCGACAACGCGATTCGATAAGCGAGAAAAACACTTCAAAGCAGAATCCATGAAACGTTCGCCATTAGCATTCTAATACAATTATTGTATAATTATTCGAAATATTATTTTCCACCTTAATAGCTTTCATCAAACATTTCTTTCATATATTCATATATTCATATATTAATTTATAATTATTAATAGAAAAAAAAACAAAGGTATATATATATATAGGTACTTATTAAAAATTAATAAATTTTCAAAATTAAGATTCTAAATTAACAAAAAACATAAAGATATGAATTTAAAAGGAAATATCGATTTATATTATTTTAATACCCAAGAAGTAGAACAAAAGATGTAGGATGTAATCAATTTTTATTATTTCATTAAAATTTAAAAAAATCCCTTCTAATACAAGTTTAAATTAGATATCTTTATTTTTTTAAAAAGAAAATATAAATATTATAATTTATATAATTAATAATAATAATAAATTTTAATAAAATGTAATAAAATTTCAAAATATATTTTTTTTTATCTATTAGGTTGAAATTTATACACTTTTTTTATTAAAATTTATTTAAAGGTAGTTTTGTTTATTTATTTTACTGATTACAAATTATTATCAAACTAAACATATATAAATATATAGTAAATAAGAATGTTTTTGTAGAGGGTGGGAAGATATTTCCCACGAGGATTAATTTCATTTTCATAGAATTTAAGTTGGTTTAGAAATATAAGGATTTCAACTTTTGTTATTGTTTTTTGTTTTTTGTTTTTTAATTGAACATTTATTCTTTAAACAAATTGATCTTGAAAACTTTTTGTTTTTTTTTTGTTTGTTTTCTCTTTTTTTTTTTTATGTAAATGTTTTGTGAAATCAAGTTTTAGAAAAATTTTCCAGTGTTCTACAAAATACTTAGAGAATAATTTTATTAAAGTAACATGTTATAAAAATTATAATTCATACTGATCAAACATTTATTATTAATGTACTTGTAAAATTTTAAAACTTTTGGTAATGGAAAAAATAAATTTTTAATGTAATTTTAATATAATATTAATGTTAAAATTCTTGAGATATATTTTTTAAAAAATAGAAAAAAATTGCAAATTTTGATTTTAAGTTTTGTCAAAATTAAAAAAAAATTATTTCCGGTAATTTCAGCTATTCAATCAAGTTGAAATTCTACATATAGCAGTTTTATACAATTTTTAATCATGTGAAAAACTATCAAACATATATCTTTATTTTTAGATAATGAGCTACATTTCTCAAAATTTGATAAAAAAAACTACGAATTTTGAATAATACCCGTGTACCAAATTTCATTATTCTTGCTCAAATCGTTTTTGCGTAAACTTGTCTATATATACTCGTATATACTCACACACAGTCACGTTTCTCTACCTTAGTAGAAATGACTCAGGGACCATCAAAAATCTCTGGCAAGATAGTAAAAATAGTTATTTTGATATCAACAAACAAACTCCTCAAAATCAGGAAATTTAATAGAAATTATATATTATTAGTTTGATGAGGGATGAAACTTGGAAACTGACTCTTGTATAATGCCGTTAATTTTATTTCTATCAATTAAATTCATTTGAAAGAAATTAAGCATAAAAATATTTTATTTTAGAAAAATACTTTCTCTTTCTTAATAAAAGAAAAAAAAATTGAAATTCATAATTTTTAATCAAATCAGTCTCATCAGATCTTCTATCTAATTCATTTCTTGATTTTCAATAAATTTTTCAACTTATCAAATGACATTAACAACAATAATATTATTATTTATTTAAATGATTTCAATAATAATTAATTAATAATAAGAAATTTCAATTAATATTTTAAAAAAAGTATAATTTTTGTGGTTATTTTATTTTTAATTAGAAATAATGAATTTAAAACCGCAAAATTACTTTTAAATGTTAATTGACCAAATACAATTTTAATTTTTTAATATTCATTTACAACGATAAACAACGTATTAATGAATATAAAAATTCCAGTAAAAAATTGAGCTATCCACTCTTAATAGTAAAAACAAATGTTTCATTTTATATACTATTTGTTTTTTTGATTTATGAGCAAACAATACGAATATAAGGGAAATTCAATATTTTAAGATAAATAATTATTTTATTACTTTTAATAATTATATACAAAATTCACTTATATTTTGTACAATTTTTACTATCTCGCTAGAGATAATTTTCGATGTCGAGATTTTGATGTTTTTATATGTTTTGAAGGTCCCTGAGTCATTTTCACTAAGGTAGAGAAAAATATGTGTGTGTGTGTGTATGTAGACAAGTTTACCCAAAAACGGTTTGAGCTAGAAAAATGAAACTTGGTGTACGGGCATTATTCAAAATTAGTTTTCTATCAACTTTTGAGAAATGTAGCTCATCCGGAAGAGAGTCATTACTTACCACGTTTTGATTTTTTTTCCTTTAAAGTAACCGTAAAAATAAAGATATATTTTTGATAGTTTTTCACATGATTAAAAATTGTATACAACTGCTATACGCGTATATAGAATTTCAGTTTGATTGAATCTCTGAAAGTACCGGAATTAATTTTTTAACACTGCCATCACGCGCCAGCAAGTGACGTGGTGCCATCAACAAAGAAACAAACTCGCCCTGGTTTAATAAATATTATTTATTAATTTTAATTTATAATTTATAATTAATTAAATTTAATTTAAATATAATATATGTTAATTAATCCAATTCAAAATTGCGAGATAGTCGAGTGGAGACACTCCAGATTTTTTTTACTAGACTTACTGGATCCTTATATTGTAGAAATTAATTCAAAGATAAAATATTTTTTTTTACAATGATGATTTTGATGACACAGTAGTATTAATTAACACACTTCAAAGATATTTTATTCAATTTAGAGTTCTTAGAATGAAATTTTGTAATATCATGTATAAACCATCTTTTGTTGTTAATTAGATCTGTAGAAAGTGTCTTTTAATTTTCCGGAAAATTTTTAATAATACTCAATAATGTTATGAGAACTCCTCCAAAACTGACCTCGTCTTAGTAATGGAACATTGGAAATATTAGTCTCATCGATGTAGGATGACATTTTAATTAATTTCTGTCAATATCTTAGAAATTTATTCTAGTTTGGAGAAAAATCTGGCTCTACGGAACTCGAAACAGCATCCAAGTTCCCTCAACGCGACATTGGTCTTCCATGCGAAATTTTCCCAATTGATCTCTCCATAAATATATTTTCCTCTAATCTTTCATCTCCCATTCTAACCATATGTCCCGCCCAACGCATCTAACTATGTCTTGAGATGCATAGAGATCATGCAATTCCCCGGTTACCTCATCCTTTTTTTGTCTCATAAATGCTGCCAAGAATTCTCCTCCAATCCTATTTTCAAATACTCTAAAACTAAATATACTCTCGTTGAAGAGAATATCAAATTACAAAATTTTGTAATGTTCTTATTTTTACTATCTCGCCAGAGATAGTATTGCGATCACGAAAATTTTCGATGTTGAGATTTTGATGTTTTTATACGTTTTGAAGGTTCCTGAATCATTTTCACTAAGGTTGAGAAAAATGTGTGTGTGTGTGTGTGTGTATGTGTGTGTATGTATGTATGTAGGCAAGATAACGCAAAAACGGTTTGAGCTAGAATGATGAAATTTGGTACATGGACATTATTCAAAATTCATAGTTTTCTATCAACTTTTGAGAAATGTAGCTCAACCGAAAGAGGGTCATTACCTACAACGTTTTGATTTTTTTTCCTCTAAAGTGACCGTAAAAATAAAGATATATGTTTGATAATTTTTCACATGATTAATAATTGTATAAAACTGCTATATATAGAATTTCAGCTTGATTGATTCGCTGAAATTACCAGAATTAATTTTTTAACACTGCAAATCTCACGCGCCAACACGTGACGTGGTGCCATCAACAAAAAGCCAAACATGCGCTGGTTTAATATTTATTATTTATTATTTATAATTTATAATTAATTAAATTTAATTTAAATATAATATATTATGTTATTTAATCCAATTCAAATTGCGAGATAGTCGAGTGGAGACACTCCAGCTAATTTCATTTGGTTATCAATAATTTGGATAGAAAATTTATTTTTATTATTAAATTTTTAGAATTTCTCCAACTTATTTATTTCATTCCATTTTCTAAAACTTGAAATATACGAGAAGTAACAATAAGTTTTAGAAAAAGAAAATTAATTAGAATTCCTACTTCGAAACATTTGAATAATACAATAGTAACAACAAAAAATGTAAAATTATTCCTACTCTTAAATGAATAAAATTAAATGTATATTTTTAATGTAAATGTCAAGCTATATAATTAGAAATATCATTATTATTTAGTATTTACTTAAAAATATATTGACTTTGTGACTTTATCTTCCTGAAGAGTCGATCGAGGTGGTCCTCTCAATCTAACAAGGGCGAGGTGAACATTGACTTGGCCCATTCCTAATAACAATACTAAACGGACGGATATCTCATCGGGCAGATGGACACGTCTTAATTACATAAACCTTACCACGTGTTCTGGCGATGGAATAGCATTATTACTGGATCCCTAGAACATGACTAGACAAAGAACAGGCCAACTTTAATCGTAATGTCATTTGAATTCAAATTAAATTAAAATTAAAATATATGACATTATGAACCAAAGTGAGACTAAATTATTATCTAGTTTAATTATAAGGTGATTTCAAAACAAAGATGGTTGTTATTAATTTAGTTTATTTTTTTAATTAAAATTTAAAAATAAAGGTTTAATTTTTTCCATCTATTTGACTATATGTAAAATAAAATACTTGATTTTTATAATGTTTAAAGTGGCAAAGCATAGATTTCAGCCACCCAGGGAAATTGGCACATTTGCAGCCTATCGCTCATTCTTATATTGAATTTTCAATAAAATTTTAGGTAATTATATTAATTTGTCATTCAGACATGGATTTGGATGACACTTTACTAGTGGGTTTCTTTTTTAATTCCAAATAAACTTTTCTTAAGCAATTTTGCAGGTCGCTTCTAGTTTACGAGATAAAAAAGATTAAACTTTGCATATAAATCCATTGATATTCTATTTAGCTACCATGTTTTATTATTTGACCATCAGAGGGCTCCAACAATTTTCGGTGTTTTTTTTTTCATTTCTGATTAGGTATAGAAAAATTAAAAAATAATTAATTAAATATATAATATTTCCCTGTATCCAAACCGAACCGAAAAAACCGAAAATTAGGGATAAGTGAATAATAAGTGAATTAGTCAATAAAACATTACTTAATGACATCATATTTCAAGGTTCATAATAAGGTAATCTGGAAAACTAATCCTTTATATCTCATAAACTAGAAGCGACCCGCAAAAATTGCATAAGTTTATATGGAATTAAAATAGAAACCCACTAGTAAAGTTTTATACAAATCCGTGACTGACTGACCATTTAATATAATTAGCAAATTTTATTTTAACTTAAACCTTGTAATTTTTAAAAATTAGAAAAAATATCTAATAATAAAGCATATTTTATTAGTGAATATTTTGTTTATATTCTAAAATAATAGACTTATTTTAAGGAAATTAAATTTAAATATAAAATTAAGGATATTTATTTTATTTATAGGTTATATTTATAAATTATAAAATATTTATTGAAATTACTGAATAATTAAATAAAATAAATAGTTTGTTAACTGGACAAATTCTTATTAACATCAAATTTATCAAAAATAAATTAAATACAAATCAAAATTCATTTATTTTAATTAAAAATTAAAAATAGTATAATAGTCGATTTACTTTTGATTAAGTATATATATTTACAGGTTTCTATAATTTATTAAAAAAAAAAATAAAAAACTTTTTAAAAACACGCTTTTATTTAAATGCACTAATAAGGAGAAAATAATTTCTCCACACACACTACGATTTCTAAAAAATGAAAGCGTGGGCGCCAAACATGCAAATTAAATTTTTTTTTTATTATTTTTACTCCAGGAAATTTCAACATTGATTGCAATTGTGATTTCTTGTTCAATTTTCATTTTCAAGATAGCTATATAGCCTTAATGTTAGTATAAATACATCTAACGACAAGTAACAAAATAATTACAAATTTTGAATCATTGATCTTTAAATTTTAAAATTTTTACCGACCGACGATAGTAAGGGAGGTATTGTTTTCACACCAAATTTCACATGTGGAGATTTTTACATATCTCCACGAATCATGCATTTTGTTAACAGAAAAAAGTATTTTTAGCACATGATGTCTGTCCGTCCGTCCGTCCGTATAGATGTGTACAGCTTGATCGGCTCAATAGATTTTGATGAAATTTGGTATATTTACTTAATGCATCAGTATGATGAATTGCCCAACTTGCACTTTGTACTGGAGAAAGACAACCACACCATTCCAATTGAGAAAATTTATCATCACAAAACTCTTTTATTTTTTTATTTTATTTTCTACTTTTCTTTGCCCGACATCGTTAAAACATTTCCAATTGAATATCTCTACAAGATTTTTAGCACAATAAGTATATTAAAAAAAAAAATTCATTGATATTAAAGTTGTAAAAGAAAATTACAAAAATAAAAATAATTTAAAGAGAGTTTAAGTCATTATATACATTATTAAAAGTGTGTTAAAATTGATTACTAACTACAAATTAATTCCCTAGTGAAAGTATAACAAATTGGATTGGTTTTTTACTATCTCGCCAAATTGCGATCACGAAAATTATCGATGTCAAGATTTTGATGTTTTTATAAGTTTGAAAGGCCCCTAAGTCATTTTCACTAAGGTTGAGAAAAATGTGTGTGTGTGTATGTAGACAAGATTACTCAAAAACGGTTTGAGCTAGAATAATGAAATTTTGTACACAGGCATTATTCAAAATTCGTAGTTTTCCTTTTGAGAAATACAGCTCTTTCAGAAGAGGGCCATTACCTACCATGTTTTGATTTTTTTCATCTAAACTGACCGTAAAAATAAAGATATATGTTTGATAGTTTTTTACATGATTAAAACTGCTATATATAGAATTTCAGCTTGATTAAATCTCTGAAAGCACCTAAATTATTTTTTTAAATTTTGAATTTTGAATTTTGAATTAAAAATAAAAATGAAGGTAAAGGTTTTAAGTTTAAAATATTTTAATATTAATATAAATAAATTATAAATTATATTATATTTAATAATAATATTAAATCGCAAATTCAAATTTTCGAGATAGTCAAGGAGATTGAGACGAAATCCTTAGTATTAAATAAAATATATTAAAGATTTGGTACAAATTATATAAAATAAAATAACATGTTTTGTACTAAAACATTTGAGAGTTTTAAGAATGTATTTTTCAGGTATATAAATCCTAATAATTTGTAAAAATATAAAAAAAATTTCATGTTACTAAACAAACAAGTGTTCTTCATCAGTTAAAACAAATGGATTTTCCAAATTTTTTTTTATCAATTAATGAAGATACAGTAGATACTCGCTGCCAGTACGTGATGTGGTATCATCAATATTAATATTTGCAAATGTTGGAAAGTATAATTTATTTTATTTACCAATTTATTTATTTATTAAAGTGTAATAAATTATTAAATTTATAATAATATAATTTATGATCTGTATATTATATAAACTAAAATTACTAGAATTTTTACCGACCGACGATAGTAAGGGAGGTATTGTTTTCACACCAAATTTCACATGTGGAGATTTTTACATATCTCCACGAATCATGCATTTTCTTAACAGAGAAAAGTATTTTTAGCACGATGTCTGTCCGTCCGTCCTTCTGTCTGTCCGTCCGTCCGTATAGATGTGTACAGCCGGAGCGGCTCAACGGATTTTGATGAAATTTGGTATATTTACTTAATGCATCAGTGGGATGAATTGATCAACTTCTGGTGCAAATCCGGAAACCGGAAGTGGTAGTATTAGCGATCGACGATAGGAAGGAAAGGGTTATTTTCACACCAAATTTCACATAAGGAGATTTTTTTCATATCATCACTTTGTATTGGTTTTATTCTCGAGAAAAATCATCTTTATTAGTTTTTTCTTAATTTAAAATTATATGACGTGATCCAGCCATTCATGACGTCACAGCCTGGTCTTACATATATATTATAAATAAAATCAAATTAAAAATATTTATGTTATATCCATATCTGTTTTTTATTACATTAATAGATATATTAAAATTATTTGAAATTGTTTCTGTAGCTGGAAATTAATTTACTTCATCGTCGGTTCGGACCTGGCCACAGGTCAACTTATTTTTTTAAGAACCCAATTGAAAAAATTTAGAAAAAACTGGACTAGATTTATGAATTAATTTGCATATATAAAAAATTATTTTGGAAATAGTTCCTCCAACTGAAAAATATACTAGAACCAAAGAAGGTTGAGATATATAAAATGTTAATTGGGTATGTAACTAATGTATTACTTACTAAATTTTTTTTAGAATTAAAATAGAAATGCATACTAGAAAAGAATTGTTTAACGTAATTTGCTAAGAACATAGCAAATAAAAGCATAACTCATCGATATATTCGAAATGACATGTAGACTAACTATACCGTATCCCAACCAAGATAAAAACAATTCTTACCATTTACCCTCTTTTTTATGAAATATATTTACATTAAATTAAAATTATATCACATTCAGCAAACAATTTTAAATTTAAATTGAACCATTTACATTAATACGCCACCTCGTTTTTTTTTTCAAAATATGATAATTTCATTAATGAACTTCTTACTGATATATTTATAATTTTTTTTTTAAATTTTCATTAAGATCTTTGAATAAAATTAAGCTTATTGATTTAATAGAATTAATAGAATTAAACTTATTGATTCGATTTAATAAGTATTCTAAAACACCACTAATTTTAAAAATTAATATTTGTTTATTTTATTTTATTTTAATATGTATTTTTTATTTGAAATAATTTGAGTAGAGCGCTCACCTCTGCACTCCCCGCTCGCCCCTCTCCTTGCCCCTCCGCCGCCTGAACTGACCTCCTCATGCAGGCCGGCTGACTCGAACGCATTTAGTTCCCCTTCCCTGCTGAGTGTAGGACCCAGAACGGCCTCTCCACTGAAATCATCCCTTAATCTTCCCTTAATCAAGAATTAATTGTAATTATATTATTTATTTTTATTAATTAAAAGGAAGATTAGTGAACTTTAAAAAAAAAAAAAATATTTCAATAAAAATTAAATTTTATAAAGTGCATTTTTATAATTTTTTATTCATATACCCAAATAAATTTATAAATTTTTCATTCAAATCTTAAATATTCTATCAGATCTCATTAATTAAATTTTATTAAAAGTTAAATTAAAATTATTTAAAAATTAAAATATCATATACAAAATTTTATTTTTCTTTAATTATCTTTATTGAAATATTTTTTAAATTTCAATATATATATTAATCCTATTAAAACTTATTTATTTAAAAAATAGGAAGATGTGCTGATTATTTTCAAAATTCATACAGTATAATTATAAATCAAAAAAATATAAATTTCTTATATTCATATAGGAATATATAATTTTAAATATTCTATATATTCTTTCTAATCTCATATGAATATTGTTTTGTCAATTTCATATTATTATAACACTTTTGAAAAATGAATAATATTTCTATTACCTATATATCAATTAAACAGAATAAAATCTTCGTGAAATTAATAATATAATCATAATTAGTTTTCTGATGTTTTCTAAGATATTTTTATTATATGTCTATTAAATGCGTATGATAACTTATTATAATCATGTTTCTATATAGGATGTAAAATAATTTTAGTATTTTAATATTACAGAAATAAGATAATATTTTTAAAAATCTATACACTTTTTTAATCCTATTAATATTATTTATTTATTTATATCTTATTTTTTTTATTTCCTGTATATAATATAAATATCTAATCTTAATTATTTTTTTCTTTATCGAGGCGAGAGTGATGGACATCAATTCAAGTCTACGAGCTGTTCTTCAAGTTTAATCTGCGAGAAATATCAACCCTTTATTAACTCCGAGGTCAGTATTTATTATTAATTTTATTTTTAATTCAATTTAAATTTATATATTGATTATAAACTAATAAGTTATTTTTCTTTTTCTATTTCATGTTTCAATCTTCGTTCCTGCTACTGAATGTTGATTTGAATTCTTGATTATCTTCTCCATCCTTCATGACGATGAAATGATTTTATTTTTATTATAATTATTAATATAAATAAACCAGAAATATTTTTAAGTATAAAATATACTAATATATGTTTGCATGTTTTTGAAAGCATAACTTTATATATTTTCTTTAAATAAATATCACTTATTAGTTAAGGTATATAACTAGATTGTGATTTGTAAAATAAATAAAAAAAAAAAAAAAAAAAAAGTATAAAATATATAAAATGTTATAAAATTAGTCACATTTCCTTCTGTAAAAATTAATGAAACAAAAATGAACTTGATTTTTCAATAAATTCAAAAATTATTTAATTTCTCGATGACAGATTTATATTTTGTTTACTTCTATGAGAAAAATAAATATATTTTTTTCGTTTTACCTTTATATTATTATATAAATATTGAATATAAAGTTAATAATTTTGATCTTCAACAGGTCAACTTGTCAAGTACAGCTAAATTTATTTTGAATTTATTCTTCGAAATATTTTATTATTTATAAATTAATTAATTTTATATTATATATTATATAATACTTGGATATATATATATAATATGTAAATTAAATATTAATTCTAAGAAATATATAACCTAGTATTATTTATTTTAAATATATATATATATATATATATATAAGAGAAAGAGATGATCGACCCTTTAATTTTGATCGGCATAGTGATGAGTTCGAGGAAGATCTTTTGTCTTTTGGTGAAAGATCGCTTTTATAGCGTGGCTAATTATTAAGCAGACGATGAAATGAATTTCCAAGTCCATGTTAGATGGAAGGTTGTTGAGTGGGCATCCAGGAAGAGACGCCCCTTATTACATTAGCCCAAAAGGCCGGGTCTGTTGGACCCCTTGGTCATGCCGACCCAAAGCCAATCACGAGAATCGCGCCACGGGAATTGGCCGCGGCACAGGGGCCTATAAATAAAGCCATTAAATGTTCTTTGGCTGGAGGCCCTAACCCACTAACGAGAAGACAATCTAAGCAAGAGGGTTTAATGTTTAACTCGTGCACTCGGGATAAATGGGATCAAACCTGGCACAACAAATTGCATTAGATCCTTTATTGAAATTTCTTTCATATAATCCATTATGCTATCAACTTTTATTTTTTTAAACATTCTTCATTCAAAATAGAATCCAGATTAAAATTTCATACAAGTCAAAATTAAATTAAATTTAGATTATATTTTTAAAAAATAGTTAGAATATATAATTTAAATTCATTTAGACGAAATAAATCATAGAATTGTGTTTATTCTTGTCTGATAAAATATTTATAATAATTTATTTCTACACATTCTCATATATTATATTTAATTTTATGGAATATTTTGACTACCTATATTTGTATAAATTCATATTTTCAAAATAGTTTTTCTTTACCTTTTGTATAAAATCTTTTATTTCATTATTTTTTAATGTTTAATGCATTGAAGATAATATATATAAAACGGAAAGAAAGAAATTATAGTGGTGATTTATTCCCTTTAATGAACAACCAGTTGCATTTGTACTTCTCACCAATGTCATAACACATAACTAGTTATAACGTGCACTCATAATTACACATAACATATTAATTCATCTCTAACAAATTATTATTTTAAATATAGTTGTATATTTTCATTAAGAAAATTTATTTTAATGAAATAAATGTTTAAAAATTTTAATGTATTAAATATGTTAATGAGATATAAATTACTTAACATATTAAAATAAAACAATTAATCATTGGAAAGTTTATATTTTCATTTCGTTTTTATATAAATAATATTTATAATTATAAATATATTATATATAGTAGGTATTTATTTTTTTTTTCTTTATTTAAAAATAAAGTAAATTATTTATTTTTAAAGAATCATTAGAATCTCTAAATGGTGTTTTATAATATCGCTAGAAATTGATAAAATCCAAAAATTATAAAAAAAACCCTCTGTCTTTTGAACGAACTACTCAAGGACAACCAATGCCTATCAAGCCGGTTATATCAATGACCTATGATCAGTAGAACGGGTCCTATCAACCTTTACCTTGATTTTCTTGATCGAAGGCGCTACTTTTTATCATCTAGCTTTCCAATGTTGATCCGGGAGCTGGGTTAACTCTGTCCCATAGATCCAAGGTAGAGAAATACCCTTGCCAGGGACTTGAATCCGGGACCACGAGAAAATATATTATTATAAAAATGTAAAATATAAAAAATGAGATCATATTTAAATTTTAATTATAATATTATAATAAATTGTATTTATTTATTTTCCTATGAGACCATTTTTACCGACCGACGATAGTAAGGGAGGTATTGTTTTCACACCAAATTTCACATGCGAAGGTTTTCACATATCTCCACGAATCATGCATTTTCTTAACAGAAAAAAATATTTTTTGCATGGTGTCTGTCCGTCCGTCCGTATAGATGTGTACAGCTTGATCGGCTCAACGGATTTTGATGAAATTTGGTATATTTACTCAGTATGATGAATTGATCAACTTTTGGTGTATATACAGAAACCGTAAGTGGTAGTATTAGCGATCGACGATAGGAAGGGAAGGGTTATTTTCACACCAAATTTCACATGAGGAGATTTTTTACATTTCACCACGAATCATGCACTTTGTATTGGTTTTATCCTCGAGAAAAATCATCTTTATTAATTTTTTCTTAATTTAAAATTATATGACGTCATCCAGCCATTCATGACGTCACCACCTGGTCTTACATACATATTATAAATAAAATAAAATTAAAAATATTTATGTTCTATCCATATCTGTTTTTTATTACATTAATAGATATATTAAAATTATTTGAAATTGTTTCTGTAGCTGGAAATTAATTTACTTCAAACCGTCAGTCTGTTCGGACCTGGCCACACAGGTCAACTTATTTCACTTTAAAAAGGCATTTATTCAGAAAAATTGGTACAATATATTTTAATCAAAATATTTTCCATTATTTTCTACAACGTTTACTCATCTTTCTTTGGTTTTATATATTTTTATTTAAAAATTAATTATATATAATACTTTTGTTATATAAAATCAAACCCCATTTTCTTATTACTTTACACAATTCATTTGAATAAATTAGAATTATATCAATGTTTTATCGTGCCCCTTCCAATTTTCCTTGACATAGTCCGATAGCTTTATCCAATCATCATTTTCCATATTTAGCATATTTTTATATAAAATATTGCTGGCTGCACTCACGGTGTAAATTTATTTATATTAATTTCATTCATTAAATTATTTATGTAATTTTATCTACTTTTTCCTTTCCATTTTCATTATTTTCAAGTGCGGCTGATCTTTTTACTTGTAACTCTTATTGTTCTATTCACACATACGATCACAGGTGTTTTTTTCCCAAAATTTCCTTTGATTTCAATAATTTGTGACCCCGGGCTCTTTCAATTGGTCAAGAATTAAGGATTTATAATATATATATATATATATATATATACTATTAAATATCCTAACATCAAACTTATTCTTATCCTTAACAATTTATATATATTAATTTTGAATCTCTCATTTACAAACAAACCAGTCTGTGTAACAAATTATTTTTTTTTAATTTTAATTTATGATCTGCAAAAATTTAATAAATAATGCTTTGAATAAAAACTCGTTTTGCGTGGTGATGATTGATTAATATATGTTTTAACTGATTAGATCAATGTAGAGATAAATTTATTTATCACCTTATTTATAAAACATGCGGGAATATAATTAGTTTAAAGGGTGATAATAGCAAAACACCATTGGCCAACAATTTTAAACTAATCAAAGTTCATTTCAAATAAATAGTCGAGCTTGATCATTAACTTCTATAATTTCTTATAGATAAAAGCCCAAAAGGGACTTAGAAAATTATAGGGTGTCTTTCATGCATCATCAGGGATCCCTTTTGACACTTTGGCCGAGAAAATTAATTTTAGAATAGTAATTTTTTAAAGCAATTTAAAATAAATCATTGAGTTGCCAGGTGTCTGTCGACAAGGATTAGACTTAGGGCAAGAGTTATACAACCATTTTTATCTGATTATTCATTCACAATTTAAAACCATTTAACGACATCTGTATACAAACTTTTATAAATCTACTACCAAATGTATCAAATAGAAGTTTTTTTTTATTTACAAAAGTAAATTTTTAATAAATCAATAAAATATTTATTTTATTTTATGTTTCGATATTTGCATATTTATAAATTATTTATAGAATTATATTGATAAACTAATGAAAATAATAATAAAATAAAATATCTACATTTCTCTATATTCTATCAAGTTATATACTATTCTCTATAAATAAGAGAATATCTGAAAAACCAGATAAAAACAATACAAAATATAATCAATCAACAAAAATGAAGGAACATAAATATAATTTTGTTGAATAAGAGCTTCTAGAATAAAGAATTCCTGTTATATTATAGATTACTTAGAATATATAAGTTTTTCTTAATTATTTTCTTTAGTTAATAGATCAATTTTCTTAAAGAATTAGTCAGAACTTGAATCTATTTTTACCGAAAAATTTCCTAGAGGTCCCAGACCCTCCTGTTTAATCCTAATAATTCGAATGGATTGAAGTTTACCTTGTTGTAAAATTTTCTCTTTCTCTGAAAATATCTTCTTTAATTACAAATCTCTTACCTTCTTCTTCTTCTTCTTCCTCCTCTGGTGCCACTTCTTCTGAGATTGTAGATCTTTATGGCTAAAATAACTTTATTTTTAACAGCTTATCGGAACTACAGCCACACCACTATATTAAATTTCGCAGCCTGGATAACCTTCGTTGACCCACACTTCTTTTCCCTCTTATTTTGCCATGCATAGTATTTTTTAGTAGTACTTCATAGTATTTCGTCTTCTTCATGGTATGGCTTAAACACTGATGTTTTCTTCACTTCATGGCTATTATTTCACAGTGTTGGAGCACTTGGGCGTTTGTTAATACTTCAGTCCAAAAAATTCTTAATATTCGTAACTCGTAACACCATTTTATGTCATTCTATTTAACCGTCCAAGTCTTTACACAATATACCATAGAATAGTATGACTTCGGATATAGATATCAAATTAAGATATAGGTACTGTCTTTTAAGAGAATAATATTACAATGGTAAATGGCCTAAAGAACTACATTTCCATATATCTAATGAATTTATATTTTTATAGAATAATTTATGATAGAATTATCATATTATACACTAATTTTATATTCTGAAATTAATTTTGAAATTTGAATTTTCAAATAAAACTGATGACTTTGTTTAAAAATATATAAAAATTTAAAATATCCTATTTGCAATTAAACCTATGTATTTTTTGTGAATTAAAATTTCATTTTTTTGTTTAACATTCATAGCACAGACAGTTGCATTTTCAAAATTTCAGTACATTGATTAAATCGAAATTCACATCAAAATTTCGATCACGCATTTTTGATATTTAATGCCAGGATATGAATATTTAATATCCCATATCTTCTTATATCTCGGGCATATACCTATATATAATGATGCTATATAATAAGAAAAATGGGGTTGCATAGAAATAATGAAGAATAAAGATTTTTTTTGTTCAAATAATCCGTTTTGAGAGTTTAAATGAAAACAAAAGAAAATTAAATTGGAGGAGAGTTTTTTTGCATTGTAGAATCAGGTTTGTACATGGATAAGACAATAGGCAGTCGGAGAGTTAGACGAATGTTTTTATCCATTCGGTTGGGCATATCTAAAAAAAAAAGGAAAATAAAATACAAATACAATCCCGATAGGGGCATAATGTACCAATCGGGGATAGAAAGAAGGGTGGGTTGAGGGAATTATACGAACATTAGTGAAACAAATCAATGTTGTAACCGTAGCCCGCACAAAAACAATAGGCTCCCGAATACATGTTTATGACAAGCGGGGTAGAGGCACACCCAGGCTGCCAATCCAACCCCCTTGTGAACTTTTTACGAACAGAGTTAGTTGTTGCATGAATTTCGCTAAACAGATGGAAATGAATCATTGAACACATTCAGTTCGTTATATTAAATTAAATTATAATAAGTTACCTTTGATGTGCTGCTGAAAAAAAAACATTGCGTACAAAATAAAAAAGTTATGCCTTCAAAATAACGTCAAAAATCAAATAAATAATTTAATAATAAAAAAAAATTGGTTATTATATTATTCAATTTCATCTATTGAATTGTCGATGATTTATTAGCACAATTATCGATTTATTTTTTATTTACTAAATTTATTCATCTTTAATTTATTTATCAAAGAGAAAAAATAAATTAAATTATTTTTAACATTAAATTAGTTAGTTCCCTTCCTTAACTTATAAATACTTTTAAGCCAAATTAACTATATCTAACCTTTCTATTAAATGATAATAATTTATTGTTGTGTGTCAGTCTGGGAGGCTTTACACTTGACTAGAAACTACGTGGATCGAGGTACAAATCCCAGTTCTGGTAAGGGAATTTCTCTCCAGCAGGGGTTTAGAAACAATGTAGATCCAATAGTCGTTGACAAAATTGTGAAGCTACTTGAAATAAAAAGTAGTAAAAAGAAAGTTGTACTGATCAAACAACACATCTTCCCCGTCTTCTATGACTTGGTAGGCCTTTCATTGGATATACAAAAAAAAGTCTGAGGTATTATTCAATGTTTTGTGTATATTTCAACTCAAGATATAAGTGGTGCTCATTTGCAAATTGTAGTCGATCTCTGTTGTATTTTGTAAGACAGAAAGAAAAAGAAAAAATGCCAAGAAGGTCGATAGTGGAATTTCTTTCAATAGATCTCTCTCTCTCTATTCTTCTTCTAAAGTTTTCCCTCATCATCCATCAACAGACCAGAGAAAAGACCATTCGCATACTTAACATATCTCAAGTCTTCTTGCCAATTTCTAAAATGGTCAAGGAAAAATTAAGAATATGATTAATTTTATACCCTTAAATACACTTTTTTTTTAATATATCCAATTCTTACATATTCGATTGTAGAATTAACCAAATCATGTAACATTAAAGTGAAATTTAAAAAATTTTATTTAAGCATTAAATTATAAACAATGATATCGAATATTATTATTAAAGTATTATTGTGTTATTATTTATGGAAATATATTAGTTATGAATCACATATCGACCAAGCGTAAAGTTTTAAACAAGATATCTACAATGTAATTCATTAATAATTTCATATATTAATATTAATATGAAAATTAAAAATATAGTAATTATTTAAAATCAGTCATTTTATAAATACACATATGGATTAGGAAGAAAAATTATGTGATTCACAGAGACACTGACTTGAAATTATGAATAATTTTAAATTGTTAAATGTTATAAATATCAAAATGGTAATTTTAATTTACAAATATTCGGATGACTTCTTGAGTGAAATTTCAAATACTCTTATAATTTATTACTGGTAATAATTTAAAGTATTACACAGGGAATTATATCCAGAATCATTCACAACAGATGCTCACCTACTCTCTCTGGGGCGGATTATTAATATTTAAAACAAAATTTCCTCAAAATTAAATTATCTAAATTAATTATTCTTGGAACTTATATTTTTAAAAGTAATATGAAAAAGAAAAATGATAAAATTGAATGAAATATATAAATAGAGATTGTAGAGGAATATATATATATTTATTTTAACTTTATAGTACTGAGAAATTATATATCATTCCGGTACTTTTAATACCAGATATTTGTTTATTTAATATTTTGTTTATATTAAAGATTAAAAAAATTAAACAAATATATATTTATTTATTAAAAAATAAACAACAAATATATTAATTATTTAAAATATTATAAAAAATCAGTCATGTAAAAACATACTATAGATCACTAATACAGGGCCGTCCTAAGATTTTCGGCGCCCGTGGGCTCCTAAAATTTTGCGCCCCTTTTCATAAGAAATTATACAGAATGGTTAGTAAAAATATATAAACCAATAAAAAATGCCGCCCCCAGAAGGCTTGCGCCCTAGGGCTTTAGCCCAATTAGCCCTGTGATTAGGGCGGCCCTGCACTAATACTAGAATCTAAAAAATATTAGTAGGATGTATTATTTCGAATCATCTATTTAATAATAAATATCAATGTTTTCTGCCTTATCATACATTCAATAAGCAATATAATTATCTGTGAAATTTATTTTAAGTATTTTGAAAGGTTTAACATTTCTTTCAATAAAAATTATTATTTGATCACTGAATTAAATAATTTCTTTTTAAAGGATATATTGTGTATTTTTATAAATTTTAAATCTTTATATATAATAACTATTGAATAGATCCATTAATCGTACATATATATATATATAAAATTAATTACTTATAAATATTACTTCTACAAATGAAAATATTTTCCTTTCATTCATTTTTCTCTCGATATTGTATAAAAAAAAAATAATTCCTTTTTAAAATTTAATAAAATTTAGCAAAATATATTACATTTATAAATCTTTTCCCCCATTGAAATTTTTTCATTGAATAGAATATCTAATTTTATTAAAATATGAATATATTTTTTTTTCGCTTTTAACCTGAATATTCGAAAAAAAAAATGATTTAATATTTGATATTTGTTGGAAAATGGAATAAGGAGGCCTTCGACTTTCGGGGGGATGGCTAAGTTTTCAGTTAAGGGAGGCTACGTTGTCCGCTCTCCTTTTGGGGCGTTCGAATCTGCCACCCTCGACCCATCCCGACTGCTTATTCAATACACAGCAACCCCGTGACTGCTCAGACACAACCCTCTCCACCCTCACCTGTGTTCTTCGTTATATAAATTATGAAAGGAAATAATAAAGTTTTCAAAGTGATCCCTTGCCAGTAAAAGACAAGAAAAAAGATACTCGGAGAAGAAATCAAATTTCCTAAGAGGTTTAAGAGGAACTGAATCAGATAGTTCTCTTTGAAGTAACAGGAAAGCTCCTGCAAACTTAATAAATAAATATAATTAAATTCGAACGATATTGCCTTTAAGATAAATCTTCTCGTTATATATACTCTTTTAATAATAAAAGAGTAACATTTTGTTATATTGATATTTCTATAAGAATTATTATTTGTTCATTAAAAATAAGTACAATTATTTTTTATGAATTTAAGTTTAAAATGAATATGAAAATGTGGAAAAATGAAAGTATTAGTAGATAGTAGATAAAGAGAAGGACAAGATGGGCGACCGCCCGGGGCGCCAACTTTTGGGGGCGCCGATATAAAAATAAATTTTTTTTCGTTTTTTACTATTTTTTTAAAATTTGTAGTAAATTTGTATTTTCTTGTTTTTTCCCGGGGTGCTCAAAACTCTTTAACCGATTGGTCATTATATAATAATATCTAAAAGTATAATAAATAATTATTATTAAATATTATTACAATCTACAAATCTACTCACAAGGAAAATAATTTTTTAATTAAAATAACTAATAATGTTATAATATCCATATATTTTTTTTTATTAATCATTTTAAATGATATATAATTAGAAAAAATAAATAAATAATTTTACTCAGGCATGAAGGCATCAATTTCATGTGTAAATACATAATAATCCCTATATTAATAATGTATTGAATTTCTCTTCTCTGATACTGAAATTGAATTTTCCTGTATAACATAATGGGTTTGATTAAATCAATTAATTTAATTAAGCTATATTTGATGAATTTGGTCAAAATGGAGTAGGTATAATCATTTACAACAAGGAACAAATTGAGAGTAGGGTGGATGGGAGGGATTTTAAAATATGCATGTCATTCGAATGATGATGAATCATAAAATATTTGCCTTATATGCATATGTTAAATCATATGGTTGAGAAATTAAAGTGTTTAAATAATAGTGGATTATCGAAAGTAATAATAATTAAATATGATAAATTAATTGGTTTATTGGTTTTACTTCATATCATTTCATTTATTACTATTTAGGTACATAGGTATATATATTTATTTTCTTTATGTTTATCTATATATCTAATTATATAATTGTGTATTTTGAGAATTTAATTAAATTTGTATTTGTGTGGAACAAAGTGTTTTAAATGTTGAAAATATAATCTTTTGTAAATAATAAAAAAAAATATAATTTAATCCTAAGCTATTTATTTAATTTAAATTTTAACTTAATAATTTGTTTTTTCTTTTATTCTTTTATTGTAACAAATCTTTTCAGATTAACAAACAATTTTTCAATAATTATTAATTAAAAAAAAACAAAACAAACAAAACTACATCAAAAAACTAGTTCAAATGGTTTAATCCTTTTTAGATTTTTTGGTCCTTCCTGCCGAATGAGGATGCATGGTTCCGGATTAACCTTCTGGATTTCTTATTCTTTCTTGATGTTTACTTCCATATTTTAAAATTTTTTTATTGTCTACTAATTCAATGTCCAAGTCACTATAGATATTTAATGGGTTGTCACATAAGTTCGTTCGTATTTTGGCGCCCGGATATTGACGCCTATTGGACGGAAAATATTTATTTGGAGGGGATATTTACGCAACGTTAATTGAAGTGCACACTTTAGGATACATTTTAGTGTAAAATTTATTTAATTTTGATACTTCATTTGTGACCTGTTTAGTACAATGGCAGAGCAAAATGAGCATTTCCACCATATTATGTTGTATTATTTTCGAAAAACTCAACCAAAGCAGCGACAAAAATATGCAATGTCTTCGGGGAATCTGCAGTTACCGATCGCGTCGCACAAAAGTAGTTTGCCAGATTCAGAAGTGGAGAATTCAGCCTTAAAAATTGCGAGCAATCTGGACGGCCTGTAACAACTGGCAGGGCGACAATGTTGTCTGTGGTTGACGAAAATCGACACTTTATACTACATGAGATACAACACAATTAATTTGGGTAAAAATACAATGATTATTTAATTGATAACTTTTAGAAGAAGCATGTTTATAAACCGAAAACGAACGAATTTATGTGACAACCTAACACATACTACTGAGTTCCGACTATACATCTAAATATTTTGTTTTGAATTCTTTATAGTATTTTAATATTAGAGGGTTTGAAGCATTCTCATAGTTGTGCTCCATATGGGTCTTAATATTTGTTTATAAATCATAATTTTATTTTAAATTTATTTTCTATTTATTAGGTTGGCAACTAAGTCATTGCCGTTTTTGTCGATAGATGAAAATGATCCATTTCTGAAGAACCTAGTTACTGGCGACGAAAACAATGTTACTCGCAAGAGATCCTGGGTGAAGCAAGATCAACCAGCTCAAACAGCATCAAAAGTAGAGATTCACCAAAAAACGATTATGCTGTCAGTCTGGTGGGATTACAAAGGAATTTTGTATTTTGAACTCATGCCACAGAACCAAACGATAAATTCAATTGTGTATGTTGAACAACTCGACAAACTGAAGAATGCAATTGAAGAAAAGCGGCCGGTATTATCAAATCCGGAGGGTGTTGTTTTCCATCATGATAACGCAAGGCCTCACACAGACATTTTACGAAAGGGGAATTTTTAAGCTGCCAGAACGATGGAAAATGGTCATCGACAAGAACGGGCAATATCTAATTGAATAAAGTTATATTTTTAAACAAAATTCTGAATTTGCTTTCTTATTTGAAATCGGCAATCACTTAGTTGCCAAGCCAATACAATCAGCTTATAAGTATAAAACTTTTGCTAAATTTGACAAAATTGGTTTGCATTCATACACACACTTACACACACGTTCATTCATACACTCATACATCATTTGAAGGAAAAATTTGCCCATTAGCCAATACATTTTCTCAAATTCATTGTTTTTTTTAAATGTGTTTCTTCCATTTTAATTTGGCATCTAGATTTTCGACCAAGTATTTGGCTGTCTTAACGTGGAGTTCTCCGTTTAAAATCACTGGTATTTTTTTTTATTAACCGGTTGGTAAACATTATATCTATTGAACTTTTACTATTCAATTTAATTCTGGATTGTCCATTTGTTAATTTTATTCAGAATTTGTCGTGGTAAATGGATAGCTTCTTCTTCATCTTTTTCTACTGATAGAATTCTAGTGTCATAAGGGGGTGATTGTCGTGTTTTCTGCCACTCGTGTGTGAAGAGGTGGTAAACAAGAGGATAATACACTGTCTTATGGCACTCCCGCTTGAATTTCTTTTATTTCAGAATATTCATCTTATCAAATTTAAAACAAAATAGTCTCTCAATGGTATAGAATTTATATAAGGAACTATATTGTTTTGGCAAAAGTTTATTTAATTTAATGCCTGAGCGAAATTAGTAATTTAATATTTATAATATCCGTTAATATTAAAAATCCTCTTTTTCTCTCTCATTTTGGTGTAGAATCTATTTTATTTATACTATTCAAATCAAATGTTTTCATTTAGTAATTTTTTTTTTAAATAATAATTATTTTTTCATTTTTCTCTCTCATTTTGGTGTAGAATCTATTTTATTTATACTATACAAATCAAATTTTTTCATTTAGTAATTTTTTTTTAAATAATAATTATTTTTTCAATTGAATTTCTATTTATTTTTAAATTGGGAATACACATTAATTTATTCTATCTATGCACAAACGCAAAAGTTTAATTATTAATAATTGGTAATTTATTTTTTTATTTATTGTTTTAATGTAAATGACTAATTGAATATAATCTATTAACAGTATTTATTTTTTTATTTATTCATTGCTTTACTTTTTCAGATTTTAAATGATTCAGTGAGTGGATTCTGTCCATCTCATCATTCATTATTCTATCAATAAATACTGATTCTTTTTGATTTTAAATATAAGTCTAAAACTCATAATGGACTTAATTTAGGTATAATATGTTTATAATTTTATATTATTATTATTATAGATAATTATAGTTTAGATTAGAAATCATTAAAGTTCAAAAAACCAGTCGTATTTGTTAATTGCGAGTTATTTCAATGTTATTCATTTATATTTTAATGAATGAATTTGTTATCTAATAAATAAAATAATTTATTTTACAGCATTAATGGGAAGAATGGCTTGGTTCATTTGTGAGGTGAGTTATTCAGCACAAAATCATTGTCATCTCATCTGTCCCTGTATAATTTGAATACATTTTTTCAAGATAATATATACAAAATACAAAATTATAAATACAAAACTAATTTCAAATTATAATTTGATTCATTTCTTACCATACCATCTCTCCGTATTCAATTCAAGTCAATTATTTAACTTGAAAAAAACAAACAATCAATTAGTTCACATTATACATATTCAGATTAGAATTCAAATACCTTTTGTATACAATTTTCAGCAATACCAACTCAATATTTACAATCATCCAAATTTTTGGAAGTCATAATTCAAAAGTTAATATATGCATTTTTTATACTTTAGAAGTATTCAAGTAGTATCCTTGTATACCTTTTGATATGACAATTAGGAAATACTGTTTTAAAGGAGCTATCGATCTATTATTTAACTACCCTTTCTCGATTACAGTGATGCATCTACAAAAAAAAATACCAATATATTATTTGCAGGTTATTTTGAATGTAAGAGTATAGAACATAATTAGTCTAGAAATTACGAAATAAATTAGTATTCTAGTATTGTTAAAGAAGATTCAACAATAGTATAGGAACAGGCGAAAAAGTTCAAGTTTTTGGGGAGCTAACATTTATTCTATCTCAATCGTTCTTTTTTTGTAGAGATATAATTTTAATATATATTTATTATTATCGATTATATAAATTAAAAAACAACAGAACAATGTTAAGTTTGTGGTGCCCCCACACCACAAAACGAGGCGAAATGAGCACCGAGGACGATGTATGCAGTGGAAACCCCAAAGACACTGTCACGGACGAAAACATCAAAAAAGTCCACAAAATAATTTTTGATAATGAAGTTGAGTGATATAGCTGAGAACCTAAAGAAATCGAAGGAACGTGTTGGTCATATCGTGCATGAATATATGGATATAAGAAAGCTCTGTTGAAAGTGGGTGCCGTGCGAGCTGACAATCGACCAAAAACAACAACGAATCGATGATTCTAAGGAGTGTTTGGAGCTGCTCAAACGTAATAAATCCAAATTTTGGCGTCGATATGTGACTATGGAGTCCATTCGACAGTCAGCCGAGTGGACTGCAAGCCTATTTTGAGGTTAAAGACAAATCATATTATAAAAATGGTATAGAAAAATTATATGACCGCTATATTCGCTGTATCGACCACGAAGGGAACTATATTGAATAATAAAAACAATATATATCAAATTTTTTTTTCTATGCTAGCCTACGAACTTTTCAGTCCACCTGTTATATTCTATACTTATATTTGCATATTAGTGTGTGTTTATATAGGTAGTTAATTAAAACATTAGGTAATTTAAATCTTGTTATTACATACTTTATATTAACTAATTCTATGGGTTTAGATAGAATTTTGTAAACAAATTTTAACTTATTTCCAATCTACCGATAAATTTCCAAATTTTCACAGTTACTTATTCCCAATTGCAATACATTAATTTATTTTCTAATCAACTAAAAAATTAATTAATTAGAGGAATATCATTAATTAAAAATTACCATTTGAATAAATATTTACAAAAGCTGGATTACTGCGAAAATAGATGGAGGTACCAGCAAAGAGAATTATGGTATTTAAAAGAAACAATTCACATTGTGTTCTATACTAATCAATTTTAATGAAAATTGAAGTGATATATATTCAATGGCACCTAGTATATTTACTAAAATGAGTTGATGAAAAAATCTCACTAAAAATTCAAAATTTTTAAAATATTATTCAATTTACATTTAATGGCAAGATTTGTTATAATAACTCGTAGTTCAATCAATAGCATGATCGGATTTTATGATGGATGTATGATGCTTTCATAATATCAATGGTTTATAGTGAGTTATAAATATATAATATTTATATACATGATAGATAGCTAAAATACATTATGAAATTAATATTGCAATATTATTTAATTGTCAAATATTACATACTGATTACCTTTTAATAAGTGTAATGTAAACAATTATATATATATATATATAAAAAAAAATTGTAAATAACATTTGAATTGAAATTACTGGTTTGTATGATTTATTACTATTGGTCAAATATCTGTTTTTTGATTTGTATTGTAATACAATTATTACATTAAATAAGTGAAAATATCTTTCTTATAGAAAGATCATGAATGAATCTTTATATTTGTTATCAATTTATTTTCAAAATATACTGTAAAATTTTGATTTATAATATTTCATCATATCACAAAAGATGTTTTTAAAATTTACAATACTAAAATTTAAAAATAAAACTTCTCGCTTTTAATTAACTATGAGACAATTTTATTATTGTCACTCAATAAAATGTACCTAAAGATAATTTTGAAATTTAAAAACTCTAACTGTCCCAAAATTTGACAAAATTTAAAATTAAGTATACGATACGATACTTTTATCCCGCTTAAGCGACAACCGACATATAGATACAATCATTTCAGTTTATTTACAAAAACTAGAATTTTTATTTTATAGAATTTAATAAAAATCTTTGTATGATAATCGTATATGATATTTCTATCCTATCTACAATATTTTCATTTTCTGGTTAGACAAGTAATTAAATTAATTTAAATTAAATTTATCAAATTAAATCAATTTAAAGATTTTTCAAACATGTATTAAAGTTTCAAATATATTTTAAACTTATCTGTAATTATAAACAAAAAGAAAAATTATTTTTAGTTTAACTTGTTGGTTTAATATAATTATTGTATCGTATATTTATTTTTTTGATTTGATATTATCTCTTTTCCTTTTTCCTATTTTCCCGAAATCATATGAATTTGAATATATATTTGGTTGGTATTATATTGAATTACTCATTGAGATTTAAAAAAAATATTGAATTAATCTTTGTAGAATTATTTATAATTATTATATATATATATAAAACATAAAAAAGTTTTAAAATTAACTTTAAATATTATTAATAATGAAGCAAAATTTATTCTATTTTTTTTAAAAAAATAAAATAATAAAAATCAAATTATAATAAAAAAAAAATCTACTGAATCAATGTTATAAAATAACACTTCCAGATGAGAGAATTTAACGAAAAGACAATATTAGATTAGAAATATACATGAATATTTGCATGCGCGTGAAAAAGAGGGGTTTCTGTGTCAACAAGTGGATATCAAATGAAATGAATAAAGAAAGAGGGATAATAAAATGAAATTATCTCTGATCTGGACACCATATAAATTTCATTTATTTATATTACATTCATTTTATAATATATATATGTATATATAGGTATATTTATTTAGATTAAATAAAAACTAAAATATACATACATATAAGGAATTGTAATTTATTGTGAGTAAATTAAAACCATGTTCTGGGAAAAATAACACTCCTTATAAATATGTAATCGCCATGTATAGGTCAATCTTAGAATAGACCTGCTCTCTGCCTGTTGAAAGAGTCCAAGTTCGGTATTATTAATTACTATAGAATGGGTAAAGGCAAACTTGAGCTTCTCTAGCTTGATTTTGAGAAAATATCGCTTAACATGATTAATACTTTAAGCTGATTCAACAACCACTTCAAGACATAGTTAGGTATCTTGTATCAAAGAAGGTTCGGGGGTTTTAACTACAAGACCACCAATAAAGCACTCAATCCGCGGTGGTATAGCACAGTGGTTCCCAACCACTGTGCCGCGGCTCTTTTGTGTGCCGCGAGATTATCAAAATGTGCCGCGAGATTTTTAATATATGCAAATTTTACAAATGTAAAGTTCAAATTAAGAAAAAGTACTTATTTATTTTATATGTATGTAAAAAAAAGGTAAAATGTTTTTGCGATCAGGCTCTTAAACATTTTCGACTTTTTTTCAATATGGTTCTAAAAAAAAAAAAAGAAAAGGTAAAATATTTTTTTCAATATGATAAATAGGTAAATAACTTTTACACTTATCTTTTTCTCTGTGCGCCGCCAAATTTTTAAACCGTTAAAAGTGTGCCGCGGTAAAAAAAAGGTTGAGAATCACTGGTATAGCATACGTCAAGGGATGCATGGCTGATGGGGTGGATCAATCCTTAGTATGCTGAGCTCTGTATTGACCCTGGCAAAAATATCATGAAAATTTAAGTAGCGTAAAAGAACTCAATATATTCAAGAAACTGCACATATTTTGTGGACAGTATCACCAATGCCACCATATTATGCAAATTGTGCTGTGAAGCCAAGTGTTGATTTTTATAAAGAAATTCTGATGTGGAACAGGATTAAATTTTTAGATCCAAAACCCTTCTTTGAGGAAAGACAAATAAATAAAACAATTAGTACACATGGATAGAGTCCAAACAACTAAGATACATGGAATCACACAAAAAATAAACAGATATACATTTTCTATCTGAATCAAATTAATGTTGAATGCAAGATTAGATCTTTTCTACAGAATTATCACATATAGGCCAAACAATAAAACTACTTATTTTTTAAAAGAACAAAATGAATAGAAATCCTATTGACTAGAGAAAAAATAGACTGAACAGAGAGTAGAATTGACTATTTTAAAATACTATACTATTATATCTAGAATTTTAATTATTGACAATACTATCTTAATGGAGCTGTTTTTAAATGAAAATATAAGAGGTATGTAAAGTATGAATTAAAGTTTTAGGATTCCAAATAGTGCTTTAAAAATTAGTGTAATAAAATAATTAATGATTAAAAGTGACTGTGGAGGCTGTTCGAATGCCATGCATTTGTTTATGGCTTGTTTTATGAGTAGGAGGTAAATAGACGGCAGTCATAATACCATCGTAATGCAAGAAGGGAGGAGGGGGGGATAATAAGTGCATGCAAAATGCATTGGAAGCCCCATAAAAGCACTATACTCATAAACACATAAGGAGAGAGTGATCGTAACATTCAAAAGATTCCAATCTGAATTTATAAAAAAAAAATATTTTATATTATTTTAATAAACGAAAAATAATATTATTAAAAATATTATTGACTAGTTTTTTTTACGTAATACTTAATTTTTAATTTAATATATCAATTTATTTAATTTGATTTTTCATAATACTTTAATAGTATTTTTTTTAAATAATATAGAATTAGTTTTAATTATTAATATTAAATCTTTTTTTATTTTAATATTGGTTAATTAGTTAAAAAACTTTCGATCAATATATATATATATATATATATATATATATTATAAGTATATAATTTACTATTATATTTATGAGAAATATTAATTTAATTAAAAAAATTCTAAATAAATTGAATCATTTTATAACGTTTTTATCAACTCCACCTCATGTCTGTCTGTCTGTCTGTCTCTCTGTCTGTCTGTTCGCTCTTTTGACAAATTGAAATCGATTTTTTATCTTTAAATTGAGATAGACTTTTGAAAATTTTTATAGATATTTCAATGGATCCTTAGAAGGTATAGAAGAAATATAATTGAATTATAATTAAAAACGTTACTTTATAATTTTTTTTTTATATTTATATTATTTATTAATTTAAGAACAAATAAATTGAATGAATTAAAAAAAATTGATTGCTTCTTATTATAAAATTATAAAATTAATGTCCTAAAAAGATATTTGAGTTAAAAATTATAAATTACATTTAAAATTTTAGAACAATCTAGGCTCAATTAGTATATTAAAACATTAATATCTTTTTGTATTGTATATATTGTAATTAAATTTGTAAAAATTTTCTATATTTTAATTTAGAATAATATTTCTAATAATCATTTCTATTTGATATTTAATTTTCATTACTTGATTTTTATTGAATATTTTTAATTATAATGAAATTTAAGAAATTCCAAAGTTAGAAACATGAGACATTTTATAAAAGTAAAATTATCATCTTTAACGTTATAAAACTATAGATAAACTAAAAATATATCTAATATCTATCTCTGTGGGAACTCGGAATTTCTTGGCCAGAGCAACCACATTTCTCTAAGTATCCTGAATCACACAACCATACAACTCTTACCCTCTCCCATCTCTTTTACGTCCTTCCTACATTGTCCACCCATCGCGACCTTGGTCTTCCAAACGGGCGTTCCCCAATCGGTCTCCCCACCAATATTTTTCGCCATTCTTTCCAAAAACTAAAAATATATACATTCAATTTTCCGTACATACATACATACGCACATACAGACTGATACATATTAAAAATTTTCACTTTTGGATTTAGAGGTCATGAAATGCGAAGATATGCAAAATTCTTTTTTTTAAATTCTGATCAACGTGCAGACAAAACCCTTAACATATATATAGATTACCCATACAATAATAGTTGATTACTTATTTATCAATGATTTAAATATGCTGACCAATGAGAGAGTCTATTTGATATATACTATAATATTAGATCACACCCCCATCTGTTCATTTATTTTAGTCTGTTCAGATATAATATAATAAAAAAATAGTTAAATTATTAAAGCTTTGGTGGTTGTTCATAAAATAATTGTTGTTCACGTTTTGTTTATAATCTTTAAATTAATTGTGTTTAAGAATAATTTTTTTCTCCTGTAATTTTGAATTTGTAAGCACGTCCCGAGCGCCATCTGGTTGGTGACTTAGGTCTTACTTTAAGGATCAGTCATCACTTGTCACTGGACACTCGAACAGTGCAGTCGCTTGATAACGATTGCAGAAGTAGCAATCGAAACGTTGTGTATATGTTTGTATTTTTTGAATAAATTTACAATAACAAATATCAATATGTGGTTTAATTTACAAAATTCCGTTATAAAAAAATAGTTATCATATTAAATTAGTTATTTTAATCAAATCTTTTTTTTAAATTATCTTTAATTTTCTATAATTTTCTATAATTAATAATTAGAGAGTTTATATTTTAATGAAATATTTAATTCATTTAAAGCTAAAAAGAGAGAAGAAACCCTTTTTCTTCTTCCCAATGAGGGTTAAGTGAATTTTATTTGGTCGTTTTTGTCAGTGATTTCTTTTTTTTTTTAAACTGAGTTTTGTGTGTTGGTGACGTTCAGAGGGATGATGATACCCTCCTCCTTCGGGTGAGCAAAAAGTGACTTAGTAAGAAAGGAAGAGAAATAAAAAAAACTAAAAACCCCGTTCTCATGGTTAGTTACTTGGTCTTACCATCAGCAGCCACTTGGCTTGTTTAAACTTCGAGTCATGCTTGCAGGGTGCGACATTCAAAAAGTTGCTGGAGAGGAAGGATAAGAAAGGGAGTAGGCAATTAAAAGTTATAGAGGGATAATGTTTTAGGTTTGGCGTCAATGACTTACCCCCCACTTCAGAATAATGACTTCCGAACTAAAAAAGAATTTCGAGCGGGTAATCATCCACACTGCGTCGTCCTCTCCCACACCTGTTTATCCCAACGCAACCATGATTGATTATTTTAATCGGATTGAAACCGTGTCGCAGCTTCTCTCGTTTTTTTTTCAAGATTAATTACTATGAACGATTTGTTCAATTAAGCCGCCTATTTTTTTAAGATTCGAGAATAACCAAATTTATATTATACAAAACATATATGCATAGATCATCAATCTCTAATGTAAATAATAATTTATCATTCATTTACAAAAAAAAAAAAAATTCAATTATTATTATTATTATTTATCTAATAAAACAACATTTTACTAAAATTAAAACTTAATATTAATGAACATTAAAACTCATTATTTATATAGAAATTGTTAATAATACTACACTTTTAACAACACCATTTCAATCATAACATGATATAATGTATATAAAAATGAATAAAATAGACAAAAAAAAACAATCGATTATTATTATGGTGATTAAATTCTTGCACTTGAACGAATTTTTCCAATTGATTTAAAGCAATGTCGGAACTTCCTTTACACCCATCTTTTAAAGTATAATATCGACTATACTCATTGGGAAAATACAATAAATTATAACATATTTTTTGCAATTACACATTTTTATAATTGTTTCAAAACATAAATTGGCAAGATTATTTTTAAGGTAATTTAAGGGGGTCCCAAAAACTATACACACACTTTAAATAATTGTAAATTTGTTTATAATAATTTATTATGCATATTTTTCTACATTTAAAATAATTTATAAATATCATTTTAGTGTCTTGTTTCCCCCTGTTCTCAAACTCACTCTGGTCTAGAAACGGCAGACTACACGAAGCGATGGAACGACACACATCGTGATACAATTTCTTTTGGATTCTCGTACATTCATGTTCAATGGTTGCTCTCAAATGAATGACTGTTGGAGGTTTGAATGTTGAGACTTTATCTATGAGGTACCCTCTTAACATTATATAATGTATATAAAAATGAGTAGTGGTGTGAGATCCGGTGAACCTGGAGGGTATTCAACAAAACCTCTCCATTGAACCGAAAGATGGCAGCCAGACTAAACTTTGATGAAAGGAAATTCATTCCGAAATGCTACTGGAATTATGAAAACGTAGTTGAGTTGCAAAGACAATTTAGATATTTAGAAGACTTTCAAAAAGAACCATTAACACGAGTCACCATCACTCGAATTAGAGATAAATTTGAAGCTGATGGAACTGTTCAGAACTTTTTTATTTTGTTTGGATATATAAAATTATTCAAACTATAATAAACATCAAATTTACAATTATTTAAAGTGTATTTACATTTTTTTGGACATCCTGTATATTCAAAAATACCTACTTATTATATTTTTGTTTTCAATATTTCACAATGTTTTATATTAATTTTTCTTATTTCATTATGCTTGAACGGATTTTGATAAAATTTGGTATATTTACTTAATGCATCATTACCATAAATTCATCAACTTTTCGTGTATATCCGGAAACCGGAAGTGGTAGTTTAAAAAGTATTAATTTTATATTCATTGTCGGAAAATATTTCACTTAAAATATATTAAATAATAATAAATAAATAATAGTAGTAATTAATAATTGAGTAATTAAACTAAAAATAAAAACCAAGGTAATATCATTTTGTAATTTTATTTCAAGTTTTAAAAATATTTTTTTTATACTTTATATAAATATATATATAATGTTGTTTGGAAATTAATTTATTTCAAATGGTCGGTCGGTTGTGTGCCTGGTCACAGCTCATTTTTTTAATAGAGAAATTTAATTTTTTTTGTCCCTCAAATTTAATTATTTTAATATTATTCTTAGATACATAGAGATACACCGAAAGATGTTTTTGTTCTTTGCATCACATGAAAATATTTTTTTTTTAATTCTCGATATTATTCTTTTCTCGTAAAACAACTGACTATAAAATGCTTGAGCATTTTTTAAAATAATATATTTTTATTAATTTAAACATCTAAAAATATAATTCACAAATTGTAAATATACCATATAAAGAACATTTTACCTTAATCAACCGCTTATGATAAAGTGAAAATTTTGAGAAACTGATGGGGTCAGTGTGACAGTTATTTACAAGATGGATAATTTTACGGAATATATTAATTTAACTTCTATTTCCAAAATATTAATACTGTTATTTTTCTATTATAAGAAATAAATAACATGGATTATACAAAAATCTTTTAATGACAAAAAGATTACCAACTTAAAGAAAAATAGAATTTATTTTTTCTTTCAAAATTGTTCATTAAAGTTATCAAATGCTCGTTGCCTTAAGTTTGTTGAATTTTATTTTCTAGAGTATATACCAATAAGTCTATAAATAATATACTTAGAAAACATACAAACTGAATGAAAAACATTTGGATCCCCTCTAATCTCTCGTTGGATTGGTTCAATATTTTGTTTAAATTCAACTCGAGTAAATTCCATCTCAATAGTCTTCTTCTCTCTGGTTTGTTTATTTATTAATTATTTTCTAACAATTTTAAATAAACATTATCGATTCATTTTAATCTGATTTGGGTGTCTCGAACTTTTTGTTGGTTTAAATTACCCTAAGCTTTGTTAAATTAAGTTTAAGAAATTTTTTTTTTTCTTTACTTCGAACTTGCAAAGGAGGCTGTCTTAATGAAGACAAATTCAATCTTAGCAGATTTTCAATAAGTTTATCAGTCGATTTAATTCTTTTTGATCACACACACACAACTATCGTTTTATCATTTACGTTTTTACCGACCGACGATAGTAAGGGAGGTATTGTTTTCACACCAAATTTCACATGTGGAGATTTTTACATATCTCCACGAATCATGCATTTTCTTAACAGAAAAAAGTATTTTTAGCATGATGTCTGTCCGTCCCTCCGTCCGTCTGTCCGTCCGTATAAATGTGTACAGCCTGAACGGCTCAAGGGATTTTGATGAAATTTGGTATATTTACTTAATGCATCAGTACGATGAATTGATCAACTTTTGGTGCAAATCGGGAAACCAGAAGTGGTAGTATTAGCGATCGACTATAGGAAGGGAAAGGTTATTTTCACACCAAATTTCACACGAGGAGATTTTTTTTATATATCTCCACAAATCATGCACTGTGTATTGGTTTTATCCTAGAGAAAAATCATCTTTATTAGTTTTTTCTTAATTTAAAATTATATGACGTCATCCAGCCATTCATGACGTCACAGCCTGGTCTTATATATTATAAATAAAATAAAATTAAAAATATTTATGTTCTATCCATATCTGTTTTTTATTACATTAATAGATATATTAAAATTATTTGAAATTGTTTCTGTAGCTGGAAATTAATTTACTTCAAACCGTTGGTCGGTTCGGACCTGGCCACAGGTCAACTTATTTTTTCCTAATTCCAGAATCAAATCTTCTCATGATAAAAGAAAACAAAACAAAATCTTCCCTCTTTCTCCTTCCGATCTCTAATCTTTAATTTCATCTCCGTATCATTGAAGGAGGAGTAGCAGAGTAATTAAAAAAAGTCATCCGATCTATTAGATTCAGATGATATATAAGAATTGTTAATTGCATCGAGGCATATTACTTGCGTTGGTATAATATTAGGAAGACTTGCTTGGAGAGGAGAGACAAGAATAGAACAATCACTAATTCATTTATTATCTTGATTACTATCAATAGGAGAAATAAATTTACCCTAATTTGAGAGATACAATTTCATCTCATCATATCATTAAATGATACTAATTATATACATGAGAGATTAGAATCTTAAGGATAAATCTTTAAACCTATTTCTTAATGATTAACGAATCCATTAATTCTGGTATTGTTATTAAAGAGAAGAAGAGAATTAAAATTGATTTCATTAATTATTAAAAAAAAAATGTTAATTTTCATTTAATATTAAAAACGACAACCCTTATATTGGTCGAGCAATATTATTATAAGATATACATTTTTACATCACGAAAATTTTCGATGCCGAGATTTTGATGTTTTTATACGTTTTGAAGGTCCCTGAATCATTTTCACTAAGGTTGAGAAAATCTCTCTCTCCCTCTCTCTCTCTCTGTGTGTGTGTGTGTGTGTGTAAATTAATTCTGGTACTTTCAGCGATTCAATCAAGCTGAAATTCTATATATAGCAGTTTTATACAATTATTAATCATGTGAAAAATTATCAAACATATATCTTTATTTTTACTGTCACTTTAGTGGAAAAAAATCAAAACCTTGTAGGTAATGACCCTCTTTCGGTTGAGCTACATTTCTCAAAAGTTGAGAGAAAACTATTAATTTTGAATAATGCCCATGTACCAAATTTTATCATTCTAGCTCAAACCGTTTTTGCGTAATCTTGGTTACATACATACACACATACACATACACACACAGAGACAGACATTTTTCTCAACCTTAGTGAAAATGATTCAGGAACTTTCAAAACGTATAAAAACATCAAAATCTCAACATCGAAAATTTTCGTGATCGCAAAACTATCTCTGGCGAGATAGTAAAAATGGAGACATGACCAAAAGACGATATGGGAAAAGAACAATTACCTATGGATAGACCAATTTAACCTCATCATAATGACTAAATGGTGTGAGTTCCTTCAAATAATAGAAAATAAAATAATCATAAGTATAAATTTATTTTTGTGTTGTATTTTGAAGAAATTTTGATATCTTATTATCTTACTTGGAACTTATTATTGTTATTTAGAATTAATTTTTACTGCAAAATATCTAGCTAGCAAAAATTGGATATAT
The DNA here is from genome assembly GCA_963082975.1 of Labia minor. Taxonomy (NCBI): domain Eukaryota; kingdom Metazoa; phylum Arthropoda; class Insecta; order Dermaptera; family Spongiphoridae; genus Labia; species Labia minor. The sequence goes on from OY720349.1 coordinate 31,471,233, forward strand.
ATATGTATATATATTTGTATTTTTTAAATATTAAACCGCTCGAAGGATTTTTTTGAAATTCACACCATAGATAATTTTTATAAAGGAAAATCCATCTGTATTGGTTACACCCTCGGGAAAAATCATCTTTATTAGTTTTTCCTTAATTTAAAACATGAAATTTAAATGACGTCAGCAATTACCTCAGACATCGCTTCTTTACAAAATATTATAAATATAAATAAAATCAAATTACGAAATATATATTATATTATATCCCCAGGCCATACTTTTCTGACTTTAAGTGCATTAATACGTTCGTTTAAGGGCCGTATGTTTTATGACTATTTTTTTTTTTAATTTATGTTCTTTTAAATGATTTGAATGATTTGGCGAACTAGATATTAATATTATCAGCCAAACCCGATAATAAGGAATAATTTTTTTTAATGCTCGAGAGCGGTGGCTCGGTGAACCAGGTATTAATAGTATCATAAAATGTAGCCTAAACCTCGCAAAGAAGAAGACGGTAATCTTACTTAATAAATAAATAAATATAATGTAATCATAATAATAGATAATGCCTTTAATAAATAAATTTAGATATTAAAAAACAAAAAATAGTACTGTCATGTTAAAAATTACATATACCTGTAAAGAGGAGAATTTTTAACGGATTTTATTGCACCAACAAGAAAGAATTTCAAAGAAATATTCTTTTGGGTGCTAATTGTAATATCAAGACATTAATTTCCTTCTTATGTATCTGTAACTTTATTGATTAATTTGGAGCAAAGCAATTGGAACATTATATCATCATATTAATACATAAACTCAATTTGCTTAAATAAAAATCTAATGAATAATTAATTAATTAACATCCCCATATATACTAAATAATAGGTATATCTATATTTGAATCTAGGTTTGAGAATATTTGTATTTATAATATATATGTATATATATTTACCCTCATATACAATACACATTCAATAATTTCGTAGATATATTCCCTCTCAGTTCATTAATTTATTAATTTATTTCAACGGAAACATTGAGAACGAACTGAGAAATGAATAGAAGGCCCTGAATTTATAAGGAACCGCCCAAAGAGAGACAGAAAGTCGAAATCTATTTGTAAAAATCACGCAAGAAGAGAAGCGAATATGACTAATATTGGACAGATTTTAGACACGCCCAAGAAACGCGTGGCTACCGAAGATTGAGGGAAACAAAGATTAAGTAATCTTTAATTCAAATTAAAAAAAGAAAAAAATGAATCTTATTCGTGTACTAAAAAATACAATATTATTTATATTATACGAATCAATCATTTATTTTGAAAATATAAATGATAAAATATAATATATTTGTTACATTTATAAAATAATTTGATAATTTTTTTTAATTATACATTTCAAATAAAAAGTTTTATAAGAGTTGATTATATTTTAAATTCAATACAAGTCTTTTCCTTTTCTAATTTACAAAAACCTGTCCTTTCGTTCACTTTAATTGATGAAACGGATCACATTTTTTTTAGTTACTGTTTAATTATCTTATTTATGTTTATTTATTTTTTATTATATACAATTAACATCGATTTTGTATTTCTAGTCAAAATTAAAAAAAAACAAACTAATACACTATTATTATAATTTTATTAAAATTGTTGAATTTTTTATTTCTCAATTATTTTACAATTTCACTTATACGAATATGTAGGGATATGTGTAAGAGACTAATTATGTTTTTTGTTTAAAAATGAAAAATAAAAATATTTTCAAGCTCAAAGCTCTAAAAATTTTACAGAAATTAAATTTGTTATAACCTATTGTCTTTCTCTAAGTGACATGGCTAAATAACAAACTTCTCATATAATGAATATATTTCAGTTAACATTTCACATTTCTTCACTTTAATTATTTATATAAATAATTAAAAATAAAAATAACATCTGTAATATAAAGAGAATAATACATTTCATTTATTAATAATAAAAGATGGTATTTTTGAATATCTTAAAATTATATATGAATTATTTAAATAAAATATTTTAATATTTTTCTCTATGCAAAATATTAAAAAATAACTCTGTTGATATTTTATGCTCTTTTATAACAAGATTTTAAAAAAAAAATATTTATATAATAATATATATGTTTAGTACTTAACTTGAAATTATTTAGAAATAATTTTTATTGTATATTACTTTCTATTGCTTAGAAGTAATTATATAAACAGAAATCCTCTAGATCATTGGTATAGAATAAATAATTCTGATGATATATAATTCTGATTATTAATATACATTAAATATACATTATCTTTTATTTATCAATTTATCTGCAAAATGTTCATTATTAAAAAATATATATCATAATTATATAGTAAACATTCTATTCAAATTTTTTTTTTAAAGCAAATTTCATTTAATATTCTTGTTCAGAATTATAGGTTTTTATAGTATATAATTATAGGTTAAAGCAATATTTTCCAACCTGTGGGGCGAGACTATTGTAAGTGGGGCGCGAATGTATTAGAACCAATTTTTTTTATAAAATCTATAATAATCTATAACAGGGGTCGGAAATCTAGTGTCCATGAAGGCATTTCTTTTTTTCGTAAAATGTTTTTGCGATAAGGGATTTTAAACATTTTCGATCTTTTTCAAAAATGGTTCTAAAAAAAAGGGTAAAATGTTTTTGCGATCAGGCTCTTAAACATTTTCGATTTTTTTTTCAATTTTTTTCAATATGGTTACTATATTATGTGAGTATTTATGAAATTAGATTATGACAAAAATTAAGGGGGGCGCCTGTTCCGAAAGGTTGGAAACCACAGGGTTAAAATGTTTAATTTAAAAATATTAAATGATTTCATTAATTTATTCAGTTAGTGTATTTCAAAAGCCCACATCAATGAATAAGATACCACTGATAATAGGATTTCATTGTCTTCTACCATACTCCAATTTTTTTTCAATTTGTTTTAAGCAGTGTTATTTATTCAAGCAGGAGGGAAATGTCGTGACAAATTTTCTATCTCAAAGCTCATCCGTCCAATCACAATATATTTGTGTCAGGTTGAGTTTAAAATACAAAGGTAACTGTTAAACTATATATTTATAGTTATACTATTGAATTAATTCATTTTATATTATATATAATATTAAAATTATATTAAAAGTAATAACAAAAATGCTGAAAAAGTTTGAATGTATTATATGTGTTTTTTTTTCAGGAGGTTTTCAAAACTACTCTAACAATTTTGTTGAAATAAGTTTTGAAACTGATATTTTTGAGCTATATAGTTTGATTTAATTAATGAAATTTGTCTATTTGTGTGAATAAATTTCAAAATGGCAATATTGGAATGATTTAGTGTGAGTTATTAATCTTATTTTGGAAAATATAATACTTATACAGGGTCCGGCATGGAGGTAATACACTTTTCACATGTATTTTTAAATAAATTTCAATTATTATTTTTCTGAAACATTACAAATACAATGCCATTTATAACCATAAAGCATAACAACAATGTATTGCAATTTAAGTGCGAAAAATGAAATCATCCAAATGGCGGCCGTTTTTGTCCAGGCATTGTTGCAGGCGAGTGAAGAAATTCTCCATACACCTTTCAAGCATAGCAAGTGGAATTTCTCCAATTTCTCGAGTAATTACTTCAGCAAGAGCTTCAAGAGTCCGTGGTTTTTCAATGCAAACTCGAGATTTCAAGTAGTCCCATAAGAAATAATCGCATACGGAAAGATCTGGAGATCGAGGAGGCCACTCCAAATCCCCACACAAAGAAATTAGGCGACATGGAAGATATTGTAAACAAAGACACGTTGTTCAATCGGCCAGGGCTCCTTGACTACTGAAATGGCAAATAATAACGAATGTATATGAACTACTGAAATGGCAAATAATAACGAATGTATATGAACTACTTAAATGGCAAATACTAACGAATGTATAAGAACTACTGAAATTGCAAATAATAACGAATGTATATGAACTACTGAAATGGCAAATAATAACGAATGTATATGAACTACTGAAATTGCAAATAATAACGAATGTATATGAACTACTGAAATGGCAAATAATAACGAATGTATATGAACTACTGAAATGGCAAATAATAACGAATGTATATGAACTACTGAAATGGCAAATAATAATGAATGTATATGAACCATTGAGCATACGCTAGCCCTCCTGCCACGTAAGCTATGGCGGACTCTAAAACGTAACACCTCCCTGCCGGACCCTGTATATCAAAGTGTCATACAGGTAAACATCATATAATGCTAAGGATGCGTTCTAACACTTACGACGCAAAATAAAAACGATGTAATATAAGGTATTGAAATAATGTTATAGGAGAATTCATTATTAAATAAGAAAAAGCATATATTGTTAAACAAGTATATAATTTAATACAAATTCACATAAATATCATAGTCTATTATGTTAACACTTCATTTTTAAAAATTACTTTAATGTCTAAAAAATTTTAAAATATTTAGCAACGTAAATTTGAATCTACTTATTATGATAACAAAGTGAAAAATAAAGAAATTGATTTTTTTGGATTTTAGACAGTTGTCGAATAAGAAGATAGGAAATTATTATTAAATTATTACTTATAAATAATTTTATTAAAAAGTGAATAATCATTTTTAATCCTGAAGTATTTAAATTTTAAATTTAATATTTGTCATTCTGGAATTGTAAAAGAGTATAAAATGTAATATAAATATCAGAATAATTATTACTTTATATTATGAGAAATTGGAGAGGTGGAGGGGAGGTGGGGGAGGGGAGATTTCAATTGAATCTATTTTATTTTTCTTTCATTGCCCGTGGTATAATTTGAATTCAAGGTATATACATTTTAAGATTCTTCGTAATTTGAAACAGTGGAGAGTGACTTTAAGAATTGTTGTAGTAAGAAAAAACTGGGGAGTTCAATTTCATGCTTCAGATCGTCGAAAAAATAAAAACTACACGAAAAGCAAAAATGTAATCCACTTTTTTTTTTGACTCACTTATTAAAAGAAAGTTTAACCCCCTTAAAAGATGTTATAAGCTTGACGGGGTTTAATATCAAATATAATAACAAACGTTCTCCCCCTCTCCCCAAAATCTCTCTCTTCCTCTCGCTCTTTTGTATTCGGCTTTACTAAGTGATTATATCACCAAAACAAATAATATGACATGCACAGCAAAATGTTTTACTCAGTTGAAAAGAAAAAACAAAAAAAAAAAAATCGGACTTTTGCAAGACACATGTCTGAATGAATTCATTCTTATTTTAGAGTGCAATGAAAAAAATACAAGAACCGCCGTCTTTTTATTATTAACTTATTTATGCGTAAAGAATAATTTAGAACAAAACCATTTTTTTTTTATTTTATTCAATGATAAATAATTAATTAAAAAAATTAAATTTCTCTTTTTATTTTAAATTAAAATGAAAATAATGCTATTTTGTAAAACATTTAATTTTACTTTTAACGATTGGCGATCTATATTCTAAATTAATATTTTTTATGATTCCGGTAGGCTCTGCATTAAATTAATTGCGGCTAAGATTTAATCCATTTCTTTCATTTATTTTTGTTTATATTATTTTCACTAAGTAGGTATATCGTTAAATTACAATGAATATAATTTTTAAAATATTTTGTTTTACAAATTTTTTTGAATTTATTTATTTTAAATTTTGCTTTATTTTTCTTTTGGAAATAGAGAAAATATGATTCATTATTATATTTAATAAAAAATCTGAATTTCATTATATTCATCGTTTATTGGTTTTATAGTTCTGAGTATTTTTACTATCTCGTAAGAGATAGTATTGCGATCACGAAAATTTTCGATGTCGAGATTTTGATGTTTTTATACGTTTTGAAGGTTCCTGAATCATTTTCACTAAGGTTGAGAAAAATGTCTGTGTGTATGTGTGTGTGTGGGTGTGTATGTATGTAACCAAGATTACGCAAAAACGGTTTAAGCTAGAATCATGAAATTTGGTACATGAGCATTATTCAAAATTCGTAGTTTTCTATCAACTTTTGAGAAATGTAGCTCAGCCGGAAGAGGGTCATTATTTACAACGTTTTGATTTTTTTTCCTCTAAAGTGACCGTAAAAATAAAGATATTTGTTTGATAATTTTTCACATGATTAATAATTGTATAAAACTGCTATATAGAGAATTTCAGCTTGAGTTCCGGAATTATTTTTATAAATTTTTTAACACGTTGATTGCCAATCACGCGGCAGCACGTAATGTGGTATCATCAACAAATAGCCAAACACGCGCTGCTTAAATACCTAAATATTAATTTAATTTTTTAACACTGCAAATCTCACGCGCCAACATGTGACGTGGTGCCATCAACAAAAAGCCAAACATGCGCTGGTTTAATATTTATTATTTATAATTTATAATTAATAAAATTTAAATATCTTATCTTATTATGCTAGCTAAAATTGTATATATGTATTTATCTATATATATTGGTTCTCAAAAACCGCTCTAACGATTTTTTTCAAATTCACACTAGATATAGTATTTATAAAGAAAAATTAAGTTTTATTGATGATATCTCTTGAAACATACAGCTTCATTATTAATTTCTTAATTGAAAATTATATATGGAAAACGTCAAAATTTTTAATACTGCCTGCTAAGACAGTAAAAAAATGACAATTTTTTATCTAAATACATATAGTCCAGCGGTTGGACTGATGTTTTAACGAGTGGATTTCGTCGGTTCGAAACTCGCCGGGTGAATCGTTATTTAAAAATGAAAATAATGATTTTGTTATTTTTTTTTCTTTTTATCTATTGTTTACTTTTTAATAAATTACTATTCTATATTTATTTATTCATTGTTCTTTTATTAATAAAGTTTTAGATAGTTTTATAAGTTTTAATATTTTTTCAATAAAATATTATTCAATATATTTATTAATATTATTTTATTTATTATTATTGAGTACCCGAAGTTCCATTCATTTTAATCAGATTGATGCAATGATGCAACAGTTAATAATTGTAATATTGTAATAAATTTCTATCTTGAAAATTGTTACATATTATTCAGGATATTTTAAAAACTATTTCTTTCTTTAATTAATATTCATTTTTTCTATAAGTCAGATATATTTCCAAATATTAAATAATTTTTGAAGTGAAAACTTCTTTAGCGGCGTTGAGCACTTTTGCGGGATGGGGAAAAAGTATAGAACTCGCGTGATCGTGACCAACACCATGAAACCATCTGCTTTCAAATTTCTTATAACAGAGCGCGAAATTTGAATTGTCATTAGAACTGTTTTATAAATTATCTCTAACATATAAATATATATTTATTATGTAAAGTTCATTTCATATATACATATATAATCAAAATTATACGAAATGAACTTCACATAATAAATATATATTTTATGTTAGAGATAAGAATTATAAAACAGTTCGTATTGCAATATTTTAAACAAAGTTGTGTATTTATATATATATAAATATAAGTTACAAATTTGTTTAAAATATATGTTTAAAATAATATATAAGTTATATATATATACATGCATATGAAATTCATCTTTCTCGTGAAATAGCGCGAATTTCGTCTGTTTTAAAATTTCTTACGCAGAAGTTTTCACTTCTGTCGGCCAGTCCCACGACTGCCAATTTTGCTTTTTTAATTCCGAAAAGCTGCAAAGCACGTTTTTTTGTCTTTAGTTTGTTTTATAACCACTTGGGGCGCTAAACAGTTTTTCAAAAAAACACTATAGAAAAAAAATATATGTACCTATATATTATATATTTATGTATTATTGAGGAGCACAAGTTCATTAATTTTAATCAGATTGATGCAAATGTGTAACATTTAATAATTGTAATAAATAATTAAAGAATTGTGTATCAATATTTTTTAAAGGGTAGAGCGAGAGCTCGGTGTCCCAGGAATTAATATTACCAGCCAAATCCAATAATAATGAATCATTTTTTTTAACTTAAGTACCGAGCCGAGGCTCGGGGTCCCGGTACTAATATATTATGTTATTTAATCCAATTCAAATTGCGAGATAGTCGAGTGGAGACACTCCAGCTAATTTTTACAAAAATATCATTTTACAATATATTTCATCGTGGTCATTGCTTGAGAATAATATATTAAATAAGTATTAATTAAGTATTGTATTATTAAAAAACAAAACAAAAATAATAATAATTATCAAACAAATTCAAAAGTTAATATAAGGTTATTTAGGTGTGAGTTTGTCAAAAAATTGTTCAATATATATATATATATATATAATTATAATTATCTATATATATTAATGTGAAAATATCATATAATTCAATTTCAACCATGAATCCATGTTGAATATTTCATTTCCTAAATTTTATATATCAATAACTATATTTAACATTTTTTAAAAAATTAATTTTAATATAAATATTTATCTATTTATTATAAAAAATTATAAAAATATGTATAGATAAATTAATAAATATTATTAAGAAAAATATTGCTTACTCAATATATATATATATATAATGACATTTATATATATTTAGCCATTGAAAGGGACCAGCTAGAATAATTCGAGTGTTTTTATTTTCAATGAGCGATAAGACACTCGGCCAATTCACTTGAAATAGATAAGAAAAAAATATTTTATTTAGTTGTCTTTATTTATTGAACGGAAAAAGTCTTCAAGCCTCCTGTGCCGTGTGTTTTTAGGTAATTTTCAATTATTATAATTATTCTTATTATTTATTAATATTAATTAATTAATTAATAATAATTGTATTTAAATGCTTTATAATTCTATATTTGCTTTGGATTCCAAATGTTTTATGATCAATTTATTTTAGTAAATAAAATTCTAGTTTGATGAATTATAGAGAAATCAATATTTTTCAACTCGATTTTAATATTTTCTTTTACTCTCATCACTTTTGTATTATTTTATTAAATAGTAATTTGTATTAATAATTATTTTTCAAATACATATTAATAAAAGATACATATGAAAATTATTTTGATATTTTTTCTAAAATTTAATTATTCATTAAGAAAGAATCATGAATATAAGTATATATGTATTTATATAATTAATTTATTTTTCGCATTTAATTTTATCTTATTATATTTATTATAATAAATACATTTTTATTTAATTAGTTATTAAGGACTTAAATAGAAGAAGAGTTAGAGATTTTTCAACCTAAAATAACAATTTTTAAAAACTTAATGCACTTAAGTTATACTATCAATATATTATTATATATATTTATTTATGTATTTTTTTTGCTTTTTCAGGAATGCTGCTGTATGAGTTCCCTATGCATGGATGGAAAACTTTATCATCGTGGTCGTTACAGGTGAGTTGGATAATTTATATTTTTTATAATTTGTTATTTAAAATAATTTTAAATATTGATTTCATAAATAAATATTTATTCATTAGTTAGATAATTTAAATGTTAATACTTTGGCTTGAAATTTCAAAATTATTAACTTTTTTTTAATAAATTTTAATGTATTCATATCTTAAGTAATTGAAATTTAAAAAAAAAATTCTAATATTTGAAATTTAAATAAAAAATAATTATATCGTTTTCGATGAATTTACTTAATAAAAAATAAATTCTTTACATTTATTGTCATCTCTAAAATAGTCTAATGTTTTTCGCTATTAATTCATTGATCTGTTGAAATATTAATTGATATGAATTAATGATATAAAGCATCTTTTGAGTAAGTAAAATTTAATTAAAAAAAAAATTAATTATAAAAGCTACTGAAAAATTTAAATATTAAGCAATTTTTTTAGTCTTGTTTTAATGTTATTCTGTGATATTTTTTTCTTATTTCTAAATTTTATTAATGAATGCGGGGGCTGAAATTTCGATCCTCAAGGTCAAAAGCATAGTAATCTATCATCACGCCGTTTTCTTGGATACATATGTTTATTTTTTTTATGTATTTGGTACATATTAAATTTAATCTTATCATAATATTTATTCATATTTGTTTTTCTCACCATTTGATTTTTCGAAATATTTCCAATATGTTGTTAACTCTTAAAAATCTTATATCAAAAAAAAAAATATTATTCTCTTGTATTTATTTATTTCGTTGATTAAAATCCAAGTAAACTAAATGAGTTATCTTGAGTCGATTTGATTTGTTATTGGCCCTTTGTTGTACTTGTGAATAAGTCATTTCCTAATCAGGCGAGATAATCAATATCAAGAATTGGTTGCCTGAAAGATAATGCATGCCTGAGGGGTGGGGGATTGTTTGACCACCCTCATAGTGTCCGATCACACCTTTTAGAATGCGTGTCACGTTCTTTCGACAGAGCCAGCTCTCACCTGAATTACGACCCCTCGCCCTGACTGCTGCCCACTTTTCTTCTTCCGGAACACAAGCAATCATTCATTAATTGAACGCCTAACGAAAAGAGATTAACCTCCTTAATGAAAATAGAGACCAGCGCAAGTGACATTCCGTTAATTGCACCCAATAGAGCGATTTCCATTTCAAATGAATTCATTAACCCAACTGTGTTTATGCCAATCTATTAGATATATAATGTAATTAAATCATATATATATATATTAATTTCTGACATTTATTAGTTATTCTTAATAATTTTCAAAATGGCGCATCTTAAAACTTATAAATAATTAAGAATTTTTTAATTAAAACAATTTTTGATTATATTAATGTGATGGAATATAATCTGTTGAATTTAATTTATTCTAATAATAATTCATCTCTGTGGCTCTACGGAACTCGAAAGTTCTTGGGCGCAGCACCCACATTTCTCCAACTGTCCCAATTCTGAGCAATTCTTCTGTCATCATCATTCATCGATATTCAATTTTGTTTCAATTATTTGTTATAACGGCCAAATTAAAGAGAGAGGGAAACCCTCTACTTTATAACAAAAATAAATATTAATTACAAATTTTTTTTATAAAAAATAAGAATAATTATTAAGGGAATTTTTATTAAAAGACCACATTGTTTGTATAAAATTATTTATTAAATTAAAATAATTGTACAACGTTTCGACTGCTTATTCTGCAGTCGTTTTCAAGTAACCGTACGCTTGCTCCGATTGAATGATGGGACACGTTACCTCTTATATAGACAGTGATATTGGCGCCAATTTTTGGCTCCAATTTTCTCCCGCCAATTCTTAATATTACCATGAAGTCAGCAGCCATTGTCAAATCAAGCGTTTACAATCAAGAAGTATGACAGTGCATTAGTTTTTATAATAAAGATAGTAAAGTATTTCTATAAACAAGATATATACATATATACACACTAGATTAATTATATTTCATTCAAACTGAAAAAAAAGAATATATATGAAAAGTATAATAACACATTGTCTTTCTTAAAATTAATCTTCTTTTTAATAATCGGTCTTCAAATTCGTAATATAATAAAAAAAAAATTGAAAAAAAGGAGCGAAATAGAGAAAGAGAAAGAGAGGGAGAGAGGGAGAGAGAAACACTTTCAAATAACGATCAAAACTATGATAACATTATAAAAGTTAAGCTATTCCTAAATAAATCCACAAATACTTTCACGCAAAGATTATCTCTTTTGGAAAGTTTTCGGAAAAGTTTCCCTGATTCATTGAATTCTTTCGTTGTGCTGTTAGAGGAGTTTATATTTCACTAAATAATTTTAATGTTGTTATGTAGCGTTCTCTACATTCAATATATTGGATGCTATGAAAGAGAGAGGGAGAGAGAGAGAGAGACGAAGGGTCACTCAAGTATAACCCCACTTTGGGAGGAGAGTGGGGAAGGAGTAGGAGTTGGATTCACAAACAACGCTATTTAAATAAATTAAATCAATAATAATGCGAATTAAATTTCCTCTTGAATCATTTTTTTTTTATTCAATCAACAATTAATATTCACCCTTTATGAAAATCATCAAAATAATATTTGCACCCCTGTAAATAACTCGTTTTCTCCCTTCTCTGAATATTATTTCTCATTGATGATATCTTATTGTCGAAAAATTTAATGTTAATTATAAATTCTTAATTTTGTTGAATGAATAATAAAAAAATTTCCTTTGATAGGAAGAGTATTAAAAAAAATAAAAATTAAAATAATTATATTTCAAGAAATATTTGTAGAAAAATTTAGAATAAAAATTTTGCTCTATATAAAAACTAGTTTTTATTATCATTTTGATAGATTTTTAGCTTCAAAAGAAAAACTTTTATAAAATTACATATTCATTTTTTTAATACTGTTAGATCATTCAATATATTGGATTATAAGTATATACATTAAGATCTGATACTGACCGAGAAACAATAATGAATATATTTTTCTTTATTATATAAATTAATCATACTAGAACAATTACAAAACATATTACGAGAAAAATAAAATTTTTTTATGAATTTAGGTTGTCTATCTTTTAGGGGCATTTAATTAGTCATTAAAAATATTAAAATATTATTTAGTACATATTTAAATATATTAATATTAAAATTTATTTATTTAATTACAAATTTAATGATCATATTTAGATTTATTGAATCAATATATTGTTATTTATTTATTTTTTTAATTTAGTTAATAAATTAATTTTATCAATCAAATATAAATTTCTCTTAACATTTAAATATTAAAATTATTTTAAATTATTAATAATAAAATTTTAAAAATTATTTTTTATATACGTTAAATAACTATATTTATAAATATATTAGTATTTATTTCTTTAATTACACCTTTAAATCATGACTCTTTAGAGCGTTTGGTTAATTGAAAATGAAAAGGGCTCAACCTTTGAAGCGTTGCAAGTCTTTTAGTCAAACGAAAAGTTAAGGGGAAGAATGTAAATAGTTAGAATCAAGATACTAGAAATAACAATGCTTACTACTATTCTAATTAAGAAAATGTTAACACAATTAAAATAATAATAAAACTAACAAATTTGAAACTAAAAATTGAGAAAAAGAATTTCATAAAAAGTAAATAAATTTAATTTATTATTAACTTAACATACTAATATAATTTGGATATAATAATTCTTTTATAATACATTTTTACCGACCGACGATAGTAAGGGAGGTATTGTTTTCACACCAAATTTCACATGTGGAGATTTTTACATATCTCCACGAATCATGCATTTTCTAAACAGAAAAAAGTATTTTTAGCATGATGTCTGTCCGTCCGTCTGTCCGTCTGTCCGTCCGTCCGTCCGTATAGATGTGTACAGCCTGAACGGCTCAACCAATTTTGATGAAATTTGGTATATTTACATAATGCATCAGTGGGATGAATTGATCAACTTTTGGTGCAATTCCGGAAACCGGAAGTGGTAGTATTAGCGATCGACGATAGGAAGGAAAGGGTTATTTTCACACCAAAGGAGATTTTTTTATATATCACCTCGAATCATGCACTTTGTATTGGTTTTATCCTCGAGAAAAATCATATTTATTAGTTTTTTCTTGATTTAAAATTATATGACGTCGTCCAGCCATTCATGACGTCACAGCCTGGTCTTGTATATATATTATAAATAAAATAAAATTAAAAATGTTTATATTTATTATTTATGTTATATCCATATCTGTTTTTTATTACATTAATAGATATATGAAAATTATTTGAAATTGTTTCTGTAGCTGGAAATTAATTTATTTCAAACCGTCGGTCGGTTCGGACCTGGCCACAGGTCAACTTATTAATAATTCCCATTAAATAAAATTTATTTATCATTTATATATCAAGTATTTTATTTATATATAGGTATCAATATTTCAATAAAAGTACTTAATCCTAAGTACTAAATATCTTTTTCTTTAGTATATAAGTAAATGATAATAAAGAAAAAACATTCGACTACTATACTAATTATTTTATTATAACATTAGTAAAAAAAATATTTATACTTTTATAATTAAATATTATTTATTCTTCTCTCTTAGTTTTTGTCTAGTGCATTTATCATTCTTCATATTATTATTAAAAGATTATTTATTTTATTCTTATATTACAAATTTTACTTTTTATACTCATTTTTATAAAATATTTGTGAAGAAAATATTTTTAATTATAATTGCTTAGTTCTCTTAATATTAAAAATAATAAAATTTGTAGTTTTCAATGAGAATATTTTTGGAAGAATTAATTATATATACTGATCAAAGAAATGTTTTCTATGGATATTAAATTTTTGTAAATATTAAGATTTGGGTCTCCCCACTCCTCGTTTACCTTCACGACGGAGGTTATTCTATTAGGCTGTTGTGGAGCGCATTCCCTGATTGAATTGTATCCGGGGTGAAAGGCCACCTCCGGGGCGTCTCCGGGGTTGGTCCAGGCTGCTAGTTTTCGTGTCCGCCGTTGGATGTCGCGCCCTGCGCAGCCTCCGCTCCAGCGCCCCTCCCGGCTTCAGATCCAGCAGCCGAGCGGCGCGGATCTTCAGTGCTGCTCGGAAGCGCGTCGCGGTCAAAACAACCGACTGCTTGCTGCCTCGTGGAGTTCACCCCGTGACAATCGCTTTCTGCTCACTTGTATACGGCATCGGACTTGCATACCAATTGGTACATAAATACTTCCCCCTATCCCTTTACGTGCCCTTGGTGGATTTTTTCGTGCTTTATTCTTTTTTTTCTCTTTTCTTTTTTTTTTCCTCATCCACCAATTCAGATGATGTTAATTTTGCATTTGATTTCGGTGAATGGACAGTGATTTTAGTGAACTCCGTTTTTGACATAACAACTTCACAACCACACATCACCCTACACACTTAACACTCAAAGAACACTGCATTTAGTGATTTGGACGGAGTTTCCTTTGATCTCACGTTGCTTCTAAACGGTGAGTTTCTCTCCAACTCATCCACCACAGTTTGTGACAATTTTTGTTAGAAAAATGAATGACTCCGCGAGGATAACACTTGTTGGGTGTCCCATCTCCAAATCCACCATCCCACTAATCTATTCGATTTTATTAATTCAACCAAAACTCTCTTTAGCTAATAATGCTAATATTTTCGTTTGCATATTAAAGCAATTGATTTAATTAATCGGCGCGCCTGACAAAAGTTAGGTTTTTTTTTGTCTTTTAAGGGTTTTTTTTTAATGATTAGCCCAGAAGTCGCTGTTGATTTTACTTTCAAGTAGGTTATTTTCATCCCTTCCCCTCTGAATTAATTAGACGAAGAAATGGAGACCGAATCTTGCTAATTTATGCCAATGTCAAGGGGATATTACTTTTAAATTAAAATAACAATTATTAGTTGGAACAAACTTAGAGAAAATGACTCTCTACAGACTGAGAATATTCATTATGAAAATCTTCTTCATTAATATGACAAAAAATTTTTCAAGTGTTTTATAAAACGAACAGAATAAATGGAAACTTCATCCATTGCAATGAATTTAAGATTAAAAAGTGATTATCTTTAATCAACAAAAAAAAAAAATGATAATAATAATAATCATCATTTTAATGAAAATTGGAATAAAAATTGCTTACTTGCTAAATTTAATTTTTTTTTTTTTAAAAAAAAAATCATATCTAACACAGATATGTATTTAAAAGAAAGAAAATAATTTTAATATTGTCATATTTTTCTTGAACAATTTTTTTTTTCATGAATTTTAGAAAAAAATGTAATCTTAAAATTTTCTAGCTAAAGAGAAAAAATTAAATAATGTTTAATATAAAACATCTCTAACATCTTTTTAAAAATAATTTTTTGAAATCTTAAAAATCAATCTCCATCTTAACTCAACAAATATCATTCCTTTTAAAGAAATTACAACGAATATTATACATCAATATATTTAATATCGTATACTTTGAATTTCAAAATTTATTCATAATATATATTAATTTGTTTACATATATTAGATACGACTTATTAATTTATACCTGTTTGAATTAACTATAATTGAAAATTGATTATAAATGTATTTATTTTCGTTTTGATTAACAATTACTTAAACAAATATCATTTTTTTTTTTAATAAAAACGCTAAAAAATGTATATTTTTTCAAATAAAATTATATATTTTAAGATGATTTGTGACGATAAAGAAACTGATGTATCAGTCGAACGAATCGAAGAATTAATTCTAAAATTAATATTGTTATGCTTTGCATATCGCCCCAACAATGAAATATGTAGTTATCACATAGAGTATGGTCTTAGACCTAATTTATTTTTAAATTTAATATAAATTTAATTCCATTCACATATAAATAATTTAAAAAAATAAAAATAATAGAAATCTATTTGTTTAAAAAATTACTTTATCTAGTTGTGGTATATAAATGATATTTTTTTAAATACACACCATTATTTCAAATTTCGAATTTTCTATGATATTCTACTTAATGAATTTTTTTATTTTTATAAATTACTTTGGTTATTTATATATTTAATATTTTAAAAATTAATTACTAAAAATAAAACTAGAAAATATGAAAATATAAAATTCAAATATAATATAAGAGTCCAAGTTCAAAAATATACCCCTTTATTAAATAAATAATATATATATTGAATTAATAATACAAATCAAATGTATATATAAAAACAAGTCAAGTATAGTTAAGTACGAAGTATATTTGTTCTAATCTCATAAATTAAAAAAAAAATATATAAAATTTGTTATTACATGTTATAATGTTCAATATTACTGATTCTCAAAGGATGGATATAATTTCATGATCGATAGATGAAACCATTTGGTTTAAACGCGTATCGGATTAGTAAATTTTTTTTCTCGGAATTAAAATTGAATGAAAATATACTGTCAAGTGAAATACGATAATTTTCAAGTGCCATTGTTGAAGGTACCATTTATCAAATATATGTATCATATATATATGATAGAGAGTGGATAACTATGTTTTATGTAGATTATTTTATAGACTAAAAACGAGATTAAAATTTTTAAAACAAATAGACACCCACTCACTTTAAATGAAACCCTCAAATTCCTTTAAAATGTTTTCTTTGTTCTTTTTTAATTTTAATAAATTCAAAATATTAAAACAAATTCTTTTATCAACATTATTTGGGATATTGAACACCTCGAAAATATATTTCCAATCGGTCAATACTACATACAATTTGATATTTAATTTTTATAATTATTGTATAATCAAATGTAGTAAATTATTTCAAACTACTTTAATATTGAATAATCCCTTCTTAGTTTTTATAGATTTTCAGCAAATAAGCAAATTGAATTTCTTTTAATTTGAAGTTCCTTTCTTGATCCCTAAAATATATTAACTATAAAATGAATAATAAATTAATAAGACTCTCCTAATAACTATGATTAGATTACATAATTATATATTGTAAATATTGTAATTTAAGGACGTTAAAATAATATTGGAATATTATAACTTCAATATATTTAATACATTTTTTTTAAATAATTATATTCACAGTAAAATTATAAAAAAATACATTATTATCAAAAATCAATATTAAACTTTCAACATATAATTGATGAATAATCTATAAAAAATTAATAATCCAATATCAAATAAAAAAAAACTTTTAGTCAAATATTATAAAAATAATATTTAAAATAGATACGAAATAGATAAAGAAACAAAATATTTTTTATTTGATATTTCTTAACCACAAGAATTATCCTTTGGGCATTTGCTTAGCTTTCAATATTGATTGATTTCATCAAATATTTTTCTATTTTATTCTATTTTCATTGATATAAAATGTGAACATTTTATCTATTTTATATTTGATAATTTAAAAAAAAAATTATAATTTTAGTTTGTTTTTTTTTCCCTTTGTGACATGGTTAGTTTTCTCATAACAAATTCTATATTATAAAAAAATGTAAAAATAACTTGACAATTTTATAAATAAAGTAAAAATAAACAACTAAAAAAATTATTGTTAATCTTTTAAAAGTAAAATATTAATAATAAATAACTCTTATATTTTAGAATTTTATATTGTAATTTAAAGAAAATATAGAAAGTATTTTATTATAATTTTAAATTTGACTTTTCCCTAAACACCGAGAAGTTTGTTTAAGAGTAAACCAATTGATGTATAGGACAAGGACGCGATGAGCATACAATTTAAAATGAGAATTTATCTGGGAGGAATGGGAAAAGAAATGCAATTGTATGAAAAATGGGGATGGTTGGAGTAATGTGGTTGCTGCGGCCCAGGAAATATGTATTCAGTAACCATATAGAGAAAATAGATATATGATAAATGATATATATCTGTTTTATGAATAAATAATTATTGATTCTGAAGTTATAGTTATTATAATTATACTATATAGGGTAAATATACCAGTAGTTGACAGTGTCCAGTAGTTGACACTTGTACATTTAATATCTGATAATAAGACTTATATCTGTCTAAATATTTCTAAATGCCTGCTATTTGGAAGTAATTCCTTCTATATTCAAGATGTTTAAATATAAAAGTTTTGAGTCTACGTCTGAGTAAACGGCACAACATTTACTTTTTATAGAATCGAACAAATGGATATTTCGATATTTTGTTCTTCGAATGCTTATGGAGGCAAATCACTAATTTGTATTTTTCTTTTTCTTTTTTAGTATTGATATCAATATTAAATATTATTAATTTTAAGTCCGTATTACGTAATTTTAAGGGTGTCAACTACTGGTGCTTTTAGATGCTAATGTTAAAAAAAATTATAAAAAATAAAAGAATTAGAAAATTTGCATTGGTTTGCAGATAATTTTTTCATTATTAACCAATGAATCATATCATTTAAAACTCAAATTGATATCAGATGTCAAATTTTTCTCATAAAGTTGTAGTATCAACTACTGGCGCATTCATCTTGTATACTTAAAAGTTCTATTATACAAAATGCCCAATATAAATAAAAAAAAATGTTATGACAAAAGAGAGCCTAGATTAATCAAAATAATTATAATATTAACAATAATAATAGAAAGAAATTGAAATTAGATAAATAATTTTATATTTAGTCATGTAAAATTTTTAATTATGCGTAAACATTGAATGTTGAGCTAACAATCTCCTCCATTCTTATCATGTTTATTCAATCAAAAATTAAATGAAAAAATCTTAAAAAAAATAATAATTATGTAATAATTAATCTTATTAGTTTTAATATTTTTTTAGGATAGACATTTTCGAACAAAAACTAAATTCAATTAAAAAAATATATTTTTTTTTGAATGGACGACATAATTTTTTCTACATGTAAATATCTAAATTCAAAACATACAATAAAGAAGGAAATAATACCAAGAAAATGGAATTTCACTGTTTATAGCCTTCCAGGTGTAATTCGTATGTCAATGCATGTCCGTCACTATCATGAGGGTGGTTCTATATTGAAGTAAATGCCTACTCAAGTTTGATAAGACCTTTCAGTCTGAGCTTGATAAGGGCTGTCGCCTCCATTCCTGGCCGGTGGTTTGTTTGTTCCGACCGATATCGGTTCTATGTAAAAATGGATTTGGGCCCACCCAAAAAGATCTCATTCGTTATCTGAACATTGAATGTTGAGCTAACAATCTCCTCCATTCTTATAAAAAGAATTTAATGTTAGAATGTATTCAAAAATCTTTTAGAACTGTAAATGAATGAATTTTAAGTAAAATTTTTTTGACATTATCGACATATTGTAATCAAACAAACAAACAAAGCATTTTTCATTCATTATTATCATCTTCCAAAAAAAGATACATTTCAGTACTATGGATATATTTTATTTGTATACTATATACTATACTATACTATTCCGTTAATATCATTTTTTTTTAAAAATTCAATTTTAATATAATTTGTCAATAAGCTTACTTTTGATATACTATATATATATATAAAATCCTTTGATACGAAAATTCAATAAAATTTTCTACTCGCTTTCAACTTTTTAATTCATTTTGTGAAAAAAATATAATCCCATTATTGAAGAAAGGAAAGAGAGAAAAAGAGTATAGGAGTGGGGGGAGTGGGAGTTAGACAGGCACCGAGGTTGGTGGAATGGAAGAGAAATTCAATTTAGAAATAAAACACCTGTCTTAAAAATTATGAATTATTCTTTCTTCTTCACAAAGTGAAAATCACAAAAGCCAACTCTTTTCTATATATATATATATATATATATTTTTATATGTTTGAAATAATTATCATCTTATATCAAACGTCAAAAAGTAGATAACATTTTAATTTGGGGGATTTACACGATTGATTAATGATTTGATTGAATATCAAAAATATATTTAGATAAATATTTAAATAAATCATTATTGTCATATACTTTTTTTATTATTTAATATATATATTTTTTAAATATAAATTCTTTCCAAAGATTTCTTGAATATGGAGAACTTATATTAAATAATTTGTCTGTCATTCTACCTTAATCTTGGCTTATGAAAAACGAGCATTGATTTATTTATTTATATATTGATTAATTAATTTATTTGAATATATTTCCTATTTGTGAGGTTTAGGCTACATTTCACTAAAATTATTATAATTTAATTAAGATTGATTCTAAATATCACCATTTTAAGATTAAAAAGTAAATTGATTGAAATTTAAATATTATAAAGAAAATAAATATTTATTGTTCATTGTAAATTTTCACCGGATAAAATACTCCCAAATAATATTTTAAATATCCAAATTTTTCTTCAACTCATTTTATTTATTTGAATGATTTGATTGAAAATACTACAATTTGTTCAATTAAAGAATGATAGACATATTATTCTTTCTTTAACTGTGTCAAAAATAGTATCTAAATTACACCTAACATCATACGAGTACTTACATAGAATTCTCGGATTATTTATTAATATACAATAAAAGTAGGGTGACCAAACGTCCCGGTTTTTCGGGATTGTCCCGATTTTAGGTGTTCTGTCTCAGCGTCCCGAAAAAATGTCTTCGCGACAGTCTATTATCCCGGTTTTTAAAGATTTAGGTCCGTCGAACGTTTTCTTACAATCAGTTTGGCTCTTATTTTCGATTTTTCATTCAATATGGCTCTAAAAAAAAAAGGCAAATTTTTTTTTACAAATGTCCCGGTTTGGTGTTTTCGAAATAGGTCACCCTAAATAAAAGTTGTTTTTAAAAAATATTAAATATTATAATTAAATATATTAATTGAATATTATTATCATAATTAGTTGATATTAAAATATTTTATATTTTGAATAAATATGTGTGTATGGGTCTTTTCTATCTCAATTTCTGTTAAATTAATTCTTCTAATAATAATTATTTTAAAGATTAAATTGAATTTACTGTTCTATATTTGAATTTAATTATTTTTTGTGTTTGATTCTGTTAGAGTGCAAAAAATATACTGTGAATTACAAAACAGAAAACAAAAAAAAAAAAAAAAAAAAATTTCAAAGCATTCTCACTCCATGCTGTTCTCTCATTCCCTTTTTCACGACTCTGATATTTCCTATCAAAAGGTGAGCTTTATTTCGTTTCTGGCAATTTATACTAAATTATATTTTACATTATAAGGTGGGATTTTATTTAACTTTGGCTTGAACCTATTTCCAACTGACCACTACATTTTCAAATAATTTCTAAATATTCGCTTTGCTTCAGACAGCGAGAGAGTAAATTTTTAATCAAAAATGTTTTAAACCGTTTGCCACGTTACTTTTCCTTTAATCCCAGGAATATATACCAATATATATATATATATATATATATATATAAATTTTCATTTTTCAGATGACTAAATTATGAAATCTCTCAATTAGAAAAGGAATTATAGGTATTTAATTAAATATAATATATATATATATATATATATATATATATATAACCTCTGACTTTGTATGAATTAAGAAAGGACAAAGCCTATCAAGTCGGTTATATCAATTAGGTGTTGTATGATCAGTATAACGGGTCCTATCAACCTTTAACTTGATTTTCTTGATGCACTATCAAGTAACTTTCCCAATTTTGATCCTGGAGGCTGGGTTGACTCCGTCCCATAGACCCCAGCTAGAGAAATTTCCTTTCCAGGCCCGGGACTTGAACCTGGGACCACGAGAATGTGAGGCAGCATCACTAACCTCGCACCCTGTGGCGCATTATATATATATATATATATATATATATATATATATATATATATTAAATTTAATTTATATATATTTAAAAAAATCATTGTTTTTAGGTTATAATGTTTTATAAATTTTTGTAAAAAAATAATAAAACTAAGTTATATTCTAAGAATAATAAAATACCTAATCTATTAATACCTAATAAAGGAATAATGATATATATTGTAGAAGAAAATTATTATTTTTTTTATTCATTATTAAAACATTTTTAACAAATGATATAGTTTTTTTATTCAATATAAGTATTATAGATCCCTTACTTTACTGGCGTGTTCTACTTTCCAACACTCAGTTGCTTTTCCGCTATTCAATATTAATAAGGAAAAATTTCAATTTAATCCCCTCTTTCATGGTTTTTTTTTCTAATAATTTACACTTTATCTTTAACGTACTCTCTTTTTTTCGATTAAAGGCAGGTCATGGTAGAATTTCTTTAATAAGATTTGACACTAGTTGTTCCCGGATTGTATGGCTCTCGAAAGCCATTCTGACTTTTTATTTTCTCTCTCGCTTTTTCTAGCTATTCTTCCAATGAAAATCCTCTTCTTTGAGCGTCAAAAAGACAGAGAAGAAAGTATAGAGAGAGAGAGAAAGGGAAAAAATGTGCTTCTTAGACAATTCAGCGCAGAGCGGTACTTTTGTTCGCCAATAAAATTATACCAAATTCAGGGATCATTGCGTCGTCGTTATCAGTGGTGCTAATCACCCCCGGTCTGTGTTTTATCATGCAAAAGCGTATTGAGTTCATACTTCCTAATCAGGATTCCTTTCGCCAAGAACAGGTGCACCTTCTATTTAATAATTTGCCAATTCACTTGCTGGATGTATAATTTCGGACGGTGCCCTTTTATCCTTGAGGGGGAATATGACTGTCTCGGCAAACTACATGTTCATTAGGTAGACATGGAGGGGTGACATTCGTGCCCCACGGCTGGTTTCAACCCCTCATCTGAAAGACCGGCCGTGGAAATGCACGAAATCCGACCAACTTTTACAACAACATCCTTTGCAATATTATTATCTCGAGTTGCATTTACTAAGATAATTTGACAGAGTTTGTTATTGTTTTTGCTGAGGGGGAAAAAAATAAAGAAAGAATTTCGAATTTATTAAACTGAAAAAATTCTGTTTAAGAATATAATCAAGTTTTTAAATGAAAAAAAAAATCTAAAGTTCATAAAGCAAAAACAAAAACAAACAAACAAAAAAAAAACTAATCAAGGAGAGAAAAAATAAAAAATTAGTTTTATCATGGATGTATGTGAAATTTAAATTTTATTCAACAATTTGTTTTTTTATTATTTATCTATTTTATAAAAAAAAACAAAAAAAAACAAAATTCCATTCAGATAAAATTAAAGAAAATAATGATTTCCATTCATTTTGATTCATCACTAGATTCTATTCCATCTTCAAAACCGAAGTAGGATTAGAACATGACCAAAACTAGGGGGTGACAGTTGGTTAAAGCAAACAAGAATGATACCCATAGACTGATTCGTACTGATTGTTTGCAGATTACAAATTATATACAAACGAATATATGATCTTAAATTATTAAAGCTTTGGTGGTTGTTTTTATTTATAACAGAATTTTGTAAATTAAACCACATATTGATATTTGTTATTGGAAATTTATTCAAAAATTACAAACATATACACAACGTTTCGATTGCTACTTCTGTAATCGAAACGTTGTGTATATGATTGCTACTTCTGTAATCGAAACGTTGTGTATATGTTTGTATTTTTTGAATAAATTTACAATAACAAATTTCAATATGTGGTTTAATTTACAAAATTCCGTTACGAATATATGATCATTAATATATATATTATTCAAATGTTTTTGATTAATAAAAATGCATTTTATATTATATTAAGTAGTAACATATATTTTCAAAAATTTGCAAATAAATAGTTATTAATATTCATGCAATTTTCTTCAGAGGAAGGTTGTTTTAACTAGTTTGTTATATAATACAAATATATTATATATATATATATATAATATAATAATAATAATAATATATATATATATATATATATATATAAATCTATATATGTATATATGTAGGTATAATAAACATATATAGATTTATAAATCTAATTTAATTTCGCTAAACAACTTAATTCCCATTGATATGTTTGGACAATTTGTAGGTAGGGATTCACATTACAAAAACAATGATTAATAATAGAATATATTTTAATAACAAAATTGAATGAAAAAAATTAATTTTTTTAGCAAAAATGATATAAAAATACAATTATATAGGGATAATATATATATAATATATTATATATATTTATAATATTAATACATACATATTATACATTAATCCGGTGGACTTATACATTACCATAAAATTACAAGAAAAAAAATGAGAATTTATTCCACACTTTCCATTTTAAAACCAAAGTTATTCTTTAATCAATGTATTTTTTATTTTTTTTTAAATTTTTCTATTCTAGGACAAATAGTTTAAATCACATGTTAATTATTTCAAATCGATTGTTTATGGATTAATTTACTAAACATTTTGGTGTTGTTCGCTCAATAGAAAGTTATTGATGAGATAATAATATTGAAACATGCGTAATTCTAGAGTTGTTATCAAAGGATTTTAAGACCACTTAAGCCTCCTTCCAATGGATTTCTGCAATTAACTCGATCTCAATAATCGTAAAGGCAGAAGCTTTGAATATCACAACTTGGCTTAACTATTTTCTATTCAATAGTTTTTAATTGTTTTATGAAATTCCAATAATTGTATCTAAAATAGATATGTCTTTGAATCATTCAGGATCTCATGAAATCGATTTTTTTAAACTCCAAGGAATTTATGAAAAAATATATCTATCTTTTACTACCTAAAAAAATAAATTTTTATTATAATGATCATATTTAGAAGGCGCCACAGGGTGAGAGGTTAGCGAAGTTGCCTCACATTATCGTGGTCCCGGATTCAAGTCCCGGGTCTGGCAAGGGAATTTCTCTAGCTGGGATCTATGGGAAGGAGTCAACCCAGCCTCCGGGATCAACATTGGGAAACCACTTGATAAAATGTAGCGCCTCCTATCAAAAAAATCAAGGTAAAGGTTGATATGACCCGTTCTACTGATCATAGGACACCTAATTGATATAACCGACTTGATAGGCGTTGTCCTTGCGTTGGAAGTTAGAGGTTTTTTTTGATCATGTTTAGACCATTTCAGATTTTTTTTTAATTATCAAAAATAATGAAATATAAAATAAATATATAATACAACTAAATATAAACATATATATATAATTATTAAATACTATAAATCCTAATAAATTAATATTTTAAAGTATTTTAAGAAAATTTTTATTGAAGAGGTAGAAAGGAAAAGAGAGGAGCTTAAGAAAAAAAAAATTCATTAGATAATCTTAATGAGTTTCTTTGACAATATTTCATTTCTTCAATGAATAAATAAAAATGAATCCCATTTTCTCTGCCAAATTTAATCTATGATCTACTTGGAAACGACACAATCTTGAATGTCTCTTTTGATTTATTTATATATTCATTCGAGAGCTTTCTATTGATTGCTAAGTTATTTAATTATGTTTACTAACAGGTTCAGTTTTAAAACAAGCTTCTTTTTTTTATATTTTATTTGTCCATTCGGCAGAGCTTTGGAGATCATAGCATATTGATTGGCACGTTTATACCCATGTATATTTGCATATAAGCCCGGCAGCGTGGGGTTCTTCGGGGCCCCAGGGGCTCCTCGCGCCCGGGGATGGGGGGGCCTCTGTATACTTAGTGAGAGCGTCGCCTGGGAAATTGAGCTTTAATTGAACATCCATCGGGCCTGAGACCATTTCGCATTTATTTCCAGGCTACTTTTGTTTGAAACTCCCGAGTAACAGTTTTATTTTATTTAGTCTGCGAATAGGAAAAAAAAAATTGCGTATTGAGTGGAAAGACAATCCAACCCGACTTCATGATCCAACTGTACGAGAATAAAAACCACCACGAAACTTTTTTAATTTTTTTTATTACCAACCTATATTAATTTTTATTAAACAAAATAGATATAAACCCAGATTGCATGTGAGAATTTCTAATTAAAATATTAAAGACACGCATAGGTGGAAAAATAAATCCGTTCATCCCCTTTTCGGACTGTTTTATATTTATATACTCGAATGTTAATTCACATTTAGGTAGAATACAACCTTATTCTTTTTTTTATTTAAAAAAAAATAGGTATTGGAAAAATTATATATATAAATGTAGTTATTATTAAAGATTACATTTCTATTGATAAGTTGACTAACTGAAAAGTATATTGGATTTTTTTTACCTGGCTTATGATAAAAAAATGATCTATATCGAATTTGAACGGAATGCAAAAATAATATTTAAAATTAATAAAGGATTAAAATAACTAAAGATTCAAAAAAAGAGAGATAGAAGTTAAAAATATTTATCGTATAAAAGCAACTGTTTGTCATGTGTTTTTTTTTTAATTAATAAATTTATTTTAATTAAATATTTCTGGATTTTTTTAAAAAAATAATATATAAGTACTTATATATAATATATTTACATAGACTTTGCTCTCCATGCATATTATTTCTTTTTAGTTCTTTTTAGTTTTGAAATTTTTCTAAAACACTGTACTCGATTTTCATTGTTAGTTAGTTATTTTTTAATTTATTTTTATTTAAAAATATTAATTGTCTTAAATTTCTTAATTTTTTTTAATCAACCTATACATTAATCTATAGATCTATACTATTACATCATTTTGCTTAGTATGTATTTATTTAATTTTATTTCTCATTAATAATATATAAATATATATATATATAATATATAAAGATATGAATCAATATGGAGAAATATTTGATCCTATTTTTTGTATTCTTTTTATAAATTTATTTAAATTTAAGACGTGCAATGATGTTTAATCACCTCTAATTCTTATGGGATATATATTATTTTTCAAATAATCTTTTACATCTGCCTTCAGCTAGGGTAATAACAAAATGTCTCGCAATATAAGAGGTCTGTTCAAAAGAAAAGGTGAATTTTGAATTATTTTTGAAAAGTATTTATTTATTCATCAATATCGATTTTGTCCCTTCAAAGTAATTCCTCTCAGATATAATGTACTTATGGCAGCATTACTTCCAATCGTTGAAGCAGTTCTGCGCTTTTCGGTATGGTCATCGTTCTTCGATTCCGACATTATCTCACCATTTGTGGCAAAACGCTTTCTTTTCATTGCTCTCTTCAGTTTTGGGAATGGGAAAAAGTTGCATTGAGCCAAATTTGGTGATTACGGTTATTGAGGCTTGATTACGGTATTGTTTTTGCCCAAAAAAACACGAACATGCAATGATGTGTGAGCTGCTGCATTACCGTGATGCATCAATTGTTTTTCCACAATTCCGATCGTTTGAGCGGTATTGCGTTACGTTACATAACTTCCTTGAAGTATTCCTTATTTTTTTTTTTAAATAAAAAATCGAAGAACACACAAAACGTGACTAACTTTTTCAGTTGTCAAAAACAAACTACTAATCCAAAATGGCTGATAATGTGTGTGCTCATATGGGAAACATATGCGTACGAACATAACAACCGTGAAAATTCAAAACTCACCTTTTCTTTTGAACAGACCTCTTGTATACATACATAATTATATACGTATATATATACATATATCCCAATATATTATATGGTATGTACAAATATCTAGGTATAAGCAATTTGAAGTTTTGTAATTAATATGATTCAATTTTGGATTAGAAATTGTTTCTTTATTAATTATTGTTGAAAATAACTAATTCTAATGCTAATAATATAAATTTCAAATTTCACACTACCATTAAAACTAGTTTCGCTCTAAAACACTTGTTTAACCAAGCAATGTTATTGTATATATTAACATGTCAATGTATCCAATCCGATTCGAGTCATTTACTTGCCATAATATTGGAAAGATAACGGTTGAAGGCGTTAGAATCGTAACCTCTAACCTTACAACAATTTCAAACACTAACACATCATTAAACTATATTTATAAGTAATTGTCTCCTTGATAAATAAATTTTTACACATTCATAATATAATATAATATAATATATTTTATACTTTTTTAACCTTTATTATATTTTATCTTTAGGGTTATTAATAAATTTCTAAATAAAAAAAATTATTTGAATATCATTTCCAAAAATAAACAGCAGAAAAAAAGAGAGAAAAAAAAAATAAAGAATCGTTAAAAATAATACTCTTATTAATAATAAAAAAAAATAGATAATTTTGATGACACATTTTAACCCGAGTCTTTGTTAGTTTTATCTAAATTATATTATAATTATATGATTAGTTGCCTAATTCAATATTTGACTTTCGTATAAAAAAATTTATCACATTATTTTTTTTTTATTTATTTCAACAAGTTCTTATCTTTATTCTTTAATTTTTTTTTCGAGAACAACCCTTAATTTTATAATCATATAATAATTTATATTTTTATTAAAAATATAAACATTTTTTCTCATGATTATAATATTTACTATACACCTTAAGGTTGATTTAAATTTATTACTAAGTAAAAGAACAAGATAAAAATTTATCATCTATCTAGAGATTCTTTTAATTAATTTTATCAAAAAATTTTGCTTCTATCCATAAGATTTTTTTTTTAATTCTTCATACTTATATCAGTATAGAAGTAAAAAATGAACTTCTTTAGATAAATTTAATTTAAGTAATAGTACCTGGAACATCGAGCTATCGCTCGACCCTTTAAATAATATTGATATACTATTCTTTAATTATTTATTACAATTATTAAATGTTACATCATTGCATCAATCTGATTAAAATTAATGGAACTTGGGGTCCTCAATAATAATAAATTAGATAATAATAATAAATAATAAGTAATATTTTAGTGAAAAAATATTAAAAATTATAAAACTATCTAAAAATTTATTAATAAAAAAAACAATGAATAAATAAATATAAATAAGTAATTTAATAAAAAATAAAATCAAAAATAGATTAAAAAAACATAAAATTAACTAATAATAATTTATAAGAATGAACAAAAAATTAAACGACAAAACAGATTAAAAAATTGTTTTTAAAATATCATAAATAAACTTACAATGTTTGCAAGACAAATAAAGATAACTTTTAGATATTTTTTCCAGTCTGAAACCAATACAAATGGATTTGTCTTGATAAATATTATTGTGAATTTCAAAAAAATCCTTCGAGCGGTTAAATAATAAATTAATTCAAAAATATACATTTATGGTGTATATACAATATATATATATATATATACTATTTTTGCAAGTATAATAAAATAAGATAAGATAACAAAATTTTAAATATAATTTATAAATTTAATTAATTAATTTTTTTTTCTCTTGTCGATATTTATTGTTAAATATTATTGAATATAGTTCAAGTTTTTTATATGAATGTTCATACTAGAAGTTGGAGAGGAAATGATAAGGTTGAGGGTAAGGGTAGAAAAAAAGTCGCAAAAGACGGTTGCTTGGGGAATTGGTAAATCCCCCGTCAAGGCAAAGTGCAGAAATTAAAGCAACAATAAAACAACAGCAAAGAAAAAGATATTAAAAAAGAGAGAAGAGAAAAAACAGGTATCTGTGGGTGTATATGCGGATGGGGAATGAAAATAAAAGAAACATGTAGAAAATGCCAAGCGAAGAAATTTAAAACAGAAACAGACTGGCGGCGTTGAATATGGGAAAAGGAAGTATTTGCTTGTAATTGAAAAAAAAAATCGAGTTATAAAGGGAAAAAAGAGGGAGAATAAAGGCAATGGTTTGGATTGAGAGAGTGAATGAGATAGTAACAAAAACGGCGTTGAAATAGAAGATTGGCGGGAAATCAATCGGCGAGTTTTCGGTTTTCAATTAAGGCCCAAATCATTCTTAAGCCTGTTTCTCATGCCAAGTTTTATTTTGTCATCAGGAATGAATATTAAAATGAATGCCAGTGACGGCTAATCAAAGCGAACGAAATCGATGAATGTTTAATGAATGTTTTTGGGCAACGATCCTCAATCGCAGATCGATTTATGGGTCTTGGACTAATAACGACCCTTCATATCACTTCCCCCGAAGGTTTTTGGCCATCCGAAAATCAAAGTGAGGGTCAAACGATTAAAACCCACCGAGCAATTGTTTTCACACGCAACCAATGACGTACAGCGAACTTGTTTGCACCATTACACCCACGAAATGGGCAGCTATCCCTGAAAGGACATAAAACATGCCCTCCCTGGTCATAAGCTAAAGTGCACCACCATGTTTCATGCCTAAATACTTTTCATTAGATATATCATAGCACCAATAGGCAAAAAGGAAAAAAAGAAATGACAATTAAATTTCATTACAACGAAAAGCTCTTTTGATATTAACCATTCTTTAATGGGATATTAAGATATTTGGATTCCAATTAGTCGTTTCATATCTTTTTATGAAAAATTATATATAATATTATTAACAAACATAATTACTATTTAATGAGGAAAAATAATAATAAAATTATTCTTAATATAAAAAATATTTTTTATTTAATATTAATATAATGAAAAATAAAAAAAATATTTATAAAAAAAACCTCTGACTTTTGTACGTCCTACGCAAGGATAACGCCTATCAAGTCGGTTATATCAATTAGGTGTCCTATGATCAGTAGAATGGGACCTACCAACCTCTACCTTGATTTTCTTGATCGGAGGCGCTACTTTATATCAAGTGGTTTCACAATGTTCATCCCGGAATCTGGGTTGACTACGTCCCATAGATCCCTTGCCAG
Source organism: Labia minor (assembly GCA_963082975.1). NCBI lineage: Eukaryota > Metazoa > Arthropoda > Insecta > Dermaptera > Spongiphoridae > Labia > Labia minor. Next base: position 31,502,278 of record OY720349.1, read on the forward strand.
ACCCGGGACTTGAACCCGGGACCACGAGAATATGAGCCAACGATGTTGCCTCCCACCCTGTGGCGCCTTCTAAAAAAAAATTAAATATAATAATAATATATAATTAATTAAAGGACTTTTAATAATAATAATAATATTAATAATTAAATAATTTTTATCATACAAATTATTTTTTATTTATTAATTATATTAATTGTTTATTTTATGCATAACTTTTAAATATTGAAAAGTTCCCTTTTGAACCTTACAAATAAATAATTAAATTATTTTTTAAAAATATTTATTAAATAAATATCATAAAACTAAATAACAAACCCATTTGTGAAGATTTACCTGTGATCAATAAGTCTGGAAAAAAATTTATTGATTTAAACCAGTGTTTCCCAACCGTTTTTTATCTAAAAACTTAAAATGCGAATAATTTTTAATATTAAAAATTTTTAATTATTCACTAAGTAGCTTATATAATATTAAAGACTTTTTCTTCTTCTTCTTCTTCACGTTGGGAACCACTGTTCTAAACGGAAGACTACCTATTTTTGATGTTAATTCAAAAAACAACTTAGTAATCCATGATCAATAAATCGCTTACTTTTGTTAGTGAGTGTATTTTTTTCTTGACTACTACTTTTTTAAAGAAATAAATCTATATGAAATCTTATCAGTTGGCTCTGAGGCCCTACATAGGTACCATGTACCATAATAATAATAATAATAAAATTATTGAATAATCTTATAATCTTAATTTGATATAGAATCAATAATAAAAAAAATATTTATTCGGAAAATAAACAATTTTTTTTTATTTTGTTTAGTGAATGAAAACAAAAAAAAAGTATTTTTCGATAAAGTTTATCTTCATTGGAAAATTATAATCAAAGCCAAATGCAAAAATATCAATGGAATCTATTATTATTTCGTTACTAGAGATTACCATTGCATTTGTAAAAGATTATTTTTGACAAATAAAAAAAAAAATCAGAATAAATCAGATTATCTTCAATTATTCAAATGAGAATCCAACTAAATACCTTTTGACATTCTCTCTGTTTAGTATTCGTATTTAAATTTCATAATAATTAAATTAATCAAACAATTGATTCCGAGTACGATCTCATCCCTTTACATGACAACTCTTCGTAAAATTATTACAGCTACTTTATATTATTAGCATATACATAATTTATTTATTTATATCAAATATATATATATATTTGTCAATTCATATAGTATATATTTTATTTATTTAAAAAATTCATATTTTTACAATTGAAAAAAGTGGACTTAAGTGATCCATTTCCTTCAGTCTTTCCTTTCCTATCACCCTACATAATCGCAGTTGTACAGCGTTGAGCTTCGCCAATAGTTATCTAACAAACTTGATGAATTCGCGAATGGATCTGCAGTACAGAACCTGCTCGTAACTCATTCAGAACTTATTGGCGGGTACTTTATCTTTTTAAAGTCAGAGTAATTTATCCAAAACTGTGAGCTTAGATTATCAGATCCAGAGGGAGACCTTAAGCCCTAGGGCGCGATATCGGTTCTGCCTTTCTGCCACAAACATCAAGCCTGTCCGAAACGGATTTTCCTCCTTTCTCTCTTTAATTATACACCCCTTTATATTTAGACCTCGGAAATTAGAATAACATCTTGTTTATGTTTGTTATTATATTATTATTATATTATTATTATTGAATAAATAAAATTAATTTAATATTTCAGAATACACACACACACACACACACACACACACACACAAACTACTCTTTAAAATAAGTTGACCCGTGGCCAGGTCCGAACCGACCGACGGTTTGAAATAACTTAATTTCCAGCTAAAGAAACAATTTCAAATAATTTTAATATATCTATTAATCTAATAAAAAACAGATAGGCATATAACATAAATATTTTTAATTTTATTTTATTTATAATATATAAGACCAGGCTGTGACGTCATGAATGGCTGGATGAAGTCATATAATTTTAAATTAAGAAAAAACTAATAAAAATGATTTTTCTCGAGAATAAAACCTATACAAAGTGATGATATGTAAAAAATCTCCTTATGTGAAATTTGTTGCGAAAATAACCCTTACATTCCTATCGTCGATCGCTAATACTGCCACTTCCGGTTTCCGGATTTGCACCAAAAGTCGATCAATTCATCCCACTGATGCATTAAGTAAATATACCAAATTTCATCAAAATCCGTTGAGCCGCTCCGGCTGTACACATCTATACGGACGGACGGACAGACAGAAGGACGGACGGACAGACATCATGCTAAAAATACTTTTCTCTGTTAAGAAAATGCATGATTCGTGGAGATATGTAAAAATCTCCACATGTGAAATTTGGTGTGAAAACAATACGGTCGGAAAAAATTCTAGTAATTTTAGTTTATATAATATACAGATCATAAATTATATTATTATAAATTTAATAATTTATTACACTTTAATAAATAAATAAATTGGTAAATAAAATAAATTATACTTTCCAGCATTTGCAAATATTAATATTGATGATACCACATCACGTGCTGGCAGCGAGTATCTACTGTATCTTCATTAATTGATAAAAAAAAATTTGGAAAATCTATTTGTTTTAACTGATGAAGAACACTTGTTTGTTTCGTAACATGAATTTTTTTTATATTTTTACAAATTATTAGGATTTATTTACCTGAAAAATACATTCTTAAAACTCTCAAATGTTTTAGTACAAGACATGTTATTTTATTTTATATAATTTGTACCAAATCTTTAATATATTTTATTTAATATTTAATATTTAATAATTTAATATTTAATTAATACAAAGCATTTCGTCTCAATCTCCTTGACTATCTCGAAAATTTGAATTTGCGATTTAATATTATTATTAAATATAATTTATAATTTATTAATATTAATATTAATATTAAAATATTTTAAACTTAAAACCTTTACCTTCATTTTTATTTTTAATTCAAAATTTAAAAAAATAATTCAGGTGCTTTCAGAGATTTAATCAAGCTGAAATTCTATATATAGCAGTTTTAATCATGTAAAAAACTATCAAACATATATCTTTATTTTTACGGTCAGTTTAGATGAAAAAAATCAAAACATGGTAGGTAATGGCCCTCTTCTGAAAGAGCTGTATTTCTCAAAAGGAAAACTACGAATTTTGAATAATGCCTGTGTACAAAATTTCATTATTCTAGCTCAAACCGTTTTTGAGTAATCTTGTCTACATACACACACACACACACACATTTTTCTCAACCTTAGTGAAAATGACTTAGGGGCCTTTCAAACTTATAAAAACATAAAAAATCTTGACATCGATAATTTTCGTGATCGCAATTTGGCGAGATAGTAAAAAACCAATCCAATTTGTTATACTTTCACTAGGGAATTAATTTGTAGTTAGTAATCAATTTTAACACACTTTTAATAATGTATATAATGACTTAAATTATTGAAGTGAAACTTCTTTAGCGGCGTCCTGACATTTGGTTGAGAATGGAGAGTGAATTGAAAAATTGAAATTTCGTAACGCATTCGTAACGCAAGAGAGAAAAAAGATATAGATATAACGAGTGAGAATGAGATAGCCTCTATCTCCGTCTCTCTTTTGTGCGGTGTTTCGTTCTTGAGAAAGAGGCTATCTGCGTCTTTCTTTTGTCCGGTCTTTCGTCTTTGAGAAAGAGGCTATCTGCGTCTTCGTTTTGTGCTGTCTTTCGTTCTAATACCCTCTCGCTAGGTCCAAAGTCCACGGCGCGCATGCGCGCTAGTACGTTGACGCGGAATAATATTTCTCAGCCTCTGCTGGGTCAAAGAATAAAAATTAGTATGTGACCTCACAGTTACCGCCTTTTAGATATATATCTATTCTTAAAATAAAATTAAAAATATTTATATTATATTCATATATATGTAAAATAATAATTATATTATTTTAATATTCCTATAAGTTGGTATCACAATTTATTATTATTATGAATTATTTATAAGTAATTAATATTATTAATTGGTATTAATAAATAAATAATATTAATTATATTAACTTAATATTTCTAACTTTGTATTACAATAATGAGACGGAATTGTTGTGTGTTAAATTAGATTTAATTAAAGATTGAATTTAGAATAATTAAAAGGGTATTGAAACCGCGTATGCTGATTAGGGAATGACAAGATTGAATAGGTTCAATTAAAAAATGCTTATATAAAATTATAACTAAAAATGATTTATTTAATAAAACTATAAGAATTTAAATTACAATTTAATTAATTTTTTGTGAATAAATAAACATATATAAAAAACTATATATAAAATTTGAATTTTCATTTATTCATTCATTTAAAATTATTTTCCGATTGTTCCTTTAAAATAACCCCTCTTAGGGGGTCGGAAGGGGAGGCAACATAAGGGAATTTTCTTTCACTTTGTTATTGGGAAAAACCAGGGGGGGGACAGTCTTACCAGGAAAAACCCAAATTGTCAGCGTCCACTCTGGGGTTTTAAACAGTTTTAAAGGAAATGTTAATTATAAGTTCATTTCTCAACGAGTTGTATCTTTAAATTATTTTTATTAATTTAATTAATTTTAATTAATTTATAGCCAATAATAGTTTATTATAGCTAATAATTTTTTAATTTTTAGTGTAATTTGCATGATCATTATTTATATAAAAAAATAAACACATTTTGCAATTTCCCAGAAAGGCTTATAATGTCAAGCTCCCACATGTGTCCATTACAATTAAGAATAAGTAAGTTATGTTTGTCACGTTCACACTTCCACATGTGAACATTACAATTGAAATAGTAAGTTTATGATTCGACATAATTTGCAATGTATCAATCAACCTCTTAAAATTAAGGTTCTTAGCATTTAGCAGGTAAAACACTTGGCGAGAGTCATTCAATTGAAAATTGCAAGGGTGGACTTGTTAATTGTATGTGCTTGGAAATATTCTTTGTAGGAGAGGGCAGTGTGGTTTATTTTTCTCTATTTCTCTCTCACTCACACTCTCAACTAAAATTTATCTTATTCTCTAGATTGTAAGAAGTTTCACTTCCGCCACGTGTACGATGCTGCACATTTTGCTTTTTTTTATTTTTATAATTCTCTTTTACAACTTTAATATCAATGAATTTTTTTTTAATATACTTATTGTGCTAAAAATCTTGTAGAGATATTCAATTGGAAATGTTTTAACGATGTCGGGCAAAGAAAAGTAGAAAATAAAAAATAAAAAAGCAAAATGTGCAGCATCGTACACGTGGCGGAAGTGAAACTTCTTACAATCTAGAGAATAAGATAAATTTTAGTTGAGAGTGTGAGTGAGAGAGAAATAGAGAAAAATAAAGGGATCATTTCGAAAGACATATAACAGTATAAAATTTTAGGCAAGATTACGCAAAAACGGTTTGAGCTAGAATGATGAAATTTGGTACATGGACATTATTCAAAATTCATAGTTTTCTATCAAGTTTTGAGAAATGTAGGTCAACCGGAAGAGGGTCATTACCTACAACGTTTTGATTTTTTTTCCTCTAAAGTGACCGTAAAAATAAAGATATATGTTTGATAATTTTTCACATGATTAATAATTGTATAAAACTGCTATATATAGAATTTCAGCTTGATTGATTCGCTAAAATTACCAGAATTAATTTTTTAACACTGCAAATCTCACGCGCCAACACGTAACGTGGTGCCATCAACAAAAAGCCAAACATGCGCTGGTTTAATATTTATTATTTATTATTTATAATTTATAATTAATTAAATTTAATTTAAATATAATATATTATGTTATTTAATCCAATTCAAATTGCGAGATAGTCGAGTGGAGACACTCCAGCTAATTATATATGACTTAACTAGCGCGCATGCGCGTCATGGACTTTGGACCTAGAGTGGGGATTAGAACGAAAGACAGCACAAAAGAGAGACGCAGATAGAGGCTATCTCATTCTCACTCGTTATACCTATATCTTCTTTCTCTCTTGCGTTACGTTACGAAATTTCAATTTTTCAATTCACTCTCCATTCTCAACCAAATGTCAGGACGCCGCTAAAGAAGTTTCACTTCAAAAAAATAAAAGAGTTTTGTGATGATAAATTTTCTCAATTGGAATGGTGTGGTTGTCTTTCTCCACGTGTGCTCTTTTACAAGGGGAGAGAATGAATGCCAGAGCAGGAAGACCGGTGATGCTCGAATTTGACGTCCTGGGGTTATGGATGAAGGTAGAGGGCGAATCCCTCCCGGGGATAATCACAATGGACATCAGGCCTGGCCTATTCAAAACACCCTCAGGGCTTTTTCAAATTTTTTTTAATTTTTTTTTTTTGCACAAACAAGTCGAGGATAATTGCAGATGCTTCCGTGAAGGTCTCCTAAAAGGGCGACACGATCTGCAAGGGGTGGAAAGGATTGTCAAGAGGTCTCTGTCGCTCATACGCCCCAAAACAGCGGTCACCGACACGCGTCTCCACTTACCACTACAATAAAGTTGAGGAAGGATGGTAGGGCAGACAGGGAGGGAACTCCATGACACTTGTATCATTATGGGAGATAGATACAACCCTTTGGGAAATTGTTCTGACAGATGAAATCGATTAACTCTACGAATTTGTCAAAACAAAGCAAAACAAAAAAAAAAAAAAAAATAAAATAAAATAAATGATACTATATAAGACTATTTATTAATTGGATCCTTAAAATTTTTTTAATATGTTTAATGATGATAAAACTCTCTTTTTTTTCTTTTCCTTCTTTTTCAAACATAATATATAATTAAATCATTTTGAAGTACATTAACTACATACAATCAAACTATTATCAAAGGAAATATAAATACTTCCCTTAGTATATATTTAACACATTATAACAAAAAAAAAAATATTATAAAATATTTTAAATGTAACTATTAATAAATAATCACGATTAAAAAAAAATCTGGAGTGTCTCCACTCGAGTATCTCGCAAATTTGAATTGGATTAATTAACATTTATTATATTTAAATTAATTTTAATTAATTAAATTATAAATTAAGTATAATCAAATTGGATTAATTAATTAATTAATTTAAATTTACAGTTTAGTATTGTTATTAAATTAAATTAATTAATTAACAAATTATATATATTTAAATTTAAAACATATATCTTTATTTTTACGATCAGTGTAGAGGAAAAAAAATGAAAATATGGTAGGTAATGATCCTCTTCCAGATGAGCTTCATTTCTCAAAAGTTGATAGAAACTACGAATTTTGAATTATGTCCGTGTACCAAATTTCATTTTCCCAACCTTAGTGAAAATGACTTATGGACCTTCAAAACGTATAAAAACATCAAAATCTCAACATCGAAAATTTTCATGATCGCAATACTATCTCTGGCGAAATATATAAAAAAATTATCAATATCAAATTTTATTTCATTTTTCTAATGAAATATTATAATTTGATAGAAAAAGGGAAAGAGAATATTTTTAATGGAATATCCAAGTGTTAACCTTTGAATAAATAAACAAAAATGTATTAAACCAATGATTAAGCTATTTAGCATAGCTGTTATATATAATTAATAAAAGAGTAATTGGATATCTAATTACAGCTTTGTATAAGACGGGACAAACAACCTAAATCATTAATATTTGTAGTTGTTTGTATATAATCCACTACGAGATCTGATAAGAAGCATAATTAATTAAGTTATCTCATTTGAAATGGAACTAATATACAGCAAATGCACCATTGATTACTATTATACTATTACAAAGACATCAAGCAAATTAGCTTTGCTATGTAGGATTATTGGATCATGAAGCATATATTTTGGAAATATATTCACCAATCCCAGATAAATACATATTCTTACATTTTTACAATGTTTCTTATAACATAATATATAAGATAAATTATACATTTTGAAACATATGTATCATTGAATTAAGAAGACCTTTTGACCTATATTATCTTACAATAAATATTTTGTAGTATGTATAAATAAAAAAAATATTTCCTTTTTTTAATATTTACATCTCACTAATTAATTTTTAAAGGTATATGATCGTTTTTACCGAAGTTAAAAATTTCACATGTGGAGATTTTTACATATCTCCACGAATCATGCATTTTCTTAACAAAAAAAAGTATTTTTAGCATGATTTCTGTCTGTCTGTCTGTTCGTCCGTCCGCCCGACTGTGTGTCCGAATAGACGTGTACAGCTTGAAGATCTCAATGGATTTTGATAAAATTTGGTATATTTACTTAATGCATCATTACCATGAATTTATCAACTTTTCGTGTATATCCGGAAACCGGACGTGGTAGTTTACAAAGTGTTAATTTTATATTAATATATATTCAAATATTTCACTTAAAATATAGTAGTGATAAATAATTGATTAATTAAACTAAAAATAAAAACCGAGATAATATAATTTAGTCATTTTAATTCAAGTTTTAACATTTATATATATATATATATATATTTCAATGTTGTTTGGAAATTAATTTATTTCAAATCGTCGGTCGGTTCTGTGCCTGGCCACAGCTCATATTTTATTATGATATTATATTTATTTAAGAATATACATATTTAAGTAAAATAAATTTCATTTTTTTTATTAAATATTTACATAAAATAAAATTATATTTTTTCATGAATTTCAAAATTTCACTTTTCTTTTGAATGTTTGAATATCTTTTCTTCTTAATAAATAATTAAAGTATGGTTATATTCATTATAAGAAAAATAAATTTAAAAAATATTTATTTTACTATTATAATAAACGTATTTTTTTATAATATAAAACAGTATTGTATATCAAGGATAAAATATACTTTCACTTTAGAGCAGAGGTTCCCAAACTTTTTCGGTATAGGGCTTTTTTTCGCGGTTCCCTTAATTAGGGTAACCATATTTCGAAAACACCAAACGATTTACCCTTTTAGAGACAAATTGAAAAAATTTTGAAAAAACTACTAAATATTCAAAAGCTTTGAGGTTGAGCTTTTTTTTTAGAGACAAAAAATTTCAAGTATTAGGGGCTCACAGTTTGGGAATCACTGCTTTAGAGTATTCATTTGATTGTTGAAACAATATATACTTATACTTTGGATTAATTCAAAATACTTACAAATCAGTCGGTGAATTAATTTAAATAAAATTAAAAATTGGTTTCATATACAATATATAGTAGGTATATACATAATCCAACACGCTTGGGGTTAATCGTTAGTTCCTCATCTCACTTTTTGTTTTTCTCATTTAAACAATTCCGGATTAAATTACTTGTTGGAATTTTTCTGGAATGGGGGAAAGAGAGAACTGCAATTCTGTTGGTGGTGGTTGACTATGGATGGAAGGCGGTGATAGAGTGAATATGAATAGTTTATTAGCTAGATGTAAATCTGCATAGCCTGGGTCTGAGAAAGATTTCTCTCAGTCATTTCTGCCCGTTTCCATGCTTTAAGTTAAAGCCGCTTATTTCAACGAGCGCCTCACTGAGGTTGTGCCAAATTAATAATTTTGCAAACAGAGCAACAACATACGCGCAAAGTCCAAAGTATTTCTACTAAGCATCTGTAGTCGAGTGAAAGACCCGAGAGATTTGTATCAAAGCCAACTTTTCCATTTAATAGAAAATTAATTAAAAAAAAAAATTAAAATTATTTTAATCTAGTGACTTTACTTTGACAAAAATCAAACGAATTTCGTCTTCTTTACCATCTATTTATTTTTCATTAAAACTATTTCAACTACATCTTTTAGAAATAATATTAAAAGTGATTAAATTAAAAATAAAAACAGATAAGGATATAAATATTAAAATAGAAATAAAATATTATCTGATATTTATTTAAAGATGTTTAATATTCATTAAAAGAAAATAAATAAAATAAAAATAAACAAAAAAGATTACATTAAGTTTCAATAAATAAAATGGAAATTAAAAAATTTCAACTACGACTTTATTATTAAATTGACCTTATAAATCTCTTTCAATTTGAAACTATTAATATTATAATTTGTTTTAATTTTAATATTTGTTTTATCATATAAACTAACATTAAACTTACATTTTTTTCAGGTAAGTGGCTGATAATAATCCTGAAAACGCATTCTTGTCCTAAGTCGTAAGTAACTTGTATTCAATTTGATCTTAAAAATGGAAATTAATCTTAATTATAAAAAATCAAATTTAAAAAATAGTAATAACTCTTAAAATTTTGAATTGAAAAATGTTAATCCTATTAAAGTAATTGTCATTATTGCTAACTTAATATAGCCTTTTTAAATGTATAATACTGTAAATGACGTGATGAACTCATCAATCAACAATTCCTTGGTGGTGGTCTCTATCTAATGTCAGTCATTTACTAACCTTCCATGATCTAATCTCAATTCTGCTATAATATTATATACATTATAATGTATACTATGTTATATTATATTTGTCTTCTCAATTTATAATTTTTTAGTATGTAAACAAATTTTAAAACTCATCAAAACTCATCAAGAATTTTGAAATCAAATTTCAATTTTATATATATTTATATACGAGGATAGGTCAATAAGTCCGTGACTTTTTGAATGAAACAAGTTTTTGGATAAAAAAATATTTTATTTCTCAACGTAACCTAAATACTTCGTTCAACGTTTTTCCAATTTTTTTTATCCCTTTCAAAAAATAAGATTTTTCTAGGATATCAAAATAGGTATTTGTGCCGATTGACCCCGAAAAACGCACTGTTTTGTACTGCTGTTTGGTCTCTGATGTGTCGTTGTGAATCCACGTTTTGTCTAAGGTTACAAAACGGCGCAAAAACTAGGCCAAACATTAATGAGCACAGAAAATTCACTTTTTTCTATTTTCTTCTCAAATCACGAGGTCGTAATCTATTTATGGATGTCAAACAAAAACTAAAAGACCCAGCTGGTTCAAATCTCAACACGAGTCGGCTGATAGTTGCCTGCTGACAGGAACAGTGTTGGCATTTCATTTAAGAGACGGGAAATTCAAAAAGTCACGAACTTATTGACCTGACCTCGTTATATGTATATATAATAAAAATAATGGTTTTGAGAATCACTTCTTAGTCTTTTTTTCTCAAACTTTAAAAAATGATTTTAATTTTAAAAAAAACAATATAAATTGATTATTATTAGTTGAAATATTAGTTTTCAACCATAATTTTATGAGAAATATTCATTCTCTATATAATGATCAATTTAATTCATTAAAAGTTGCTTTTCATTATTATTATTATTATTATTTAGGAATAATAAAAAATTTGGTAGCATTTGTGAGCAACCCAACAAGGCATTCATATTATACTGTCCAAATAACCAAACATAATGATTTGCCATTAAAAGAAGATGCGCGTTTTATTAATGCGATTACTCATAAAAAAAAATCCTTGGTTGAATAGATAAAAAAAGAAAAAATATAGCCCCATTCGTTTTGGGGCCTTTCTAGGTGGGCCAGGGGTGGATTAGAAAGCAAATAGATTAAGATTAGTAATTTGGGCGAATTGCCTTTTTGAATGGACAATGTGTGCATGCAATTGGTCATTATACTGCATGCATGGCTTGCAGTGCGGCACGTTGGGACCCTCGAAGTGGGGCAGGGCGGGTCAGGCTTTGTGTCCCGCCCTTCGACACTAAAAGGAAAACCGATACTTTGCCAGTCAAAGCCAAGGCGAAGGGCTCACACAAAAGCCTCGATATTTTGGTCAATTTAATGTTTTCAATGCAATTCAATTTCGAAGAAGAAAAGAAGATAAACACTTGTCGTTAGAAAGTGAGATGAATAATGAACATTGATCATCCAACGCTGATGACACCAAGCCATTTCGTTTTTTTTTTTTTTTTATCGATACATATCAGAAAAAAGATAATATTTTCTCAAAAAGGTTACACCATACAAACATCCATTTCATCTTTAATACATGTTAGTTATCAATCATCAAACCTTTCAGATACATTTAATAATCTTTTCAAATTAAAAATAATGTTTTTGTATTTTTAATAGGTAAATAAAAATAGTACTTACAACTTTTATTTTACTAGTATTTTAATTATTTTAATTCATTTTCTTTTTGTGTCTTTTGAATTGAATTTTTTTTTATTATATATTCTTTTAAAGCCACATTCATATTGGCCATGCAGGAATTTAATGGCTCCCGCCTATTAGGTTTTATTTTCACGCTGTAGGGAAAAAAAAACAAATAAAGGGTACATAGCTGTTTTCTATTCTAAACAAAACAAAACAAAATCGATATTCTCATCTATCTATCTATCTCTATATAAATATATATATATATTTATATTATATACCTATATATTTACATAAACGAAACATATATTATAACTAAATAGTAAAATTATCGATAGTTTGTAATGATAGAGGCATATATACTTTGATCAGTATCTGATCGATAGTATGCAAAAGTATATTATTTATTGGCTTCCAACATTTACTAATTCATTATTTTTTCCATAAAAATATACATTATTAAATTAATATTAAATTTAATGTTTAATTTCCTCGAATATTCACTGACTCTACAGCAGTGATTTTCAACCTTTTTTTTTACCGTGGCACACTTTTAACAGTTTAAAAATTTGGCGGCACAAAAAAAAAAAGATAAGTGTAAAAGTTTACCATATTGAAAAAAAGTGGTCCTAAAAACAGTTTACCTTTTTTTTTGGAACCATATTGAAAAAATTTAGAAAGTCGGAAATGTTTAAGAGCCTAGTCCCAAAAACGTTTTACCTTTTTTCATTACTTACTTCATAATCCATAATCTGGCGGCACAATTTTAAAAATATCGCGGCACACTGGTTGAGAATCACTGCTCTACAGGTTTGAAAAATGTGATTCTGATAATAATAACTATAAGTCGAGATTATAATTTTAACCCTTTAGTTAAAATGGGTTTAATAAATAGTAGTAATAATAATAGTAATTTAAATAATAAATATTTTTAAATGATATATATATATATATATATATATATATATATATATCAATTTAATTATTTTAATTTTTATAAACAAAATTAGTGATAAAATTTATTTTTTTTATTATTAGGTATTACAAATAGACAATTACAATAATATTCTTGTTAGTTTTGTATGTGTGGAATTATTTAATTCATTTTCCACTTTAATTATAATTCCCATTATTTATTTATATATTTATTTTTGTTTTGTTCACTGTTAATTCTCCCATTCATTCGTACAATACCAATTTCATTTAAATTTGCAAATAAAATAAATATTTAAATTATGTGATAAAAATATATATACAAATTAAATGAAAGAAAAATTAAAACAAAATAGCCTAGAAGTAGAATACTATTGATTAAAGTCCGAAAATAAATAAAAAGGGTTTACGAGATGCTTTTAGAACAATAAAAAAAAAGATATTTAACAAATTTACATTTTAAAAACACGTATTTGTTTATGCAGTGAGAATATAAAATAAAAATTTAACTCGAGAACACACTATTTGCACTCACTCATTTAATTAGTTAAAAAGCACCGTTTGAAATGGCCATTTCAGTTTTGTTCTTTCCTAATAACTCAATGAGTAAATAATCTAATCTTGATATTATACAAATATTTATATATTTTTTGTTAATATATATATAATTTAAATATATATTTTTATATAGAGATATAAAAATATCCAATTTTTTAATTTTTTATAAGAGATCCTATAATAAAAAAAATTCGCCTTCAATATATGCAACCAAATTGGAAGCTTTGTAATTTTATGTCTAAAATAGTAGGCATATATATATCTATTATATAATGTTGATTTTAATACGTACGTAATTGTCATTATATTATATTAATATAAAGTACCGGGACCCCGAGCCTCGGTTAAAAAAAAATAATTCATTAATAATTGACTGGTAATATTAATACCTGGGACTCCGAGCTTTCGCTCGACCTTTTAAAAATATTGATATACAATTCTTTAATTATTTATTACAATTATTAAATGTTGCATCATTGCATCAATCTGATTAAAATGAATGGAACTGGGGTCCTCAATAATAATACCTGGTTCACCGAGCCACCACTCGGTTAATAAAAAAAAATGATTCTTTATTATGGGGTTATTCACCGAATCGCCATTCAAATAATAACATACAAACAGAAAAGTAGGCGTGTTGATATAAAATATACCTGGTACACCGAACTATCGCTCGACCCTTTAACCAATTTATACAATTTATTTTTAAATACTTTAAAAATTTTACAATTTTTTAATTATTTATTATAATTGTTAAATGGGATTTCTAAAAATGTAATGTAATATATATATATATATATATATATATATATATCAAGTTTTAAGCCTTTCAAATATTTGTTTTATATTGATATTTCATTATAAGTTATTTACTTATATATTTTTTAATTTTTTGCAAAGTATTAGTAAATATTAAAAAAATAAAAATAAAATAAAATAGAATTTAAAATACTATTATGCTAGATAATTTATTTTATAATATTTTTTGTGAAATAAGTAATTGTCATTTTAACTCTGCACAAATTTTTGGAAATCTTTGAAATTTAGAGAAATTAAAATTGATGATTATTTAATTATGGTTTGATGAGATTATTTAGACAGCATAGAATTTATATTTATTATGTAATGTTTTGAATCAGAGTAATATTTTATTAACATTTTTTATTCTTTATTGTATTTGTTTTTATTTTTAAATATTTGAATACATATTTAGATAATATTTTCTTTAGCCCGTCAACTATTTAAACCCTCACTTTAAAAAGTGACATTTAGCACACAAAAAAAAAAAGAAAAACAATTATATTTTAAGTCTGTTACAAAACAAATTGAGCGAATTGAATAAAGTATTATTATTGTCTCTCTCTCTCTCTGATGTTATTTTTTTGTTTTTTTATTTGTTAAGTTCCCGAGTGAAATTTGCTTGTCTGTCTGTTTGCCTTCGGGTAAAGTTCAAATTCATTTCAGGGTGATTTCGAGCGTCCTCTTTTCTACACCACCCCCCGCACCACACTCGAGCCAAACCATCCCGAAGTGTTTGTACCATCATCTGCCCTATGTTGTCCGTTTCGATAACAAATAACAACAAACTACTTTGTGTTTCTATGTGAGATACGAAGACGACGCAAATACATCGACGTAAAGTCTGTCAAATAGAATGTCTATTATCCATTGCCTATAGCATATCCTTTTTTCTAGGTTGACCAAGGAATTTATTTTTGTATGATCTCGATTATAGAATAAAGAAAAATCTACGTCCAATTAATTTTATACAGATAAAACGTGAACATGTAAGATTAACTTCACTTGGTCCTTATTTTAGATGAATCATTTATTCTATTAAAGAACTTTTCAAGCTCTTTCAATTTTTCATGAAACACATTGTCCGAAAAATTGACTGCACACTTTTATTATAGAATTTAAGTTGTGGGTGGAGAAGTCGGGGGTGGATATAAAAAATCTCCGCCCGTTTATCTTTGAGCTTGTCATGGATGGCGGCAACTCTAAAAGTTTAATCTCATTTTTGATCTTACACTTGTGTTGTTGGCACCACTTGTCACTGTTAGGTGTTTTACGTACACACGAACACTCCGCCACTACTCGGTTTTTCTCTCTAGGATGGTTGGATTTAGATTTATCTAGGGATTTGTACGGTTCTTATGACCCATTCATTCTACGAAATCCGCCTTGACCCAATGACGGCGACTAGATATGGTTGAAAAATTTACAAAGCCTTTTGATCCACTCTATTTATAATATTTGTACATATCTATATAATACAAATTGTTTATCACTCATTTTTCCTATAAAAAAATATCTCACAAATTTGAATGAGATTAATTATAACATATATTTTATTTAAATTAAATTATAAATTATAAAATTAATAAATAATATTTATTAAACCAGCGCATGTTTGGCGCTTTGTTGATAGCACCACGTCACGTGCTGGCGCGTGATTAGCAGCCGTGTTAAATAATTAATTCCGGTACTTTCAGCGATTCAATCAAGCTGAAATTCTATATATAGCAGTTTTATACGATTTTTAATCGGGTGAAAAACTATCAAACATATATCTTTATTTTTACGGTCATTTTAGAGGAAAAAAATGAAAACGTTGTAGGTAATGACTCTCTTCCGGATGAGCTATATTTCTCAAAAGTTAATAGAAAACTACGAATTTTCATTATTCTATCTCAAACCGTTTTTGCATAAACTTGCCACATACAAGCACACACAGAGAGAGAGAGAGAGAGAGAGACATTTTCTCAACCTTAGTGAAAATGACTCAGGGACCTTCAAAACGTATAAAAACATCAAAATCTCGACATCGAAAATTGTCGTGATTGCAATATTATTTCTGGCGAGATAGTAACAATTCTATGAGAAAATATATTTTTTAAACATTTATCATCCTTTAAAATTAGTACAATTTTATAAATAAACTTAAAAAAATGGAAATATGCAAATTTATTTAATACTTTTATGATAGTGATAAAGTTACGTAGTTTTTATTTGACGATTTTTTGGCAATAAAATAATTAGGTCGAAACGGATATAAACTAACTAAGATCGATATTGAGATTGTTTGTGTTGATTCTTACAAAATTATTTTGCTCTATACTCTCTAGTATCTATGGTGTAGAAGGAAAATGTTATCAAACAATTAAATTAATTCATTTATTCATAAAAGAAATTTATTAAATAAAAAAACAATAGAAAAAAGTTTAATTTTAATATATATTACACCAAAATAATATAGGTATTTTCAAATGTAATAAAAATAGATAGAGATATAATAATGAATAATAATACTTATTAATTTTCACAAAAATAGTGATAATAATATATTTCATTTTTCCTTATTATATTATTTAATTATTCAGAGTTAAGATGAAATTTTATCTTCTTATCTATTTCACCTAGTTTTTTTTTATCATATTTCACTGACTAAACCTTTAAGCAAACATTTCCCTTCTTAAAAAAAAAAAAAAAAATGTTCAACCACCTAAAAATGTCGAATTGGATATTTAAAAGCCGAGGGTGAAATAGCAGAGACCGGGAAGGTTACTAAAGGGACATCACGCACAGGGCACATTGAAAGGGTTATCGACAAGGAGACTGCCATTAGCCATTAATTTGCTATCAATCTTGTTCGCCTTTGAACCATTTACGTCTTGACCTGAGGGTCAAAATAGGAAATTAACCTAACTGTCACTTGGGTCAAATTGGATTTTAAAAAATATTTCATTTAATTAATAAATACTATGTAAGGATTCCTTTTTATTTTACGGATTATTTTATATTTTGTGAAATATTTAAAAAAATTTTTTTTTTTTTTACTTACCCCTTGTTGTCCGCAACCAATCAAACATGACTTATGTAACTTAATTCAGTTTCATGATAATTGATTTTAAAACTATTTTAAACATAATAATTCGTTAATTAATACTACTGCTCCTTCATTTATAGCACAAGTACTATTATATTATGTTTTTTTTTCTCTTTCTATGAAGTATTTATGGCGTTACTCAACTGTCTATATCCAATTATCACCACAGAAATATCCAATTATCCATCTCAACTGAAAAACATTTTGCCCGAATACGGCAGAATAAGAGAAAGAGAGAGAGATAAAAAAAATAAGCATATTTTTATCTTTGAATGCTTTCCTTGATCTTTCTGATTCTAAAAGTTATATTCCATTTCTTTTATTTTGTTCGCGCGACTTAAATAAAGTTTATTAAAATTCTTGAGTTTCATTTTATATATCTAATATGTTCTTTAAATATTATTCATTATTCATATTCACCTCTTTCGTTCAGATTAAAATTAGACGATATTTTGTAAATTCATCCCATCCCCACCCCCTCCTACCTTCTCGCTATTTCTCTCTTATCTTCATACTTTTTTTTATTTCTTTCTTCCTTTCATCTTTCCTGTCTAATTTTCGCATAATCGCTTTGAAATTTCAACTTTAAGAACATTATCCAGCTTTTCTCTGTTTAATCACGCATGAAGTTAATTGGATTATCGGTGTCGTCAGGTGTAGGCGTGTTTTCCTTTTGTAGCCAATCATTAAAACAAATCGGAACGTTTTTAAACCAGAAAAGGTAAGATATCAAGATCAAAACCTCGCTTTATACGTCTCATTCAAACTTTTCTAATAGGCATTGGTCGTATGCTTTTCTACCTTTATTCATTCATCCATCAATCAATCCATGTGTTGGACACCTGTTCATCAATCCTATGCAATCCCCAAATATCCCTCTCTATGGCGTAATCTTTCTCAACCCCTCTTCACTAAGTGTGAATTACTTTTTTCAATTTTCATGAATTTATATTGAATTCATTCCTGATTCTTGCTAATTTAAATACGATCAAGAACCACAGGACAGTTTCCCGCTATGCAGATGTTGTTTAGATGAGATAGAGGGGGGGGGAAGTGAGAAAGGGGAGAGAGGGATAAAAAGCGTCGGATATATACACCCTTTCCTATTTCCAATTGCTTTATGTATATAGCATCTAAATGCAAATCGAAAACACACATACGAACATATACACGTCAAATTTAAATGATTTAATTATTTTTTCACCCCTACCCCCATTTTATAGATTGGTTTCTCAACTTTGGCCTCCAAAATAATTTTGATATATTAAAATGTTGTTTAAAAATTATAGAACACAATATTTTGGTAATGTATAAACATTTTATTTAAAAATTGAAAAGAACCATTAATTTTCAATTGAAAACATTTCCCTTTTTTTTTATTGAAATTTGAATAAAAAAAAAGTAAACAATTTCAATAAATGAACGTTGTACTACAATAATCTGAGAAAAAGAAAATTACAATATTTATTTATGAATGATAAATAAATAAACAAATCAACAAGGTGGTTATACTGAAGATGATAATTAAATGCCCTTTGGTTTTGGCTTTTAAATTTTATTTTTTGCAAATAAAAATAAATAAATACAATTAATACTAATAAAATTTATATAAAACATTATTCAAATAAAAATTTAAATATAAAATAAAAAAAATTATATTAACCTTTTTTTTAAATTATCTGAATATTGTAGTTTTAATTATAAAAGATATGTATCTTTTTTGAACTTAAAAATCTTGCACGGAAATTTGATGAATTTATTGGTAATATTGAATATTTGGGGTGAGAGAAAAATCGATACACATTTATATATAAACAATATTTGTTTAAATGATAATTAAAGATTTTTTATTAATACAAAAAGATCATATATCTTCTTATATATAAAATTCTCGTGTCACAAAACTTTGAAATGATACTCCTCCGAAACGGCTGGACCGATTCTTATGAAATTTTTTATGCATATTCAGTAGGTCTCAGGGCATGTCAGACTTCTTTTATAAAACCGCTAATTGGTAAGGTGTGTCCAGGGGGTGCTAATTAATTAAAAATAGTTTAGTTACCATACTAGATCATAGAGGCGCTGGTGGCGAAAATATTATTTAATTAACTAAAAAGATAACTTTTAAGAAAAATTAATATGATGTATGATATTTGTTTGTTAGAAATTTAAATAAAAGTAAATAATAAATATATATTTTAATATTGGGGATTGGATGGTTGTGGCTCAGGATAGGGATACTTGGAGAAGTGTGGTTGCTGCCGCAAGAACTTTCGAGTTCCGTAGAGCCACAGATTATATTATATATATATTTGTAATTCATTTTAGCGACAAGCACTAGCATATTTTTATTTTTAAAAGAAATCAAACGAAATGGACATCAATTTTCTTATCAATAATAATAATAAAAAAAATCAAAATGTAATATTACTATTGAAATTAAAAATTTTATAAAATATATTATTTTACAGAGAAAGGATCCAAGATTTTGAACAGGCTATTTACCATAAATCAATTTATTAACAAATTTTTAAAAAATAAAAGATGAAAAATTTTTTTTCTTTTTTTTTTAAATTATTAACTGAATAATTTAACTATACTTAGAGTGGATAATATTAATCCATACTTAAAATTTTAATTTTATTTTAAAAGTAAAAGTGAAAAAAATATTATTTCAAAAGTTGAAAAGGAAATTATAAGTTAAGTTAAGTTAACACTGAACGGATCGGATTATCTTTGTGTGTGTGTCGTGTGGTGTGTTTTCTCCCCACTAAAAGGTTATAAAACAGTTGTGCGGACATTAAAAATAATGGCATTTTTTGATTAGGCATTATTCGTTTTCGCATCAATTAAGCCATGAAAGGCGTTTCAGACGTATTTCAAAGTCGCAGGTGGCGGCGGCTAATAAAAGTGTCTGCATAACTCTCCGCTACGTGATTTTGACGGAGGCAATTGCTCATAGCGTAACCTGCAAAAGCAAAAGGGCTTTAATGCCCGGCTGGGCAAAACGCCCTTGCTTTTATGAGTCTACTACGTGTTCCAGACTAATCAGCTGACTCCCTTTAGCCTCTTTAGATAAAATTTATCGCATTTATTCTATAAGATTTGTAACTCGATGCTTAATTTATAGACGAATTTTAATTGGTCCACAAGCCGATCTGGATAAAGATTTTTCATTAAAAATTATTAAATATTTATTCAAGGTGTTCTTTGCTTGTTCAAACACCATTTGTAAGATTTATTATTCAAAATGCTGACGTTGTTTTACACGATTTTAATAAATTATCACTTCAAAAGAATTAGGATGAGATGATAAAATCAACCAAGTAAGTTTAAAAATATTCTCTGTTTTGCTTGGCCTTTTTTTCTAACCTTCAGAATATTAAATGCAAACTTAATCTGTTTTGAAATTGTTTTGTTTGTAAAAGAATATGGAAATAATAATTAAAAAATAAAAAAAAAAAAAACAAAAACAAAAAACAAAAGAGTTATGCATTGAAAGCACCATTTAGGTTGAATTTCTGAGAGAAGAGATAAAAGTTTTTTTTAATGAATACAAACACTATTTACAGACAAAGTAGTTAAATTAGATACTCCTCAATAGGTGAAATGATGATTGAAAAATTATAGGTATATATATTTGACTAAGAGCGCGGCGGGTAGATAATATAGGAAAGAATTTGAGGGAGTTGGGAGAGAGTCGAAGTTGGATGGAGATGGCTCAGAATTGGAGTATTATGGATTCTGCTCATTTGAGTTCCATAGAGCCATAGAGATAGATAGATATTCTTAAAATTAGAAATTTGTAAATAATTTTAATAATTTCTTTAAAGTGTTTTCTTATCAGTGGTTACGTAATAAATTCAACGCGTAAGCACGAGTTGTAACATTTTGTTATATTTTGTAAAAACTAAAACTAAATTTAAAAATAGATATTTAATAAATAAATATTCAATTCTGATAGTGATGTAAAAAATTAAATTATATTATTGTCCATGGATTTGAAAATATGGAAAATAAAATAAAAATTTATATTTCTAGTATATTTTAATACACCTATAACAGTTCTATATTTGATTTAATTACTTATCATATATATATATAATATATTCATTTATTATTATATATTATATTTGTTGTCTTAAGAAAATATATTATAGATAAAAAAAAAACTAGACTTTACAATAATATCTATTTAAAAAAAAATACTTTTATTTTTCAAATTCTTGAAAACCCAAATAAAGAATATATTCTTGAGAATCGATTATTTATTGATATTTTATACCCATGAGTGGTCCACTTGAGAAATCTTGAAAGTTTCCAAACTGGATTTCCAACTTAGAGGATGTTTAGTATTCATTGGGCCATTCGACTTCATCAATTTGCCATCGCATGAACGGACATTTTTACTTCCTCCGGGTTGGTCGGTGATTTTAGCAATCAGTGTTGACTATCCAAGAAAACGATCTGTGATCCACCGCCCTCCATTAAGTAGATCCAATTTAAATTAAAAAATTTGTTTAGTTTCTTTTAATTATTTTTTCTTTATTTTTCCCTTAAAGAAATTCAAATAGAATTTTAATTAATTTATCGAATAATTTTAAATAAAAAAAAAAAATATATTGAAATTTTTCGTAGTGTGTGGTTATTGATTATGTGGTAAATAAACAATTACCGTAAAAAAAATATACGTACTTTGTTATTTCTTGTTTCCTGACATCGGCCTGATAAACCACCTTCCGTGGCATAACAGATTAAGCAAGGAGTAATGTGTTATGGTGGTAGCACGCTTGGTATTGTCTCGAATTTTATGGAGATTAAAAAAAAAACGTCGGGGGAAGAGGGACATGAACATCTGATTTATGTTGTTCTCATGTCACTTAGTTTAAAAGCGCAATTCTGATATAGTTGTGGTGCCTACCAAACCTTTTTTTCACCTGAAGTACACGTCTCAACTAGATTTATGGGCACATTTCAAACAAGATGTTCTTATTTATTCATTTATTTTTTTTTTTCTAATGTTTCCACTGTCTCTAAGCAAGAGTGACAGTATAATGTTGAGTTTGATATGGATAGGAGCTTCTTAAACGCTCCAGTGTCAAAATATCAAATGTTCTCCCCTTCTGTGAGAGTGTGTTTTTTTTTTTATTTTTTATTTTTGTTTATCTTAATTTTTCAAAGCCTTGCTTGATATTTATCTTATGCATAAGAAATGATCAAGAATTTCCAAGGATTATATATATATATATATATATATATATAGCTTAACTTCATTTATTCTCTTCCTCACCTCATAGTACACTTTTATATATATATATATATATATATATATATATATGAATGAAGTTAAGCTGTGACAAGTTAAGATATTAGAAAATAGAGAATTTATCATGTTGAAACTTTGACATGTTCATATGCGTTGTTCATTCAATGAGATTACCTCCAGGTATTCAGGTTAACTTTAAAATTAATTGAATTTTTTATTTTATAAAACTTTTTTAACTTTTAATAGTTTAATTTTATTTAATCACATCGTTATTTACTAAATAAAAATTATATATAATTTTATATATAATATATTCACATATTTTATTGTATTATTTTTATTCAATTCATAGATAATCTTTTTTTTTTTTTGTATTCTTATTATACTTACTTCTTTATCTTCTGGTGGAACTTCTTTCGGCATTTGGGAGATGATCATTGCCAAGTTAACTAAACGTGTATATTTATTATTTTTACTATGTCGTAAGAGATAGTATTGCGATCACGAAAATTTTCGATGTTGATATTTTGATGTTTTTATACGTTTTGAAGGTTCCTGAATCTTTTTCACTAAGGTTGAGAAAAATGTCTGTCTGTGTGTGTGTGTGTATTTATGTATGTATGTATGTATTTAACCAAGATTACGCAAAAACGGTTTGAGCTAGAATGATGAAATTTGGTACATGAGCATTATTCAAAATTCGTAGTTTTCTATCAACTTTTGAGAAATGTAGCTCAACCGGAAGAGGGTCATTACTTACAACGTTTTGATTTTTTTTCCTCTAAAGTGACGGTAAAAATAAAGATATATGTTTGATAATTTTTCACATGATTAATAATTGTATAAAACTGCTATATATAGAATTTCAGCTTGATTGATTCGATGAAATTACCAGAATTAATTTTTTAACACTGCAAATCTCACGTGCTGGTTTAATAAATATTATCTATTAATTTTAATTTTAATTTATAATTAATTAAATTCAATTTAAATATAATATATGTTAATTAATCCAAGTTAAATTTGCGAGATAGTCGAGTGGAGACAATCCAGCTTATTTTATTAATCTAATCTTACTCATAGGAATCCTATCGAAATTAAAAAATAAATAAATAAATGATAAAATTATTGTAGGATTCACAAAAATTTAAAAAAAAAATATTATTTACTATAGGGGTTTTTAACTAAACATGGTAAACAAATATTTTCATCGTTTTTAATATTTCATTCAAAATGTATCAGATTTAAATAAATAACATATTCTCCCATTTTCACTTCTTCCGAAGAAAATTATATAATAGTGTACCCAAATTAAATCTATAATATCCTAATATATATTTCTTTATAATAAATCTTCGAATAAAATTATTTGAGTTATTATCTTGATAAATTTTCATTCTCTGGCGGTTTTCATCTAATATCATTATGCACGGCACCCACCTGACGCTAATCACACACTGCTTGTCAGAAGGATTTCAAATATGACAATGACCTTCTTAATATATTCTGGCAGGTTATATATTATAGATATAAATATATATATATATATATATGGATGTAATCTTAAGTTTAAATAATCTAACCAATTAGGAATATTGTTTAGAACTTCATATTTTATTATACGAAAATGAAAATAGAAAAATAAAAAAGAAACTTTTCGTTGGAATGATATTTATAATTCGCCTTTCTCTACTCCCTTCTTTCATTCCTGTGAATAAATTAGTATTTAATTTGCGATTTAATCAAATTTCCTTAACGTTTTAAATTATCTTAATTAATAAGGGATATTTTATTGTGTTTCTCTTTAAAATATTCAATTGTTTTGTTTAGTTTAGTAACAATCTTCATGCCAAAACCAACTCGCCTTAATTTATTTACATAATTTAATATTCACTCGTCTTCTGTTCAATGCAGCTATCACACAACACCAGAGTATACAGCTGAATTGGAATGAAATACTAAAAGATTGCTTCAATTTTAGTTTATTACGATAATTTTGAGTCATTCACAAATGGATTAAATTATTAAATTGAAAAAAAAAAAAAATGAACAAATATTTTATTTATATTTATTTATAGCGACATTTATTTTTGGATTATTTACATGATAAATATTTATTATGTTCCCTTCTTTCGGTATTCTAATTTTTATAAAAAGTGTTTTTATACTTACTTATATATTCGTATATAAACAATAACAAAAAAAAAATAATAATTAAATAAAAACGAATAGTCTATTTTTGGATTCAAAATTAATTAATTAAAGTAGAATTCTAATTTATATTGACAAATTAAATTGTTTTTTTTTTTTGCTTTTCAAATAACAAAAAAATATGTTTGAAAAATTACAAGATAGATGGAAACTTTCTCGATTTTAAAAAAGAAATTGTCCACTTTGATAATTGTAATGACAAATATTATTTATTCTTTATTTATTCTTTATATAAATAATATTTACAATATTATTTTAAAATTATTATATTTTTTATATTATACCCGTAATTATAATAAGGATAATTAATAATTAAAATTATTAAACTATTAATAAGTTATTAATATTATTATTATTATTATTATTATTATTTGCGTCTGGACCATCTAGGATCACGCAAAGCTCCCATATACAAGGGGTATTGATGTTAAGTGTGTCCATATATGATTGTTTTTTAGGTGTTAACTTTTATTCTTCTTTTTGAGTGCTCGTGAAGATCCGGATCCTCCAGGTGACGTGTGGAATGGGTACCAACAGGAGTTATTCTCATCACGATGCATTGTTGCTTATGGTTGCTTGTTTTTGAGGTAGTCCTGCTGGTGCAGGGTTGTATAGAACCAGGGCTTGTCAGTTCCTGGAGGCAGCTGATGTTAAATTGAATTTATTAGAAAAATCCGTTCTTGGTTAGAATCGAACGCTGACTTCTTGTGTAGAAGGTTGCCACGCTACACTCTCGGCCAAGCCACCTCCTAAGTTATTAATATTAATATTATTAATTATATTTTTCTTGAATATAATTCTAGAAAAATTTATTTTATAAATTCAAAGAGAAATTTAAAAAAATAGTTTTTTTTTAATTTTATTTTCTATTTACAATCAGCTTATACAAAAACTATTAGTAAATTTGATAAAAGTGATTTTCATTCATACACACACTCACACACATTCATTCATACACTCACACGCCAAAAAAAAATGTAAAAATGTAAATGTATAAAAAAATATATTGGCTATTAGGAAAAAATTCCCAACTTGAATTAAAAAAAATAGTAAATAAATATTCCCAGTTAATCATATAAGTTTATAATTTTTATAAAATTAAATTTAAATATGCCTATATATATATGTATATATGTTTATATTGATTTCGATTAATTCAATCATGGGAGTTGTTTTTCTTTTATAGAATATTTTTAATTAAGCCCAGTCCTTAACCAACCACTTGAGTTCTGATTGCAAACTCTAAAGTTAATGATACAGAAAAAGACAAAAAAAAAAAAAAAAAAACCTTTCCCTAACCCCCCGAAAGACAAATTAACATTGGTTCTATTAATTTCAATTACAAATCCCAAACAACTTCGTTTAAAATTCCTGGTTTTCAATTGATTTTGTCATTAAATTGTGTGTAATGTTGATTAGTAATTAATTCGCTGGACTAGAAGATGAGGTGAATTCAGCTGCTGTTGACGCCATTCCAACAAATGAAGACTGCCATTTCCTTTCCCTCCTCATTCCCCCTTTCCACAACCCCACCCACCGTATCGAATAGAACTCCATGGCCAGAGCACTCGAGATTGTGTCGGTGTGAAGAGCTTGCGTTCCGGGGCCAATCACCATAATGTGATAATCCGCGAACCCGGCAGAAAAATTACCCCCAACTCCAGCGAACTTGTCAGAAGCCACCCCTGAAAACCACCCTCACGGGTCGTCTAACGAGCCGGATGAAAACTTGATGACTCTCTTGCTTTGTCTCTTACCTCCCTCGCACACATTCAATTCTTTCTTTTCATTTTTCCTCTCTCCTTTTCGCGTTCTAACTTTTTTTTACCTCGCTTCTCTCTTTCCTCCAATTCGCATAAAAATGATTTCAAGAATTCCAATTCGATAAATATATTAGAATTATGATAACGTTGTTGTTGTTGTTGTTGTTGTTATTTTCTAGAGGAAGAATTGCCGAATGCAGCTCAATGGCAAAATTAAGAGTATTTATTATTCAATCCATATGCCCTTTCGATTGGGATGCGTGTCGATATTTTAATGATACCAAGAGACCGAAATTTTTATTATACTCTATTTAAATCAGTATTTTCTACACGTACTAAAGAGAAATATCTCTACGAGGGAATCTCTAAATGCAGCATATCAATTAAACCATTCTAACCAAAGTTTATTTTTTACAATTCTTATCTAGATTGGATTTCCTTTCTTCACACGAAGACTTTTTTTGATTGGCCAATACCGAATATATAACATTATTTTGCTTTAAATTCTTTGATAGTTATAGATTTTCTCCCAAAAAAATATAATACATAATATCATTGACAAATTGTTTTGTTTTAGTAATTTTAGAAATGGATATTAATCAAATAAATACTTTATTTTATCAAAATCAATTTAATAAATACTTATTATTAATTATAAATAAATTATTTATTTAAATGATATTGTTCTCATCATCATTTATCATTTATTATATTATAAATAAACATAAAATTACTAAATAAATAATAATAATGATTCATTTTCGCATTCAAATATAAATTGACAATAGTTTTTACCCTCCGACGATGGAGGAAGGGAAGGTATTGTGTTCACACCAAATTTGACATGTGCAGATTTTTACATATCTCCGCGAATCATGCATTTTGTTAACAGAAAAAGTATTTTTTTTAGCAAGATGTCTGTCCGTCCATTGTGTGTCCGTATAGACGTGTTTAGCTTGAACGGCTAAACGGATTTTGATAAAATTTGGTATATTTATTTAATACATGAGTAACATGAAGACATCAACTTTTGGTGTATATCCGGAAACCGGAAGTGGTAGTTTTCAAAGAATAATTTTATATTCATTGTCGGAAAATATTTCACTTAAAATATAGTAATTAATAATTGAGTAATTAAATTAAAAATAAAAACCAAGATAATATAATTTAATTATTTTAATTCGAGTTTTAAAAATATATTTTTTTTATACTTTATATATATATATATATATAATGCTGTTTAGAAATTAATTAATTTCAAATCGTGGGTGGGCTCTATGCCTGACCACAGCTCATTTTTTTTTTATTAATATGATTTTTTATCCAAGATTAATTCATTTTTTTTATTTTATAATAAATAAATTATTTGTTGCAAACATTTCGAAATTTTTTTAATTTTTAAGAAAAACACTGTTATATTTATTATTTTTATTATTTATTATTTATCTTATGAATATAATGAATATATATAATAAAGGTGAAAAGTTTATAACAAATTTGTTGTTAACGTTTCATAGTCAGAATTTATGATGACGATGATAATACAATTGCATGCAAAAAGCATGTATAAAGCATTCAATTGTCTAAGACGTGGAGTAATAAGGAATGAAATGCACTAATAAAGTTGTAGCCATAAAGGGAGAGGTGCAAACGAGATAATTTGATGAGATATGCAGCGTTTAATATTCGCAAAAAAGAATGGAAGTTTGATTGTGATTTTAGATAAAGTAATTGTTCTAAAAAGAAGCGTGGAGAGGAAAAGGAAAGAAAATACCTCGCCATCTATTTAGTTGACGGTGGATGGGAGTAACGAAATGGATTTGTGTGAGTGAGGAATTTCTCTGGGCAGAAGGGGTGGGTGGTAGGGGAAAGAGGAAGATGAGTTGAGAAGCAAAAAGCGGGAATGGAAGGGAGGGATGCGTTCAAGAGAGCTGACTGGGGGTGGTGCTGAAGGGAGGAGAGGGTTGAGGAAAGACATGGACATGGAGCATCTTTAAGCATCGGCACTTATGCCGTTTTACGGTGACATGAACATTCGAGAAGGTTAAAAACTCTTTAAAAAGTAGATTTCATTTGAAAGATCGCGAGTCCTCTTTCTTTCAAAAGAGAAGTCATCTTATACGATTATTAATTAGAAAAAGCGAGAGATCAATGGAGTTAGCATCTCATTACGAAAACACTTGAGAGTTCAATACGGAATGGAAAAAACAGATAAGAGAAGAGGTCCCGATCTTCCTCTATCTACTAGCTAGGTATTCCAGTTTGATGAAAAAGTTATCCATCCGTTATTTCTAACATTAAACAAACGAGTCAAGTAAAATTTTCCCCTTTTTTTTTAAAAAAAAAAACCTTTCTTGAATTTTATTATAATCATATACTATATAATACACCATATTATATTATCATAATTACCCATTGGATATACTTTATACAACTAAATCTGTCCCCTATAACAAAATATACCTCCAGATTATTCAACTAAATTTTATTATAAATTTCTTATGCATGTAAGAAATGGTATTTTATTTTTTCTCGTCTTTAGAATTTCAAAAAATGAGTTGTGGCCAGGCACAGAACCGACCAAGGACGATTTAAAAATGATTAAAAACAATATTATATATATATATGTATGTATTTTTTATTTCACTAGTTAGTTTAATGTAATAAAAAAATTCCGACATTGAATATAAAATTAATTAATTACTTTAGAAACTACCACTTCCGGTTTCCGGATATAAACCAAAAGTTGATGAATTCGTTCTACTGATACGATAAGTAAATATATCAAATTTTATCAAAATCCGTAAAACCGTTCAAGCTGTACACATCTATACGGAACACAACGGACGGACGGAGAGACCATATCCTAAAAATACTTTTTTCTGTTAACAAAATGCATGGATTCGTGGAGATATGTAAAAATCTCCACATGTAAAATTTGTTGTGAAAACAATACCTTACCTTCCTATCGTCCGGTCGGTAAAAATATATATAGTGACACAATAAATAGTTTCAATCAATACAATATATTATTTTAAATTTTTAAATGAATCGTTTTTATCATTTTGTTTAGTTAGATAACATGTTTCGTTTGGTTAGGCAATTTAATTTAATAAATGTTTAATTTATTTTCCATTAGGACATCAAAAGAAAAACGTTCTTAAAAAAAAGAGGATCTAAAACGACGTATGACTTGTGCCTTTCTCGTTTTTTGAGGGAGGTGCCGCTTTCCTGTCCCTTGTGCAATCTGCTCTCTCCGCGTAAAATCTTTTCTCTACAAAAATACAAATCTTGAATGTCCTAAATCGTAACCGTTGACATTCATCCTCACTGAGACCTTCTCTGGTTCGATCCCTTCTCCCTCCCTCCTCATCCCTTTGAAAAAGTTCCTCTATCAACTTCGCTATTGTCTCTATCATTTCCATACAAAGCACTTGGATCGACTTTGGAGCCCATCTTGTCTGCAGACATTTTGTCCCTCCTTTAAAAGTGACCTCGATTGACTAACGGCGATCGGGCCATTTGTTAGAAATGTCTTGCTTCAAACGAATAGATAGATATTAAAGACAAATCGATTGAAAGAAGAAAAAAAAATTAAGATTTATCCTTTATATCTTCATTAAAAACTAGTTCAAGATTTATTTATTAAATTGCTACCATTAAATAACACCGATTTAATTAATTTATAAATATTAAAAATTAAAATAATTCAATAAAAATGAAAAAATAAATAATTAAATTAAATTCTATCTCTGTGGCTCTCTCTACAAAACTCGAATTTCTTGGCTGCAGCAACCATTTCTCCAAGTGTCCATAACCTAAGCCTCAACCATCCAACTCCTACCCTTTCCCAACTCTCTCTCGTCCCTTCCTACATTATATTTCAAGTGGACGTTTCCCAATATATATATATATATATATATATATATTTTTCTTTCCTCTCCCATTCTAGCCACTTGCCCTGCCCATCGCAGTCTTCTCGCTTTTATAACCCTAACTATGTTTGGAGATGCATAGAGGTTATGCAATTCCTCATTATTCAGTCTCCACCATTTCCCGACCACCATTTCCCGACCACCATTGACCCATAAATAGCGCGAAGAATTCTATTCTCATTCGAGAAGAATTTAAATCGAGGTTACAATCCGGTAACGCCTGTTATCATGCAGTAAAGGTGCTTATAAAAAAAATTTCAAAGGGGATCAAATTAAAATTAAAACTTAATTAAAATAATTTTCAAGGATGTATAAAATAAAAATAAAAATAAAAACAATATTATAATTTGTTTTATTTATAGTATAGTATAGTATTATATTTTTTTCGAATTTTGTTTCTAGAAATTTCAATTATTTAATAATTAACTCCTCGTTTGGAGTAGAAATAAAATAGAGCTACAGTATTTCCTTTTTAATGTAAGAGGGAGAGTAAAAGGGGTCCCATGTGTAAATGCAAGCTAACTTAAAAGAAATTGTTATACTATAGCACGTTGACGGGGGCAATATTATATAGAAAATATTATTAAAAAAATACAAATTTGATATAAAGTGAGTCTGGTTAGGTTAAATAAATAAAATTATTCAATACCTATACTTTTGATAATTTATTTTCTATATTACATTTATTTTTATTTTTTTAATTTTTGAAGTGAAAACTTCTTTAGCGGCGTTGAGCACTGGGGAAAAAGTATAGAACTCGCGTGAGTGTGACCAACACCATGAAGCTAGCGTACATTCCGTCTCAAATTTCTTATAATAGAGCGCGAAATTTGAATTGTCATTACAACTGTTTTATAAATTGTTATCTCTAACATATAAATATATATTTATTATGTAAAGTTCATAACAATTTATAAAACAGTTCGTATTGCAATATTTTAAACAAAGTTGTATATATATATATATATATATATATTCATACACACCGTTTTTTAAATATTTTTGTAATAATAATCAGTTTGCTGAAAAAAATAATTATGAATTTTATATATATACGTATATAAAATTCATTTTTCTCGTGAAGCTGGTGCGCATTCCAAATTTCAAATTTCTTACACAGAAGTTTTCACTTCTGTCGGCCAGTCCCACGACTGCCAATTTTGCTTTTTTTCCATTTAATTAAAAAAAAATAAATTACACATTTGAATTTTATTAAAAGTGAAATGATTTTTTATATTATTTATTTATTCTATAGTATATAATGAATGTAAATTAAAGTTATGAATGGTTAAGGAAAAAAATCCAAACAAAATTCTTGTGGTGGATAATTGCGTATATTCGAGTGGCACATACCGGGGATCCGTTTCAATCAGATATAAGTGATAACATTGAACCAAGAAGTCGGCTCCTCTGCCTACGCATCAAAATTAAATGAACCCTCCGTTCTTTGCGTTCCCTTTTCTTCTCTTTCGCTTGCATCACTTGAGAAGTTGCGAGCCAGCAGTAACTCCATATCAATATATTGAACAAAGATTCTTTGAAATGTATCCAAAAAGTCTTCAATCTCTTCATTCATAAATAAAATCAGATAAATCGGAATTTTTTTTTATTATAGAATTGTTTCTATTTCTTGTAATTATTTTTATTTTATTTTTTTATTTTTGAATTAAATATAGAATGATTGGTAGATAGATAAAAGATCAAAGCATATATTTTATAATCTATTTTAATCTATGTTCACTATATTAACGAATTATCAATGAATCTTTGTAAGAATAATTAAGAAGAATCTAGAAAATGACAAATGAAAAAAAAAAAATGGCTAATTATAAAAATCTTAAAATAAATTAAATATTAAAAAAATAAGCTGGAGTGTCTCCACTTGACTTTCTCGCAAATTTGAATTGGATTAAATAGCATATATTTTATATAAATTAAATTTAATTAATTAAAATTAATAAATAATATTTATTAAAGCAGCGCGTGTTTGGCTCTTTGTTGATAGCACCAAGTCACGTGCTGGCGCGTGATTTGCAGTGTTAAAAAATTAATTCCGGTACTTTCAAACTTAAATTTTATATATAGTAGTTTTATACAATTTTTAATAATGTGAAAATTTTTCAAACATATATCTTTATTTTTACGGTCAGTTTAGAGGAAAAAAAATGAAAACGTGGTAGGTAATGGTCCTCCTCTTGGGCTACATTTCTCAAAAGTTGATAGAAAACTTCAATTTTTGAAAAATTTCCGAGTACCAAATTTTATTATTCTAGCTCAAACCGTTTTTGCGTAATCTTGTCTACATACACACACACATACACACATACATGCCAGATAGTAAAAAACTATCTACTATTTAGAAAAATTAAAATCAATAATATGTATATTTTCTAATATTTATTTAGTATAAATTTTAAAAAAATTGATTTATAATTTAGAAAACAAAAATATTCTACTTAAGTTTATGCATGTTCATCCTTAGGCTCCAATTTCGTACCTATCGAATCATTGAAGTGATCCAAAACTTGAAATATTTTTTAGATTACATATTTTTATATTTGTTTTCTTTTTTTTAAAAAAAAATATTCTCATAGGAACTTCAACTACTATTGAATTGAATTTATTTAATAAAAATGGATAAAATCATAGTATTGGGAATATATTTTATATTTTATATATTATGTATTTTTTTATAGATTGATATATTCTATATTTTTATTTACATATATATATATACATATATATTTATATAGGTAATATATATTCTGAAACAATGATAATAATAAATTTATTTTATCAAATAACATTATTTTTCACAAACTATAATGATTTCTTTAAATTCATAATTATATAATAATAATAATAATAATATAATGAGAATATAAAATATTATACTTAATAATAGTAGAAGAACCTAAAAAACAGACATCTTGTTTTCATTTTCAAAGTACGAAAAAAAAACATAATACTTTAATATAATTTTGAACTTTTGCTGTTTTTAATTCAAAACTCAAACACAGCCGTGGTGGGTTAAAGCACTTTTAGATGAAATTTAAGATAAAATCAAATTAATGACCCGGAACAACACGAAAATTATTCGAACTCTCGAAGTGAGTTAAAACAAATGACATTTCTCCTTTCTTTCTTTCATTCTTTTCTTTTTTCTTTTCTTTTTATATTATTATTCACTTGAGCAAATATTTTAATGTTGTTCTCGGTATTGACTCCACCTCCTCTCCTCTCTATTTCTGGCTATTTTGACCATTTGTGAGTTTAGTCGATTCCGTCTTTAACTGTCGCCGATGCCGGGCTCTTTTTGATACGTGTCAAGTGGAAAAAGTCAATTCTCGTCACCTGAGATTCAATTTGTCAGCCACTTGAACCCCCGGGGGGGTCGACATTTCAAGCGTTTTGAGCACCGAGTTAGGAGGGGTGGAGGAAGGGACCAATGAACAATATGAAGGGCGGCTCGATAAGGACACAAGGGAAGGTCTCTCTTAAGACTATTGCCATCTCAAGACGTGTGTCTTCATTTATTAAATTGAACTTCCCATCTCTCTCTGATCTCTTATACGCCCTCCTGAGGGATAAAGACCTTCGCCAATTTTTTTTTTTTTTATTTTTTTTTTTTTTGTCGAATTTTTACTTATTGATTTAATTTTTGAAATATAACTTCTTAGAAATAAATTTTCAATATCCAAAGAAAATATTTTAGCTATAGTTACATTTGACCCTTCTATAGTTAAATATATTTTTTGTCAACAATATCACTATGTCGAGTAAAGTTTATATAAAAAAATATTAATAAATAATAAAAATATTAAAAATGTTTTACATACTATATTTTAGGTATTATTATGATACTTAATATTATCAATTGTGTGTAAGAAATAAAACTTCTTTAACCTGCCGAAAATTACCTTAAATGAAAATAAATTAACATAAAACATATTTTGAAACATAGTTGTAATTATAAATAAATTAATTGAATGAATTTATTATTTATATGTTTCAAAACTTGTTTTATATTAATTTATTTTCATTTAAGGTAATTTTTTTGGCAGGTTAAAGAAGTTTTAAAAAATTATAATGAAAGATTCATTTGTATGAAATTTGTTCGATTAATTCATATGTATGAATGTTAGTTTATAGATTGTAACAGAATCAGGCTCTTGTATGTTATTTATAAACTATTTTAGAAGTACTTGTTTATAGTAGAGACCAAATAAATAATTTTCACATTTTTCAGAAGATATTTATCAATTCGAAAATTAAAAGTATTTGAAATCTATATTATTCGATAATTAATTTTTTTTCTTCTTCAACATTTTTAGTTTAATTATATTAGATAAAGAATTAATCAGCATTTTAGATGCACAGAATATACCACGGTGAAAATATAGAATAGTAATTTGTTTTTGACTAAAACTTTAATCAAGTTCCTAAACAACTAATTTCTATTTGTAATCACTATGAGGGAAAATTTAGTCAACACAATCCGTAAACTAACTCGAATTAAAATAATTTAGATTAATTACAAAGATTTATTAATATATGTATTTTTGAAATTGAAAAATTTTAACAATTAACTGTATAAAATTCTAATAAATTTAATTTTATTATTATCAACAAATTCTTCTTCTCGTATTTATAGGTTTTAAATTTAAAAAAATTCTTATATAATTTTATTGGGAATTTAAAAGTATAAATTAATATTAATAAAAATTAAATCACTTAATCTTAAGTAAAAATACCTGGATCATATTGAAATTGGCAGCAAAAAAAAAAAAAAAATTATTTATGGTTCTCTAACAAGATGAAGTTTAGATATCCAATTTCATTGAAATAAGTTGAAAATAGACACCTCATTAAAGTTTTGAAATAATTGCTGAGGAATAGAGTATACACAACTTTAACTTTGATTTGGATTAGGTCTCAACTTGTCTTTCCACAGATTAAACTTTGGTCACCAACTTTTATACTAAATTTCTACAAAATTAGTTGTTTCATAATTTATGATAAAATTCAATAACGCTATTTTCGATATACTAATTATTATACAAATATTTAAATATATATTGCTCTTGCATTTTAAATAAATAATTAAATGATGACATATTAAAAACTTGTAAAAACTTAAAATGTCCCTCCTTTAAATAAACCTCTTATTTTTTTACATTCTACGTAAGGACAGCGCCTATTAAGTTGACTATATTAATTAGGAGTTCTATGATCAGGATAACGTATCTTATCAACCTTTACCTTGATTTTCTTGAACGGAGGCGCTACTTTTTATCAAGTAGCTTCCCAATTTTGATCCTCAAGGTTGGGCTGACTCCATCCCATAGATCCCAGCTAGAGAAAATCCCTTTACTATGCCCGGGACTTGAACCCGGA
This sequence comes from Labia minor, assembly GCA_963082975.1. Taxonomy (NCBI): domain Eukaryota; kingdom Metazoa; phylum Arthropoda; class Insecta; order Dermaptera; family Spongiphoridae; genus Labia; species Labia minor. The sequence goes on from OY720349.1 coordinate 31,538,305, forward strand.
ATCACGAGAATGTGCGTTAACAAAGTCAACCAACGCCCTACGGGGCACCTATTTATATACTTATTATTTATCTAAATATTTGATTAATATTTAACAAAGAATGTGGGAATACAATTAACCAAGATCCTACGAAGCGTGCTTTCATATTATATTATATATGCATAATTTTTAATATTTAAATTTTTTTTGTTCACAGAGTAACCTAAATGTTGAACTTATGACCTCTTCTTTTTTTTCCCTGAACAGCCAAATTGCCGTTTTATGGAGTTTGTGCCCCACGTTGGGAACCACTATTCTAGAGTGAAAAAATCAATTTTAAAGAGTTCATATTTGATCCATATTTAATCAAATATTTAATTGTCTTCTTTTTTAATGTTTAAATTTTCAATCGTCTGTCCTATAATTGATGAAGGTTAATATTTAAAACCAATTTTTTAAATATTGAAAAAATATTTCATTTATCAATTTAATCATTGACAACAATTCATAAGGTCTACATATATGTATAATATTCCAATCATAAGGGTCTTAATTGCACATAAGTACTCTCGGAACTTGTAATAGTCAAAAAGATCGGTTGTTATAGTCTGGTATAATTATAAGATCTATGTAAATTTTATAAAATAAATTTGATTTTGTCTCTTTGTTAAAATTGGAATAAAACTCATTCTAATTGAAAATATACAATGAGAATAAAATAGATAAATGATCCTATCCCTTACCTCAAAATTCTAAATTTGATTTGGAAATTTGAGGTAATCTAATTACTATTTTTCTAATTTTCAAATTGAGTTGTATCACAGATATCGATATAGTTTTTTTATTATTATAATTTTTTTTCATTTTAATTATGTTTACATATATATATATATATATATAATTTTTTTTAAACAGGATAAACCAAGGTTTTCCTTATTGGCTTAGAAAAAAAATTTCCATTTCACTGGAACGAGAGAGGATCATGTGTATAGTTAGGAATCCCTTCATTGGCCTACGGGTCAACCAGTTGGCAGTTATAAAATTAAATCTTCATTTTAATAAATTACTTTCAACTGAAAGCATATTAACCTATCTCGTTCTCATACAATAAAAAAAAAACAATCTGAAATGATTTGTCAAGTGAAAGCTTTAAGAAATATTTTCAATCCAGAATTTAATAACAAACAAAAAAAAAATTATATTTGCTTAATCAACCCTAAAATTTAAGAATTCAAATAATAGAACTCGATTGAAAAAATAATTGAAAAGCATATTTTCGTTTTTTTTAACTCTCTCTTTCTCTTTCTCTCTTTCTCTCTTTATGGAAATGAAAATGAATTTAAATTTTCTATTAACTACACCCAAAAAGATTTTATAATCATTTTTTTCCGAGTTATAATAATATGGTATAATAATTGAAATGAAAAAAATCATTATACTATTTTTTTGATATGATTCCAGATATAAAAATTTAATGTAAATACAAATGAAAAAAATATATTCACATTTTTTCAAATTGTTATTGTCAATAGTTATTTTTATTCATGTTCACTCCCTAATTTGATTATATAATTATAATTTAAAAATTAATAACTTTAATGAATATTAGTTTTCTACCTTTTCATTATATTAAATATATTTATATATTGTATAAATAAAGGGGGGGGGGGGAAATCATCATAGATTTTTTCAGTCACCCTTGTAATTTATTTCCTTTATTTGGAAAACACTGACATCATCTCTCGATATTTTCTCAGTTTCCCTATCTATTTCTCTTACAGTCTTGTGCATTGGATTTATTTTTAATTATAATTCATTTTTATAACGTTTTTTTTAATTTAAACATTTTATAATTATAATTCATTTAACTTTAATAAATTTATTAAAATATTTTATATTAATAATACTTGACACATATACCCCTGATGTATAAAATTTTGAAAATATGTAGTATATTGTTTAGTTCTAAAATATGTAAACTCGTTTTGTTATTTAATAAAAGTCAAATTTTTAATTTGATTATGGTTAAAATATAATAAAGAGTGCAAGTCTATTAAGGAATGTGACTAGTAGTTTTTTTTTAAATATTTTTAATATTTCAGGTATATTTTTATACTTTCAGAAATTTACTAATAAATAGAATGTTTGAAATAGTTTATATAATAATTATATATTGTATTATATATGTAAGAAATAACTCATATCTACCTATTATGAAATAAGAAAATGGTAATTTTAAAATTTGTCTTGTATAATTTTTTGAATACAATTTCTAAATTTATTTTAGAATTTTCAAAAAAATTTGAAAATAAGTTTCCTGAAAATTTGTAAATAAATATTTCTTAGGATATTTTTCATTAACAATATTATTTATTATTATTATTATTTGCGTTTGGACCATCTGGGTTCACGCAAAGCTCCCACTTTGTGGTTGCTTATTTTTTGAGGTATTCCTGCTGGTGCAGGGTTATTTAGAACCAGGCTTGTCAGTTTCTCGGGAGGCAGCTGATGTTATATTGAATTTATTAGAAAATTTTTGTTCTTTGTTGGAATCGAACGCCGACTTCATGTGTAGAAAATTGTCACTATACACGCGCGGCTAAGCTGCCTATTTCATTCACAATAATATAAAAATGGAAATTATATTGTATATTATATAACATATATTAGTATATATATGGTAGATATATATATATATATATATAATATAAAGTAGGATATATAGAATAAATTTCATCAACATTTCTCGGTAAGCCAATAAATTTCCTTTTTATAAAAATTTCTTTTCATTATATTAGCAAATTCAATTTGATTGATTGATAACATCAGTGCTGTTAAATATTTATTCGGATAACAACCCGTTCGCGCTCTTCAATTACAAGTTACAAATCCATGTGGTGTTCAATTCGTTCTTTTTTCTTCATGAATTAATCCTGACATGAATCCAATATTCATCCCAATCAATAAACTATTTGTAAAATTTTGTTGTTGTTTCTTCACCGCTTACATCCCACCAAAATACTCTTTTAAATTCAATTACACACACATCCAAAAAAAAAAAAACATTAAATCGTTCACAAAAGTTTTGTTTTTGTTTTTATCTAAAAAAAAAACAATGTTCTATCGATAATTCTCTCTTGTGATTAAATAATCTCTTTTTTATAGATAACCAATACATTTAACTAAATTGATCTCCAAAATAATCACACCTAAAATAAGATTAATATTGAATTTTAAAATTTTTTTAATATTATATGTTTATTTTTCAAAATGATTTTAAATTTAAATGAAAATAAAATATTTTTTTTTTTTTTTGCATAGAAAACCGCATTTGATTATATATATATATATATATATTTATAATTTGTATTGTTTGTCTTGCTTTACATTTTAAATCCAGTATGATAATAGCTTAGAGTGAATTTATTTGGCACTCCAATAACACAACATCGCTTAAATTTGATTTATATTTAAATTGAATTTAAAATTATATACTTTTTATTTCGATATTAAAAAAATATCAATAATTTATACCAATAAAATGTGTACAAGCAAGTGATTAATGTTCAGTTAATTCAACTTAATTATAAGATATATTCATATATAAAATAAAGAAGGCATGCAGCCTCTGTAATCGACATAAATAACATTTCTCTATTTATTTATAATGACTATGTTTTATTTGTATTGCAGGAAAGATATTAATTAGAAGGTATTTTCCATGTATTCATGGATTAAATCAACATTTGTTATCTCGATTGTTATCTTTTCTTGTGGGCCACAAAACAAATGAGGAGATAGATAACAAATCGAGATTCCTTGGAAAGTTTGTTCATAATTAGTTTTTTAATTAATTAACATAAAGTTTAGATTGCGTTTGAGAAATAAGTGGATTGTTTGATGTAAATACAAAAGCGAAGGTTGATTTAAAATATAATTTTCGATTTTATCTATGAATTATATGAAATATTATCTATGAATAAAAGGAGGGTGGTAGGGGGGAGGGGAGTTAGGATTGAATTGGAGGAAAAAAAGAAATAAGAGAATGATAAATTTTCGGTCCCTTTAAACACCTTCCTCAGAGGCCAATTAAGCGGCTGACATGGCTAATCAACGACCTCCGGGTGAAAAATGCTCTGTCCGATTTACACATCCTCTCCACACCTTCCCATATTTGTAGCATTACTCGCCAGCACCCTAATTGCCTTTGTTTGGACAGACAGAAAAACGGCACCCCAAATCGATTAAGATCTCTCTCACTCTAACTCTCCCCAATGCTTTGGAACAATTTTTCTAGGTAGTTTTTTTTCCCATCCCGGCAAAGTGGAAATAGAATTTATTTCGTCACGCAAAAAACTCTTTTCATCAATTAGTCCGCCATTTATAAATTATTAATAACAAGAAATGAATTAAATCTATTACAAAAAGAAATGAAGAAAAAAAAATTAAATTAAATGTATTCTTCAAAAATAAAAAAAGAAACTTAATTCAATTTTTTGTTTCCTCAAAAAACAAAAATTGATAAAATGAATAGAGAGAGAGAATGAAAACATAATTTAAAAAATCTACATTTTATTCTCATAATCAATTTTTTCAGTGAATCTTTCTTTATAAAATATTTATTTGTTTATTTTTATTTTATTCAACGGAATTTTATTTTATTTTACCATGGTAATTTTTTATATAATTTTAATTTATATATTAAAAATTATTAATTATGTTAAAGTTAAATTTTTGTTAATATTTTTACATTTTCGAAAAATGATTAATATATAAAAATACCTCTGATTTTTGTACAACGCCTATCAAGTCGGTTATGTCAACTAGGTGTCCTATGATCAGTACAACAGGCCCTATCAACCTTTACCTTGATTTTCTTGATTGGAGGCGCTACTTTTTATCAAGTTGTTTCCCAATGTTGATCCCGGAGGCTGGGTTGACTCCGTCCCATAGATCCCAGCTAGAGAAATTCCCTTGCCCGGGACTTGAACCATAGACCACGAGAATGTGAGTCAACGACGCTAGCCATCACACCGTGTGACGCCTTAATTATGAATATATACGAATAATAATTAAATTTAAATTATTAAATTTAAATATTCATTTCAAATACGTAGGTAGCATATATTACTTACATTGCAAGAATGTTGTGATCGCTGTAAAATGTATATTTCAATTACATTTTTTTCTTTTTGCTTATTAATATTATTTTTATTATTAAAATGTTAATCCAGTATGATTTTAAATTGGTTTTTAATTAATTATACTAAAGAATTTTTTTTTATTAATTATACAGACAAAGGTTAGATCATATATTCTTTTTATTTTTAAATTTTAAATTCCATACCAGAGGGGAGTTTTTTTTATGGGTTCTTATACTTAATTAAAAGTTATAAAATTCAGACAACAATAACAATGAATATAATATTAAATTTATTATAATTATATAAATTGATGCATGAGATTCTCATTCATTCGTGTTAATGAAAGAAAAATGCAGTTGAAGTGTCTTTCTTTCATATAAATTGTATAATAGAATTTCTATAAATAAAAATTTGTCCTTGTATTTCCATTAATTAATTGATTTTTTTTTTTTTTTTTTTTGTAAATTCCTATTGGAATTTCAATCATATTAGACATTATTTTATTTATTTTTTCAATTAAAATAAAAATTATTAATTTTTTTTTTTAACTTTTCTAAACTTGTTGAAATTTGAATGCTCATGTTCCGTAAGTAAGGATCATTGGTTTTACTCAGCAAATAAAAACAAACAACCCCGCTCTTTTTGATTGCATGTTTACTTTAATATATTTTAATCAATTTCTCTGAATTCTATAAAATATTATTTATTATTTTGAAATTGATTCACGTTTCATTGCGTTAATTTGTTTTTAACAACATTTTAGGTAAAATGAATCAGGAATTACCTCAATTCAATTTCAAACAATTAACTATAGTAACTTTCCAATTCATTAACAGCTGACAAAATGTTTATCAAACAAAAATTTTAATATCTACTTAGTTAAATTCTCAGAGAAAGTGAATATGAGAGAAAGAGAGAGATAGAAAGAGAAGGAGAGAGATAGAGATCGCATGAGAGCAAAATGAAACAATAATTGTTACAATGGAAAGAGAGCTTCCTTTTTGTTTCTTGTTTTTGTGCGCGTTCACCTATGGACAGATAAACAATTTCCCAGGGGGATAATTCATATTTTGCCCTCTATATAGAGAGATGACTGATTTCAGCTTCTATATAAAAGATATGCGTATGCCATATATATATATATATATATATATACTTACACTTATGTTACTTATAACAATAACATTTAATCATTAATCAACAATTATGATTATTACCATACTTATTTTAATATTTCATTTAATTAAATAAATTAAAAAAAAAACTTTAATTCATTTTTAAAAAAATTGGGAGTGTCCTCCCCTAGACTTTCCCGCATATAAATAGGTAATTAGGTTATTATTATTATGTTTTAACAACAATAAAAACAAACAAAATAATTAATTTAAATTATAAAGTAAAATGGTTTAACACTATATTATATATATATTTATAATTCACACCTAACGCTACTTGTATAGGTAAAATGTCACTTCCGGTAGTCAGATCATGTTGAAATTTGGTATCTGAATTTTCTTTCATATTTTTAAATCTATATACAAAATAGGAAGCAAATATCTCGAAGCAAACTGGTACTTTACTTGAAAGGTAAACGCAACCAGTGTAGGTAAAGTACCACTTCCGGTTAACCGATTTTGACGAAATTTTGATAGAAATCTACAAACTGTGAATAATATCGGTGTACCAAATTTCGAAGTCCTAGCTTGATTAGTTTCTGAGTAAATTTGCTCACAGACAAACATTACATGCATCCATACATCCATACATACACACACACACACAGACATAATTCGAAAAATGGTATTTTCCGACTCAGGGAGGTCTAAAACGTCAAGATCTATCGAAATCTCGAAGACGAAATTTTTGACGATTCCAATACTTCCCTTATACGAAGTATGCGGGAAAGTAAAAATTAAATTAAAAAAAAACTGGAGTGTCTCCACTCGACTATCTCGCAGATTTGAATTGAATTAATTATCATATATATTATATTTAAATTAAATTTAATTAATTATAAATTATAAATTAATAAATAATATTTATTAAACCAGCGCGTATTTGGATCTTTGTTGATTACACCACGTCACGTGCTGGAGCGTGATTTGCAGCTATGTTAATAAAATTAATTTAATATTTCAAAAATACAAATATATATACCATTTTTGCTATTATAATAAGTAATAAGATATATGGAGAAGGTCCGAGGCCCTCATGACTTTATCACTTATAAATAATGAAATTTAATATATATAATTAAAAACTTAGGGTATAAAATATAATAATATATAATATATAACAAAATAATATAAAATAAAAAATTGTTTCTAATCGAATTGTAAAAGAAAATATGTATACATTTATAAATTATATATATATATATATATAAATATATAAATATATAGATTATCTTTTTCTAATGAAAAACATTCGTTAAAATATTTTCTTTATCAATTTAATTATAAAATATAAAAAATAAATGATATTCTTTATTTTATAAATGCAGGAGGCAATTGTTTATATGATTGCATTGAAAAGCGATAAGCGACTCGGCCAATTCTTTGAAAAAGAATATTAAAATAAAATAAAATAAATTAGAATAAAATAAAAGAATATGATTTTTAGTATTCATTGAACAGTGAATCGGAAAAGATGCCACCAAAATGGCTGAGTGAAAGTTCTAACAGGTAATTAACAACTGTTATATTGTATATACACACTAATAATCCCTTTTTAATTATAAATATATTATTAATTAATCATAGTTATTCGTTTAATAAACTATCTCTATGAATAGATTTATTAATTATGATTATAATATTATTTTTCATATTCATAAACTCGTAAAGTTATATAAATACTTTATTACACCTCAATTATTTTTTCTAAGGTGAATTACAAATGATTTGTAATTGATATTCTTTGAATAATGAAGGAAAAACTAAAATAAAAAAAATCTGGAATGTCTATCCCCCAATTTGAATTGAATTAAATAACATATATTATATTTAAATTAAATTTAATTAATTATAAATTAAAATTAATAAATAATATTTATTAAACCAGCGTATGTTTGGCTCTTTGTTGAAGGCACCACGTCACGTGTTGGCGCGTGAGATTTTCAGTGTTAAAAAATTAACTCTGGTACTTTCAGCGATTCAATCAAGCTGAAATTCTATATATAGCAGTTTTATACAATTATTAATCATGTGAACAATTATCAAACATATATCTTTATTTTTACGGTCAATTTAAAAGAAAAAAAATCAAAACGTTGTAGGTAATGGGTGAGCTACATTTCTCAAAAGTTGATAGAAAACTATGAATTTTGAATAATGCCCATGTATCAAATTTCATCATTCTAGCTCAAACCGTTTTTGCGTAATCTTGATTACATACATACACACATAAACACCCACATACACACACACAGACATTTTTCTCAACCTTAGTGAAAATGATTCAGGAACCTTCAAAACGTATAAAAACATCAAAATCACAACATCGAAAATTTTCGTGATCGCAATACTATCTCTTACGAGATAGTAATAAAAACAAACTTTAATTTTTTTTAATAATAAATTTAAATAAAGATATTTTTGAAAATATTGTTTGATACCTATATAAATATCAAAATATAATTTAAATTATATTTTTTTTTTGATTCTTTAAAAATATTTAACATTTTATTTTTAAGAATAAATGATATAATTAATTAATAATAAATATTAACAATCAATGATTAATGTGAGTTTAATGAAATACGAGGTGTGTCTCAAAAGTTCGGTGAATAGTATGATAAAAACATTAAAAAGAGAATGTTAATTGTATATACCTTTATTAATCTTCAAAATACTCTTCACTTGCCACAACCCACTTCTGACATTTTTATTTTTATTTATTCCCTTCTATTGACTTTGTGGGCTTTTTGGTTTTGATCAAGAATTGTAGTATTACTTCTCTTTAATAATAAAAAAATATTTGAATAATGAAATCATTAATTAATATTTGAATGTAATCTATTTAATTAGTTTAAAGGAAAAGTTATTTCATTCCAAATATTAATGGATTACCTTTTCTATATTACATTTGATTAAATTTTATTAAAAAGTTTCTTTTTAGCTTAGAAAATAATCTTATATCTTTCAAATTATCAATTTGATAATAGAATTCATAAAATGATGGGGTACTCTATGTTTTCTTTTTTAATTTAAATTGCTTCAAAATATTCTATTATACAAACCAAAAAAATAAATAACTACTATTTTTTCTTCTTTCTAATCATATTTTAAATTTTTTCTTAGGGTCAGAATATTTTTGTTTTATTTTTTTTTGTTCTATGTGCCACCCTCCAATGACCATCTACTTTTCTCTCCATCGTCTTTTCATTTTTCAAATAAATTTATGGTCTATGTTAATGAGGTGGCGCTTTGTTTTGACAAAGCTAGAAAACTAACTTCCCAAGAATCGTTTGTTTTAAGGTTGTGTGAATGTATCCTTGTTTTTTATTTTTTTATTTTTTTTTTGTTTCTTTTGCCATTCTCCCACCACCACGAACCAATAGCTTCTGAGTAGATTTTTTCTCGTGTTCGAGGTATAAAGGACACGGGGTGTCTCTCGCAAACCGCAAGATAAACGAGCCGAGTTGAAATGGGTTCTCCCGTAGACAGACATGCTTGGGATAGAATTTGTGGCTAAATAGGATCTACACATGAGGTGTTTAATTGGAAACTGGCGAGGAGGAGCCGAAAAGAGGGGGGGAAGTTCTTGGGCCAGCGGGTGGTCACCCCAAATGCTAGCCGATCCCTTTATTGCTCATTTTATTTCAGCACTATTTCATTTTTAATTCCGTCGACACCTCGATGGGGGTCGAAAAGCGGCGACAAAAGTTTGTCCAATAAATCCCGAGTTAGTCAATCCAATTTCGGGGTTAGTTAAACACCCGGGTCTTGGTTCTGTTTTTGGCTCTTTGTTCCTATCTCGAATACCTTGACTGGAAAATTCGAGTGAAAACTTCATTTCAAATAGAGTTTTACTACTTTTATTTGGTTACCTACAAAATGAAAAACAACAAACAACAAATAAATACACTTGAGGATTGAAATAAAAATAATATTATTAGTATATATTTTATATTATATTTCTAAACACATGTTCAACTAACTAATCAATAAAAAGACCGATTGAATCAATTATTGATTTATGTTCTGAATTCATTGTACCTTTCATTAAAAGATTGTAAGTTGTTTTTTTTTATATTACATACACATAATTGTGCCTAACTTCCAGGGGTTTGAGGCTAACTTAAAAGAAGTTCTTTGCTCTTCTTGATTAAATCTTTTTTTATAATCAAAGGTTAAGGTAAAAACATTAAAAACAAAACATTTCTTATTTTACAATTGGTCAGTTTAACTTTACTTTTTTTATTATAAATCTTTAATTTCATTTTCATTTAACTACAAGTCTAAAGACATAACAGTAACTTCAAATTAAAAAATATAAATAATTCTTAATATCTTGTTAGGGGATCTTTCGAAGTGACTTTTTCTAAATTAAAACCTTTAATACTAATCTTGAATCCTTAGATTTTTCTTCTTCATATTTTATTGATTGATTTAATTATTAAATACTGCAGCCAAGAACTTTCGAGTTCCGTGCAGCCACAGAGATAGAATCAATAAAATAATATTAAAATAAGAAAGAATCCTAGTAAATTTTTATTTTATATTTATTTATTATTATTAATTGTTTTCCTAAAAATTATTTGTGATGTATTTGTAAAAATTAAAGAAATAAAAAAATGATTAGAGTAACGTTTCAAAAAACTTAAAACAAAATAAATAAATAAATATTGAATTTAAATTTATACACTCGTTGAACTTTTAAAGTGATTTCATAATATAATTAATATTTAAAATTAGAGTAGACTATTATTTAAAGATCATAGGCATCACACACTTGTTAATTTTTACTATCTCGTAAGAGATAGTATTGCGATCACGAAAATTTTCGATGTTGAGATTTTGATGTTTTTATACGTTTTGAAGGTTCCTGAATCATTTTCACTAAGGTTGAGAATAATGTCTGTCTGTGTGTGTATGTGTGTGTGTATGTATGTAGACAAGATTACGCAAAAACGGTTTGAGCTAGAATGATGAAATTTGATACATGGATATTATTCAAAATTCATAGTTTTCTATCAACTTTTGAGAAATGTAGCTCAACCGGAAGAGGGTCATTACCTACAACGTTTTGATTTTTTTTCCTCTAAAGTGACCGTAAAAATAAAGATATATGTTTGATAATTTTTCACATGATTAATAATAGTATAAAACTGCTATATATAGAATTTCAGCTTGATTGAATCGCTGAAAGTACCAGAATTAATTTTTTAACACTGCAAATCTCACGCGCCAACACGTGACGTGGTGCCATCAATAAAAAGCCAAACATGCGCTGGTTTAATATTTATTATTTATAATTTATAATTAATTAAATTTAATTTAAATATAATATATTATGTTATTTAATCCAATTCAAATTGCGAGATAGTCGAGTGGAGACACTCCAGCTTATTTGTATTAAATTTTATATATTCAAATTTTCTCAATATATATATATATATATATATATATATATATATATATATATATAAAGTTAATATTCTTTATTTTAAATAAATTCACAAAAGAGAAATAAACTAGTAAAAAGAAAATTTATCAATAAATGTATTTGTTTATTTTTAAAGATTCAAAATTTGAAATATATAATTAGGTATTCAAACTCATTATTCTAGATATCATGATTTCTAATAAATGTTTATAATCTTTTTCCCTTATATAAAAAGATTTAATTTTACATAATAAATGATATATTACATTATTATTAATATTATTTGGAAATGGAAAAGAGCCTTCAGCACCAATACTCATAATTAAATTAGTTTACCACTTAATCCACTATGATTTATCTATAATCAATTTCAATAAATTAATAAATAATAATTTTTTTATTCATAATATTAAAAAATAACAATAAAATATTAAAATATTTTAATTTACGAATTAATTTCCAAATATTTTTAAATTTTTTGTAATATTAAATTGATATTAAAAAAAAAACGAGTTAAAAAATATAAAAATATAATAATATTTATAAAAAGATACAATAAAGATGTATAAACCATATAAAGATCTCACTGGATTTGGAGTAAAAAATAATCCTTATATTAGTACTATATATTAAATTCATAATAATAAAATAAATAATGTATATAAATATTAAATAATTTAATTTTTATCTTACCTTTAAAAAAATATATTTTTATTATATATTTTAGCTGAATTTATAATATTCTATTCTTCATTTAAAGAGCTCCCTCGCGGTTCCTGTATTTTATTCTTCAACTTCCTTTATTAGATTTCCTTTTTTTTTTTCTTTATTTAAATAGTTGAATTTTAATTAACATTATATATATATGTATATATAATAATAATTTTATACTAAAAAAGAATACAGGGATATTTTTCTAAGATTATCAATGAGTGATAAAAAAAACAAACTTGCTAGTATTTGTTTTTTAAATTGCCACTTAAATTGTGGAAATTATTTTTAAATATAAATGATAATAAGATTTTAATCTGAAACTTATTAGGAGACAATTTTATGTTTTTCTTTCTTTTTTTTTTTATTCTTTTTTGATTAAGATCATGTATTATAAATTTCTACCCGAAGATGGAAATGGGAATTTCCGAGTTCTTAAATAAAGGTAAACAATAATAAAACAAGAAGATAAGAGAGGGAGAGGGAGAGAAGATAGGGAGAAAGAGAGAGAAAAAAAATATACAGGGAAATTGAGTTGGTGGGGAAGAAGAATAAAAAAAAAAAAATTCAAATGAAGCAGGAATTCCTTGAGTGTGAAGCGAGGCGAGAGACCAAGGCCCCAGGGGCTCCGCCCCTGGCCCAATGATCTACACAGACAGGTGTCGAGTGGCCTACCTGGTCAATTATTTATCCGAGGTGCCCCCGGCTAACGAGGGATAGACAGGTCTCTCGGGGGTCGAAACCGGGTCCGACTTCTCTTCAACTACCCTCTCCTCTTATTCTCTCTTTCCTCCTGAAACTGCCGAAAAGCGAATTAAAAAAAAACACAAAATAAATCTGATGAGCGACTCGTTTATTGGATTTCTCTTAAATCGATCGACACGGAACCAAAAGAATCTAATATATATTTATGAACAGCTCACTCAATTTCCCTCGAAAGCACCTCCCCTTACTTTTTAATCAACAATTGGCCGTCCAAATTAAAGGTAGTAAAGGAAATATATTAAAACAGGGGCTCTGTTTATACCAGTAAGCAATTAAGAGTAAAGGGTATATTCTAGATAATATTTATCAAAGTTCTCGGGTGAATCCCCCATGCATTTCTCTTTAATCATATAGATATATTCTGAGAATGAAAAAACATGTACTCTACAATGAGAGTTAATAATTAACTATCATACACAAATATTATTAATATAATATTGAAGCTCTTTTAATTAAAGTAACGTTTCTCGATTTAATTTAATTTTATGGCTCGACTACACCTATTCATTGATAAATGCAATTGTATTGTTATTGAATTTGAAAATTCTATTCCCCCTACTGTACTACCTCTATCCAATTCCTATCTTCTTCCAATTTTCACACATTTTATGTATATCTACCGATGATTGCCCAATTGTTTTTCCTCTAAACCAATTTTCTACAAGCTGTTTCTCTTTCATACAAATTATGCTAATAAAAGGCATATAGATCAAACAGTTTCTCGTCATGAAATCTCCTCAATAACTCTGTGATCTCTTTTTTGAGTTATAAATTCCAAGAATTCTATTTGCAAATACCCTGGATCTATTAAATATAATATATATATATATATATATATATATATATGTTAATATTAAAGGAAGAATTTATTTATTTAAACCTTATATAGAGAGAAGAAGAGATTTAAATCGCTCTTTAAGAAAATATTTATTGTCATATTCCCTTATTAGCAATACATATATAGTCTTATAAGATATTTTTTTTTTAAATTAAATTCAAAAATGATTTATTCTTGATTTTTAATTACTTTTTAGATTAATATAATTTTTGTTTTTGTTTCAGGTAAGTGAAATTATTCATTTATTATCTTCCGTCATATATGGTATGTATAAAACCTTATTTTAAATATTATTATTATTTTATTGATGCTTCAAATACATCTTTGATTATTTAACTTTTGTTTAGTATTTATCTTGAATACTTCTAAATAATTAATATAAAGTTTAAAATAATTATTCCAAAAAATTGGTAGGTTTCCGATATATCCAATCTTCTGTTCTTCTGTTAAATGACACGATGACCAATGCATAACACAAAATCGAAATGTCAAAATATCTGTTAGAGGATTTACCTGGATTAAATAAATAAGGATAAGATTATCTTCTTTTAAAAGAAATTTGTTTCATAAGGATAAGTTTGAACATTCATTCTCTTAAATTGAAGATATTTTTAAAAAAATTTGTGTTAATCAATTTTTTTTTTTTGAAATTTGTTAGTTTTATAAAATCATGATAGGACCTAAAGGTTTTAGAAAAATAAATAAAAAAAAATTTAATTATTACACCTCATACATGACAATCATAATTATATTTTAAAAAAAATAATAAAAGTATAAATATTACTATGTCATTTAAACTTTAACTATTAAATTCTAAACAAATTTGACCTGAATTTAGAGAAAACTTCTGGCGTTCACAGTTTCAATTTACAAACTTAGAATACTAAATGGACTAAGATTTTCTAATCCTTCTAATTGCATGTCTAAGTAAGAAAGACTTAGAGATGTCTGGTTTATAAATTTTATAAATATAAATTATATTTTATGGAAAATATATTTGTGTCATTAATTATTATTTTAATTTTATATTATTTTCTTCATTTTTTTTACTATCTTGTCAGAGATAGTATTGCGATCACGAAAATTTTCGATGTCGAGATTTTGATGTTTTTATAGGTTTTGAAGGCCCCTGAGTCATTTTAACTAAGTAAGGTTGAAAAAAATGTCTGAATGTGTGTGTGTATGTAGACAAGATGACGCAAAAACGGTTTGAGCTAGAATAATGAAATTTAGTATACTGGCATTATTCAAAATACGTAGTTATCTATCAACTCTTGAGAAATCTAGCTCAACCGGAAGAGGGTCATTACCTACCACGTTTTGATTTTTTTTCCTCTAAACTTGACGTAAAAATAAAGATATATGTTTGATACTTTTTCACATGATTAAAGATTGTATAAAACTGCTATATATAGTATTTCAGCTTGATTGAATCGCTGAAAGTACCGGAATTAATTTTTTAAATTTTTTAACACGTTGGCTGCCAATTACGCGCTAGCACGTGATGTTATGTCATCAACAAAGAGCCATCAACACTGCTTTATGTGGTCAAGGAGATAATTTCAGTTAAAACTCAAAACATGAAACACATTTATATTTAGTTAAGATCAAATGTTGTTTTATTTGATTTAAAACACAAATTAACATTTGAAAAAATTTATTTTTGAAAATGTGATTATCTTTATTAAATAAAATTTTTATTTACACTATTTTTTTTTTTAATTTGATAAATTTCTAATTCCGAAAAGAAATATCCACCTTTGTGTATTTTTTTCCCCTATTTTTTTTTTACTGTTCTGAAAAAAAAATTTGAAGTTGATTTAGTATCATCACTTATATATATTTTTTAACTCTCATAAATCCACCCTTTTTATCCTGAGCTTCAATTCTTTTTTTTTCTTTTTTTTAATATATTTTCATTATTTGTACATATTTCTTTCCTTTCCATATATAATTAAAGGGTTCTAATAAAAAACCATTTCTCGCAAAGATATTTTGTTTTTTTTTTTTGTTAGTGACTCGAAAAGACTATAGAAAGATTAATTGTTTTTCAACAAGATAAGAGACTAAAATCAATTTCGTCTATTAGTATTTGCTTTAAGGATGTTGTTGATTTCCTAATAAGCATTCCTGTTGGGTTGTTTCCTCAAGGCAATCGGTGTTTGGTGTTATTATTAACTTTTTTCTATAAACTCCTTCCATATTTATGAACTGCCACTGAAAAAAGTTTGTTCAATCTTCGATGTGAATTATTTATTATAGTTTTATTTACACTTATCTATTCTATCCTCATTTTTCTCATCGTTTTTGTTTAGGAAATAAAAACCTCTACGATCGTTGTTTTTTGTGGTGTTTGATAGTGCCACAGGCTACTCACTATTTTGTTTTGTCTTTTTTTTTTCTTTTTTTAATTTTTTTTTTCCTGTTCTTTAAGCGGCTCTCGGGTTGCCAGCTGAGCGACTCTTTATATTGACTATCATCAGATAAGAAAACAACAGATCTAGCAGAGTTAAAGCAATTGGAGTGATGGGTTTTTGGGGGCGAAAAAAAAAAAATATTTTTCATATGGAGATAACGATAAATTGTCGGTAATGGGATTTGGTGTTTAGACGAAATCAAGCTTTACTGTTGTGACGAGTGCGGCGTTCGGTTGACCAAGGCGCGGATAATCTGGTGCACAAGTTGACTTTACGGCCACCTCGTAAAGGGAAACGATAGCGACGGAGGACTCGATATGGCTGTCAAGATGCCAGTCACACGAATACAAAAAAAAAAAAAAAACAACAAAAATAACCAACCAAGATCAAGACTTTGGCGTTCGCGCCTCTCTTCAGATGCTATCTTAATTTTATTACACAGTCATTCTCTGAGTGGGTTAAGTCACCCTTTCCCTTATCTTATTATTTTTTTCAATAACCAAATAAAAAATGTGCAAAATATATATCTACTATATCTATGGAGTAAATCCAAAACTTGCATGTTGAATATTTGTTTGATTTTTTTGAATTATGAACGAGGTCTGTTTAAAAGAAAAGGTGAACTTTGAATTTTCGCGGGCTGTGTACGATTATCGAAAAGTTTTTTTGTTATGTTGGTACACATATGTTGACATTATCAGCCATTTTGGAATAGTAGTTTGTTTTTGACAACTGAAAAGTTAGTCACGTTTTTATGTGTTCTTCAATTTTTTACTTAAAAAAATGGATCAAAGAATCTGTATTATATTTTGCGTTAAAAATGGAATCAAGTGCACCAACGCACTTAAAGTATTGACTGTGGCGAGTTCTTGTCTCAAAAAAATGTTTATAAGTGGTACAAGCGCTTTACAGAAGGCCGAGAAGATCACGCCAAATTCGATCAAATGTGGAGGTTTTGCTCACTTCTTTTCTTCGATTATAATGACGTACTGCATCATGAGTTCTTGCCAACAGGTCGTATTATTAATAAGGAATACTACAAGAAAGTTATGCAACGTTTACGTGAAGCAAATGATCGGAATTGTGGAAAAACCAATCATGGACTCTGCATCACGGTAATGCACCAGCTTACACATCATTGCTTGTTCATGATTTTTTTGGCTGAAAACAACACCGTAATCATGTCTCGTATTCACCAGATTTGGCTCCCTGTGATTTTTTCGTATTCCCAAAACTGAAGACACCAATGAAAAGTATTTTGCCAGATTGATTGATCAGATAAAGTAGGAATGGAAGGACGAGCTGATAGCCATACCGAAAAGCGTATTTCACAAGTGCCTCGACGATTGGAAGAAGCGTTGGGAAAGTGCATTATATCTGAGGGGAATTACTTTGAAGGGGACAAAATGGTTATTGATGAATAAATAAATACTTTTCGAAATAATTCAAAATTCACCTTTTCTTTTGAACAAACCTCGTTTATTAAAAGAACAAAAATTATTCCCTTCAAAATTGAATAATATCATCATTTAATTGTATTAAATAAGAAAAAAATATAGAGGATCCTTTTGAATATTGCATCGTTGCTTATATAATATATAATAAATTTCTACAATTAATAGTTACCCATGAGTAGTAAAAAATGTCACTCACAATTCTATATAATAACTGAGGTGAGATGAGATAAAATTTATTTTCATTTCATTGAAGTCGTTAAAAATCGACCTGACAACAACAACAATATTTTTTTCAATTTTCTGACATGAGATTTAACACATAAATTTTTTTGAAATATCGATTCTCTTTTACAATGAAATTAAATTTATGTTCTGGAATGATTATTATGATTATTATTATTTTTAATCCAATGACTATAACACTTTATGTTGTTTTTTTTATTAAATAAATTCAATCACACATTTTATAGGAAATTATAAAAAATAATAAAAAATCTATTGTTTTATTATCTATTAAAATAAATACTGAATCTAACTATTTAAATTTTTTGATTCATTATAATTAACTATATATAGTCGAGGAGGTAAAAGTTGGTGCATGAGGGGTGGCAGCTAGGAGAGGCGGGGCTACCCCCTCCTAGAGTGATTTTTCCTCGACCACAGTTTTCTACTCTCTCAAACTAAAATATGAAAAATTTGTTATGTGTAACAAACTAGCCTGGTGTGGTTTTGTAGGAATGGTAGGGGCAAGCGCGGGAACAACTGCTTGGCCGAAGGTGGGGTCGGCTCATGCACCAACTCTTACCTCCTCAAGTATAGAAGAGAATTATGTATTATATATTACTTCTTTATAAATCAAATATTATCTAATCTATTTTTTTGGCTTAACTATGTTCAAAAATATTTATTTATTTTTTTTTTGTCATTATTATTATTATTAGAAAGATAATTTAAAGAAAAATGAAATATTGTTTTATTTATAAATATATGAATAGAAAAAAATATAGAAATATATTATAGTGGTTGTCCAAGTCTTAGCCTCCTGTGGTGAAAGTGAAATGTATTTTTTTAAGCGATGCATTATGATAATTAAAGGACACTCTTGATTTGTTGAAAGATATCCATTGAAATATTGAATAGAAATAGGATAATTGATTTAAACGATGGATCCTAATACCTAGTGTATACCTCTTGTTTTTTTTATAATATAGGCTTCCTTTACCGCCTCGTAATTCATTGAAATAGTCTCAATTATATTAAATAATTGACCATTAAAATATCTGTCACTTAAAAAATTAATTAATTCAAAATGTTCGTTATTCCAATTGGTTAGTATTTCAAGCTTTGTTTGATCTTTGAACATGTTCCCTTTAAAGGAGACAAATATATTTTTTCTCTTTTTTTCTTTTTTCTGCTCTATTTGCATATAAGCCTTTTCTTTTAAAATTTATAAAAGGTAGAAAAGTACAATCAATCTTCTCCAAGGAAATCTTTTTAGATATCTCCTCACAATGGGGAAAATGTCATCTGAGTGACTGCAGAGAAGGGATTGCTTGTTGCGTTTGAAACAGTGAAACCTCATTGACTTATTCCAAAGAAAGGTTAATCTAATATCAGCTAAATTTAATTATAATTTTAAGTCTCTTCTGTTGACATTCTTCAAGATAGAAAGTAAAGCTGGTTACGACAAGTTCAACGAACTAAATTTAATCTTCTCAGATAAAATATTATATAGATCACTTGTGATAGGATCCCATCAATCTAGTAATATAAATTTATCAATATTCTCAATCATAAAAATAAATTTGATAGCTTCTTTGATCTCTTCTAACTTAAAACATCATAAGGAATACATTCATATTAAACTTTTTTTTTATTTATTTGAAAATTATTTCAGATTTGTTTTTTAATTTTCATAAATAAGTAAATAAGAGTTTTAAATTTATGTCTATATATATTACAATATAAAATATGGAAAGTGTACAATTGATTATCGAAATTTTTTTATGTTGGTACACATATGTTTCTTATATGTTGGCATTATCAGTCATTTTGGATTAGTAGTTTGTTTTTGACAACTGAAAAAGTTAGTCACCTTTTTGTGTGTTCTTCGATATAAATAATGAAATAAGATTTTTAAATTTAGGTCTATATATATATATATATATATTACATGTTGGTTTAGGTTTCCGTGAATGTTATTGTCATTATTATTATCAGATTTATCAGGGATATAATCACGTATTTTTGTGAGATTGTTTTCTCGACGTTTCGGCACCCATTTTGGCGCAATTTTCAAGAGATTATTTAGGTGGGAGTATTTTTGGGATTCTGGGTCTTAGTCTGTTTGACCAAGGGTTAATATCGGGATTTTGGGTTGATAGGTTGGGTGGTTTTGTACTCACTGCGTTGCTGTAGAGCTCCGAAGAATCCTGGGCAATCCTGAGACCAGCACACGTCCGCACTGGACAACAGCCCAAGGCCAACTAAGACCCAGAATCCCAAAAATACTCCCACCTAAATAATCTCTTGAAAATGGCGCCAAAATGGGTGCCGAAACGTCGAGAAAACAATCTCACAAAAATACGTGATTATATCCCTGATAAATCTGATAATAATAATATATATATATTACATTTATATAAAATATGTAAAGATTTTATCAAATACAATTTTAAATATTTTAGTCAAAAGATTTTTTAGGTTGTACTATCATTTTAATTATTTGTCATTGAATGTTGTTGAATGCTAAATACAATTTTTTTTTGTTTATTTATAATTAAAATGAAACAAACAACTGTAAAAAATTATTAAATTTATCAAATCTAATTAGAAATACTTCCACAAAAAGATTATTTCACATAAACGTAAACAAAAACTGATCGAAAACTTAAGTATTATTTTGTTGTTGCTTCATTAATGACTTGTTTTACTGATCACGTTACAAAAAAGTTCTTGAGACTCGGTATCTCTTTATAAGGAATCTTGTATATATACTAATAAATAATTTCTTTAATGTACGACATTAGCAACCTAAAACTAAGAGGTTTCCTTTAATGTCTTAAGAATTGACAAAATCAAAAGGTTAAGTCTATCAAGGAACGACTTCTAAGCCTTTGCTCTCGAAGGGAGGAAATTATAACTTTCACCATCCCTCTCTCATTTCAAACCATTTCAAAGTAAACGTTTTATATTTTCAAAGATTATAGTAGCAAATATTTATTTAGTAGAGGAAAGTAAAATAGAATCGTCGTATTCAACTGATTAATTGCTATTTGAATCATGGATAGTATCACGTAAATAATACGAAAAGTGGTAGGAGGGAGAGTAGCAGTGGTTGGATGATGGAAGGGGAGCGACATTTCCATAAGTGCATTTGAACACGTGTAATGGCCAAGCGACAGATTCGAAATGACCCGGAAAAACAAACATTTGTGTGATAATTTCTATTGTGCTGCGTGCAAAGTGTTGGGTTAAGCCAGGCTACACGATTAGTAAAAGTGATTTGTTCAAATGAAATGTCCCAAATGGTGTTCAGAAGACGACCATGAATCTCCCCAAACACACCGACACACAAACACGAACAACACCACCAAGTTAGTGAGAGGGCCACAAACAATTGTCACATCATAAAACAACCAGTCTCAGCAAATAAATGAGTTGGATTAGAAAATGATCGTTCAACAACAACAAAAAATTTTAAAATAATTGTTTTTCTATTCATTCATTTAATTTATAGTAGGTATATTTAAAAAGTTCTATTATATATTGAAATTAATTTATCATGAAAATCTACATATTTTTTTTCCTAGTCTATTCATTTTTATAATTATCATTGTCTATAATTTATTTATATTATTTAGTAAAACCTTGTACATATATTTTATTATAACTTTTTTATTAAATAAAAATTTTAATTATTTTCAATTATTTAATTTTCAATATATAATATACCTATTCTACTTGTATGTAATATGTATATAATTTTAAAAATAACTTGAATTTTGGCAAAAAAAAAAAAATTAACAACAAAATGACAGATTATTTCATTTAAAGCGATGTTTGATTGTTTTTATTTTGTTTAATACTAATATATATGTAGGGAATTTCGTTGTCTAGGGGTTGTTTAGCAAAAAATATCTGTTTTGTTTAAATGGTTGCAAAAATATCGTTTTATTGAATGAAGATGAACAAGATAAAAATACAGTGTAAAGATAAATGAAATCGTAACTTCTTCGTTTCTTGAATACTTCTTGCGATGTACAAAAGACTGAATAAACTCTTAACTGTAAACTGACTGAAATCTGACTATATACTAAACTCGAATCGTGCCGGTGTCCCTTTTAAAAGGAAGTCCAAACAGCTGGAACTCGGTTGCTATTGGTCGGTGGCGTGGAGTGGGAGAATGGCGGCGACGGTGATGGTAGCGCATGGTGGGGAGGCGGCGACGGCGTCTGAGGCGCTCGCTGCTTGGAGCGGCGTTGAGAGGAAGCACCAACTCCGATGATATTGTGGTTGAGAATGGCCGACATTGAGGCAGTAAGATGCGCCAGGCTTTTGATGATTCGGACGGTGATGAGCCAAAAGGCTCCATTCCCACATTCGGCCGTCCTGCGATGTATTCGGCCTCGAATACGTTAATCTTCTTTTCCTTATCTCTCCACTTCGCCTTCGTTTTTCGATATTTATCGATTTTTTTCTTCACGTAAAATAGTATATCTTGTGATTTGGATAAATCATTTATGCCTGTTTCTAAATTTAAATCCACATTAAAATCTTCATTTTCTTTATTTAAAACACTATCTTCAGTTTCAACTTTACTTGCAGTTTGTGTTTTATCATTATCGTTAGAACTTTCTTCTTTAATTTCGTCTAATTTTAAAAGGACATTTGCTAAATTTAATTTTGCTTCTTTATTTCCTTCATTTGCTTGTCTTTCATCAATCACTTTAGCCAATTCTAAAACTTTCCAGGCGAATTTTAAATTAGTAACGTCATCTTCTTCACTGTCTTTCTCACCATCTTCACTTTCAGGCATTGTTTCATCAAGATAAAAAATTTTATCATTGGGATCAATCTCTTCTTCACGAATTGTTTTATTTCGATCTTCTGAAGTGCTTTCATCCTTATCAACTTCCATTGATTCATCGTCATTAACTTTATCCTCTTCATTAACTTCACTTTCGGTCTTTTTTTCATTATCAGTCGTTAGAGATTCTTTATCTTCATTCTTTTCTTCTTTGACTTCCTCTTTTTCAGTCTCTCCTTTTTTATTAGATTCTTTCTTTTCAGTCTCTTCTTCTTTATCAGATTCTTTCTTATCAGTCTCTTCTATTTTCTCCGATTCTTTCTTTTGAGTTTTTTCTTTTTTATCAGATTCTTTCTTTTCAGTCTCTTCTTTTTTATTAGATTCTTTCTTTTCAGTCTCTTCTTTTTTATTAGATTCTTTCTTTTCAGTCCCTTCTTTTTTATTAGATTCTTCCTTTCCATTCTCTTCTTTTTTATCAGATTCTTTCTTATCAGTCTCTTCTTTTTTATTAGATTCTTTCTTTTCAGTCTCTTCTTTTTTATTAGATTCTTTCTTTTCAGTCTCTTCTTTTTTATTAGATTCTTTCTTTTCAGTCTCTTCTTTCTTATCAGTCTCTTCTTTTTCTTCTTCTTCATCATCTTCGTCCAGTGTACATAACCAAGATAGAATGTTACCTCTGATTAGTTCGTCGCTGTCTTGCCCAGGAAGATTGAGTATATTAGATGTTCGACGTAGTTGCTTACTGGTAAGTTTTTCCTTTAATTCTTCATTTTTCTTTTCGTATTCCTCCGAACCTTCAACAAAGTTGAACCCTTCAAAGTTGAGTAGGGTTTTTCTACTGAGGCGGCATGTTGCGTCACCCGTTATTATCGTTTTTAATCCTTTCAATTCATATGGTTTGGCCTCAATGATGTTTTTTGCGATTTTTGGAAAAAAATCCAATTTCAACATCTTAATATATTTTTATTTCTTTAATCTTTACTGTATTAAATCTTGTATTTTCTTTCTTGCTGATTATTCACAAAAAAAATCTTGAAAGTGAATAAGTTTTCAATCTTAAATCTTGAATCTTTTCCTTGACAATTATTCACAAAAATCTTGAGAGTAAATAAATCTTCAATCTTGAATCTTGTATCGTTTTCGTAAGAATTATTCACAAAAATCTTGAACGTGAATAAGACTTGAATCTTGAATCTTGTATCTTTGCTTGAAGATTATTCACATAAAATCTTGAGAGTGAACAAGTCTAGGAATCTTCTTTTGCCCGAACGATAAACGAGTTGTTTTCAATCACGGACTGAGCCTCCAATTTGTAGGGAATTTCGTTGTCTAGGGGTTGTTTAGCAAAAAATATCTGTTTTGTTTAAATGGTTGCAAAAATATCGTTTTATTGAATGAAGATGAACAAGATAAAAATACAGTGTAAAGATAAATGAAATCGTAACTTCTTCGTTTCTTGAATACTTCTTGCGATGTACAAAAGACTGAATAAACTCTTAACTGTAAACTGACTGAAATCTGACTATATACTAAACTCGAATCGTGCCGGTGTCCCTTTTAAAAGGAAGTCCAAACAGCTGGAACTCGGTTGCTATTGGTCGGTGGCGTGGAGTGGGAGAATGGCGGCGACGGTGATGGTAGCGCATGGTGGGGAGGCGGCGACGGCGTCTGAGGCGCTCGCTGCTTGGAGCGGCGTTGAGAGGAAGCACCAACTCCGATGATATTGTGGTTGAGAATGGCCGACATTGAGGCAGTAAGATGCGCCAGGCTTTTGATGATTCGGACGGTGATGAGCCAAAAGGCTCCATTCCCACATATATATATATATATATATATATATATAGACAACCATTTATTATAATTTAAATT
Source organism: Labia minor (assembly GCA_963082975.1). Classification (NCBI taxonomy): domain Eukaryota; kingdom Metazoa; phylum Arthropoda; class Insecta; order Dermaptera; family Spongiphoridae; genus Labia; species Labia minor. Next base: position 31,563,123 of record OY720349.1, read on the forward strand.
ATTATTCAAAAAAATTGAAAAAGAGATAAAGTTTCCATTCTAATGATTAGAACTCAATATACGATATTGTAAGTGTATATTTAAATTTTTTCTTCTACTACTTATATATAAAATTTTATGCATATATATAGGGGAGAGTTGCTGAAATCTTAAGGAAATTTCAATCAAATTCACATTATATAACTTATTTAAACAAATATTTAAGACAAACTATATAATCTTGGATAATAATTTTATTTATAATGACATATTAATTATATTTTCACTTTTTCTTGAAATACGTCAAAAGGTACGATTTTGGCAACAGGTATGATAAATCGTGCTGGGGTATCTCCAAAATCTCACCTATTTTTTAAGTAATTGAATAAAATAGATAAATAATAAGCAGGTCTCAATATATTACGTAAATAATTGATTTATTCAATATGAATTATTTCAGCAGTAATTATATATTAAATTGAATTTAATTAGGACATTTAGGACAATAGTAAATTTTATCACCAGCCAAGGCACCACCATAAGCCTCGTGCACCCATCTTTTACATTTTATGCATTGAATCATATTCTCAAGTCGAGATTCTTTGCATAATGTACAAAACCAGTCTTACTTCATCTACGGATACTGTGATACTGGGATATCTGGTGATGTAGATACCAGTACGATTTAGGAAATTTCACAGTGGTACGATTTAGGAAACATATATTAGCAATCTTTTGAAAATGTAAAAATAACGTAAAAAGTATGTATAAAATATACATAAAAATAATGCTAACAATTAATACAATAATGATAGTCATAAAAATATAGATATAAAAAGAAAATACTTACTATACGATTAATATAGCTAAATAAAATCAATAAAATTTTATAGTAAACCTACTTTCTTTTTAAGGATTCTATTTGATACAGATGTACCACCAGGTTCCCTTTGATTTTTTGCCTTTATATCAATATGATATTTTCTTCATCTATTTATAACTAAATGTCGCTAAATATCAGTAAATACAGAAAATTACACTAGGTACGATTTATGCAACCAGTCCGCATTAGGCAACTCTCCCCTATATATATATATATATATATATATAATAAAATTTATAATTTTTCCAATCCTCGGGAATATGATTTAAAAACTATAAAACAAATTTAAACTATTTACTGAAAAAAAAAGAATTTCATTTGTTTTTATAAATTTATTTTATAAATAAGAATTTAAGTACAAAGACGACTACGAGTCTTTTATTAATTCATTTATATCAATATTTAATGTTATTTTTTATTTAAGGGCGCACATTTCGATACCCGATGTCTATATTATAAAAGAAAATATTTATATAACGAATGAAATTTCAATCGTATCTATATAAACAATATGTGACGTATTACATTGTATCGTGTTATCTTTAAAAATTATATCATAAAATAAATATTCTCAAATTTTTTCTTTTAACAAAATAATACTACATATTGTACTTATTATTTATCATATATGTGTATAAGTCATAGATATTCAAACTACGGCTCGCGGGTCCGGCTCGTCCTCTAATTTTATCCAGCTCAGAGAAAATGTTTCTAAAAATATTGTTTTTATATATTACAAGTGATCAGGACCAGTTCTAGGGCTTTGAGCGCCCCGGGCAAAATCAAAATTTGACGCCCCTCATTTCAAAATAAATAAAAATAAACTTCTTAGTGATTAAAATCATTATGCATCATGTGATAAGAGCTATAAAAATCCTTAACTTTCATTATTTTTATCAGTAAATTTTTATGTTTGTCTATTATTTATTTTTAATTTACTTTTAGTTATTTTAAATTCTGACTATACAAATAGTTTTCTTATAAATAACCTTAAATTATTCAATCTGTTGACAATAATAAAATAACTATCGTTGTGACCTTTATTTGGTAGTATTTAAGAAAAAACAATTTATTTCAAACGATGAATTTTAATTAATAGAATGTAAAAAAATATTTTATTTTTTTAATGGCGCCCCTCAAAATTTTGCGCCCGGAAAGTCGTCGTGTTTTTTTTCGCCCCTTATCCGGCGCTGATACAACAAAAAAACGATTTTTAAAAATAATTTTATTTTCCCATTATACAATTCTAACTATATTTATTTAATCCTTATAGTATATTTGCTATGATTTGTTATAAAAAATAATTTAATAGTTTAAAGAAATTTTTTAATTCGCATATTTATGTGGCCCTTTGCACCTTTCAATGAGGAAAAAGTTTGAACACGTATGGTATAAGTTATTATTATACATTAATTATTCTATTACATTTTAGATATCTTATTTCAAATTCTATAGATAATGGATTTATATATAATACAATATATAAAGTAGTTAGTTGTTGATCTTTTTAGATTAAATATAGAAAAATTAAAATTTATTTGGATAGTGTAGATATAATATGTCCATTACTTTATTTTAATACAGCCAGCTTTTTTTTCATTGACGAATTTTGAGTTTGTCACGAGTCTCCCTTTGAAAATATTTTAAAATATGCAAAACGCAACATTTCTACTTGTTGCCTGTTTAATTAGTAAAATACACCGCTTCTCTCAATCTTATCTTCTTTTGGTATTCTATTTTAAAATGAAACCCCCCCTCGTTCTCAGAGCGATAAGAGACCCTGACCAGAAGGTTTTTATTAGGGTTATGTCGCCCTAAGCTTAAAATTAAATGCATCCCGAGTTCTCGATTTTCCATTGAAAAAAAACAAAAAAAAACTGAGTAGCGCTACCATTGCCCAGGAGATTATTGGAATTTATTAGGGACGGGTGTCGATGGCGACTGATCTTTTCAAAGATCGATTCAAGCTACTAATCGATTTCCTCGTGCTAATCGAGGGCAAATAATTTTTTGTGGCCCATGTTGGTACGTGCTTGGAGATGGGCCTGGCACGTGGGCACGTGCCGGTGCATGCGTAGGGCGCATGCGACCACCTCGCTCTGGTCCTGAGCACGTAGCCCCCAACACCCACTCGTCTCCCCCCCTTCCCAACCCTATAACCCATTACAAGCACAACCAGCCAGCCAGATTCTACCCAAATATACTAGAAACAATTACATTTTCATTAATCAACTAAACAATTGGAACTTTATTAAATAAATGTCATCTACGCCTTCAAGATTACTATTTTATAATTTCACATTCTATATTCACTGGTCAGATATTAATAATTTATAAAGAAAAAATAAATAAATATGTACTACAATTTAATTCAAGAATATTTGTGTCACAATCGAATTAATACTGTTTTTTACTATCTCGCCAGAGATAGTATTGCGATCACGAAAATTTTCGATGTTGAGATTTTGATGTTTATATACGTTTTGAAGGTTCCTGAATCATTTTCACTAAGGTTGAGAAAAATGTCTGTGTGTGTGTGTGTATGTATGTAGGCAAGATTACGCAAAAACGGTTTGAGCTAGAATGATGAAATTTGGTACATGGACATTATTCAAAATTCATAGTTTTCTATCAACTTTGAGAAATGTAGGTCAACCGGAAGAGGGTCATTATCTACAACGTTTTGATTATTTTTCCTCTAAAGTGACCGTAAAAATAAAAACATATGTTTGATAATTTTTCACATGCTTAATAATTGTATAAAACTGCTATATATAGAATTTCAGTTTGATTGAATCGCAGAAAGTACCAGAATTAATTTTTTAGCGCTGCAAATCTCACTCGCCAACACGTGCCATGGTGCCATCAATAAAAAGCCAAAGATGCGCTGGTTTAATATTTATTATTTATAATTTATAATTAATTAAATTTAATTTAAATATAATATATTATGTTATTTAATCCAATTCAAATTGCGAGATAGTCGAGTGGAGACACTCCAGCTAATTTTATTAATCCTATTAAACTAATTTAATCATATTACAAAACGAATTTATTATTTATAAAACATAGGATTCAGAATCCCTAGAAGAGGAAATTACAAAATTAAACCCTATAATTATTCAATTGAATGTAGTAAATAACTGCTGCAATTTGTTGAATATTTAACAAATATATATAAAAAAATTAAAATATAATTGATTAAAGAAAAAATCCTGACTTTTTGTACATCCTACGCAAGGACAGCGTCTACCAAATTAGTAAAAGCAGTAGTTTACGACTATTTTAGAGGACTAACAACTGTATGTTCGTAATAGTATAATGGGGCTGAGAACATATTTGAACGAAGAAAACAAGATTGTTGAAAATAAAGCATATTAAAAAAAAAATTCTTATTTTCCCTTCCATTTCGAAAACTTTTCAAATAACCCTCGTATTATAGAGTATAGATTAGAAAATAAATAATTAGTGATAATGTTTATATTTTATAGTTTCAATTATTTATTAATTAAATATCATCTCCAAATATTTAAGATATATTTAGAATTAAATTTTTTATTTATTTATTAAGCCGTAATTGATTTATTTACAATTATTACAATATATTACATTATATTTTCTTTTAAACCAGGCCCCTTAGGGCAAAGGCCTCTTCCAGCAGAATCCATGCTCTTCTTTGTCTTGCTACCCTGCTCCAATCTCTTCCTGCCACCTTGGAGATGTCGTCCGTCCATCTTTTTATTTGTCTTCCTCTTCTTCTTCTCTGTTAAATATTAATTAAATGTTAATTAAATTAAAAACATATAATTAAGATATGTATGAAAATAGGAGAATATATAAAATATATATTTAAATCTGATGCATTTTGAATGAAATATTAAAAACGATTCAAATATTTGTTTATTCTTTTGTTTAAAATCTCGATAGCAAATAATATCTTAAAATTAACTGAATCCTCTAACTTTCGTGCATAAGGACAAAACCTATCAAATCGATTATATCAATTAGGTGTTCTATGATCAGGAGAGCGGGCCCTATCAACCTTTACCTTGATTTTCTTGATCGGAGGCGCTACTTTTTATCACATAGCTTCCCACCTTTGATCCTGGAGGCTGGGTTGACTCCGTCCAAGTAGAGAAATTCCCTTACCAGACTCGGGACTTGATTCTGAGACCGGAAGAATGTGAGCCAACGATGTTGCCTTCCATCCTGTGGCGCCTTAAAATATAATTGATTATTCATTATAAATATAAAAAACACTACTATATAATAAAATAAATTTAGATCACAAAAAATAATATTTAAAAAATTACCATCATCTACTTAAGGATGTTAAGAAAAAAATAATAGAACGAAATAATAATATATAATTTATGATAATATCATAAGTTCGTTTTAAAAATATATTCTTATGGAAAAAGAGAAAAATATATATTATTAATAATTTTATTTTTCATACCTAACTAATAATTTCTTAAATTCTTTCCTATTACTATATTTTCATTCTTTAAATCTTGATAAATTCTTCTAATGATCGACATTTTAAATATTAATAGCCTTCTAAGAACTACTTATTATTGAACATAAGTTAATATTGTTTTTTTCCCTTTTTCAATTGACTTATGACTTTAATATTTTTCAAAATAAAGCATTCTATATTTATGATTATAGGTGTGTATATATTTATATTTTTAATCTTGTTGCTATCTTGTTCCCCTCTCATTTAATGAAAAGCATTTACTTGTGCAATAGATTTATAAATTACTTCAGGAATGGAATGGAAAACGGTTTCCCCCTTTTCATTCTAATTCTTTTAGATCGCTATCGAAGCGAAAACCATAATTGTTTGAAAATTATACCTCTTTTCGAAATTGCCAGGTTTTTAGGAAATTCAAACCCAAAGTTTCTTCGTATTTATATAAATGGGGTTGGAAATTATGATGAAACTTTTCAAAGCTATCCATCATTTCAGACGAAATTCTGCGCCTCTCCCCCCATTTATCTTCCTACCTCACCTTTTCCCCCTTTTTCATTCGAGTCCTATCTCTCTTCTTTTCCTCAAATTTTTCTTGATCTTTTCTTTCTTTCTTGGTCTTTTTAGTTGTAATCATAAAGCAATTTTTCATAATTGAAACTTTAATAAAAATCAATTCCTTTCCCAATTTTGAGTATTTCTTTTTATTAACGTTAGGATCTTTTTTCTTTTTTTTTAATGATGATATATAAAATATACCTACTTTGTACTATTTATAAATATTATATACAATAATTATTTAGAATAATAGACTTGTGGAACGGATTTTTTTTTTCAAATCATTAGGATTAATTTACCTGAAAAATATATTCTTAAAACTCCCAAATGTTTTAATACAAGAGATGTTATTTTATTAAATATAATTTTACAGAATCTTTAAATTTAATATCTTAGAAATTAGCTAATTTGAGTAATGGTTAAAATATCTACATCACCTGCCTTCATGTGACATCATTTATTCGCTTACATGATGAAATCATGTAATTTTCCTTCATTTCTCAGGTTTATCAAATAAACCGAACAGTCTTCCAAAACAAAAAACAATTGCTAATTAAGTAAATGAGTACCAAAAATTAATTATTTAAACATTACAATTTTTACACTATTTTAACATTTTGATAAATGTAATTTTACACTTAAAAAATTGTCGGAAATTCACCTCTAGTTTTCGTCATTTACTACATTTCTCGCTATTTGTAAAATCAAGTTGATTCTTGAAAAGAGTCATTGACTCATGGTTTTTTTAAGGTAAATGAACATCCAATAGTAGTTCGATAGATTTTCTTTGACTATTCTTTTTTTCTATTGTCTATTTTATACTGTACAGTACTTTACTCCTTTACATTTACCTAAATTTCTTTCGACAAACTAAATCAATTGTACTTCAAGTTTATTTTGCAAAAAATGTAATGTGGGACAGAAAGAACATTACTTCGACTTTTCATTCTCTTCATGGTGAAAATACCTATATAGTTGAGTGATATTAGGTGATTTGTGGAACGGATTACTTGGTTTTTTGTTATTTCTTATATGAAAATTCAATTCGCTTGTCTTTTTTGAACGGATTAACGACGGCATCCGAGTATCGGCTGTATCTCCGAATGAAATCTTCATTATTTGTTAAAAAAAATTTCGAAAATCCATTTGTTTTAACTGATGAATTTTTTTTCAAATCATTAGGATTAATTTACCTGGAAAAATATATTCTTAAAACTCCCAAATGTTTTATTACAAGAGATGTTATTTTATTTTATATAATTTGTACAGAATCTTTAACAAAATATTAAATAAATGTATTTTTTACCACAATAATTGATGGAATGTTTAGAATTCAATTACAATGTACATATATTAAATTATATACATACAATAAACTAAATTTCATCCATTCTTAAGCCAATTAAAAAAATTAAATTTTATTCTAGTAAAATAAAAAATTTCGAGTGACTCCACTCGACCATCTCGCAAATTTGAATTGGATTAATTAATTAATTAATTAAAACATTTAATATTGTTATTAAAAAATTTAATATTGTTATTAAATTAATTTATTAACATTTATTAAATTTAAATTTAAAACTACCTTCATTTTTAAGACAAAATTTAAAAAATTGATTCAGGTACTTTCAGCAATTCAATCAAGCTGAAATTCTATATATAGCAGTTTTATACAATTTTTAATAATATGAAAAACTATCAAACATATACGAGGGTGGTCTGAAAAGTTTCCGACCTGACCAAGAAAAACGATGTTTTTCAATTTTTTGTTTGTTTTATTTCTCAAAATTCAAGATAGCTGAGACCTGTATGATGTCAGCTGAACGTGTGCAAAATATTTTGCAAAACCATTTGAATATGGAAAGCTGTGTTTAACGTGGGTGTCGCATTTCCTCACGTTAGACCAAAAATTGCTTCGAAAAACCATTTCAAACGACAATTTGGCGCTGTAAGCGTAATCCAAACGAATTTTTGCGTCGATTCATAACTGTTGATGAGACTTAAATTAAATTAAATCAAATTTAATTAATTAATTAAATAATTTATTAATTAATTAAATTAATTAGAACACCGTTATGAGAAATGTATCAGTGTTGATGGAGATTATGTTGAAAAATATAGCAAAAATAAAATTGAACAACACCGTTTTTCTTGGTCAGGTCGGAAACTTTTCAGACCACCCTCCTATTTTATATCTTTATTTTTACGGTCAGTTTAGAGGAAAAAAATGGGTAATGATCCACTTCCGAATGAGCTACATTTCTCAAAAGCTGATAGAAAAACTACGAATTTTGAATAATACCCGTGTACCAAATTTCATTATTCTAGCTCAAACGGTTTTTGCGTAATCTTTTCTACACACACAGAGACATTTTTCTCAACCTTAGTGAAAATGATTCAGGAACATTCAAAACGTATAAAAACATCAAAATCTCGACATCGAAAATTTTCATGATCGCAATACTATCTCTGGCGAGATAGTAAAAATGAAAGGCCAGAAGCAAGGAAAAAATCAATATTTTTCTCAAACAAGATCATTTCAATATTTCTCAACACCTTTTATTTCTTTTTCTAATAATACATTTCATTAAACATTCATTCTTCAGAGTGTAAAATCAATTGTCTATTCTGGATCTAATCAGGTTTTGATTAATTGATCGGTTGAAATGTGATTTTTTCAATCAAGCATTCATTGATCCTGTCACAATGAGCTTCTAATTGGAAAGACATTCTTGAAAAGATTCTGCGAGGTTGCTTTGTTCTCTTTCAAATAAAAACAGTCAAGGCATATTGCAGTTGACCTCTTTTCATTTCTCTCCTTTCTCGTGTATGCTCGTCTGGATTTTATCTAAACTAGAATTTTCCAATCGGATCAGAGTATTTCTTATCTTAACGTTTAAATTACATTTCGTTTAATTGTTACTCGTAATTTTATTCTTTTTAATTATTTTCTTCACATTTTATATATACCTATATAATAATATAAAATTTCAATTATAAAAAAATTTACAATTTTCTTGGATTAGGTAACCATCCAGTTCTATTGAATCTTTTTAATCTCCTGAATATCGAGAATATTTTATTAATGCATTTCTAGTGAGTTCGTTGTTTTCTGCTAAATATTCTTTATAAAGCTATCCCCGCTCATCCACACAGACGTGTGTGTAGAAAAGATTACGCAAAAACGGTTTGAGCTAGAATAATGAAATTTAGTACACGGACATTATTCAAAATTCGTAGTTTTCTATCAACTTTTGAGAAATGTAGAGGGTCATTACCTACTCCTTTTTCATTTTTTTCCTCTAAAATGACTGTAAAAATAAAGATATATGTTTGATAGTTCTTCATATGATTAAAAATTGTATAAAACTGCTATATATAGAATTTCATCTTGATTGAATAGCTGAAAGTACCGGAATTAATTTTTTAACACGACTGTAAATCACGCGCCAGCACGTTTAATTGAAATATAATGTATGTGTTAATTAATCCAAATCAAATTTGCGAGATAGTCGAGTGGAGCCACTCTAGTTAATTTTAAATTTAAATTATATGATGATGATTCAAATGATTTCTTTTAAAGTTGTTTTAAATATTATCTACAATTTATTTAATTAATTTAAATAATTACAAGAATTATTCGTTAATGTAAACACTTAATATTTTAATTTTGTTGTCTTTACATTTCAATATAATTTTATAAATTTGAATATTAATGAATTGAGAACGGACTGATCAATGAATAATCGAATTTGAAAGAAAAAATGATGAATAGTGACAAACCATAGAATTCATATATATTAGATTTATTCTCAAATTATGTCATTTCTTAATATTATACCAGTATAAAATAAATTATTAAAATAAATGTTTTTCTAAAATTATATTATATTAAGAAATAATTTATATAAAACGAAAATTTTTAGAAAACAAAATTCTATTATTAATTACTCTAATAAATTGTAAATATTTTAGATTCCTTTATAAAACTAACGTGAGTTAAAAATTATTATATAATAATAATAATATTTTGTTATAGTTTTTTTTTTTTAATTAATAAATAAATTTAAAATAAAACATATTTTATAGCAACAAAAATAATAATTTGTTTTTTTTAAATATAAATTTCATTTACATTTTTTTCATCTGAAAATAGCTTTTGGGTACTTTTATGCAAAGTAAAAAAAAACATTTGAAATTAAAAAAATCAACCTATCTTTGAACTTTTAGTCTTAAAGCTGTCAAAGGTGAATGAAATTTCAAATGAAAAATAAAAAAATAAATAAAATAATTTTCAATTTTATATTGCTTTATACAACACAAATATTGGGGAAAATATCCCATACCTGATAGCATTTTCCAATCTTTCATTTCTTTTTCTTTCGTCGTACTTTCTTTGTTGTTGGTACAATATCTTTGGAGGGTGTGATTTTGAAAGTTTATATATAACAGCTATTTATTTTATAAAAATTCAAAAAAAAAAATAATTAAAAGTATGATTATTTGAATTCTATCTTTGATTAAATTTTAAATTTCATAAAACCAAATTTTTACATTATTTGTTTTTTTTTTTGTTTTTTTTTTGACAAATATGTAGTTATAATTACTTTGTCATCATCTTAATTATTCTCTATCAAGATTGTATTTCTTTAATAATTGTATTATATTTGTAATTAGATTATAGAAAAAAATAATTAATAATTCTTTAACTTTTATTATCTGTAAATAAATCAATAACTTCAATTTATATATTTAAAATTTAAAGATAATTAATAAGAGCTCATTGAGTTTTAATTAATTTTTCAAGCATTTGTTTTATTATTAGTTTTTTTTTAATTTTCTGCTGAATGCCAACCCTTGAAACTCAAATATCAATTATTAACAAATATTTGTTTTTTTTAATATAAAAATTGATTATTAAATATTAATTTATTATGTATTGTGTTTATGAAATTGGCAAGCTTCATGATGTGTATCAAATACATCTAAAATATTTGGATATTTCTTTATGTTTTAAGATTGTAATCTAATAAAATTAAGTATGATCCTTGAATGTGTATCTGAATGCAAGATTGTACGACATAAAGTTCAAACTAAAAAGTCCAAACCAAAAAGTACAAAATAATTTTATTTTAAAAATTTAATTCAAAATTTCGGAACATTAAAAGTTCATTTTATATGTCATTAGCGCTATGCAAGTTATGACCTATCGCTTTAATATATTCATATTCTCGATAAAGTGGAGAAAATACTTAAGTAATATTTTAAATTTTCGCTAAAAGAAAATAAACCGAACTGCAAACCGAAAAAGTGGAGAAATGACATTAGTATGAATTTAACTTTCTCTAAAAGAAAATAAACAGAACTGCAAACCGAAAAAGTGTTGAAATGACTTAAGTAATATCTTAACTTCTTATAATTACCGACCGGCGATAGTAAGGGAGGTATTGTTTTCACACCAAATTTCACATGTGGAGATTTTTACATATCTCCACGAATCATGAATTTTCTTAACAGAAAAAAGTATTTTTAGCATGATGTCTGTCCGTCCGTCCGTCCGTCCGTATAGATGTGTACAGCCTGAACAGATTTTGATGAAATTTGGTATATTTACTTAATGCATCAGTGGGATGAATTGATCAACTTTTGGTACAAATCCGGAAACCGGAAGTGGTAGTATTAACGATCGACGATAGGAAGGGAAGGGTTATTTTCATACCAAATTTCACATGAGGAGATTTTTTACATATCATCACGAATCATTCACTTTGCATTGGTTTTATACTCGAGAAAAATCATCTTTATTAGTTTTTTCTTAATTAAAATTATATGACGTCATCCAGCCATTCATGACGGTTCGGACCTGGCCACAGGTCAACTTATTTTTTTTAGATATTTTTAAATAGTTTAAATAGTTCTAAAAATAATAGATTTTCTAAAAATATTTTTGGATCTTATAGATTTGGACTTTTCGGTTTGGACTTTATATCCTCCTACCCATGCAATGCAAACATGAATGTGCATGTTGCATGATCCACTACTTGTCTACACAATCCAAAATTTAAACCAATTTATCCAGGATTCATCCGATTATTTATTAGTTGGTATTGGTATTACATGTGACAACCTCTGCAACATTTGACATTTATTAAGTGTCATCACTTTTGATCACCATCATCGATATCAGACCCAAACATTCCTTTAATTATTCTTAATAATGGCAGGCAGCTTGCAAGTTAACCGCCAGTCTTGTTAATCTAATTTGTACATTTCACTCGGCGTTACACAGATTCAATTAAAACAGTATCTTTCGCATTTTTTCCTCTTCAGGCACTCGTTCACCTTCATCCCTCTCTTCCTTCCAAACCCGCCACCTCCTTCTCAACTCTCTTTATTTCGTTCGTTGTTTCTTTTTCGCTAGGTCTTCTCTAAAAGGTTGAATTTATGAAGATTTCTCGCATGATATCACACTTTGATCCTTGTATTCATCCAGTTGAAATTTAAATAAAATTTTTCAATTTGTTTAAAATAAAAGAATAGAATAGATTTGAAAAGTATAATGATGCATTTCTTAATAAATGGAATAAAAAGAAAGAATAATCTTGTTTTATTTTATTTTTTTTTTTTTAATCAAAACAAATTAATAATTTTTTTTTTTATTATAAAATAAAACAACCACAAAAATATTAATTTTATTTTGTATTTATTTAATTTCAATGAATCAAATGGACATTTAACAAAATTGTAAATTATATATATATCATATTAACCATATTTATGTTTAACGACTGAAACATATCCCAGGGGAACTCATAATGCATATAAATGAAATTTAAACAAAGCAAAATTGTAAGATAATATTATAATAGAAACCCATTTATTTATATTTCATTTTCTAAACAATATGACCCAGCAAACAAATTCTAACTATTTATTAGAATAGAAACAAGGGTTTAAAATCAAAATGAAGGTTCTTGATAGAAAAGCATATGGAGAGTTTTATCTCCTCTATTTACTTAATGCTAATTCAAATGATTTTCAAGGAGACTTTCAATTAATTAATTCAAAAGTACTAAAGCAAATATCACGCTTATTAAAATAGTACGTATAGTATAAAAAAAATTGAAAAAATAAATTAAATATTGTTTTTTCTTTTAAATGGAATTAAATATTTATAAATTATTTAAAATATATTTTGAAAATTTTAAATTTATAATCAATTTGAATTTATTACTCATATTTTATACAAAGGTTGTATGTATAACAATATTTGTATCATGTATATTTTATAAAACATAATGTAACCTGTTTATTTTGTCCTTTTGAATACTAACATTTAACTTTGGTAAATATAACTTTAATATTGAGGTTTTAATTAAAAAAAAATAATATTAATAATATTAATAAAACTAATCACCAGATATTCAATAAAATTGTTTTAATTTAATAATTTTTTTTTCTCTTATTCTGTTTCTCTAAATATCCATTCATTTCAATTGTTTTTTTCAATGTTTATATATATATTGTAAAATTATTTGCTTTAATTGAAAAACCCACGTTATAATTAATTAAATTTTATTAAAAATGTATAAATATATATATATATATACTTATATTTAATGAATTTAAAAAAAAATGATAAATATTATTTTATTATATATAAAAACATCATTTGGTATATATTTATATAGATATAGTATAAGGACTATTGGAAATATCAATAGCGATTTTTTTTTATTGAATTATCCTCTATAAAAAAATAAAATATTAATTAATTTTCCATGTTAAAATAAAAATTAATAAAAGTTAAATAAATAATCTGAAATTTTATTTTATTTGAATGTTTTGTTTTTAAATTTAAAAAAGGAAGGGGGGGGGTGATGGGAATTGGTTTCTATGGTGAGTTTCTGGTGAACAAAACAATTCACCGTAGCATTTTCTTGATTCCCTTCTTGACCCTCCCACTTGCCTCACTCACGCTGGAGGGGTTGAATGCATCTGTCCAAGTGCATTGTTAACGTGCAAGTGGCCCGCGGCCGGGTGGGTACACCCCCGACGGAGGGGATTGGCGCCCTCCGGAGCAACACGTAGCCCGGCGGCTGGATCGATGCCTCCCCGTTGCGGCATACAGGATACAGGTGAGCCTTCTACGCACATGCGCACCGGCGCAGCGCGGGTCAAAGGTTATGGCCAGGCTGGACCACGTCAACAACAGTCTCAAGTCGTCGTAACCTTCGTACCAACCCCTTTCTTAACCTTTGTGGGCGTCTTCGGCGCATGACACTCCCCTCCGTCTGTATTTTTATAGTCCAAGACGCAAGCACAGATATGCAGGCATCGGACGGTCCCCCTCAACCAACTGTGGCTCCCATGGAGACTCCAACATGTGCTTGGCAATTGCCGATTTGAAAATAACAGTACTCAACAATATCCATCGAGTAGATACACTTTTAAAAGATCAGAGCTTTTAGTCACAATTTTAATACATATCTTCAGAAATGTATTAGGAACAAAAAATAAGTTGTGTTAATGGTATCATTCCTAACATTTGTTTGTTTAAGAGGTGATTTATTATTGATTAAATATTGATTTCACATCTACGATGGTGTAATTTGTTAGTTTAGTGTTAAAGAAATATGTATTTAAAGAAATAATAATTTTTGTTTCTTAAGCAATTGTTGTTATGAATTTTAGAAAAATCTGGAGTGTCTCCACTCGACTATCTCGCAAATTTGAATTGGATTAATTAACATATATTATATTTAAATTAAATTTAAATAATTATAAATTAAAATTAATATATATATATATATATTAAAACAGGCTCTTTGTTTATGGTACCAAGTCCGTGCTGGCGCGTGATTTACATTCGTGTTAAAAAATTAATTCCGGTACTTTCAGCTATTCAATCAAGCTGAAATTCTATATATAGCAGTTTTATACAATTTTTAATCATATGAAGAACTATCAAACATATATCTTTATTTTTACACTCAGTTTAGAGGAAAAAAAATGAAAAAGGGGTAGGTAATGACCCTCTACATTTCTCAAAAGTTGATAGAAAACTACGAATTTTGAATAATGCCGGTATACCAAATTTCATTATTCTAGCTCAAACCGTTTTTGCGTAATCTTGTCTACATAAATACACACACACACAAACCTATCAACCTTACATTAGTGAAAATGACTTAAGGACCTTCAAAACGTATACAAACATCAAAATCTAGAAAAGATAGTAAAAATATTATTTTATATATAATCGTAAATGTCTGTTTATTTGTTAGAATAAAATAAAATAGGTATTTCTATTGATGAAATTTCATTATACTTATCAATTTAATAAATAATGGTTTTGACATTTATCCATTTGGTATTATTTTACTAATTATTATTTTGACATGCAATTCTCAAAACAAATTAAATGTGCTAATTTTGATGTCATTGACAAAGAAAGACCTGTAGTCTTGCCAACACTCCGCTACACGTTACAAGAGCTGTTAAATATACTTTGTTGCAGTTTGAATGGGAATGGGAATGGAAGTTCTGCTGCAACCACAGTTTCTAATTTTGAATAAGCTGGAGTGTCTCCACTCGACTATCTCGCAATTTGAATTGGATTAAATAACATAATATATTATATTTAAATTAAATTTAATTAATTATAAATTATAAATAATAAATATTAAACCAGCGCATGTTAGGTTTTTTATTGATGGCACCATGGCACGTGTTGGCGCGTGAGATTTTCAGTGTTAAAAAATTAATTCTGGTACTTTCAGCGATTCAATCAAGCTGAAATTCTATATATAGCAGTTTTATACAATTATTAATCATGTGAAAAATTATCAAACATATATCTTTATTTTTACGGTCACTTTAGAGGAAAAAAAATCAAAACGTTGTAGGTAATGACCCTCTTCCGGTTGAGCTACATTTCTCAAAAGTTGATAGAAAACTATGAATTTTGAATAATGCTCATGTACCAAATTGCATCATTCTAGCTCAAACCGTTTTTGCGTAATCTTGCCTACATACATACACACATACACACACACACACACACACACACAGACATTTTTCTCAACCTTAGTGAAAATGATTCAGGAACCTTCAAAACGTATAAAAACATCAAAATCTCAACATCGAAAATTTTCGTGATCGCAATACTATCTCTTACGAGATAGTAAAAAGTATGAAAATGATCGATTGACAAAGTGGTAGAAAATGGTGGGACATATTTTAATTAATACATATCATACCAATTTTTTTCTTAATAAAAACATTGGGTTTATGACTTTAAACATGAATATTCTTAAAGGGATTTCGAATGAAATCTAATTACATTGATTAAAAAAATTTTGATCATTAATTTTTATTTATTTAATTTATTGTGATATATCAATGGTTTAACCCATATCAGATAACATTTTTCAATTTTTTATAGTAAAATTTATATCTTCTTCATTGAATCTTTAAAAAAAAAAATTATAATTACTTATTTTAAAATATTTTCTCTTTAATTAATTATATATTTATGTAACAAGTAATTATTAATTTTGATCCATAAAATTAATATAAATTGAAAATTTACCTCCTAATAAATTATTAAATGAATCTCTCTCTATTTGACTATTTTACAATGTAAAATAATTTCACTATAACACTACATGAAAACGTACGAAATTATTATATATACCTCATTTAATTTTACCATTAATGAATGTTGTTAAAGATGACACTAATTTATACTTTATTATGTTGATTTGTTATCTTCTGTTTTGTTATTCATTTCATTTTCAACTGATAATGTTTAAAAGCAATTAAATTGATAGTAACGACCTATAGATTCATTCCAGTGATCTAATATATACTTAGAAAGGTATTCATTTGAATATATTTCTAAAAGAGGATCAAATTATTTAGAGATATTAAGAGAAATTGCCTTTAATAAGATATCTGTAAGTTGATACTAAGGTGGTTCGTTATTGATTGAGATCAAAAATGCTACATATATTTATCATTTTTTATTCAAACTTATAAAACAAAAGGTATCAAATATTTTTCTGTTTATATACATGTAATTGATAATAAATCAGTAATTATTTTTACATTCATAGTTTATAGGTTAAAAAACCTAAAAATATAAATTTTCCTAATTAAACTCTTTTAACCATGTAAAAATTATTATTAGTCTTAACATACAAAACGTAGAATTTGAAATGTAGAGAAATATAAATACTTAGGTTCTTATAAACTTAAACTTGAAATGAATTTTCCCTAAAACACGCATATTCATTCATTGGATTCTTTCCATTGCCCACCCACACTTTTTGCCACCCATTCACTACCATTCCAATTATCGTATTTTACATTTTGTAATTTGATGAAATTCAATTTAATTAATTATGATTATTAAAATTATTATAAATATATCAAATTATAGAGTTATAGATAATGAATTTAATCATCATAAATAAACACTCATTTTATTTCAATCCAATGTTTTTAATGCGTATTTATGAAAATTTAACATATTATAATAAATTTTTTACTTAACAATATGTAAAATAATTGAAAATGGAAGCTCAATAAATCGACAATTTTTTTATCTGTAATAATAAATAATAATAACAATTATATAAATAACAATAGGAAGTTTTTGTCAGACAATATCATTAGTTAGTTATGGAGGGAATGGAGAGAAATTAGAAATTGGATGAATGAAGCTCAGAATGTGTTTTTGTCTCATTTTCAGTGAAAATCTTTCGAGTTCAATAACACTTCAAAAGATACATGATAGATTCTTATAAATAGGCATTTTTCTTCTTCTTCTTAAGGTGCCATCTCCCTTTCGGAGTTTGGCTATCATCATGACTAGGATAGCTTTAGAAGCTGTCCAGCTGTGATGATTTTTCTTGGGAATGTTAATGCGGTGGTTTCCCGTTGCCTTCCGCATGTATAGAACCAGGAACTGACAGTTCCTGGAGCCGGAGGCAGCTGATGTTAAATTAAATTTTATTAGAAAAATTTATTCTTAGTTGGAATCGAAAGCCGACTTCTTGTGTAGAAAATTGCTACGCTACACTCTCGGCTAGCTGTCTCCTCAGGCATTTTTAGTTAAATTAATTATATACATTTTCAAATAAACTTTATTATCTTTATTTATAATATTCATACCTATATTTTAGTTTTATTCATTCGACTGCTCACCATACTGTATGCTACTCTCTAACCTGTGATATAAACTTTTTTTCTAACTACTAACTTTAATTATTAATTATTAATTATTGATTTTACTATTATTTTTATATATTAACAAATATTAATTATAAAAAAAATATAATATAGATATTTTCTTTTTCTTTTTCTTTAATATATATTAAATATATAAAAATAATTATTGAAATGATTTTTATTAAAAGACCACATAATTGTATAATTTATTTATTGGGATAAATAAACGTTTCGACTGCTTATTCTGCAGTCATTATCAAGCAGTTTTAATAAATACATTAATAAATAATTAAATTAAATTATTTTTACATTGGCAAAGAATCAATTAAAAATGAATATTTAATGAATAAATTGCACATTGTATTTTCCCTCTCTCTTCATTATGTTACAGTGCATCATTACATTTCCTTACCTTTAACGTTACCTTAGCGTGTCGTGATCGTTTAAATGTTAATTAAAATGGAATGTTCGTCGATAGTTGTCGATCTTTCTAAAATGGTTTTTGTTTGTCGTATGTTGGCGAATTATTACTTAAACCAATGGCTAAAAACAATAAAGCCGAGTTGGGTTGAAATTTCGGAATGGCGGCGTTAGTAGTTGCGTGGAAGGGCGGACTCGATCGGCGACGCAAACACTAGCAAATGTTTACCAATTACTCTCTACGGGTTGTCTTAACAAACTTTGTTGTTTCGCTGAAATTGTCTCTGCTGGGATGATGTTGACTCTCCAAAGCGATTGAATTACATTACAAGAGTGTGAAAGCGACAAACGAGCCATTTGCAAAAATATTTATCTCATTCATTCTCACATAAACAAATAAATATAAGTTTTAAGTTGCAGACGCCATCACTAGAAACTAAATAACCCTTCCGCACTTTTACATTTATATTACTTCATTTTAATTCAATTCCAAAATTATTTATGTCGATAGTTTATTCAAAAAAACTTTCATTGTATTCAATTAATATAAATTTAATTTAAATATATTTTAAAATGTTGAAATAAAAACAATATTAACAATTGTTTCATCTACAATTGATATTTTGGCCAAAGCAGATCTAAAACTGATCATTAAAAATTAATTATTTTTTTATTATACAGTGTAAGTAAATTATTAAAATTACTTAAAAATGTTAATTTATAATTATATATATATATATAGGAAAGAACAACATCTATTTTAAGTTAAAACTTAATCGGTGTAGAGGTATTGTATAATCAATACAACGGATTCTTTCAACCTTGGTCGGAGGCTGCTACTTTTTATTTCTAATATCTGGACCTTGTTCTCATAGATCCCAGCTAGAGAGGAATTACCTTGCCCAGGCCCTGGAACTTAAACTTAGGACCACCTGATGATAAAATGTTGACATATTTCGTGGCTTCTTTCGTTTTCATAATTTAGTCTTAGTAATTAAAACAATTCTAAAAGGATAGGGGAGGAATCAATAAAATTTAAAACATTTTAGAAGTTAAATAAATAAAAATAATAAAACAAATATCACAAAAAGTTAAGATTAATAAAGGAGGGAAAAAAAATATAAAATAATTTCATTTAAAAAATTTATTTGACTTAATGTGTAAACAAAATTTGATTATTCTAACAGATTCCCTGATAAACATTATTTTTAATTTTGTTTTTAATGCATTTCTAATTTGTTTAAATAAATAAATATATATATATATATTATTTTTTGTTTATTTTTTATTTTAAATTCAACATCATATATTTGAAAACAAACATTTATTTGATGTATTATATAGTACGTGTGTTTTCGCACCCTTGAAAAAATTATTCATTATATTATATATAAAGCAAAGAATAAGAAAGGCTCATTCTTATTTAAAGTTGAATAGCGCACACACAGAGCCTGTTCTACTTTAGATTTTGCAGGCATAATAAGTTATTGTCGGCTTTAGAAATTTCTTTAATATAGCAGCACAACATGAACGGGCCAAATTGTGGTGCGATGATCAATTCTCGCCGTATCCGGCGTCCGTGGATCCTCAACTCCCGTCTTTCTCAGTTCTTTTCATTCGGCTTGCTTGAATGGGCTGCTGAGTGAAACCGCATGAAAACATTGTGTAATTAATTCAATTAAAACGGGTTTCATTATACGCATCCTCCACAGACATCCTATAGATAGTGCCAATGGGGATGAGGTGGCAATGGAAGAAGAAGGGGTTGTGATGCCTTTATACATTAAATAGGAATTGCGATCCGTCAGTGAAGTAGAAACTGAAAGAAATTCTCCTTTCTGTTGAGAAAAATCCTCCCTACTATAAGATTGACTTACCTCTTTTTTTTTTTTTTTTTTTTTTTTTTTAAATATTTCAATTAATGGTTGAGTGCAGCTGTAGAATAAAAAAGTCCGCTCAATAGCGTGTGTCAGAGAGTGAAAATGGTCTGACAGACAAACAGAAAAGTGTATATTCGGTGCGAAATTTGATTCCTTTTTTTTATTTCCACAGACTTTTATCACTCTCGTTTGTTCACTCGAGCCTATTGAAAGAGAAACCTATTCTTCAGTGGTTGCTCTGAATACCACCAGCAGCTAATCTGCAGAGACCGGGCAGGAAAATCGAGGGAGGGGGTGGGGAAACCAAACCAACTTTATCAATGAATTGAAAAGACGGTCGTCTTTTCGCCAACATAGTCATATATATATATATATATATATATATATGTACATATCTATATCTATTTACAACAAGAGGTATTGTCATTTGAGGTGGCTGACGACGGCTTTGTCTTTTACTCCATTTCTATTCTAAACCAACCCTAAATTTATTATAGAATTCCGGTCAGGATACTTCGATATCCCCTCCCTCTACGATCATCGCACATAAATAGATTCTAAAGATATAAAATTATTTTGAAATGGATACAAACAAAAACAAAAAAAAAAAAAATAAAAATATTTTTCTCATTTAAAATTTCATTAAGAGCTTGCGAATTAGATAGAATTTATTATTATTTTATTAAAAACTTTTCTCATTGCATTAAGCTACTTTGACAAAGTTTTATTTTATTATATTATAAACAAATAGGCTTAGAGCTAAGAAAAATGGAAGATAAAAAAAAACAACAACAAAAATGAAATTTTCTAAACAGATGAAGAGAAAGTAGATTGAAAATTGATTAAAGCTTGAAAATTTAATGAAAAATTATTTATTTTTTTTTTCTACACTGTAAATCGTTAATATTTAAATAGATTATATAAAAATATAATTTTTCTTATCTTTATCACAAAATTGAAAGGATCACGTTTCTCCTTAATACTTTTAATTTACTCTGAAGTACAAATGGTGAATTAATATAAATTAATATATGGTGCTTATCATTATTCTAATGGAAAATTTGAATACGAGGTAAATTAGTATTCATATAACATTATAAATTTTGAAGTAAATTTTGAACCAAATGGCCAAATGAATTTGGACTGAGAGAATATTTAGATTGTTAATTAAATTTTTGACTTTTGTACGTCCTACGCAAGGACAACAAGTCGGTTAAATCAACTAGGTGTGCTATGATCAGTAGAACGGGTCCTATCTACCTTTACCTTGATTTTCTTGATTCGAGGCGCTACTTTTTATCTAGTAGCTTCCCAATGTTGATCCCGGAGGCTGGGTTGACTCAGTCCCATAGACCCCAGCTAGGGAAATTCCCTTGCCAGGCCCGGGATTTGAACCCGGGACCACGAGAATGTGAGTCAGCGACGCTAACCTCTCACCATGTGGCGCCTCTAATTAAATTTTTAACCCTCAAAATTCGCTGAATATTCATTTTAAGAAAATGTTGAAAAAAAAATGCATTTATTTGCCAACATTTGTATTTTTCGTTAATTAAACCATATCCAAAGAATATAATTATAATAAATAATTAATTAAAATGAAATTTTAAAATGTAATTTGTTATTCTTATAGAAAAGCAAATGAAAAATAACATAAAATGACTAAAATAAAAAAAAAATAAAATAATTCTCATTTCGAATCCATTTTGTTATTAATGGAGTATAAATGGTACTATTAATACTCTTCTAGTGTTTACGCGTTGCCATGGTTTTCCAATTTCAATTTCCTCCCAAGCTTTTATCGTTCAGCCTCCATTATTTCTTTTGTTACACTCCCTACAATTCTCCACTCTACATTTATCTTATTCACACGCAATTGCTGGTTCTTTAGTTAATTATATATATATATATATATATATATAATAAATATTTATAGTATAAATGTATAAATATAATACTGTATTTAACCAACAAGGAGCACTTTTTATAGTCTCATTCATAAATAAATATATATTTATTATCTTGTTTAATTGACTCGATTCGAGAGTCTATCAATTAATTAATTCATTATGCTAAATGCTAATCATTTTATAGCAAGCCAAATGAATTGAATAATTGTATTCACTTTTATATAATATTAAAATTTAAAATTTGATTATGGAAAATATGTTATTTCAATTTTTGAACATATGCATTATAATATTAATTAGAATCAATATCTAGTTTTTGTTTTAAAAACATTAATAGCTTTTCAATTTTAATCTCTTTTTTCAATCAATAAATAAAATTTATTATTATACGTCGATCTATTATTCTATATTTGAAGGGTCATCTTTGATTATAATTAATTAAGTGATACAAATATTCTATATCAAAGATTATTATTTTTAAAATATTGATACATTTTGGAAATGTTCTAGATGATGTAAAATTAAATTTAACTGTAATTTCATAACTCATCAAAATTTATCATTGTATACATTTTTTATTGAATTTAATTTTTTTATTTATTTATTAGAAAATATAGCAATATTTTATTTATTTTTTCCATTAATTTTGATTAAAATATAGATTTTAAGATTTAAATTTAATTTTAAATAAAAATATATATATATAAATAACTAATATATTATAATGTCTTTTTTTCACCTACTGGAAAACTATTTACTTATTTCGTTTTGGTGTGTGATGATAAAAACAGTTTTTTCTGTTCATATTTTCACTTTCATTCAATTTTTAATTTATAATTATAAAAATAATTGGGACTAAAACTAATAATTGTTCAGTATTTTAGAGTTACACATTATTTCTTTTATTTCCTCATCCCTCACCACTTTAATATCCCTAATCATTTATTTTAGTTACACTCCCTCTTTAGGTTATCATCTTTCATCTACAGTGTATTTTGCTGACCGAGAATACCAGTATTTATATTAATTAGTGACCATTTTTTTTAAATAAACCTATATTAATTATAAACTAATTAAAATATTCAACCTTTAATAATATTATTAATAATCAAATTCATTATCGTTAATACACAATATTAGTACCGCCTTCGATATATATATATTTTTAATACTAAATATCTAAATAATATTATTCTTTTTTTACCTTTTTCATTACAATCTTAAAGTATAGTACATTAATTTATTTTTAAAAGTTGAAAACATATTAGAAATCAAATTACAATTATTTATTATTATCGATGAAATTTAATCTACTCTCTTAATTACTAAACATTAAATTATTGAAATAGATTTAAGAATTTCAAATTCATTACTCCTACAGTTATTATATATTAAATATGAGAGTACCCTTTTTCTATTGATTAAAAAAAAAAAAAAAATAAGCAGCAGAAATAAGAGGGCCTCAAAAATTAATTAGGTCAAAAATAAGGTTATTTGAATCCATTTGCTAATTAATTTAAAAATTTTAAACTGTAAAACAAATTTCTCCAAGTTTCTACTACAATTAAAACGAAATTATGTAAAATGTAGTTATTCAACTTTTTTGGTACTTTTTCATAAACAATATATATATTATTTAAATAATTTTTATAAAATATGTATATTAAAAATTATTTCATCAATTAAAATATTTTAACACAAGCGGCCGCGGTGGGTTTTGTGTTTGCTTTGCCCAGTAGATAGCGCAATTAAAATAATTTTTTTGAATGACTTTAGTATGAATTTAACTTTTTCTAAAATAAAATAAACCGAATTTAAAAAACCGAAAAAGCGTTGAAATGACTTTAGTATGAATCTAACTATTTGTAAAATAAAATAAACCGAATTTTCCTATTTAATTATACAATAAAAGACCCTTTAATGCGTAAATAATTAATTTTACTGTTATATATTTATAAAGAAACACCAAAAGAATGCTGAATGTTAATTACAATTTTTTAAAAGACATCCTTAATAAATAGAAAAAACAACCAAATTCAACATTAAAACCATTTTTAAATAAGATATATTTTTATATTCACATTTCATGTGCCTTAAATTAAAAATTGTAACTATTTTTAGATTTTAACGTATATAAAAATAAAGATCAATATCCATACACACATTTTATCATTTTAATAGATATAGAGATGTACTATTTTTTACTTTTCAATGATATAAAAAAACAAACCAATTCTCTCTTCTAAAATTAAATTTGATTTTCATGTTCTTTAATATCAAAGAGATTTGATCAACTGTTTACTTTGATTCTTAATAAAATTATTCAATTAAAATAAAAAAAAAAAAATTTCACAAATTGGAATATGATAATAATAATTGAAGTTTTAGTAAACAATCAAGCATAGAAAGATATTAATTTGTTCCATTTTCCATAAATCAATTAAAAAGCAGAAATCCTACATAATAATTAGTTTAGAAATTGAAAAAAAAAATTATACGGAAAGGCGGAGGGTAAAATGGGTTATTTATTTAGTTGATATTTTTTAAATTATTAAAAAAATATTTAAAATTTATCATATAATATCAAAGGGAAATGAATAAAGATTGCTTTGAATTTTAGAATCATTTATTCAAAATAATATATATACATATAATTAATTATGATAATAATATAAAAAATATGGCAATGAGAAGAAAATGAAAAACAAGGATCTGACTTTCTTCAGCCGTTGAAGTTATGATATTTCAGTTATGTAATTTAAAATTAAACTTTAAAATATAAAACATAATAATAATAATTATTAATTAAATGATATACTTACTTTCTTAACATTTTGGTTGTTACACCATCATCATTACTTATTTTTTATTTGTACTTTATTTTTATTACTATTACACTTTCATAAGTTTTATAATGAGAAAAATTAATAATGTAGATTAATTCAAAATAATGCTTGTGTTAATGGTACATCATCCAAAATACTCATTAAGCAAATTTACTTATTAACATTTTGGTTGTTACACCATCATCATTACTTATTTTTTATTTATACTTCAACGAGAGTTTAATTAAAAATTATTCATATTAATTTTTATATTTTTAAGTTAATTTTAAATTACATAACTTATTAAAATGTTTTGACTATTGATAAATTTATTAATTTTATCCACTTATCAATCATTTTGAAATATATTCTATGAACTTTTCACAAATAATATAACAATAATTTTATATAGGAAATTCTTATCAAATGTAATTGAATATAATATATATTTAATTATAGGTGAGAATATACCCATAATTTTTGACATTTGTTTTTGGCTGAAGAGATAATAAAGTTGTTTTAATGCCTATTAAAACTTCAAAAAACAAAACATAATTTACACAAATGTTCGAATTTCAAATAATTTATTAGTTATAGTATTAGTAGATAAATTCTATAAATTATTGTTTTAATTATGATACTAAGATCTTCAATATTAATGCGATTTCATTCCTATATTTTGTACCCAATAAAGAGAATACAATAAAATGTGCATGTAACCATATATTAAAGTATGATTGATGATGAGATCAACATTAAACCTTTATTTATCTAAAATATCATGTATATTATTTATTTTATTGTGACACTAAAGTTTTAGTTTAGTTTACACAATATTAAATGTATATACTTTACAAATATGGAATGTTAGTTTTAAAATTTATTTGAATAAATAATAAAAAAAAATTTAATTTTTAAAATTTGATTGTTTATATTTTAATTTATATTTATTTTCATTTGTTATTATAATTTTACTGTATTTTATTTATTTATATATAATATATTATTTTTATTTTATTTTTTTTTTTTATTAAAAAGTACATTCTTTTCTATATTTCATTTTTATTTTTAAATAAGCTTTTTCATTCTATTTTTTCAAACGGGATTAATAATAATAATAATAATAATAATAATAATAAAGGTCGTTGCTAAATGCATATTCGCTTAGTGGAGAGGTTATCCTATTATTTTTAAAGCTAAAACAAATATTACATCTGCTTGCTTTAAAATGTAACGCTTGCTCTTTTAAAAGGTTATACTCATATGAATTTTAATCATTTGCAAATGCAAGCTGCTTGAGAATAGTTCACTCTTAAAAGCACCCCCGCTAAAGAAGGGGCAGGCGTTTCGCGGGAACGAGTCAACTTAAAGGGCTTCCCTTAAAGGGCCACACTTGGTCCATTTGTGGCCTGGACCCGGATAATGTCCAATCTGCGCATGATACCCCTCATCCTTCACTTTTCGCCTTTGCTACCATTTGAATAGCATTTGCTTAAAGTCTATGTTAATAGGCTAATGTTTCGCTTCAGTCGCCATTTTCTCCCACGATAATAGCGTCATGATAAAATAAAGCATCCCAAAGTGGTGGTATCGGGTAGCTTTTCAATAACGATGAACTCAATGAGACAATTGACAATTTTTATATTTATTTATTTTATTATAATCTATATATATATCTTCATGAGTAAAATCTATAGAAAACGATCTAAATATTCTCATTTGAGATATTACAAACCGTTAACGTTAATAGTAACATAATTTGATTCGAATTTGATTTGTGTATAAATTAAAAAAAGACAAATGGCTATAGCTCCAAAACGGTTTATTTGATTCTTTCAAATCATCCCCGCAGTTATGCACTTGTCCCATCTTTCTTGTAGCTTTCTATAATCCCCTTGGGGAAAAATTATTTCGATTTACCCCGAAGCCAATTTTGCACCACTTTCTTAAATTCCTCATTGTTAACAAATCTTTTTCCACGTGAGGCGTCTATGAGTAGTCCAAACAGGTAAAAATCAGATGGAGCGAGGTCGGGACTGTAGGCAGGATGAGGTAAGACCTCGCAAACCAATTTTTGAAGCTTACCACGGGTCAGCTTAGGAAGCTGCAAGAAAGATGGGACAAGTGCATAACAGCTTGGTGGATTGGGTTGAAAAATAGCCTGCATTTTGTAACAATCAAATAAACTATTTTTGAGCTATATTCATTTGTCTCTTTACTTATTGAATGATCCTCGTATATAATCTATGAATTTGTTTTTATTTATTTTTAAATAAATATTAATATTTTAAAATTAATTATATATTATATATTCATTAATATTATTAGATATTATCGTATGCGATAAATAAAAACTATTTTCTGAAATATTACTGATAAAAAAATAATTTGATAATAAGTATAATTTTCTTTCCTAAAGAAGTATACTTAATAATTGTCCTGACATTAGCTCCGCTCTATTTTTTCTAAAATTTCTTCTAACCATTTTTTATTTCTGTTTTTTCAAACATTTCTTTTCCAATTCTTAATCTTTTAAAAAATCAATCGTAATTGAATGAAAGAAAAAAAAATTAAGGTAGTTATTCAGTTAATCAACCTCTTGTTAGAGCAGATATTGATTTATACTTTAATTTATTTTATAATGATGATTCTCGTAAATTTTCTTTAACATCTCTATTAACTAAGCATCTGATGTTAGTTTTTGACTTATCTTCAATCCAAAAAAAAAAAAAATTAAAGATTTTATTTGTTCGACGAATAATAATATATATATATATATATATAATAATAATAAAATTATACAATAAAATTAAAACATGAATTTGTTCTTTTTTTTTATAATATTAATAAAAAAAAAATGTATAAATTGAAAATTCTTAGCATGATAATAAAATACAACCTAACTCTTTATTAGATATTATAATTTAATGAATAAATCTACGTACTCTTTCATTTAATTTTTCAATTGATTAAAAATTAAGTGAGAATAAAAAAAAGCTTTTTGAAAAACTCGACTTCATAAATGAACAAAGAGTTACGAAAGAAGCATTGAGAGAAAAAAAAATGACAATCGATTTTCGAATGCTATCTAACCTTCACTTTCACATTTATATATATATATATATATATATATATATATATTGAAGAGATGACATCCCATTCAAAGGTAGAGATGTATTGATATGTGATATGTGATTGAATTATTTAATTGGGAATTATAACAAAAAAATGCACGAAACTTAAAAGGATTTTCATTGAATACAACTGATAAGGGATCAACGTTTGAGAATTCGAATATAATATATCTATATATTTTTAATTATCAAAGAGGATTAAAACTTTGGTGGATATTGGAAATTAAATTTCTATATTACTATATATCAATAAATTGAATATATATATATATATATATATATATATATACTGGGTAAGGGATTGTTTCTTCTATACAAACCTAATAATTCAGAGATTATCGTCATTGTTTTCACGTGAACTCATGATTTCCCTATTTTGAATTAGCCAGGAGGTATCATGTCCTTTAAATCCTTAATCCTTTAAATCCTATACCTTAATAATAAAAAAATATTAATTTTAATTGGGTGAATTAATCAACATTATAAATAAATTTAATCTTGACAGGGGAACTTGGAAATACAGAAGATACTTGGATGTCGTCGCATTCGAATATCGTCACTTTCAGTACTCGACAAAAATTTTGTAGGAAATTCACCTCTAGTTCTCGTCATTTACTTCATTTGTCGCAATTTTTGAAATCAAGTTGATTCTTGTGAAGAGTCATTGACCCTTGATTTTTTAAGGTTAATAAAACCCTGCAGTAGTTCAATAGATTTTCCTTGACTTTTCGTTTTCTCTATTGTCTATTTTATACTGTACTGTACTTCACTTCTTTACATTTTCCTAAATTTCTTTTGACAAACTACATCAATTGTACTTCAAGTTTATTTTGCAATAACAGTGTTGAAAAATGTAATGTTTGACAGAAAGAAAATGGTAGTAGATGCGTCCACAGAGAAAACGTAGACCAGTACGCACAAGGTAGACTGCGTTAAACTTATATGTGCTCAATCGATAAATTTATTTCGACTTTACATTATCTTTATTATTTATTTTATCGTTTATTTCTTATTATTTATATTTCTTTTATTAATTATGCAATTTAACTTTATTTATTATAATTTAGCAATAATATTGTCCAAATCATGGTGAAAATACCATATAGTTGAGTGATATTAGGAGACTTGTGGAACGGATTTTTTTTTAAATCATTAGGATTAATTTACCTGAAAAATATATTCTTAAAACTCCCAAATGTTTTAATACAAGAGATGTTATTTTATTAAATATAATTTTACAGAATCTTTAAATTTAATATCTTAGAAATTAATCTAATGTGAGTAATGATTAAATTATCTACATCACCTGCCTTCATGTGACATCATTTATTCGTTTACATGATGAAATCATGTAATTTTCCTTCATCTCTCATGTTTATCAAATAAACCGAACAGTCTTCCATAACAAAAAAACAATTGCTAATTAAGTAAATGAGTACCAGAAATTAATTATTTAAACATTACAATTTTTACACTATTTTAACATTTTGATAAATGTAATTTTACATTTAAAAAATTGTCGGAAATTCACCTCTAGTTTTCGTCATTTACTACATTTCTCGCTATTTGTGAAATAAAGTTGATTCTTGAAAAGAGTCATTGTCCCATGGTTTTTTAAGGTAAATGAACATCCAATAGTAGTTCCATAGATTTTCTTTGACTATTCGTTTTTTCTATTGTCTATTTTATACTGTACAGTACTTTATTCCTTTACATTTACCTAAATTTCTTTCGACAAACTAAATCAATTGTACTTCAAGTTTATTTTGCAAAAAATGTAATGTGGGACAGAAAGAACATTTCTTCGACATTTCATTCTCTTCATGGTGAAAATACCATATAGTTGAGTGATATTAGGTGATTTGTGGAACGGATTACTTGGTTTTTTGTTATTTCTTATGTGAAAATTCAATTCGCTTGTCTTTTTTGAACGAATTAACGACGACATCAGAGTATCGGCTGTATCTCCGAATGAAATCTTCATTAATTGATAAAAAAATTTCGAAAATCCATTTGTTTTAACTGATGAAGAACACTTGATTGTTTAGTAACAACTAATTTTTTCTTCAAATCATTAGGATTAATTTACCTGAAAAATATATTCTTAAAACTCCCAAATGTTTTAATACAAGAGATGATATTTTATTTTATATAATTTGTACAGAATCTTCAACAAAATTCTAAATAAATTATTCGTTTGACAAAATATTCTTTCTCGGTCTATTTTAAGGAATTTTTAGAATTCACTTAGAATTAGAATGTACATATATTAAACTATATACATACAATAAACTAAATTTCATCCATTGACAAGCCAATTAAAAAAATTAAATTTTACAAATTTGTTAATTAAAAAATATAAATTCAATTTTTTTTGTTACATTATATTTTATTCTAGTAAAATAAGAAAATCTGGAGTGTCACCACTCGACTATTTCGCAAATTTGAATTGGATTAATTAATTAATTAATTAAAATATTTAATATTGTTATTAAATTAAATCAATTTATTAACATATATTAAATTTAAATTTAAAACTACCTTTTTTTCATTTCTAAGTCAAAATTTAAAAAAATTAATTCAGGTACTTTCAGCAATTCAATTAAGCTGAAATTCTATATATAGCAGTTTTATACAATTTTTATTCATATGAAGAACTATCAAACATATATCTTTATTTTTATGGTCAGTTTAGAGGAAAAAAATTAAAATGAGCTAAATTTCTCAAAAGCTGATAGAAAAACTACGAATTTTGAATAATACCCGTGTTCCAAATTTCATTACTCTACCTCAAACCGTTTTTGCGTAATCTTGTCTACACACAGACAGACATTTTTCTCAACCTTTGTAAAAATGACCCAGCGACCTTCAAAACGTATAAAAACATCAAAATCTCGGCATCGAAAATTTTCGTGATTGCAATACTCTCTCTTAGTGAGATAGTAAAAAAGTTCATATATTTTATTTAATTATTTATTATTAGAGAAAGAGAGAGGCACGCCGAGAGAATATTATAGAGAGGGTAAGAGAAAAGTGATAAAATATAAAGCAATCATAAAGCACCTTATGTAATATGGATCCCCACAACATTCTCTATGCTAATTATCTAGCTGCTTCACTGAGGATTAATTTGTAATTTAGATATTGATCATCAAACCTAATCCTCTTAGCGCAATGACTGTTTAATTCCACATGGAGTCCTCTAAAGTGACTAGCAAAATGAAATCAGACTCCAGTATCAATTTGTTACTGCTCTTCATAATAACTTTTATTCGAACATATTTTTTTACGTTATCAGATTAAGGATTGATCTATTTTCATTTATTTCCTTTCCTTCTCTCTCCCTATATATACTCTATATATTGAATTTTTATTCACTTGAATATAAATCCAGTTGAATAGAAGAAACTTTCTTTGATTACTTTAATAATCTCCACATTGCATCACTATCACATCTACCTTCTTCAAAGATTGTTTTATCTTTCTCTTCTAGATCCATTCCATTCAAACATCCATTTTCATTTTTATTAAATAAAAATAAAAATGTGAAAAAGAAATTAAATGTTTTTTATTTTTCTCTCTTTTTTTTTTCTCTCTCTCACTCACTCACTTAACCTGTCTTCTAATGAACAATGCCTTAAAAGTGAACTTTATATCTTTTGAAAAAAAAAAGTTTTGTAAACTAAATTAAACTCATTTGATTAATAATCGGATTTCTTATTTTATTTTTAAATTGTTATATTTTTCATTTTAAAATTTTGGATTAAGACCAATTGGAGATACTTGTGTTCTCATATAAAAATCTCATTATTAAACATATAATTTTATTTATAACTAGTTATAACTATTTCAAACGGTGTTTGCAATTTAAGTTTATCTATCTTGCAATAAAGCATATATTTATTCATATTTTTTATATTAATATTATTTATTTTAAGGATGTGACTATTTATACATATAGTATGTATACGCAATTGGATATTTATACATATCGTATGTATAAGAAATTAGCTATTTGTTACGTTTAACGTACTAACTAACCAAAAAGTTTATAATAATATTATATTACATTTTATTTTAATTTGAAATCTATTAAGTCAATGTTTACTATTATTTTTATTAATTATATCAACTAATCTATTATACTAATAAATATTATTCATAGAAGAGTTCTCAAAGCGATTTTTATTAATAAACCTATATTTGTATATTCACTTGAATAAGGAAGCAATGAGAAATGAATGAATTGAAATGTTGAATAGTGATACATTTTATATTAATTTTAATTTCTATTAAATCAATGTGTACTATTATTTTTATTAATTATATCAATATTATTTATATTCTTATTAAAAACAAATTGTCATTGGTATCTATTTGAATTGTAAAAATAAACTGTAGTGTAATGTATGCATTAATAGCTAATTTGTTATACATACTGTATGTATAAATAGCCAATTGAGTATACATACACTATGTATAAATAGCCAATTGCGCATACATACTGTATGTATAAATAGACACATCCTTATTTTAAAAATATTGTTATTTTCACCTATATATTTGTTCCTCTTGTTAAGTGATATTGTTATGTAATTAGATTTTTGCCAGGGCCGCCCTAACCCCAGGGCTAATTGGGCTATAGCCCTAGGGCGCAAGCCTTCTGGGAGCGGCATTTTTTATTGGTTTATATATTTTTACTAACCATTCTGTGTAATTTCTTATGAAAAGGGGCGCAAAATTTTAGTAGCCCACGGGCGCCGAAAATCTTAGGACGGCCCTGATTTTTGCATATTTTTATAATAAGTTTATACAAAAATCATATATTGAAAAAAAAATATTCTTTGTTTAATATCAATAAAAAGGGTCTTGTCCCGTTTCGACCGGCTACATTGCTGGTCAGCCTATATAGTATGTATTTTTGGAAATTTAAATGTTTGATAAAATGCATATTTCTGTTTTCTCTATCAAAAGTTATGTCTTTATTAAAATATAAATTTCATATAATCATGATTATCATTATTATTATTATTATTATTGTTTTGTAATTTATTTATTAAATTTTGCGGTTATTAAAATAATAGAAAGTATGTAAAAATAATTATTATACAATTATTTATTTATAGAGAGGTTTAATTGAATTAAAAAAAACAATGTTAAAAAAGTGTTGATATTATCATTAAACAACTTTATTTTCTAAAGTTTGTTTGACCAGAAAAAAAAACGGCGATAGAATGAGCTTCGGTTTGTGGGCAAAGGCCAATGATAATAAACATGGGCCTCTTTCTTCTCTCTTGGGGGATTCTCCGTTTGCGACGTTTAATACGAGGGCTAAGTCTCTGCGAGAGAAGATTTCTCTAGAGACCGCAAGTCAGCTT
Organism: Labia minor; assembly: GCA_963082975.1. Taxonomy (NCBI): domain Eukaryota; kingdom Metazoa; phylum Arthropoda; class Insecta; order Dermaptera; family Spongiphoridae; genus Labia; species Labia minor. The sequence continues at coordinate 31,596,798 of OY720349.1, forward strand.
CTTTTCTACTCTTAAATATTATATAAAAAATCAATAGAGGAAATGAAATGCCTATTTGTTACTGTTAATTACAAACTTAAATCTCCCCCCCCCCCACCCCGGGTCGGATATTGATTGATTATTTTGATTTGATTTTAATCAATTTAATTTGTTGTTAGATTAATCATTAAAATCAAAATTTCATGATTTTTGTAAATTTAAAGATGCGCGCGCATCTTACAATGAGGTAATACTTTACATGGGTTTTTCAAGAGATGTAAACAGGACACTATTAAAAATATTTATTTGATTTAACCAAATTAAATTTATTATTATTATTTTTTTTTTCTGTTTCAATTTTGATTAGAAATTTTTAACTTTTGTATCCGGGTGGTCTCCATTGTCTTGCATTCATTGTTTAGGATATTCGAAGACGGATGAATGGTTGATCCTTAAATCTTGTTTCTCCCGTTTTGAAAGATTTATAAAATATAAAAATAATATATATATATATATATACATTCATACTAAAACTTAATATTTCTTTATTTTTTTGTTTCAGGTATGTGACAGCTTATTTTCTTTATGAATATTTTACCAGCCCAATCAATAAATTTACGTATGTATTCAAGTTTTATTTAATAATTTTGATTATTTTTTTTTATATAAGTATATAATAACTATAAAATGCATGTTTTCTTTTAAATAGTTATAATTTATATTTACGAGGGTGGGGTGAAAAGTTTTAATTTAATTAATTAATTTAATTTAATTTAAGTCTCATCAACAGTTATGAATCGAAACGAAAAAATTCGTTTGGATTTCGCCTACATCCCCAAATTGTCGGTAGAAATGGTTTTTCGAAGCAGTTTTTGGTCTAATGTTAGCAAACGCGGCACCCACGTTCAGCTAACATCGTACAGGTCTCAGCTATCGTTGAAAAATAAAGCAAAAAAAAAAATTTAAAAACATCGTTTTTCTTGGTCAGGCCAGAAACTTTTTACCCCAAAATATCAATATTTCTCTTTACTTACTTACTTTCCAGTAATTCTTCATTTATAATCTTTATTTAATATAGAAACTCCAAACAATTATAATTATTTTTTATAATTTTACTACTCATTTAATTATAAAGCATTTTATCTTCTTAAAACTACATATTACCCAAACGATATTAGTAAATTATTATTAATTGTGATATTTATGATTGGTATTATATTTTTTTTAAATTTTATTTTCAAATAAATTAACAGCGTATACTTTGATAAATGTAGAATCGTTATAATGACATTTTAAGCTAATATTAGATTTATTAGGGCACCGATCTAAGATAAATACATTAAAATTAATAAAGAGGGAGAATTAAACGTGATCCATTTACCAATGTTCATGAATCTATCTTTCTCTTAAAGGTAATTATTTCCAAATCTTTATTTCCTGCATTCGTTCTGACTCTTAATTTAATTCATTTGGAGGGCGCAGGGTTGGTTGGGATTAAAGGGATCATTGAGACAAAGGAAGCAGCCAACTTTGACTAATCATATTAAAGAATCTTGAAAAGAACCCGAACTCGATCTGGGTCAAGGCGATAGCCACCCTTTCGATCTGCCATCTCTAATGTCTTACCACCACTCCCTCCAATTTCTGATTTAACCCTTGTTGATTCCATCAAAATTCACTAGGTAGGCTCCTTTTCTTTCTCTTTAGTTAAAGCAATGGGTTTCATTAAACAAAAAACTTTTGCAAAGGATTTATAAGATTTATTTCTTATACTATTTATGAATAAACAAATATGTTTGTAAAATCAATAAATGCTCTCATAAAATTATAATAATTAAAATAATAAATAAACAAATAAATAAATAAAAAGTCATCAATTGAGAGAATTGCTATTACATATCTAATAAATTGAAAACAAAATAATAACAGGAATAAAAGTGATCAAATTTGTATTTATATGGTATACGAGGGTAGGTCAACAAGTCCGTGGCTTTTTGAGTTTTCTGCGTCTTAAATGAAATGGCAACACTGCTCCTCTCAGTAGGCAACCATCAGCTGACTCCTGTCGAAATTGGAACCTGCTGGGTCTTTTAGTTTTTGTTTGACATTCATTAATAGCAGACTACCTTGTGATTTAAAGAAGAAAATGGACAAAAGTGAATTTCCATGAAAATTCATGAATTGGGAATTGCTCCCTCATCCACCCTATTCTCCGAATTTAGCCCCGAGTAACTATTTCTTGTTTCTAAAGCTAAAGAAATGGTTCGGCGGAAAGAGATTTGACTCCAACGACGAAATCATCTCACAAACAAATCTATTTTGATGTCCTCGACAAATCTTATTTTTACGAAGGGATAAAAAAATTGGAGAAACGTTGGGCGAAGTATATAGAGCTCAAAGGAGTCTACGTTGAAAATAAAATAATTTTTTATCCAAAAACCTGTGTCTCATTCAAAAAGTCACGGACTTATTGAAAACTCAATATTAAATATATATATAGACTAGCTGCTCCGAGCGCCTTCGGCGCTCTCCACACCTAGACGGGGGCTCCGCCCCCTGTACCCCCGAGTGTCCCTATTCTGAGCTATAACCATCTAACTCCTACCCTGTCCCATCTCTCTCACGTTCCTTCCTACAATGGACAATCACCCTGTTCACAATTGGTCTTCCAAAAGGACGTTTTCCAATCGAACTCCCCACCAATATATTTTTCCTCTCCCATTCTAGCCATGTGCCCTGCCGATCCCAGCCTTCTCTATTTTATGACCTATATCTAGAGATGCATAGAGTAGAGGTCATGCAATTCCTTGTTATGCAGTCTCCGCCATTCCCCGGTGTCCTCATCTTTCTTTGGCCCATAAATGCTGGGAAGAATCCTATTCTCAAATACTCTGAATCTACTCTCATCTCCCAGAGAACTACATAAGTTTATTTAAAAATCAAATGTATATATAACCTATATATTATTTATTTATTTTAATCAATTGAATTACGCAAGGTTCAATGTTCAATTTGGACAGCCGAGGGCTTAATCGAATACAGTCCTATTTAATTTAATTTAATTAGTTCTTTTAATATATTATTTATACTTGGTTTAGAGTATGTTACTTAATCTTTTTGCACACTACCACACCCATCTTGACCAATTTAAACTCTAATTGAATGATTAGATTGCAGGTCAGTGGATAGTTAGGTTACGTTCACCATCCTGGGATTAGATGACATCCACGATCAAATTCTAATAATACGATTATCCAGAAGCCAACCTATCCAATGCTGAGTCTCTTGCGGGGTGGCTGTCTAAATGCGCTTATCATACGTCGTCCTACGCCACCATGATAAGAGCTTCTCCGACTGGGTGGAGTTTTGTTATCTCGACAGTGACACTAATTAACTGGTGGTTTAACCCATCACTGCCATTCTAGTAACTATTCTTCCGACAAGTACGAAGGGGTGCCATCTATTCATCCTCGCTTTCGCCTAGCAGAAAAATAAGAATCCTTCGATTCTAAAGACGATGACTTTTTAAAAGGGATCTCTGCTTCGCTTGCCTTTTCAAACATTTTCCCTATTCTTTAAAAAAAGAATATACTTCCATTTATTATGAAATTTAATAGTATATTTTTCAAATCAGCTTGCTTTTGCTTTCTTATGTCGTCATTTATAACATATCACGCCTTCTCACCTTTTTTCTTTGTTATTTGCTATTTTTTTTTCCTCTTTCACGAGTATCTAAGAGCAAAGTAAAAGAACCTCCTTCCCCGTATTTCAAAGTTTCTTTAGAGAGAAAAAAAAATTAAAATTGAATGAAAATCAATATTTTATTTTGATACAATGTTATCTAAATAAATAATATAAAAATTATTATTTTCATATACTTTAATTTATATAATATTATTGTGCTCCAAATATCTTTTTTTCTGTTATTTTATATTTTAAAGTATTAATATAATAAACAAAAATGATTTCAATTTTATATTTATAAAGCCATCAATTTAAAATTTTATTTAAAATTTTTTTATTAATTTTTTCCATTATTTTTGTTCAAATTTTACCCAAAATTCGAACCATTTTGATAAACTTATTATAATTTATTTTATATTTACATATATTATGTATATAATAATAGGAATTAACTTTGGATCTAATTTATGTATTTAAATAGCGACGTTTATTGAAGTACTTAGGATTATATTAAGTGGATTGAAGGATTCTACAGATATATATATATATATAAATAGTAGATATAATTACAAAGGATTTAAGAGAAGTGGGACCTGGCAATTACTAATTGTTGGTTGACTACCTTCCAGGGGAACCCAATGAAAATACAATATTAGAAAATTAATAACTAAATTTTGTCTATAATTTTTGAAAATCTTCAACTTATGAGGAAAGGAGGTGTAATATCCAAATAATGATGTGAACATATAAAGTAAATTATATCCATACCACAATTGGAGATTTAAATATATTAGACATGTAGGATAAATATTGTATATTGAATATATATTTAAAAAAAAATAGTGGATTATTACTTCATGTTTTTTTCTTTCATAACGAATATATCAATATCAATTTTGGAAACAATCCAACAAAAGTATTGAGGGGAAAAATTGCTCATCAATTGAATCCACCCGATGTCTGTGATCAATGGCATTGAATACATGATTCGCTTTGACTATTTCCTAACAATAAATGACAATCACAGTTTTAGCGATTGATTGGACCAATGTATGCATATCTTTTCATTTCATAAACAATTAAACTAACGAAAGGCACACCTACAGATATCAAATATTAGAGAAAAAATTCCCCAATACATTATGATTATTAAATAAATCAACATTTTTTTTTAATTTTACCAATTTAATATGATTATTGATTTAAAGAATAAAATATTATGGAATTAAATATAAATTTACTCAATTATCTATCTACCTCTGTCGATCTCTGTGGATCTACGGAACTCGAAAGTTCTTGGCCGCAGCAACCAGACTTCTCCAAGTATCTCTATTCTGAGCCAAATCCATCCATTCCCTACCCTCTCCCATCTCTCTCACGTCCCTTCCTACATTATCCACCCACCGCGTCCTTGGTCTTCCAAGCAGACGTTTCCTACTCGGTCTCCCCACCAATCTATTTTTCGCCATTCTTTCTTCTCCCATTCTAGCCACGTGCCTTGCCCATCGCAGCCTTACTCAATTATGAATAATATAATGAATAAATCAATAAAAATATTTAAAATAAGTTGACCTGTGGCCAGGTCCGAACCGACCGACGGTTTGAAATAAATTAATTTCCAGCTACAGAAACAATTTCAAATAATTTTCATATATCTATTAATGTAATAAAAAACAGATATGGATACATAAATAATAAATATAAACATTTTTAATTTTATTTTATTTATAATATATATGCAAGACCAGGCTGTGACGTCATGAATGGCTGGATGACGTCATAATTTTAAATCAAGAAAAAACTAATAAATATGATTTTTCTCGAGGAAAAAACCAATACAAAGTGCATGATTCGTGGTGATATATAAAAAAATCTCCTTTGGTGTGAAAATAACCCTTCCCTTTCTATCGTCGATCGCTAATACTACCACTTCCGGTTTCCGAAATTGCACCAAAAGTTGATCAATTCATCCCACTGATGCATTAAGTAAATATAGCAAATTTCATCAAAATCGGTTGAGCCGTTCAGGCTGTACACATCTATACGGACGGACAGACGGACGGACAGACGGACGGACGGACAGACGGACAGACGGACAGACATCATGCTAAAAATACTTTTTTCTGTTTAGAAAATGCATGATTCGTGGAGATATGTAAAAATCTCCACATGTGAAATTTGGTGTGAAAACAATACCTCCCTTACTATCGTCGGTCGGTAAAAAATTTAACCAATTGAGTTGTTATTACAATATTATTTAAGATCTTATCTATTGTAGAAAGAAAAAGAAAAAAAAAGTTATTTTATTTTGTTAATTTTGATACACTCGTTTAATTTTGTTTTTTTTTTTCCTGTACTTAAAGAGCTTCGAATTTCGCTTCAGCTCCAAAGTTGTTCCATCATAGTGGAAATTTCATTCCATGCGAAAGTTAAATTAGTTTGTTTTTGGCTAATGTAATTCCAAGTGTGTATGTGGGATTGCATTTGGATAAACAACACCTTGTCTAGGAAGTTCACTGGATGGAATCTTCTAAAATTTACTCAATATGCATGTAAGGTTTATAATATGCAAGCAAGTCATAAAATAATATATTCATATTAATATATTAATATATATATATATTAAGTTTAATACAAAATTATTTTACATTAGAATAATAATTAATTAACAAAATGATCTATTTTTAAAAAGAAAAAGAATTATTTAATGTCAACAATTTTAAAAGGATAATAATAATAATATAGCTCTTTGATTTGGCAATTATCTCCCAGTTTTCTCTTAATTTCACTTTTCCCCTCTTTGAATAAAAACTTGTGGTATATTCAAGCAAAGAGAAAAGCATTAGATGGCAGTTATAAAGAAGCAGCATTTATGTCATTAGGGAGTTATATTTATAATGAAAGAAAAAGATAATGATGTGAATATTACCAAAAAGACACAGAGAGAAATTCTAAATGATTCTTACATTCAAAATATCCCTTATTTATATTTTTTACGTATCATTAAAGACAATGAGGTAAATTATAATATATTTATTATAATATATTATTATATTTATATATATACAAGAAGAAATAATTAATGAAGTGTTTTAATTTAATTGAAACATTTAAAATTAAAGAATTGAACATTTCAGGAATAATAATGAACTGTCAAATCAGTTATTTATTTATTTTTATAAAAAGTTAATGTATAATAATAAACATCTTTTTAAATAAAACTAAATTACTAGAAAAGCAATTAATAGAAACTATTCAATTACATCTCGTATTTTATAGTTTATACTTAAATAACGATCTCGAATTATTAATTATTTATTAATTTAATTATTGATATTTATATTTTTTATACTTAAACTTTGCTGAGCATAATGTTTATCTACTACTAGCGCCTCTACTTTTGCATAGTGCTGGTTTATATAAAAGATTAGAAAATAAATCTGGATTGTTTCCACTCGACTATCACGCAATTTGAATTCGATTAAATAACATTAATTTTATTTAAATTAAATTATAAATTTTAAAATTAATAAATAATATTCATTAAACCAGGGCGTGTTTGGCTCTTTGTTGATAGCAACACGTCACGTGCTGGCGCGTGATTTACAGTCGTGTTAAAAAATTAATTCCGGTACTTTCAGCCATTCAATTAAGCTGAAATTCTATATATAGCAGTTTTATACAAATTTTAATCATGTGAAAAACTATCAAACATATAGTAGAGATAGTAAAAAAAAACGAATAAAACAAAATACAAATTAATTAAAAAAAAAATATATTAAAAATTAAAATACTTCTCTGGTTTCTAAAATTTTAGAATAATTGGCATAAAAAATAATTAATAATTAAAAAAAAAATGTGATGAAAATAATAAATAATTTAAAATAGTTTTCATTCATTAAAGAAAAATGGATTGAAAAAAGAAAAAGGATTGCAATTTGAACAACAATTTATCAAAATGGATTAAGGTTCGCGATAAGAAGATAAATGATGAAAATTCTCTAGAGATCAAAAATGACGCTTGCCTAAAACAGTGAATCCTCGTAAAGAGGAGAACATCTTTGGAAAAATTGAAACAGAACAAAAAAAAAATAATAAAATAAAAAAAAAAATAACAAATTGAAAATAAATAAAACACCAGCCACAGTGGCATAGTTCTATTGGTAATATTTGGAACCACGTAGATTCTTATTGGTTCGAAGGGGAAGGGCCCACATATTACGATCCTCGGCTGCTAGGTCTGGCTTCTTTATCGATAACAAAGGCAAAAATACCCACACCGTTGAAAACAGCGAACGGACTTGAAGGCAAATACAGAAAACCTCCAAAGAGGCGGAACAACATAAGAAAAACATTGAGTAAACAAATGAAACCGTTATTGGCATCGTCCTCTGTGAGCGGGAAACGTGGACGGGGGCTTTTATTTCTTTTGTCTATACGTTTGTGCCAGTTTCCAAAGCTGTTATCAAAGATATGAATGGATCGATATACCTTTCCAAAGCAATCTATCTATAATTAATAGACCGCGGTTATCGTTTTTCTTTATCATGAATATATATATACTTATAATAATATATACATATACTATATATTATATATATATATATTTATTTTATATTATTATATATTCTTTTTTTTATTTTTTATGGATATAAGTAATTTATATAAATGATTAATCTTGAAAAAATCTCTTATAGATACCTATGTATAATGTTTACTATCTTTAATATTGGCTTGTATTGCGTCGTTTCGTTTTAAATCGTAGTCTAAAATCAAAAAAAAAAAATAATTAAAAAATATTCCAATTTTTATTACACGCTTTTATTTAGTTTCACATCCTGTCCTGTTGTCAAATTTTGAAAGGTGAATTTTCCCTCTTCCCAAAGTTCGAATGAGCTGAAATTTTGCATACATATGTAACTCCAATGACAAATCCATATTCAAGTTCATCCCAGATCATAGGTGACCTAGGAGGTATTATTTTTTATCAATTAGTAATTACATAATGCATAATATTGAAAAATAGGAATTTTAATATAATACATAGTATTTAAAAATAGTAATTATCTATATATCTATATAAATATATATTAATAAGATATTAATAAGAGCTAATTTAATTTTTTATCCAAAAACCTGTGTTTCATTCAAAAAGTCACGGATTTCATTCATTAGTTTTAGTAATTACTATCTCGTAAGAGATAGTATTGCGATCATGAAAATTTTCGATATTGAGATTTTGATGTTTTTATACGTTTTGAAGGTTCCTGAATCATTTTCACTAAGGTTGAGAAAAATGTCTGTGTGTGTGTGTGTGTGTGTATGTATGTAGACAAGATTACGCAAAAACGGTTTGAGCTAGAATGATGAAATTTGGTACATGGACATTATTCAAAATTCATAGTTTTCTATCAACTTTTGAGAAATGTAGCTCAACCAGAAGAGGGTCATTACCTACAACGTTTTGATTTTTTTCCTCTAAAGTGACCGTAAAAATAAAAATATATGTTTGATAATTTTTCACATGATTAATAATTGTATAAAACTGCTATATCTGGAATTTCAGCTTGATTTATTTTCTGAAAGTACCAGAATTAATTTTTTAACACTTCAAATCTCACGCGCCAACACGTGACGTGCTATCAACATAGAGCCAAACATGCGCTGGTTTAATAAATATTATTTATTAATTTTAATTTATAATTTAATTAATTTAATTTAATATATGTTATTTAATCCAATTCAAATTGCGAGATAGTCGAGTGGAGACACTCCAGCTTTTTTTAGTTTTAAAATACCGGCTTTTGAATGATATATATTTATAACAAAAAGATACTTTAATTAAGTATAGTAAAGTATTAAGTATATAGTATATATAGTATTAAGTATAGTATATATATATATAATATATATATATTCAATTTATCTATAATTTATCATAATTTAATATTATTTCACGTAAAATCCTATTAAAGTTAATTTAATTAGTTTAATTTAAATAACAGAGTATAAGAGTATATGCTTTCAAAGTCTTAAATTTAATGTTTCATCTTAAAGAAACATTATTTAATTGATAATTGTATTTTGTTTACTGAGAAAGGCACTGATATAGAAAGCTGTCAAAAGATTGATGAAAATAATATTTAATCAACTCCTCTTATAATCAATCCATATGAGAATTATTATAATAAAATTTATATATTATTATCAAAAATATAAAACAATTAATAATTCTCAAATTAATATTTAAAAAAAAATATTTTATAAATTACTTAAATTATTTTTTGTTTTATTTATTGTTTTTATTTTAACTAAAACTCACAATTTAGAAATTTTAATTATGTAGGTAGAAACATTTCTGAGATGAAAGTAAATTTAAAATAATATCAAAGACATTTTGTTGAATGTATTTGTACTCGTGTGTGAATCATGATGCGTAAAAACAACAACAGCAACAACAACCTTTTCAATCATCAGCAATTCAGTCAACAGTTGAGGAGCCGTTGATTGGTAGCTTTATTCGATACAATGGATTATGAAAGGATCGCTCTTTTGTCAATTCAAACCGATAACGAGTTTGTCACTGAACTTTTTAAGCAAATAATAATAATAATCGTTAAAAAATTGAACTAAGAACATTAAACGTAATTTTTTTTTTTAATTTAATTGGCAATGCACATATTTTTATTTTATAAAAATGGTTTAAATATGTTTTATGTATGACTACCATTTAAAATTTAATCATTGCTCAGATGATATAACCTAATTTATTAATTTTAAATACATTTTCAAAAGATTCATTTTTTTTAAAAAAAAAATAATAAATTCTTTTTATTTTTATTAAATATTTTTTCTTTCTTTATTTTTAATATTTTTATTAGCATTATTATTTATTTATATATATATATATACGATATATTATATATTTTCAGAATTCTCAATTTTCATTCAAAAGAAAATAATTAAAATCAAACCGTCTGCAATATTTTTAAATTACGAATGAATTGATTACTTTTTAATGAAATTTCAAATTCCATAATATCATTTTATTAATTAAAGAATATTTTTTTTTATTAAAAATAAGACTTTTCTTACTTTTTTCTTTTTCATTATATATATATATATATATATATATATATATATATAATTAATAATTCTCATTTCGAGTTAAATATTTTTTTTTGTACAATCTATGTAAAGAAATATTAATGGAATGCCATCTGCTGCCACCAAAGCTCACCTCCTCCAACTTCAAAGACCAGAAATTACATTAACGAATCCTTAAAGCTAAGCTTAAGCTATAGAATAGTCTTTGAGTGATATTAGGAAATTGTATTAAGATATTACTGTACTTAATAGAATTCATATGAGGCAGTTGAGTTGGTAATTTTAAGCCTCTTCCTTAGAGAAATGACTCAATTTTCTTAAATGAAACAATTATTATCATATTTTCAAGTTCAAATAATATATAATCATTACAGAATACATAATAAATATTTATTAAAATATACGAAATTAATTTTATAACTATTCCATATGACTAAAAAAAATTTAAATAAGTTTAATATTTTTGAAGAAATTCAATCTTTAGACAACCCGTTAGGCTATTTAAAACGAGGGTAATTCACAATGTAAGTTACGTTTTGGAATTAAGACAAAACTAGTACAGGAAAATATTTTTTATTATATACATTTGAAAGAGCAACTAAAATACTATTTTTCTACATAATCACAAAAAAAGTTATCGTAGCGATGAACGATCTTCGAAATTCCTTCCTCATAGAAATCCGCCGCCTGAGTGTTGAAGGAAAAACCTCCCACTTGAAGGTCTGAAGATTCTGTGTGATAGTGTGACATTTGCCGAGTGAGGTCGCGCATTGTCGTGCAAAAACAACACATTTGAGCTGAGTTTCCCTTTTCGATTGTTCTGAATTGCCCTTCTTAGGTTTCGTAATGTTTGCCAATACCTATCAGAATTTATTGTTGCACCACGTTCCAGAAAATCAACAAGAATCACACCTTTTGTGTCCCAGAACACTGTTGCCATCAACTTCCTGGTAGACAACGTTTGCAAAAACTTTCGTGTTTTTTTGGGAGAATGTGTTGGCTCAACACTCAGGCGGCGGATTTCTATGATTTCGTTCATCGCTACGATAAATGACTCAACTTTTTTGGCGATTATGTAGAAAAATAGTATTTTAGTTGCTCTTTCAAATGTACATAATAAAAAATATTTTCCTGTACAGTTTTGTCTTAATTCCAAAACATAACCTATTTTGTGAATTGCCCTCATAGATATAATTAATTTTAAATTATTTTGTTAATTTTAATTAATTTATTTTATTATATTAGAAAGTATATAAACTAATTTTTTGTAATATTTTTTGATAATGAAATAAATAATATGTAAATAATTTTGACAAAATTCTAAAGTCAAATTTCGATTATTATTTTTTTTTTTTTTTATTTTTTTTTTTTATTTTTTTTTTTGTTAGTATTGTATCTTTTGACTTTATATCTAATCTTTGTTTCAAAGTATATTTTAAGCACAAAGGAGAGTTTGGGGATAGTAGATGGGGGGTAGAATAGGTAAAAACGAGGGCAACTTCTCTTTTCAACAAAGACAGAATTGTAGCTTGGATCGCCTCAATCTATGCTTTGAACGTAAATTCACAAAGTGGTTTTAGAGGAGCAAATCTAGCGTCCAACTTGGGCTAAACCAGTTTAATCGCTAAACGCTCGAGCACTCGAAGAAATTGCACAATCAAGATCTAAGAAAAAGAAGAAACAACTTGCTTTTGATCGGAGACAATAAGAAATAACACTATTTACTCTTTAATCTTTCAAAAAGGAGATGATGGCCATTGGGGAGATCGATTTATCTGACTTCTTGCATTTTCTTAAAAAAAAAAACAAACAAGCTTTTGTTATATTTCAAATTATTTTTTTATGAGAAAGCATTGAAAATTCGTTATTCATTTTATGCTAATAAAATTGAATTATATTTAAATGCATTTTATTGTACAAAACAAAAATAAAAATAAGCAAAAATATTTAAATAAACGCAATGTCCAATAGTCTAATAGCTTGAATATAAATCATAAAATAAAAATTCAAACTCTCCATGAAATTTTAGTATATATTAATTAATTTCTTCCTATAATAAATTTTATTGCAATAGTTAAATAAATCCAGAGCAATAAATAATAAAGCTTATATAATATTAAATATGTGAGTCTTTAAAATTAACTTAATCTGATTTATTAACGAACCAAAATCTTATAAATTCTATAATTTAATATTTAATTTATTAGATAATAATTTTAAAATTAGTATTTTTTAATTATAATATTAATAAAATATAATATTATTTATTTTAATAGGTAGTTTAAATTAATATATGAGCCACTTAAATGTCAAACTGATTAACTCCACATATAAACAAACAGAGATAATGAAGCGCAAAGTTCACGGATTGTATTAAATTAAGGGTATTTGATTACAGAAAAATGTATATTGCATTGCAATATTAAGATTATCAAGTTCAATATTCACTTCAAATGTTAAAGATTACATTACATTACTAGCAAAATTTAAAAAATTGGAGTTAATCGGTTTGGCTTCTGAGTGGCTCACATATTATGATTTTATTTAAAAACAACCGTTGATATGATGTTGATAGCTAAGTAACAAGCAGAATGTTTTTCAAATGTTTATAAAGAAAAAAAAATCGTTTTAATTAACATAAGTGCCTGGATTAATTCTCACTCATTCAACAGAAAAATCAAAAGATATAAAAATGAATTTATCTCTGTTTTAAACAGACGATAACACAATTGACTTAATTAAAATTAATATCAAATTAATAAAATAATAAAAAAAGAATAATCAATGAACAAATAATGGTGACATTTGAAGTATATATACTCAAGGGTTGGGAAATGAAGGCTAATTTACAAAAATGGACATGGAAACATGGTACATCTTATGAAGTCTATATACGTATCTATATAATTAAACAGCTACGCAATCATAAACTCCTTCTAAACTGCTTCATGGATCTTAATGGTTCGGGTATCATTAGAACCGTCATGGCCCATGAATAAGGTATAAGGTTGAAAATTTCAAAAAAGTTGTTCCGTTCCAAAGTTATGGGCAAAAAACCGATTCAAATAAACAACGCTCCATGTGGCTCAGTTAAGAGAAGTTGACCTTCAATATAAAAATAATAATTTTAAAAATTTCCATACAAAAAATGTTTATAATATTTAAATTCTAATATTCTATAATATTAAAAGTAAAATTAAATTAAATTAAATTGAATACTACTCCTAATTGATTAATATTTTCTAAAACAAAGTAAGTAATATTTTTTATATTTAAATTTATATTTTGAAAAATAGTGCAATTTGCAAATGAATGAGTGAAAACGAAGATCCAAATGAGAGAAAACATATACTGATTGAATTAAAATGAATTAAAACCTTTCTCATACAGACTTTGAACAAATTATTACATCGGGAATACAGGGGCAGTGTCTCCTGTCTATCTTCTTAGAGCGCCGAAGGCTCTGAAAAGCTAGTATGGTGTAAAAATATTAGTATATTTTAAAAAAAAAAATTTAGCATTAAAGAATTTAAAGAAAAAATATTTATTATAAATAAATTAACATTAATATAAACATATATAAACTTATATACTTATAAATAGAAAAATTATTGGTGGAATATATATATATATATATATAATAATTAATAATTAACAAATAAATACTCCTCAATTTTGAAAATTTGACATTTATTATTACACAATATTATATGTGCTAATAAAATAAATATAATAAATTCATTAAAAAATTTTGGGGAATAATGTTATTTTTATTTTTATCTATTAATTCTAAAAATCTTGAATATATTTTATTCCTGATTGTTCTTTTTTTATTTTGTATTTTTTTATTTATAAAATAGAATTTTCTTTTTTGATCCGAATTCGTCTATAAAAATAAATTTTCAATCTTATCAATTAAAAACAAATATTTGATATTGGCCAAATGAATGAATGAATGAATGAAGGGAAGGTAGAGAGAGTGAGAGCATTTGCATCAGGAATAGATTGACGTCTGGAGACGCCTGTTCATCCATTCGATTTGGCTCTTCTTTTATTTACATCCGACTTCATTGGATTCCCTTTCCATTTCATCCAGAACTTCCTTCATTTCACGATCACTCATTTATATATACCTACCCACCTATATGAGATCCATCGTAAAAAGACCGACTTTATACTCCTGTATAACTGTTTTTATACCTGACCAGTACATGAATAAGAAATTAGAGTACATTTCTGTTCGGTAGATGCTTTTGTTGGCTTCTGACGATAAAAAGAGGACACGGGCTGTAAAGTTAAAAAGTAAGGCTTACGAAACATTTGCATTTACTGCCGTTCATTTTGACCATTCCCGCGTCGATCATGTTTTATTCTTTCCACGAAGGAAAAGGAAACAATTATATTAACATTCGAAATTCATTGTATATTATATAAAGAAATCATTCAGCAAGATTCAAGGGACACTACACTTGGACAAAACTTTTTTCTAAAATATTTCATTATATACTAATATCTAATTAGTATTAGTAGAGATTTAATTTAATTTGATTTATCAATAATTATTTCACATAATAATTTAATAAATTAAATTCATTAGTTACCCCAAAAATTTATAAGTTCTCTTAGTCTAGTCTAGCATTCTTCTCCCAAGTAATCTCATGTTCTTATTAACTTATTCTTTGATCGAAATGTCATCTCCCTTCCTTTCATATTTTTTACTCTCTTTGAATACAATGATAGATTAATAGGCATGTTTCCGTTTCTAAATACAAATAATAATAATAATAATAATAATGGAATTTTCAATAGCAATAAGTAATGTGTGTATTTAAATAATAAATTGTATTGTTTCTCTGAAAATAGATTGATTCATATTATACACTTTTAAACCTCATCAGCTTCTCTTTCTTTAACAACAAATTATTCTAGCTCAAACCGTTTTTGCGTAATCTTATCTACATACACACACACATACACAGTCATTTTTCTCAACCTTAGTGAAAATAACTCAGGGACCTTCAAAACGTATAAAAACATCAAAATCCTAACATCGGAAATTTTCGTGATTGCAATACTATCTCTGGTGAGATAGTAATAAATGAATGATTTGATGAGTTGATTTCATTTCCAGATTTTCTCTTGGCTTACTTTAACCAAACGAGATCTTTTCACACGGTTATCACTCGATTACTACTATATTTGATTTTATTTATTAATACTCCGATCATTTAAGTTACAAACAACTAAAACAGAGAGAGTGAGAGAGAAAGAGAGAAGTATAAATATAGAAGAATGTATTCGTCAAAGTTATATAAAAGTTTGAGAGGTTCACTATAATATTAATTAACACATCAAATATTTATTACATCCATAAACCTAGTAGAACATCGAACAAGATAAAAGAGACACCAACATTCTGTCTTTATTTTTTAAACTTCGAATAATTTATCTTGTATTTTTTTTTTTTTATTTTATACGAAAAGTTTAAATTATTATAATTTCAAAAGAATTAAAAGAATAGGAATAAATATAAATATAGTAATATAGGAGAATAGGATTGAGGTTGATATAGTCCGGAAGATGAATGTTGGTGCACGAGCCGACCCCCACCTTCCGCCAACCAGTTCCCGCGCTTGCCCCCACCATTGAGCATTTTTTTATAGTTTAGTTTGAGAGAGTAGAAGACAGTGGTTGAGGGGAAATCCCTCTAGGAGGGGGTACCCACGCCTCTCCGACTATAGTAGAGGATTGATTTCTGCAGGACTTCTCCGATTTCAAATAATAGATAGTATTTTCTTTTATTTAAAAACTAGTAATCCACTTTTATCCATTCATAATTATAAAATACTATTTCTTTCTTGTTTGACCTCTTTGCATCTCCAGATATAGAGTCATAAAATCAAGAAGGTTGAAGGTGAAGACACATAGCAAAAGTGGGTGATGATAGATTAGCGAAAAATATATTTGTGGGGAGATCGATTGGGAAACGTCTGTTTGGAAGACCAAAGTCTCAGTGGGAAAACAATGTAGTATGGGACGTAAGAGAGAAGGAAGAAAATAGGAGTTGGATGGGTGTAGGACAGGATTTGGAGGAATGTGATTGCTGCGGCTAAAAATTTTCGAGTTCCGTAGAGCTACAGAGATAGCTGGTCAGACTTATGAGGCCGCTCAAAGTAAATTTTATTGGTACTCTGGCAGTTCGAAGATTAAAGTAATTTGCCATTCGGTGACGGAGCACTCGTTTTTAATAGTCCAGTGTCAGCGGGGTATTTTCTTCAGTCATTGATATGTCATCAACCATAGTAAAAAAAAGTTGTAGTCTGGAATCTCATTCAGTTTTCTTTTGGCGACCGTGCCCATAGCCCTTTTCTGCTCTACATATCTAAATAAATATTTACAAAACTAAACAAGATATCGGCCATGAAGCTTCGAATGCAATTCCCACTTTAATATATTTTAATTGAAGATTGGTCATAAACTTGATTTAATAAAAGTTGATATAATTTATAATATATATATATATATATATATAATTTATACACGATAGGATTTTATTAGAATTCCTCTATATTCAATTAAAATCCAAAGCCCCAAATGGGTCTACCATGATTAAAAATTCCATTTAGATGGGCATATCAGTTAATCTGTAAAGAGAATATTAATAGAAATATTTATACGTTTCATATATATTTTATAGGAAAAATAAAAAGATAAAAAATAAATCTATGTAACAAAATATCGAGTAATAAAGAATTAATAATAATCATAATATATATAAATGTTTATTTTTTTTTAAATTATTTAAGAAAAATATTTTAGAAATAACCGAACGTAGCTAAATTTTAATGGAATTTTTTAAAATTCTGATAACAATTAACACCAAGAATTTGTATTATTGATAATTTTGAAAGTGAAATAAAATAAATAAGAATAAAATTTGTTAAAAATTCATTAACTATTTTCAATCCTATCTTTTTTAAAATTCCTTTTTAGTATTAATATAATAGAAATACAAATTTGTAGATTTAACCTGATTTTTTTTTTATAACAAGTTTCAATTTATAAATGTAACTGAAAATTAATAATAACATCATTTCGACAGTAAGTTTGTACAGTAGTTCAATACTCAAAAAAATTTTAATATACTCAAAAAAATTTTTTTTTTCGTGTAAAATCTACAAATAATAAAATTTTTCAACAAGAGTTGTCAGTCCAATCTTTAAATCTAAGAAAAACAAATACTATTGTTGAAAAATAAAATTGTATTAAAAGTAATTTTTAATAATTAAATTATATGTTTAATCTAATCATCCAATTGATATTTTTATTGAAATTGAATTATTTTTTAAATAAAAAAAAAAAAAAAGAAAAAAAAACTCGAAAGAAATAAAGGAAAAAAATATTAATCTCGATGTATTTTGTAAATATTTAATGAAGAAAGAATAATAACACCACCCATCCTTTTTTTAAGGGTTGAATTTGCAAAGGGATGAGTAAATCAGAAAATATGGGCACAGACCTTCCTGATGCTGCTTTTGATATATATTCATGGAAGCGTTCATAATAGGATAATTGATTGGGTCACAGGCTAATTTCAAATTCTTATTTCGGATTGGTTCGTTCCATTTCCTTTTGTTTATTAACAATTTGCCCCGGATTCGTTTGATCGACACTCGATATCAATAAATTATTACCAAAATTATTACCAAAATTAATCTTGTCAATTTCTAGTTCCGTTTGTATTTCTCATTGACATTCATCTTTGTTTAGTAACAATTCCGTAAAGCAAAGACACTTCCGATCTGCTTTTTTTAAAAATTAATGATTTCATTTTGATAAATCTATAAAACAAACTCTTGTTGCAGGAAATAATAAATTTTAAAACTGAAACTGAAAAATTTGTTAATAGAAATCAACTCCCTCCAAAATTTTTAAATTTGTAACATCTTAATATTTACAATTGCAATCATTACTTAAATTTTAAATGATAAGGAAAAAAAGATAATTTCATTAAAAATAAGCTGGAGAGTCTCCTCTCGACTATCTCGCAATTTGAATTGGATTAAATAACATATATTATATGTAAATTAAATTTATTTGATTATAAATTAAAATTAATAAAAATTTTTATTAAATCAGCGCATGTTTGGCTCTTTGTTGATGGCACCACGTCAAGTGTTGGTGCGTGATTTGCAGTGTTAAAAAATTAATTCTGGTACTTTCAGCGATTCAATCAAGCTGAAATTCTATATATAGCAGTTTTATACAATCTTTAATCATATGGAAAACTATCAATCATATATCTTTATTTTTACGGTCACTTTAGAGGAAAAAAAAATCAAAACGTTGTAGATAATGACCCTCTTCCAGTTGAGTTACATTTCTCAAAAGTTGATAGAAAACTACGAATTTTGAATAATGCCCGTATTCCAAATTTCATTATTCTAGCTCAAATCGTTTTTGCGTAATCTTGACTACATACATACACACATACACACACAGACATTTTTCTCAACCTTAGTGAAAATGATTCAGGAACCTTTAAAACGTATAAAAACATCAAAATATCGAAATCAAAAATTTTCGAGATCGCAATACTATCACTAGCGAGAGATTAGTTTGGGTATTATAATAAATCAGTTAGATTTGTGACCAAAGAATGAACTGAAATAATTGGAAAGGCAGGCCAAAAGTACAATTACGACATCCTGCAAAGGTTGAATATTTTCCAGGGTCTCAATGAAAATTAAAATTACGAATAATAATTTCAACCTGAATTTTATCAAAAATGATTTATTACATTTTTAATTTTTTTTTATATTAGATTCGTGTTTGCATCAATTGGGTCTAAAATTTGGCAACTCTTTCTTATTTGATTTCCAAAACTTGTCTTCAACAATAGAATTTTATATATTTTCTGATTGACCAGACACAATGGACATTTATTAATAAAATCTTTTATTTTTCTAAATAAATATTCTCGATATATTTTTTCACAATTTTTTTGACGAGCATTGAGAAGAACACGTAAAATTGCGAATTGTTCCGGTCTTAAAAAACGCCCTTATTTCCATTGTTATTACTTATCATATATCGTCTTTTTTATGAGAAAAGTTTATTTTTATTATAAACTGTTACTATAACAAATCTTGAAGTAACGAAAAATATTCGTCTGGTTTTGTTTTCCCATAAAACATTTTTTAATATGCAATTCGTTTTTTTTTTGTTTCGCGTGTTTTAAATTAAAAAAAAAAAACTGATATTAAAAGAATATTAAAATTGATTTAGAATTTTTTTTTCCATTTCTAAAAGGTTTTTTTTTATAATAAATCAATTCTTGTGGTTTACTTTTACACGATCATTCTTTTCCTTCTATTATAAATTATTATGTCAAAATAGGATATTTTTTCAAAATAAAAAGCTTTTCATTTCTAACTTACATTCCTCTTCAATTTCGGGATATTTTCAATGATGATTAAACACAGTGATGTATTGGTAAAATAAGAAGTAAGGGAACGCATATTGGGAACAAAAAAAAGTACTATTTTCAGAAAACTATTTTTTCCAAATAAGTTTATTTATTTTTTCTTATTCTTACTATAGACAAAATATTTATTAACATAAAAAAAGAAATTCTAACAGTAGATTTAAGTGGGAGTTGTCGGGACATTAAAAAGTACTTGAACGCGTTCCGGTTCTGAAAAAAGGTAAGGGAACGTCGTTCCCCTCCCAATACACCATTCATTAAACATGAAATATCCCATAAATACAAAACAAAGAAACAACCTTAAAATTCATTTAATTCAATAATTTAATATTATTAATAAATAAATAATCAAACAAATTTAATTATTTTTTTGCTAAAAAAATATAATAATATTAAATACCTACCTAGTCATTTTATTCTATTTAATTCTTATAAAAACATTTGAAACTCTATAAAAAAAAACTTAAAAAAACAAAGTTCAGTATTACAAAGTAAATGCCCTTTAATAGATCGACAACTTGTTTATTATTTCACCTGATAATAAAACAATGTTGTTTCTTTTGTTTTTATTTTGTTGGTTAATTCTTTTTTAGACATCTCAACACTCGGAAAGAATAACCATGAAACTAGATCTACCCCTTTTTTTCGAACAAAATAATTAAAGGCTTAAATATGTCAGGTTGATTAAAATATTGAAGTTATTTAATTAAATATACCGAGAAATGGAAGAAGCATTGCCTGGTTGTGTGAGGCTGGAGTGGGTGGGTGGTGGATGGAAACAAAGCAAAGGGGTGCACACAGCATTCCATTTAATTTAATAGGCTTGGGTTAAAGTTGGGTGAAGAGGGATATAGAGGGGTGAAAGAGGAGTAGGGAAGCTCACCCAGTGAAAAAAAGGACTACGTTGATCTAACACCCACCCACCCGCCCCTTCAATTTAATTCTCCCATAGGCTTTCCAAAAACGGATTATCTCAATATTTACCAAACATTACCAATCAACAATCGAATCAATTAATTACTCTCGAAGTCTGGATTATCTAATAATTCACGATAAATTCACATTTCCTATTTCTTAGGGATTAATCATCGAATTTATTAAAATGATTTAATTAATAGGAACAGAGATTTCTCAATTACTTTATTTCTAGCCATACCCCCAAAAAGTTATATTATATCTTATCTTATTATACTAGCAAAAGTTATATATATATATATTTGTAATTTTGAGATATTAAACTGCTCTAAGGTATTTTTTTGCACACCATAGATAATATTTATAAAGAAAAATCGATCTGTATTTGTTTTAGTCTCGGTAAATATCATCATTGTTAGTTTTTTCTTAATTTAAAATAAGAATTTTAATAATAATAAAAAATGGCGCCGGGTAACGCCGGACAGCGCTTCCTTAAATACAAAATATTATAAATAAATATAAAATTAAAAATAATAATATTTTTAATCAAATTACGAAATATATATTATGTTATATCCACATGCCATACTTTTCTGTTTTTCATACGTACGTTTAAGGGCTGTATGGTTTATGACTATTTTTTTTTAATTTATGTTCATTTAAATTATTTGAAATTATTTCATATATTTTATTTTAAATAATAATCATAATTTTAAAAATGCATAGTTCATAAGGAATATTTTTTTTATTTGTTCCGGTCGGTGGAAAATATTTATGATCTAAAAATATATAAACTTTTTATAAACTTTTATGAAATTCACCAATCAATGATTTTTTGATCTGTAAAGAAAGAAAAAATATTGATTTTTTCTTAATTAAAAAAAATGAATAAAATTTTCAAAACAATAAATTTGAATTCTCCAGTCATGACAAAATAAAGATAAGTAAAAGATTTAAAGTTTGAATGTAACTATTTTAATTACATTTTGTATATAGCCTACTTAAATATTACTAATAATTCACTGAGTCACTGCTCCATGAATTACACTATTTATTTTATTAATATATTTTTTATTCCAAAAATAATCATAAATATTACATTCTTTAATCAACTAAAATAATCTTTATGTCAATGGATGAAAAGTTTTATCTTTTAGTGAATTATTTTTAACCTTATTTCTTCTATCATCTTCACTCGAAAATTCCATTTAATATCTACTCTCGCTTCAACTTTTTAAAATTGATTCTTGTTCCCATATAACTCTTTAAAAAAAAAAAGTAAACCAATATCACTTCTTATTTTTTTTCCCATTCCTCCTATTCGAATGAAATTGATGCTAGGATTTGATCTCAGAACTAAAACGAAAAGATAAATCTTTGTTTTATTATCTAAAGTATCCGGATTATCTATTCTATTTATAAAAATAAATAAATAAAAAGGGATACTTTTTGGTTGATAAAATATAATAATAATAATATATCATTATTTAAAATTTCTTTTACTTTTAATATTAACTATTAAATTATTAAGAGAATTTTTATTAAAAGACTACATTGTTTGTATAAAATTATTTATTAAATTAAAATAACTGTACAACGTTGAAACTGTACGGTTACTTGAAAACGACTGCAGAATAAGCATTTATACATTGTTTGTATAAAATTGTTTATTAAATTAAAATAACTGTACAACGTTTCGACTGCTTATTCTGCAGTCGTTTTCAAGTAACGATACA
This sequence comes from Labia minor, assembly GCA_963082975.1. Classification (NCBI taxonomy): domain Eukaryota; kingdom Metazoa; phylum Arthropoda; class Insecta; order Dermaptera; family Spongiphoridae; genus Labia; species Labia minor. The sequence continues at coordinate 31,619,706 of OY720349.1, forward strand.
GTTTCATCTTTGTACAGTTATTTTAATTTAATAAATAATTTTATACAAACAATGTGGTCTTTTAATAAAAATTCTCTTAATAATTATCAAAATAACCACAAAAGCTTTAATAAATACAATTATTAAATTGTCCTGGTCCTCATAGGATTGATTATTTAAGTAATTATTTAAAAAGATTTTAATATCTCAACAAGAATTCAGACAATCTTAATTTGAAATTAGTACAATAAAATAAAATTAATAATTAATTTCATCATTTCTCAAACATTTACAAGATTCATTTTATAATAATATATATTTAAACAAAAAAATTATTACTGAGTTCTTTCTATAACTGAAATTGACTAAATAACTAAATAAACTGGTAGTATATGAAAGAGATGTTTTGGATGGTTGCCAGACTCACCCACAATTCACAACTTAATATATTATAACAATTGGTTTTTTACTGTTCTATGTTCTGATTTAAATTACATATACCATTTAGATTATTAAAGTATAACTGAAAACAATAATAAATAATAAATAAAAAATCAATATATAAAATTTATTTTTAATAAATTAGTAGTTAACAATTTCAAAGAATTGTTTAAATTTAAATGTAGTTTTATTTATAAATAAATACAATATAAATACAAGTTTTAAAAATTTGAATTCGATAAAAAAATACATTTTAATAATAAACAAAAAATATATAATATATGTCTATGGGGTGTCTCAAAAAATGTTTATTTTATTTTATTATTTATTTATTATTTATGAGCAGTCAAAGGGTTAGTACATTTTTTGCAAACATTATTCTTTTATTCTTTAATTAGATCGTTGTTCTGCAATTCAAGCCTTTAAACTTGTCTTTATGTTCATAAATAATGTTTTTATAGCCATTTAAAGTGTTTGTACATTTTTTGTGAGACATCCTGTATATTTAAAAAAATTTAAAAAATAATATTCTTATAATAGCTTGGAATCTATGTTATATTATATATGCTGAACATACCTGTATCCTGTAAATTTTTTATTAAAATTGGATATATTTATATCATATCATTATCAAAAAATGTTTTTGTAAGCAATTAAAAAAATATGAATGAATATATATATATATATATATAATTAATATATAAAAAATTGATATTCTAATATTTTATCAAATAGCTTTTTAGAGAGGAACAAGTGAAATTCTAAATGTAGATTTAATTTCTGGAATATAATTTTATCATGTAATTTAATATGTTTTGAAATTACAATATTATTTATAATTATATATAATTATTTTCTTCTAAATAATTAATTTTATATAAAATAATTGTTTTTGTTATGGCTATATTTTCAACTTCTATATTAGAATGATTATATAACAACTGAAATGGGATTCAATTGTATTTAATTAATGAAATAGATTGCAGTTAGTTTCTGTTAATTCCAATAAATATCTTTCACTGACCATCACAATTCGTTTTTTTCCCCCAGTTATTTGCTCACGCCCTACTCTCTCTGTCTAGTCATTTAATTAATTAACAAATAAAAAAAAAGTACAAAATAGGTTTAGCTTAATTCAAAACTTAGTCAATCTAGAAGCGAAACGACGAGGGCGAAACATTCTAATCAGCTTAAGATAACGAGAGTTCGTTCATGATCAAAGTTATACGTCGGACAATCACGGCCGATGAGGGAATTAGCTGAAAATTACTTGTATTGAATTAGATCGGTGACATACAGGAAGAGCGCCTATAAAGATATGCTACGATCTCCGGAGAAAGTTGTAAATTGTCAAAGTAATTCCTTAACAAACAGAGAAAGAGAAAAGTCTTTATCTAATATACTTAGGATCTTCTTTATTAAAAACTTGTTTTTTTTTCAAATAAAATTAATATGATTGTACTTGCTAGTTATTTTCAGAAATTATTTTTTATAGTATACTTTCTATCCATAAAATAATTTTGTTTAAATAGGATATATATAATTTATATAATATATTTTTTAATTATTATTATTATTTGCCTATACACCATGTGGATCTCGCAGGGATTTAAAGATAAATTATCAATTATTCAATTTTCCATACTTGAGTCTTTTGTGTGGTAGTCTGTCGTGCTAACCACTAAACCGCTGAAGAGTATATTTTTCAATATGAATATTAATAATAATCATAATTTTATTAATAAAGCAAAATATGTGGCATGCATTGTAAAAAAGAAAGAAATAAAATTGTTAAAAACAGAGGAGCTACAGAGGAGGTTTAAAGTTATGGTATTTTTTTATAACAGGTTCTTCTACTTATTTTTGAATTAAAAAGTATAATATGAATTTATTATTAATGTTTCTAAATTTTGTTGCTAAGAAAATAGATCTTATTTTTAAAAAAAAACTGAAAAGACTATTATAATTGAATGTTTTATATGTATATTTTTTTTTATTTTTATGACTAAATACCGTCATTTATGGAGGATCGAGTCGTCTGCAGCTTATGCAAAAACTTTGCAAGAGATAAACGTTAAGACCCCTTTTTTGATTTTAATATTATGAAAACAGAAATTGGAGAAGAGTAGGAGAGTGGAAATCTGGGGAATTTTTGCATGTTTATTGAGCCAGTTAGGAAATAAGTTAGCAGAGAAGAGTCTTGGGATTTTGAAGGAACAGTGGAAGGGGGGGGAAGAAGTGGGATGCACCGAAACATACTGCATTGACGAGTTCACTGGAAACGAGGAACCCTTCTTTAAAACTCGACCCCATACCCCCTGGAGACCCATGGAATTGTAGCGAATGCGTTCTTTCTATATATATATGACTTGAGGATGGATGTGTCCCGCGGGAGAAGTCGCGAGGGTGGCTCAGGGAGTCAATAAGTCGGAGGGAGAACTACTTACCACATTAGATATATACTAGCTGCCACCTGGCGTACTTTGAGAAGAAAACTTGGCTACCTTCTTAAAAAATTTCCATTCACGTGTTAAAAAATATCCTATCTATAAGTTTTTTTTTTTTTCTTCTTCTTCTTTTTGGCATCGAACGTTTTTCTGCATAAAAATTCAATCATTCTAGTTGATATTTATCATAATACATTTTCACTTGGAATAAAATAGCTGGGAAATTGAATGGATAAGCAGCGCTGACTCCAAAAATCGGTTGGGATGAGGAGAGCGAAGGCGATAGAAAGTAAGAGCATCATATAGAAATCTTTTCAAATAGATTTCCTATCCTTTTTAACCATGCAGCACTCGGCAACCGCCTTTCCATTCTCATCCCCATACTCCCCCATTGCTCCCACACGACATTCTCTCAATCATTCTAACCCTTAGATTTCTTGTTAAATTCAATTATATTCGAATTTTGGTCAATCGAATCAAAAAATAAAAAAATAAAATAAAATTAATTCACCATTTCCGTTCTATTTTGTTACCATCAAAAAAAAAAAAAAAACTGCTGAAAATTAAATTTATTTTCTATAAAAGGAAAAAAAAAGGAAGACTTTGATTCCTTTATTTATTGATTATAATAACCATCAAACCATTAAAAGACAGAGGAAAGGGAATAATATTCTCAAACTTGCTTACGGCTAGCAGTCGTGCAAGTGACATTTCGTCTCTCTAATGGAGCCAATTTACGCTCACATTATTGTCAAATTTATGCTGAAAAATGCTTCCTACGAGCGGAACTAGAATTGCGAGAAAACTTCTCTGCCTCTAGGCTTGTACTTTTTTTTCTAAAACCATATTTTAATACTCTCTTTAGAGACGGATATTTTTAGGTCTCTTTGGTCGTGAAATTATTAAAATAAATGAAATTACCATTTCTTATTAATATAGAACTGAAAATTTAACATGATACTGTATTTATACTAACACAATGTAAACTACTATTTATTTTATAGTTATCTATAGTAATATTAAAAATATCAATAATTAAAATATATTATAACAAGATTACAAAATAAATCCAACTGGAGGATTTTTTTTATCATCAATATAATATAGATTGGAATTTTACTTAAAAAATAAATTCACCATTCAAACTCTAATAATTTTTGAAAGTTAAAATATAATTTAAAAATGAATTGGTTTTTAAATAAATATAATAATAAATAAAATATATTTTTACTTCTATTTTAACTGCAACTTTGCTTTCTTCTTACTGACTGACAACTGACAACGATTATTATATTTGATTTAAATATACCTATTAGCACATACAGGTACTAAAACTATATAAATTAAGTAAACCAAATTTACTCATACTTTTTTATTTGTCTATGATTTTGTTAAAGGACTACGTAATTTTGATTTCAACAATTAATTAAATAATGAATGTAAAAAAATATTTTATTCTTAAACCAGCGCCCCTCAAAATTTGGCGCCCTTGGCACTTGTTTGGTTTGACAGCCCATTTATCTGGCACTGTTTAAATGTGTGTAATATATGTATGAATTTGATATAGATATACTTTTTCTCTTTTGAAATGGAAAATTTTCAAATTATATTAATTCTTAAATATAGTATTATATGAATAACACGTTTAAAATAAGTTGACCTGTGGCCAGGTCCGAACCGACCGACTGTTTGAAATAAATTAATTTCCAGCTACAGAAACAATTTCAAATAATTTTAATATATCTATTAATGTAATAAAAAACAGATATGGATACATAAATAATAAATATAAACATTTTTAATTTTATTTTATTTATAATATATATGCAAGACCAGGCTGTGACGTCATGAATGGCTGGATGACGTCATATAATTTTAAATCAAGAAAAAACTAATAAATATGATTTTTCTCGAGGATAAAACCAATACAAAGTGCATGATTCGTGGTGATATATAAAAAAATCTCCTTTGGTGTGAAAATAACCCTTTCCTTCCTATCGCCGATCGCTAATACTACCACTTCCGGTTTCCGGAATTGCACCAAAAGTTGATCAATTCATCCCACTGATGCATTAAGTAAATATACCAAATTTCATCAAAATCGGTTGAGCCGTTCAGGCTGTACACATCTATACGGACGGACGGACGGACAGACGGACGGACGGACAGACATCATCCTAAAAATACTTTTTTCTGTTTAGAAAATGCATGATTCGTGGAGATATGTAAAAATCTCCACATGTGAAATTTGGTGTGAAAACAATACCTCCCTTACTATCGTCGGTCGGTAAAAAAGAAAATCATCACAAATGGTTCAATGGTGGGAGATAAACTAAAAAAATGAATCTCTCTTGAGAAATTAAAAAATGTTTTCAAGAAAGAATTAATGCAAATGTTTTAGAAAACTTTCAAATAATGTTCTTTAAGAAAACTTTTTTGTTGAGTTGACTTTAGTGAGAAAAAAGTGTTATTTTTAAATGAATATGATTAGGTTTATACCTACATATTATAAATGTTTATATAATTTTTTTGGTTCTAAAAGAGGTAATTTCTCAAAAAATGAACATTTCATAATAATTATATAAATTTAAATATAATATGTAATTTTAAACTATTTTGTTTGTGTTATGCGCATTTCAGTTATCATTATAAAAATTACTTCTATCAAATAAATAAATAAAGTGTATAATTAAATTATCATTATATTTAAGTTATAATTATTTAGTTTTATAAAACAAAATACTTCACGCATGTCTATTGTTAAATTAATTAACTTTCTAAAAAAAATGCTCATAAATATCTCCCAATGTATAAAATAGAAATTAATTTTTAATTATAATTTTTTTAATAAATTAACAATTTAAAATCAATTAATTGAATTCTATAACTAACAATTAATAATAGAATAGATATTTGTTTTTGCAAATTTATTAAAAATCAATATATAAACTTACTAAATAAAAAGAATGTTAGTTCCATAGAAATAAGATCAAATTATAATTTCATTATAATGGTTGATAACTTCGCTTATTTAATTTGATCTCATCTTGGTTAATCGATCGTTTTTGTGTTCATTTCATTTTCTTCAATTATCTAATCTTTAGTAAATTGTACCAATGTCTTTCATTCTAAATTTAATATATCCTTTCATTTTTTTTATTAACTATTATTTAGTGAAATAGAGCAATTTATTCTGCTATCTCATAAATGTAATCATAATCTATTTTATTAAATTCGGTCGTCCGTTGATTTTGAAATAATAATCTCCCAAAATTTAATAAAAATATAGTATTGTACTTTAATCTAATATTCATTAATTACTGTTTCTATTTTAAATTGAAAAATTATGATTTTATAACAACTCCCTCGTGAGCTCATAACTACTTTTTACCGACCGGCGATAGTAAGGGAGGTATTGTTTTCACACCAAATTTCACATGTGGAGATTTTTACATATCTCTACGAATCATGCATTTTCTTAACAGAAAAAAGTATTTTTAGCATGATGTCTGTCCGTCTGTCCGTCCGTCCGTATAGATGTGTACAGCCTGAACGGCTCAACGGATTTTGATGAAATTTGGTATAATTACTTAATGCATCAGTATGATGAATTGATCAACTTTTGGTGCAAATCCGGAAACCGGAAGTGGTAGTATTAGCGATCGACGACAGGAAGGGAAGGGTTATTTTCACACCAAATTTCACAAAGGGGAGATTTTTTACATATCACCACGAATCATGCACGTTGTGGTGGTTTTATTCTCGAGAAAAATCATCTTTATTAGTTTTTTTCTTAATTTAAAATTATATGACGTCATCCAGCCATTCATGACGTCACAGCCTGGTCTTACATATATATTATAACTAAAATAAAATTAAAAATATTTATGTTATATCCTTATCTGTTTTTTATTACATTAATAGATATATTAAAATTATTTGAAATTGTTTCTGTAGCTGGAAATTATTTTTTTCAAACCGTCGGTCGGTTCAGACCTGGCCACAGGTCAACTTATTTTAATATAATATGGTGAAATTTATTTTAATATAATATGGTGAAATTTATCTATTGTAGAAATTCAAATTCAAATTGTTACATCATTTTTTGTAACTTAACGAATATATATATAAATATTAAAAACAAAATAATAAAATTAAATAGTAATTTTTTTTTTAATTTAAATATCTATGTGGAGATGAGATTAGATTCAAAACTAATATAATTAATTTAGTAAATTGGTGTTACTAATAAATTATTTTTTAATTTATATTAGTTTATTTCACTAAGAAAAATAAATATTTTATATTGTTTTACTCTTGATTAAATTATTTTAATTCATTAGTAAATCATAAATCATAAATCATTCATAAAACAAAGATAATTTAATAAAAAAAGCAAAATGTGCAGCATCGTACACGTGGCGGAAGTGAAACTTCTTACAATCTAGAGAATAAGATAAATTTTAGTTGAGAGTGTGAGTGAGAGAGAAATAGAGAAAAATAAAGGGATCATTTCGAAAGACATATAACAGTATAAAATTTTCGTAACAAATATTCGCTTTAATTGTTATTATTATTTGCTAAAATTGTATATATCTATCTATTTATCTATAACCATTGGTTCTCAAAAACCGCTCTAACGATTTTTTTCAAATTCACACTAGATATAGTATTTATAAAGAAAAATTGAGTTTTATTGATTACATCTCTTGAAACTTACAGCTTCATTATTAATTTCTTAATTGAAAATTATATATGGGTGACGTAAATGGCATCCATTTTGAAATTTTACTCCCGCCTTTTTTTAATTTTGTATTAATATTTTTTTTATATTTAAAATATTTTAAAATTTATAATTTAATTTCGAAATAAAATTAAAAATATTTATTTTTAATAAAATATATATATATATTTATTAATCCCGCTTTTTTTTTAAATGATATTGTATTAACATTTTTTTATATTTAAAATATTTTAAAATTCATTATTTAATTTCGAAATTTTATATTTAAAATATTTTAAAATTTATTATTTAATTTCGAAATAAAATTAAAAATATTTATTTTTAATAAAATATATATATATATATTTATTAATCCCGCTTTTTTTTAAATGATATTGTATTAACATTTTTTTATATTTAAAATATTTTAAAATTCATTATTTAATTTCGAAATAAAATTAAAAATATTTATTTTTAATAAAATATATATATATTTATTAATCTCTCTCAAAAAAAAAACAACAAAACAAATAAATGTCTTTGAAAGATGGTAAAAATATCTTTGTAATTATCAAAATATCATAGACCAGCAGTAAGAACAATTGTTTTTACTCCCCGAGTTCGAAGGATCGAAACTCGCCGCGTGCATTTTTTTTTTATCTATTTTCGTGATTTATTTATTCATTGTTCTTTTATTAATTAAGTTTTAGATAGTTTTATAATTTTTAATATTTTTTCAATAAAATATTATTTAATACATTTAATAATTGTAATAAATAATTAAAGAATTGTATATCAATATTTTTTAAAGGGTAGAGCGAGCTCGGTGTCTCAGGTATTAATATTACCAGCCAAATCCAATAATAATGAATCATTTTTTACTATCTCGCCAGAGATAGTATTGCGATCACGAAAATTTTCGATGTTGAGATTTTGATGTTTTTATACTTTTTGAAGGTTCCTGAATCATTTTCACTAAGGTTGAGAAAAATGTCTGTGTGTGTGTGTCTGTGTGTGTGTGTGTGTGTGTGTGTATGTAGGCAAGATTACGCAAAAACGGTTTGAGCTAGAATGATGAAATTTGGTACATGGACATTATTCAAAATTCATAGTTTTCTATCAACTTTTGAGAAATGTAGCTCAACCGGAAGAGGGTCATTACCTACAACGTTTTGATTTTTTTTCCTCTAAAGTGACCGTAAAAATAAAGATATATGTTTGATAATTTTTCACATGATTAATAATTGTATAAAACTGCTATATATAGAATTTCAGCTTGATTGATTAGCTGAAATTACCAGAATTAATTTTTTAACACTGCAAATCTCACGCGCCAACACGTGACGTGGTGCCATCAACAAAAAGCCAAACATGCGCTGGTTTAATATTTATTATTTATTATTTATAATTTATAATTAATTAAATTTAATAATAATTTTTAAATAATATAAATAATATTTAATTATAATCTAATCAAAGAAAATAAAAGTTTGAATCTATTTGATAGTTGATCTTTTTACATATAATTAATCTCAAATTAAATATTTTTTAATATTAAAAAAAAATAACAAATTTCATATGTATATTTATTTTTATAAATGTTTAGGCAAATTTTGAAATTAATATATATTTAAATTCAAATTGTATTTAATTGCGATATCTACTGGACAAGGTGGAGATCTCGCCCTCTTTTGATCATAAGTCATACTAATTTTTATTCTTTGACCCAGTAGAAGCTGAGAAATATTATTCCGCGTCAACGTACTACCGCGCATGCGCGCCGTGGACTTTGGACCTAGCGAGAGCGTAGTAGAACGAAAGACAGCACAAAACGAAGAGGCAGATAGCCTCTTTCTCAAAGACGAAAGACCGGACAAAAGAAAGACCCAGATAGCCTCTCTCTCAAAAACGAAACACCGCACAAAAGAGAGTCGGAGATAGAGGCTATCTCATTCTCACTCGTTATATCTATATCTTTTTTCTCTCTTGCGTTTCGTAACGCGTTACGAAATTTCAATTTTTCAATTCACTCTCCATTCTCAACCAAATGTCAGGACGCCGCTAAAGAAGTTTCACTTCAAAAAAAATTATCTTTTATAAATATTTATACGATTTTAAATGATTAATTTATCTGATTATATATTAATAAAATTAATTCATAGACCAGATATCTTTTCAACAGTTTAATTTATTTAATTAATATTGGTAGGGTGTATTTGTAGAATTAAATTTAAAAAAATGAACTAAAATTAAATCATTTAAAATTGGAAAAAAAAATTTTTTCTGGTTTAATTTTAAAAGTTAAATTTGTCGTTTTTTGTATCTCTATTGAGAATTTGTTATAAACCATTCATTCCAAGTCGACTCTAGAACTACGAATCATGATGGTGTCCTAGTGACATTTGTTCTTTGTGGGGGTGTTGGGAAAAATGTTGGAGGGTTATTCATGCCAAAGTTAGACAACTATTCGCGTTTGCGGTTTTCACGCTTCCGCCGGGATCGCATGCCACTCTCTCCTTTAAATAAACATAAAAGTTTTCATTTCAATCTCCTCCCCCCCTCCTCTCTTTATACTCACGCCCAACCCCTTCACTAAACTTCAGATAAATAATGCAGATATTTAGTGATCAAACATTGTATCAATTTCCTGCAATTGATCAATTAGCAGGAAGTCAAACTAAGATGATCGTGAGACAGGATCTCATTTTTTTTAATGTAAAAAGTTGGACATCACGATACTAACTTCTATTATTTATGAAATATTAAGTTTAATAATAAATAAATATTTATCTATGATAAATGTTTAAACTTTGAAAGCGTGCCTTACTTAAAGAAAGATGTTTTGGTGAAGAAAACTTAAGAAAAAAAAACTCCGCGAAGTATTTATTAAAACATCTTTTTCTAGAAAATATTTTTTTAATAATAAAAAAAAAAAGGTAAATATTTTAAAAGAAAATATGCTGATAAATTGATATGATATTGGTTTTATTATAGAAAATTTAAAAATAATTATATTTCGATATAAACAAAATTGAAATTTTTTTACTTTAACGATATCTAATATTTATATATATAGATAATATACTATATATTAAATTCTCTCGAATTCTTACCCTACCCATGTAGTTACATTAATGCAGTGGTTTCCAACCTTTCTGTATCGCCCCCCCCCCCCCTTAATTTTTATAATAATGTAATTTCATAAATACTCACATAATATAGTAATTTATTTAAAGGGCTACAAAATAACACATACACATTACACACACTCAATTAAGCAAAAACATATTATAGATTATTATAAATTTTTTAAAAAAAAGTCTTTAACAATAATTGTTCTAATACATTCAACAGTCTCGCGCCCCCTAGGATGGTGCGCCCCACAGGTTGGAAAACACTGCATTAATGCATGATTTCAAAATTATCAGGGAGTGTTAGTTTAAATACAAATTTTAACAGTTTAAATATATTAAATATTATTCTAATATAAATAGATTTGCACCAATATTATAATCTGTCATTTATACATTTCTTATAATTATTTAAAAAAAAAATGATTTATATTTTTATTTTAAAATATTAAAGCAAAAAAGTTCTAAAGAAGTTTATTTGATATATTTATATTTCATAAAATCCACAGCCAGACATCCATATTTTATATTATTAAAATAATTATAAATAAAAAAAAATATTTTTAAAATTATTTTGCTTCAATATATCAATATTATAAAAATCTATTGATAAAAATTAGACTAGTAAAATTATTTATATACTATATCTTTTATATTATTATTATTGTTATTTTCTCTAAACTATAATCTTATTTAACGATTCGAACTATATTTTAGTATTTGACAAATAAAAAGAGATTTATTTATTTATATTTATTATTATTTATAATTTATTTACTCAACTTGAAACCGCAAATGCAACTTAAGTTATATTCACTGCGTATATTGTTTATTTTTTTTACCTCCTCTTTCCTATTTTCTATGTCGTTTAGATATTTGGAGTAGCTGTCTGAAAATAAGATGATTTATTGTTTATCAAATCATGATAAATCGGTGAGTTGATTTATTTTACAAATCAATACAAAAATAAAATTCACAAAAAAAAAAAAAGGAAAATGAAACTCCTTTCCTTTTTTATTCGTTGCTTAATAAATTTTATCCAAAAGTATTATTGATATATGATATAAGATATTTATTGTTTTAATTGTTTGTACTGTCACAGTATGTAGGGTATCATATGCTATTAATCTATATTAAATTTGACTTGTGATTGATTATACAGGGGTTGGAATGAATGATTTTGTATATCTCTGTTGAGAGCTAAAATTTAAAATTTTCAATTTTTTTAGTTATTTATTTTAAAAAAATAAATGAATACTACCAGTTCATTGTATATATGTTTTTATTTTATTTTTGTTTTAATCGGTTAATGGATTTCGGTTAAAAATATTTTCATTAAAGTGAAAGGATGGCTCTTTTGTGAAATTATTGCTCTCGTTAAGAAAATTACATCATATAGTGTTTTATTGTTTTTCATTTGTTTTGTGTCACAAAGCGAGCGCCTTGGACAAAAGGATCGATTTAATTCATAAAGTGCATATTGGTGGAGGCTCAGGCTCAAAAGGCCTCCATTTTCCATGCTATTATTTTCTTATTCTTAAAGAAAATAGCGGCATTATTTGTTTTAAGATTGCTAGGGAGATGAATTATGATGCAACTCAAAGAAGAAATAAAAAGAAAGAGGATAAAAAAAACACAACCCAATGTGATTTTATATTTCATTTAATAAGCATTTGCTTTGGATGGGGTATTATAATGCGATACATCAACCCACGAATAAAGTAATTCACGTTCAATTTACTGATGATGGTGCAAAAAGTTAAAATTACTTTCCTTTTGTATGTGATTTTCCTCCTTTTTATGATTATTAAAATATTTCAAATGTATACAGGGTTAATTTTAAGAATACAAATTATTCCAAGCCTTTTTCTTGATTCTTTGAAAATTATGTCTAATGATAAACTGAAAGACATGAATCTGCAAGTGTGATGAAACGCTTCACATGCCAAAAATCTGTGAGGACTTTGAATTCTACTATCTTTCTATCTATCTATCTCTTTGGTTTTACGGAACTCGAAAGTTCTTGGCCGCAGCAACCACACTTCTCCAAGTATCCCTATTCTGAGTTAGAAACCTCCAATCCCTACCCTCACGTCCCTTCCTAGGTTATCCACCCACCGCGTCCTTGGTCTTCCAAGCGGGCGTTTCCCACTCGGTCTCCCCCCAATATATTTTTCGCCATTCTTTCCTCCCCCAGTCTAGCCACGTGTCCTGCCCACTGCAGCCTTCTCGATTTTATAATTCTAACTATATCTGGAGATACATAGAGATCATGCAATTCCTCGTTCTACTATCTAAATCGAGATAAACTGAAAGACATGAATAATTCATTAATATTATAATTTTTATTAAATAAACTTCGATGCTATTTGCATCTAGACAGAAGGCTTTCCCCTCTATGCCTCCAGAGTACAGTACTCGTATTTTGTTCATTAAATCACTAAATTAATTATATACTCTTCATATATATACATATAATAGGTTGGGGAAAAAGAAATCCATTATTTTTACGTGAACTTCAAGACTTTATTTAACATGTTTTGCATTGTCCGATTTAGGTCAAATATGCACCATTTTGTTCTATAATTTGTTGCCATTTTAATGGTAGCTTCATTATGCCTCTCTCATAAAAGTCTTGGTCCTTATTAGCGAAAAACTCCAGCAATTGATTTTCACACTCTTCCCTTGATGCCAATTTCTTATCACTAAAACACGCTTTGACCACGATCGCTTTCGCATAATGTTGTCGTATGTGACCCATTTCTCATCCCCAGTCACCATCCGTTTAAGAAATGGGTTGATTTCTTTACGTTTGGCCAAGGCTTCGCAGATGGAAATTCGATCCATCATGTTTTTTGGTGTTAATTGGTGTGGCACCCAAACATCAAGCTTTTTTTTAAACCCAGCTTTGTGCAAATGGTTTAAAACTGTTTTGTGGTCGATCTTTAACTCCTGGGCGATGCTACGACTACTAACATGCCGGTCCACTTCGATGATTTCAGTGACTTTGTCGACATTTTCGACGACGGGCCTGCCTGTGCGAGGGGCATCCTTAACGTCAAAAATACCCGAACGGAATCGACGAAACCAAAATTGCGCGTAATTAGCTGTTACAGTATCGGGACCATAAACACTATTCACATTTTCAGCCGCCTGACTTGCATTTTCGCCCTTATCAAAGAAAAACTGTAAAATGTACCGAATTTTCTCTTTGTTGACTTCCATCTTTAACGCCGTGTAACTCAGAACTGAATGGACAAAACAAAAAACTGCAAACGAATTCTTTTAGTGCGAACTGTTACCTTGACAACGAGCATAAATTTGAAATTGTTTGATCGATAATTTACGAGATATCGATCACTACAGCCATCTACCGAAAAAATGGATTTATTTTTCCCCAACCTAATATGTATATATATGTATAAACAATATATGTATTTAGTAATTATAACAATATTTCTAAATATTAATTTTGTTATTCATTTTTACTAAAATCACGAAAATTTTCAATGTCGAGATTTTCATGTTTTTATACATTGTGCTGATCCCTGAGTCATTTTCACTAAGGTTGAGAAAAATGTCTGTGTGTGTGTGTATATATATATATATATATATATCACTGAAAGTACCGGAATTAATTTTTTAACGAGTTGACTGTATTTATTTGTTCAATGAGCTTTTCGCTTTTACTTAGACGAAAATATTTATTTATTCATCCTCTGTGGCTCTTTGATACACGAAAGTTCTTAATTTCAGCAACCACACTCATCCAACTATCCATATTCTAAAAACCACTTCCATCAAACTCCTATTCTCTCCTAACTTCCTCGTTTTGTTCTTCATATTGTCTGCCCATCACGTTTTTGGTTTACCAACTGGTCGATTTTTAATTATTCATATATCTACTACAAACTCAAAAATTGTTTCATTTCTTTTTTAATTAATTGATTACCAAGATAAATTCAATTATATTTTAGTAAAATCAATCAAATTATCATCACCAGTTAGAAATATAAGAGTAAATGTAAAAAATTGTATTCAATTTTTGTAAAAAAAAATTGCCTTGGGTTTTTTATAATCATTCAGTGGGAAAAATGTAATCTCTATAAACTTATAAAAAAATTAATTAATTAATTATTGTATTTTTAGAGAAAAAAAATATTTCTACTAAAATATTAATTTTCTTTTTCGTTTAAAATATTATTCTATAATTATTATTAATTATCTCTTGGTTATTATTTATTAACATAATAAATGAAGAACTAATTATGGCTTATTTATTCGGTATATTACATTTTAGATTAAACAATTTAATTATATATTATTTATTTTGTTTTTATAATAATGAGAATATGACCAGACCACAATATTATTTATTTAATTACCTAGTTTAATTATATTATTATTTAAAAATGTATTGAAAAGACTGTAAAAAGACAAATCCGGAGAAAATATTAATTTATAGTTTTAAAAAAAATTAAACATTAAATTAATTAATTGAAAGAAATTTAATTTAGTTCTTCTAACAAATACCATTTTTTTGAATAGATCAGAGAAGAAAAGATAATAACGTTGTATAAGCATATTCACTCAATAAAAAAGTTCTTTTGAAAGAGTTCTGAGAATGAATGAAACCTTTTTTTAATTTTTCCTTAACTTGAATGATAAAGCCTTAGATTATTTATCTTAAGCGCCTGCCAAAGGCAGAGAGAGGCCATGTCGTGACATCGAAGCCTAGAAGCAATAATCCAATCGTATTAAAGTATTAAAAATCGCAGCCAGACTATTGATGGCCTATAATCAAACTTAATGTCCCCCAATTGGCTCATATTATTTTACTTGTATAATCCCGAACGTCAATTTTTATTCGTAATTCCATATGAAAGGTTACCGTCTGATTTAATTCTCTTATTGATGTGGATAGATTATTATTTTTGTTATTGATGTGATATTTATTTAAATTCGAAGTTGAAAATGAAGTTGGTTAACTAATTTGAGCATCAAACTTTCAGTGACGGTGTACTGTTGGTGGAATGATATGAAGGGGGAGCGGAATGAAATATGTCTCAGCTTTATCGCTAGTAAGATGGATAGAAAGATCCAACCCTTCTGGTGATATCTGCTCCAATCTGTCTTCCGCTTGACAACTCCTGCATAATCTACATCAAATAAATAAGCAAAAGAACATTCATTTCAAAATTATTAGTTTTAGATGATATAAAAATACTAGCAAAAAGAGAAAAATAATTCATTTCTGATTATAACTACAAATTTAGTAAATTATTGTTTTTTATATCTTGTATTTAATTTTTTTCCAAAATTTGTATTTTAACTATATTTAGTTCAATACATAGCATAAAAGTTATTTAGAATAATTTCCCGATAAGAACAAAAATTTCAAAAAGAGATAAAAAGATCATAGATACGAGTGCAGCAAAAATGACATATCACTGGACATGATGCCTCATGGTAAATTGTGAAGACGGTCTATATACGTAGTTTTGAATAAATTGAAAGTTTTTTTAGATTTCTATAATATTTATATCACTTAAAATAATATTTTTTTTTATTTCTATTAAAAATCTAATGAAGATATACTAATTATCAAGATTTTTTTTTGTTTATTTAATTGTGAACCATTAATAGTTTCTAAATAGCTTCCAGGCTTTTGTTTTTCAAGTAGGCGGTAAGCGTGATGGAATGGTTACCTGAGGAAAGATTGGATGTGAAGGCTCTCTGTGCAAATGTATATCACGTCCGAAATCCATCAACTGTCAGGGGCGTTTCACACGACCTCCAGGTTGCTCTCCAATTAATGAATTATCGTAATCGTAATCAAGCCGTGTCAAATTTACTGATGAGTCTGCTCAGTGTTGGACTTTGACATCTGCGTGGCCTTCGTGAGAGATGGGGACTCTACCCTAAAGCTAGTCATTAATTATAGTCCTATGCACACTAATAATATCCCATCTTCCTACTCTTATCATTTATTCTCCTGGTCTGCATGGAACCCAACATATCATACCAATCACCAAGATACAAAAACATTGATGAAAAATAAAAAGAATAATACAAAACTATTAATCTTCATAAGGACGAAGATCATTAAATAGCCAAAATGTCGAAAACAATGTAACAACAAAGTAATTTGTGAATTTTTTTTTTAGTAAATAACGATTCTAGTTAAATTAGAAATTCATGTAATGGAAAATTGTAGTTTGTTACTTTATTACAAGACTGAATTTGTTTTCTCGTGTATTGCGTTATCCCGTTCAAAGTAACACAACAAGATAGTAGAGAGTGAGGATGGAGCGAAAAGGGAAGACGAACCGTGGAGCTAGTTAGATTTTGCGGCCGGCGTTCAACTTACACGGCCATTAATGCTTTCGAATAAAATTCACCACGAAGAGTAGTCATTAAGCTGCAATAGAAACGAAAAAGGTTGTAAACTTGATGAGATATTTATCATTCCTTCAGACTGCTTTTTTTATTTGAGAAGAGCAAAGATATATGGAAAGAAAAACTCCTCTTTATTATACTTATCTTAATTATCGAACCTTTTCCTTCAATGAGTTTTTCGATGTTTTACTCAATAAGTACATTGAGAAAGAAATAGATGAAGAAAACTTTCTGCAGAATTAATTTTATCCCTTCATATATTTTCCATCAATTTAACTATATATGTAATATATGCGGTTGATAACTTCTAAATTAATATTAATATATTCCTTCCATATAATTCAAATAACTATATCCCAAATAACTATAACTAAAATAACTATTGCAAAGTTATATTATATATCAATTCAAGAAATTTCTATGCAACTTTTTGACAGGTTCAATTTATTTAATAAATATTTATATTAAAATATAATACTTAATTTAACAGACAAAATCTTACACATACAAAACGTAGAATTTGAAAATATACTCATAGACTTGCGAAAAATATATTTGTAGGAGACCGATTGGGAAATGTCTGGTCGGAAGCTGAGGACGCGGTAGGTGGATAATATAATAAGGGACATGAGAGAGATGGGAGAGAGTAGGAGTTGGATGGTTATGGCTCAGGATAGGGACACTTGAAGAAATGTGATTACTGCGACCAAGAACTTTCGAGTTCCGTAGAGCTACAGAGATAGATAGATATAGATAGATTAAAATACTTAATTTTATAATTATTTAATTTCTAGTCAGTAGTGAATAAAGAATTCAATCCTATGTCTTATTTTGATAAAAGTTAATTAATAAAATTGAATTCCCAGAATTTTAATCAAGTAAATTCATTTATATTTTATTAAATATTAAATTGTACTTTTCAACTCAATTATTATTTTCTTTAGATTTCCTTTCTATATACATATAAATTCCTTAAACTTTAATTTACTCTACCTATATATACCTTTAAACATTTAATAAAGTGGAATAAGATATTTATTATTTTTCATCTAAGAAGATTAATGTCAAACTCATGGAAAATGAAAATTGAAATGTTAAAATTTAATTTATCAATATGAAACATATACCAAACTCCCAAGTGATAAAAGATTTAAATTTAAACTGTCTATAAATTTAGAAGGTAGAGGTGTTTTAATCATCTAACCATCTAAGAGAGAATGGTAACCCAAGATCTTCGGGGAATACTGATACTCTATGATATTATTGCAAATTTAGTAATTGCACCTGATTTTATTTGAATAAATTACTTTATTACTCAATCAAATAATTTAATAAATAAATTAGTATATAGGAATTAAATAATATCTAATTTACATCATGCTTGTATACATCTATATCTTATCCTGAAAAACAGATATTTTCTTTTGATCTAATATTACCATCAAATTTATTTTGTCTATTTTTCTATATGAACAATGTGACTTTTGATTTATTACTACTTTTAATACAATTTAAAACAAAAACAAAATATGTTTCTGAACCACAATGTTGAATCACAATGAATTACAATGTTTTAATGTTAAAATACATATATACTGTGTTTTAACCATTTTATTTATTTAATTCATACAATGTGTGGATAATACATTTACATTGACAAAATTTTTATTTTTTAACAAAGATAACTTCAAGTAGGGTGACCAAACGTCCCGGTTTGCCGGGATTGTCCCGATTTTAGGTGCTCTGATCTTCGGGACAGTCTATTGTCCCGGTTTTCAAATATTTAGTTCCGGCGGACGTTTTCTTACAATCAGTTTGGCTCTTATTTTCAATTTTTCATTCAATTTGGCTCTAAAAAAAGGTTAATTTTTTTACAAATGTCTCTCTCGGTTTGGTGTTTTCGAGATATGGACACCCTAATTTTAAGCCATTTATCTGAGTTACTTGTCTAAAATAGCATTTATCTATTTACTAAAAAAATTATAAAATTTGAACTATGCATGGTAGACTTGTTTTGAAAAATTTTAAATTTTTTGAATTATATCGTAAGATAAGATTGGCAAATAGTCTATTTGTGGGAAGATCAAGGAAAACTCAAAATTATTTAGAGAATATCATCTAAATCTATGATATTATCTAAACTTATCATATATACCATGTATTTGGCCTATATAATTAATTGTAAATAATAAATTTCTCGACTTGGATTCAGAAATATAAAAATAAAAAATTAAAATAAATAACGTTTGTTTTTATTTTTGTATGATTGTAAAATAAATATGTATATATTTTTATTTTGCTTATTTATTTTTGAAGTCTTTATATAAATAAATTTATAAAAATGCTTTGTCAAACATTCATGTTTGATGTTGAGTTGAATTATGTATCCCTTGAAGGGTGGGTCGTAGAGTAGATCTATCACCGAGACTAATGGTGTTGGATTTTTAATAGAGCGCTAATTTTCTGGTCAGCCGGCGCCAAGCCAGCTGTGAACGTATTGGTATGGACGCATGTGCAACGCGCGTGCATCAAGAGAACCCCGCCAGCCATTGATTGAATTATAATCCCAAATTATGAAAACGTCAAAGCAGCAGCGAATTATTTACTCAATAACGAACATATCGCTATTTAGATTATGACCGATCAAACTAAAAGAACTGAAGGTCCAAATTTTGTTATCCAAGCATTTTTCTTAAAATACTGACTTTTCCTTCTTATTGAGAGGAATTTTACTTCAACGCACTGAAAAAAGTGTTCAAAAAAACATTTGACATTTCCTTCCAGAAATTTAAATAAATTTTAGCTTATTCTTTCCTGACTACCCCTTTTCACTCTCACTTCTTATTGGACCATTTCAATTTTTTTTTTTATTTTACAATCGGTTTTTTCTACGCTACTCTTAAGAAAATTCAAGCTGAATTTCGGTCAATGAGGCACAATTGGTTGTATTCCCGTTTCTTGATTTATGATTGATTTTTGCAACCGATAATTTTTGAGTTTTCTGTTTATCCAAAAAAAATTATTTATATTTCTTATATAAATATATGATTTTTTAATGTTATTTTTTCCTCAATTTTTTAAAATATAATTAGATTTTATTTATAAATACATACAAATATAAATATATTAAAATTAAGTTGGAGTGTCTCCACTCGACTATCTCGCAATTTGAATTGGATTAAATAACATAATATATTAAATTTAAATTAAATTTAATTAATTATAAATTATAAATTAAAATTAATAAATAATATTTATTAAACCAGCACGAGTTTGGCTTTTTGTTGATGGCACCACGTGACGTGTTGGCGCGTGATTTGTTAATAAAATTAATTCCGGTACTTTCAGCGATTCAATCAAGCTGAAATTCTATATATAGCAGTTTTATACAATCTTTAATTATATGAAAAATTATCAAAGATATATCTTTATTTTTACGGTCACTTTAGAAGAAAAAAAATAAAAACGTTGTAGGTAATGACCCTCTTGCGGTTGAGCTACATTTCTCAAAAGTTGAGAGAAAACTATGAATTTTGAATAATGCCCGTATACCAAATTTTATTGTTCTAGCTCAAACCGTTTTTGTGTAATCTTGCTAACACACACACATAGAGAGACAGACATTTTTCTCAACCTTACTTAGTGAAAATGACTCAGGGTCCTTCAAAACGTATAAAAACATCAAAATATCAACATCGCAAACTTTCATGATCGCAATAGTATCTCTGGCGAGAATTAACGTTATTAAATTATATCATTAAATTATTTATTTAAAGAATGGCGAATGAATTTCGAATATTCTAATTTTAAATTCAGAGGTTTATATATTAGTATTTTAAATAATTCTATCGAAATCTAATTGTGACACTCAATTAGTTTCCGTTGGTAATTTTTAATTATGCGGAGATTATTTGTATTTGATTTTTCCGATAAGTAGAGAATTATATTCACAATAAATTAAAAATTCTAATTTGAGTTGATTAGGATTATAAAAGATAAAATATATATTATTAAAAAATTATAGATATATCTATGACTAATTGAAAATGATTTTAATCATATAAATAACAAATAATCTCTTTTAAAACTGTCTCATATGCACTTTTTTTTATTTTATTAAATATTTAATACAAATTAAAATAAAACCAATTTAATATCAATAATATCAGAAATGTATATAATTTGGGTTAAGCTGGTCTTATTACTAAAACATTTTAGTTTTTTCTAAAAAAAATCGTTCTTTTTTGGTCTTTTGTCGTTTACTAAGAGAAGCGGATCATTCTTTTGGAAAAAGAACAAATCAATTAGGTGATTTTCTATTTCCCAAAAGTGTGGGATGTTTCCCTAGGGGACTCACCTTCTTTTGGCTCAAATGGTTTCCAGGCTCATTTCTCTAAGAGTAGTTAGACTCAATCGATAATATAAATAGAATTTTGTTATCTCAAAAAAAAGAAAAAAAGGGGAAGAAGATAAATGAGGAAAAAAAAACGATTATTGAATTGTATCGATAAGTATGTACTTATTTATATTATTATGGTATAAAATTATTTCTTAATCAATTAAATCGATAATATTGGTTTATTTATTCAAATAAATATTCATATATTATGTTTAATTATTATTATATTTATAAGTAAAATTTTTAAATTGGTTTTTGAATATTTGTCAAATTATATTGTTCATAACCTCCAATTTTTGATGTTTTTCATCAGGATTCAGGAAGCTTTAATGAATCACATCAAAATCAAACCACCAACTTTTTTTTGGTGCAATTTCTTTTTAGGATTTATAGATGTTTGGTAGCCTGGTCCCATTCCATTCTTTCTGTTGAACTCCTTCGAGTGTCATATAGTATCTACTTTTCATCACAAGTCATCTAGTTATCTCGAAATGAGTCGTTCACGTTGCGTAACAGAAGAGTACGCAACAGTTTATAAAGAAAGTTTTGTGATTTTCGTTCAATTCATGACACCCAATTTGTTAAGCTTTTTTGTTTTTCCCATTTATATATGGTGGTAAACCTTGCGTTTATTTCAATTACTCGTCGTCATTCTTCAAGACACTTGTTTCCGCTGTGAAATTTTTAGAACTGATATTGTTTGCGGTTCCTGGGCCAATCTGATTTTTTTCATAAATATACATAACATTACATCAACATATTAAAAATTGTATAGAATATTCATCAACAAAAAACAAAATAAAAATTAACGCAATTCTTGACTATTCAATACAATAGTTTATTATTTTTTAAAAAAAGCTTTAATTCTTCAAACTGCAGATTCTGGTAATAAAACCTTACGAAATAATTTTTCAATTTTTGAAATATTCTTTTGATTTACAATTTACGTATTGCGTTCATTGAATTTATAATTTATTGATTTCATTCTCCTATATATATATATATATATAATTCTATCGGCTCATCTTTTTCCTCTAAATGACAATTTAAAAATTCCTCCTCCCCCTGCTCTCTTTTTTTACGAATTCATTTTTCAATGTGTGAATGAATGTTTACAGCAGATATCAGTATGAACCAACTGTGATTATTTTTCACTTATTCATCAATCACGGCAATCAAAATATCACATTTTCGCACTCATACATCTGCAGCTAGTCAATTTCTAGCTATCGAATTGACTGGTAGTAATAACCAAAGGATTAACATTGATATATCGATGATCGGCACGACTTAATGAAAATATTAAAATCTATTGCGACAGTGATTCATGGAATTAATAACCATCCACGCAGCAAACCCAATTGCTTTTCTATTTCAACTATAGATCGTGATTGTAGGTATATAATATTTTTTTTCTATTCAATCTACTAACCTGTGAAAGCACCTGTTATGCAAATGAAATGAGAAAAAATAATTATAATCAAATGTGTGAATTAAATTAATAAAAAAAACAACAAAATTTTAAATATTAAAATACCACTGAATTATATTTAAAATAGAGTAAAATATAGTTATTATTTAAATAAGTTGACCTGTGGCCAGGTCCGAACCGACCGACGGTTTGAAGTAAATTAATTTCCAGCTACAGAAACAATTTCAAATAATTTTAATATATCTATTAATGTAATAAAAAATAGATATGGATACATAAATAATAAATATAAACATTTTTAATTTTATTTTATTTATAATATTTATGCAAGACCAGGCTGTGACGTCATGAATGACTGGATGACGTCATATAATTTTAAATCAAGAAAAAACTAATAAATTTGATTTTTCTCGAGGATAAAACCAATACAAAGTGCATGATTCGTGGTGATATGTAAAAAATCTCCTCATGTTAAATTTGGTGTGAAAATAACCCTTCCCTTCCTATCGTCGATCGCTAATACTACCACTTCCGGTTTCCGGATTTGCACCAAAAGTTGATCAATGCATCCCACTGATGCATTAAGTAAATATACCAAATTTCATCGAAATCCGTTCAGCCGTTTAGGCTGTACACATCTATACGGACAGACGGACGGACGGATGGACGGACGGACAGACATCATGCTAAAAATACTTTTTTCTGTTAAGAAAATGCATGATTCGTGGAGATATGTAAAAATCTCCACATGTGAAATTTGGTGTGAAAACAATACCTCCCTTACTATCGTCGGTCGGTAAAAAAGAATAATGATGAAAAGCTTCCTTTATAATATGATAGAATAGAATTAGTGTCTCTGGAATCTACTAATTACTATATTAACTGATGAGCTAACAATAATATTTTATTGTAATAATTTATAATCTTAAATACTATAATAATACAGAAATTTTGAAATATATATATTTTCGAGGAGAGGCAACTATCAGCTGACTCCAGTCGAAATTTTAACCAGCTGGGTCTTTTAGTTTTTGTTTGACGTCCATTAATAGCAGACTACACGAGATTTGAAAAAAAAAATGGAAAAAGTGAATTTCAATGAAAATCCATAAATTGTTCCCTCATTCGCCCTATTCTCCAGTCTTAGCCCCGAATGACTATTTCTTGTTTCCAAACTTGAAGAAATGACTCGGTGGAAATAGCTTTGACTCCAACAATGAAATCATCTCACAAACAAATCTATTTTGATGTCCTCGACACATCTTATTTTTTGGAAGGGATAACAAAATTGCAGAAACGTTTCACGAAGTGTAAAAAAATTCAATTTTTTATCTAAAAACGAGTTTCATTTCAAAAGTCACGGACTTATTGACCTGCCATCGCATAATATTAAAATTATTTAATACTTTTTTTAAAATATTATATTTAAGTTTTCTAAATTATTACATTATTTATTATATATATATATATATATATTGACTACAATAGGATTCAATACTAGTATTAAAGGCTGGCTATTGTTTAATATTATAGTAATTTGAAAATGTCTTCTTTGACGCTGTGGTATGTGAAAAGGGAATATGTTTGTCACTCCAAACGGTTCGAGTCTATCCGCTTAGTACTCAGATATTTGGCGGTGAACAACAATCTATGACGATGCTAAATTAATTAATTAGTCGTGAGGGGCGAATGCAATGCCGGGCATCTGCTCAGGGTTCGGGATGAGGATCATGATGAGTCTGTCGACGATGCATTCAATTAAATTGCATTCTGTGAGCCATGCTCAACAGAAGAGGAGGCCGCCAGCGCCACCCCGGGACATCCATTCTATACCTATGTATACATAGAGAGAGAGGTAGAGACAAGCATCAGAGGGCATCAGGCATTATGCTAATTTATTGTATTTGATATAGAGTATTCATGTCGACACGGGTGTACCTACACTATAGTCTAGAGAGGTCAAAACGATTCATAGAAATATCCTTATCATTTTATATTTATTAATATGCTATAAATACATCAGAGAAATTTGAATTGATGCAAATTATAATAAATAAACATACAGAAAATAATTATTATTCATATTTAATAGTAGAATGTTAGTTATATTTATTTTTGAATATATATTTTGAATATATACGTATAATATCGACGATCGACATCTTAAAGTGGGCGATTATTTGACTATACGCTTTTGAGGGGCAATAATTATTTTTGGGGGGCGAAATCTTTTTCAACTCTAAAAAAAAAGGTAAGATGATTTTGCGATCAGGTTCTGAAATTCGATTTTTGAATATGGCTCTAAGTATCACCAAGTGTACCTACCTTATATTAGGGATTATCATACAATTTTTATTTGTTAAAATTTATAGGGGGGCGAATTATGAAGCCGGCCTTACGAAATGGGCGTTTGGTCCAAAAAGGTTGAGAAACGCTAATTTAGATAATGTATTTTTTATATAAAAATTATAAGTGATAAAAAATGCTTTATAGCTATATATATTTATATACATATATAGTTTAAATTTAAGGAAAATTGATTTTAGGCAAATTTATTCCAACCATTGAAAATTTAGTTTTTTTTTTTGTAAAATAATAAATATTTAATAACTTATTTTTTATGTCTTCTTCTATGCGTATTTTTATTTTAATTTTAGCTAAAATTATTTATTTATGCTTTTGCAAAATGAATGTTATTCATTTTCTTTATCGGAGTCATAAAACTCGCTGTTAATGTTTTAAGAAAGGACAGATGCCATGTCGCTTGCTTTCATAAATATCCAAGAAAGGGTGGACCGTTTTTTCATTCCAAGTACCTTCTCAAGAGACACCAGTGGCCTATCATTGTCATTCTAAGAGCATCTAAAGATAGGGTCCTGCCCTTTCTACTTCAGCCCCACCCTCTGTGTTTTCCCCCCTATTCCATCTCATCATGGCGGTAGTACCAGCACCGTCATAAATTCAAACTTTTGGTCCATTTTGCCTCTCATGGGTTTAAAATCAATTTCACCATTAATGAGTTATATCATATGATTGTTCACTCGAATCCTGAAAAATAAATAAAAATTTCAAAGCCAACCTATCACATGATAAATTGACATTTTCCATCAATTAACTGTCCTATTGAAACTACCGAGCAGCAACAGCAATAGCAACAGAATTTACAAATTGATAATAAAAAATTAAAAAAAAAATCACTCGATTATCTGTTCTTTTTTTAATTTAATTAATAAATTTCGAGAGGGATGGATTTTATCCACTTGATCCTAAATAAATAAATAAACAAACACAAATAAACAAAAATAAAAAATATATATTTGAATTTTTAACTTGATATCTAACTGCCTGCCTGTTGGTGGGATGTTCTGTTAAAGTATGTTTGTAAATGGAATGGTATGTGTGATGTTTGAGCATCCGAAGTGTCTCTCAACTTCTCAAATGGCTGGTTCATATGCATCAACATACACCTGTGGCTAGAAGATAGATGGCAAAATCCGGCTTGGGCCACCGATCGTCCATCATATATATTATATTCATGGTGTTTGTATAACTAATGTATTGGTGATTTAGTACAGAGTTACCTTCCGTTAATAAGTGCTGCCGACATGATCTGGTCAGCCAAGAGAATGTAGATCCTCACTAATTGCATTGACGCCATCAATCAGAAACAGGGGTTTGAATAAACATCCGACTTATACTATATGGTATACGCGTTCAACCTTATCTTATTCTTGATATTCCTCTCTGTTTATTTATTCATTCTATATCTAAGATGAAATTAAATATAAATATTAAATTTATTTTACTTCAAATATAAACCTTTGTGGTAATTATTCAAGTAAACACATTTTCGTGGATTTGGATAATACTTTACCAGTGGGTTCCTTTTGCAATTCCAAATAATTTCTTATGAAATTTTTTCGGGCCTCTTCTATTTTACAAGATAAAAGTTTATTTGGAATTACAAAAGGAACCCACTGGTAAAGTATTATCCAAATCCTCGAAAATGCATTTACTTGAATAATTACCACAATTTTATAGTAATGTGATTCCATTAATTATTACAACGTTAAAGTGATCATTTTTTTTTTAATTAATCACTTTGTGCGGTTATTTATACTTTGAAATGTTTTACCAAACAGTAAAATTCATTTCCTACTGTTTTAGTATCTCTCCACCACTGATTGTCAATCTGATGTAGGGGATTGCAATTGGATCACAAATTCGTTTTATGCAACTATGGTATGTGTTGGTCAGCTCTAGTGATGTTCGTTGGGTAAAGGGAATGTCCTAAGGCAAGGAGAGGGCAAATTGCGGGGGTTCCATCTGACTCCAGAGAGAAAGAGAGAGAGGCAAATCGGATTCCCGTGAATCGAGTTTTCTCATGACTCCCTCTTCGGTTAACACACGATCCCACTTTGCTGGTTGAACGCCCCTAGTCCTTCGTTTTGGGGTTTTTGTTTATTCGAGACAACCACTGTATGGCACTGGGCATTCGTATTGGTTACTTAAACCTATAAATCTCATCGAAACATCATCTCCAATTAGGGAACACGCGTAAAGAAAAAATGGCACGATCTTTACAAATCGACCACTTAGATAAAATACCTAAAACTTTTATTTTAGTCTATGAATCGAATTCTTTGACTTTAAACATAATTGAACATATTTATATGAATCCATTTTTCATTGAAATTGTCAATAATATTAAATTTATTTCTGCAAGTATGTATAATAACAATTTTATGACAAAGTTTAGAAAATATTCGTCTTTGTTCATAATGAAAAATAAAATTTATTTTTAATTAATTTTGTTTAAGATATTATATTTAACCAAGTTGATTCTAATGTATATTTTACTACAGATGATTAGTCATGAGAAATTGATTTCACAATAAAGAACTTGGATAATTAATAATAAGTTTCTCTTGGTTGCCTCATCCAATTCGGAACTTTATTCAAGTATGAATTAAAAATTAAATAATTAGTAATGATTAATTAATAATATTCATCTTAACGATGTCAATCTTGGAAGATATTAATATATTCTTTTACTAGATAATATATTTATTCCCATCATTTGAATGAGATTAATAATATATATATATATATATAAATATTTTAATTATCTATTTTTCTACTTTTACTCTAGACTAATCAAATTCAACAGGAAAATAGGGAAATGTATAGCTAATAATAATAACAATGCACTATAGTCGTATTTCAGGGTTCATTGTTTCCCGGTTGGCGTTCTGCCTTAGTAGCCCTAGAATCGAGGCATTCGAACCAGAATTAAGGGTTCGGGAGGTGAAGATGCCTCTTTTGTAAGAGACATCGAAATTAACATGATAATATTGGCTAGCATGTGGGTGGCTTGGTAAAGGAGCCCCCCAAATAGGCATTATTAACTGAATTCCTCTCTCGTCCTGTCGTTATTGCTCATGTTCCTTGAATATTATGCTCTGACCTATATCTTATGAGCTTTGAGCTCTATAAATCCCTACCTTCATATATTAACCGAATTTCAATATATATAATATAATATGATCTGGAATATATTAAAGTTATTTCAATATTAAAATTCACCTTTGTTTATTTAAATGTATGTATATAGGTATTGTAATATATATATATATATATATATTGATTGAAAAGTACTGGCAGTATATTCTATGTCACCAATTTTGCTTACCTATGCAACAAATGATTTAATTCTCCCGAGAGGGATTTTCATCATGTGACAAGTGTAGAGACAAATTAGATCTTTTGAATTTAGTCTATTCAATAATGATCGGGGAGTCTGAAATCATATCTATTAAAAATGTAACGACCTGCCTTGGGGAGAAGAAATTGGGCTGCGTTCGAGAATTGGAAGTGTAAAATAGGAAGAGGAGGAGGGTAGGGAGAGAGGATTCCCCGTCTATCTGGTATCTGGTTATTGGCTAAATCCGAGAGCCTCGTGCATAATTGAGTTTGTCATTTGTCGGTGGAGGTCCCGAAGGAATCAAGGGGCCGGGACTTTCGCGGGACAACGGCCGAAATTCGATCACACGCCTGGGAATAGTTTTTAACTTTGTTCTTCTCTCATTTGTCTTGTCTCATATGATCATATTACCATCTATCAGATTTATATTAATTTCCTATTATATTATTTACTCAACATTTTTCTTTTCACTTTCATTTTTCTTTTGTATACTAAATTTGTATCATTATTTTATTTAATTAAAAGCAATTAAAAGAATGTAAATTTTTCATTGAGCATAAATCTCTTTATATTCCATAAGCATTATTTAAGCAGAAAATAAATTATAGTAATTATTTGTAGTATTATCTAATTAAAGATTTATATTTAAGAATTTATAATGGGGATAATGGTATTTATGCTAATACCTTAATATATATCGAATGGTTATGTGGTCTCAAGTCATTGAATTGATTGATAGATTTCATTATGTCTTGTTGCATGCTTCCACTTGGAATATATTTTAAGGTGGGGATCCGATAAGCCCCTATTTCCATATATATGCAACAGCTGCCTCATTTAGGATTAAGGGTGATATTTGATTAACTAGTATATATATATATAGTTATAATGTATGAATCTCCAAATGAAGGAAAACATTTTCATTTTTCAACTAAAATAATATGATTACAAATTTCTAAGTACGAGGATGGTCTGAAAAGTTACCGACCTGACCAAGAAAATCGATGTTTTTAAATTTTTTTTTTTGCTATATTTTTCAACATATTCTCCATCAACACTGACACATTTCTCACAACGGTGTTCTAATTAATTAAATTTGATTTTATTTAATTTAAGTCTCATCAACAGTTATGAATCGACGCAAAAATTCGTTTGGATTACGCCTACAGTCGTTAATTGTCGTTAGAAATGGTTTTTCGAAGCAATTTTTGGTCTAACGTTAGGAAATGCGGCGCCCACGTTGCACACAGCTTTCCATTTTCATATGGTTTTGCAAAATATTTCGCACACGTTCAGCTGACATCGTATAGGTCTCAGCTATCTTGAATTTTGAAAAATAAAACAAAAAAAATTGAAAATATCGTTTTTCTTGGTCAGGACGGAAACTTTTCAGACCACCCTCGTATTTATATTAACTGGAATATAGTAAATATTATTTATATGTATTTTATATTAATTGCATGACCTCTATGCATCTCCAGATATAGTTAGAATTATAAAATCGAGAAATCTGGGAAGGGCACATGGCTAGAATGGGAGAGGAAAGAATGGCGATTGGTCGGGAGACCGAGTGGGAAACGTCCGCTTGAAAGACCAATGGATAATGTGGAAAGGGACGTGAGAGAGATGGGAGAGGGTAGGAATTGGAGGGTTGTGGCTCAGAATAGGGATACTTGGAGAAGTGTGGTTGCTGCAACCAAGAACTTTCGAGTTCCGTAGAGCCACAGAGATAGATAGATAGATATTTATATCTATTTTATAAAATTTGTTATATATATCTATATTACAAAATATGTTCATATTTAAAATAATTGGAAGGTATATATTTTCTTTTAGAGATATCATATTAAATTATAGATATACAATTTTATTTATAGTCGAGGTTCATTTTAAATCAAAATTTTCCTCAACTTCTAATAATATTGAACATATTAAGTATCATTCTATCTCTTTTTATATTATACTTCTTGTTCTGATGAAAGTCATAAAAGAAAAAGATTGAGTTAGGGTATCCTAAAATAAATGAGAAAAGACTTCATCTGCAAATCTTAAATTATTCACCTTGCATCTTGCAGTGGCATTATTATCTCTCACAACCCTCTATAATTTTAGAATCCTTCCCTCGACTGGAGGTAATTAATTTCTATGCTAATCATTGAATATTTATTTTTGGTTACTTTTTATATATATAATTTCATTATACTTCCAGAAGGCATTACGTTATATTAGAAAGTTAAATATATTTTTTTTAAAACAAAGTTTAAAATTCATTCATTCATTCTCTATTCATTCATTATATATATATAATAATTTATAATTTATTATTATTTATTTTTTTTAGTTAAAAGTTATATAATGTTACATATTCATTCAGGTCAAATAATATATCAAAATCGATCAATCTTCTGTCCATGCTCATATTCACTTTTCATTATTAGTATACGAGGTTTGTTCAAAAGAAAAGGTGAATTTTGAATTATTTCGAAAAGTATTTATTTATTCATCAATATTCATTTTATCCCCTTCAAAGTAATTCCCCTCAGATATAATGAACTTATGCTAGCCTTCTTCCAACTGTCGAAGGTATGGCCATCAGCTCGTTCTTCCGATTCCGACTTTATCTCAATTGTGGCAAAATGCTTTCCTTCCATTGATTTTCAGTTTTGGGAATAAGAAACAGGGGGCCAAATCTGGTGAATACGGTGGTTGAGGCATGATTACGGTGTTGTTTTTGGTCAAAAAATCACGAACAAGCAATGATGTGTGAGCTGGTGCATTATCCATAATTTGTTTTTTCACAATTCCGATCGTTTGAGGGTACTGCTTCACGCCCACGTTGCATAAATTCCTTGTAGTATTTCTTGTTATAAATACGACCTGTTGGAAAAAACTCATGATGCACCACGCCATTGTAATCGAAGAAAACAGTAAGCAAAGCCTTCACATTTGATACGACTTATAAACATTTTTTTGAGACAAAGTGGACTCGCTGAATGCCAAAGTCAACATTTTAAGAGCGTTGGAGCACTTTGTTCCATTTTTAACGCAAAATTTAATACAGATTCTTTGATCCATTTTTTTTAAGTAAAAAAATCGAATAACACACAAAAACGTGACTAACTTGTTCAGTTGTCAAAAACAAACTAATAAGCCAAAATGGCTAATAATGTCAACATATGAGAAACATATGTATACCAACATAACAAAAAACAAAATCGATAATCGAATGTATAAAGCCCAGTAAAATTAAAAATTCACCTTTTCTTTTGAACAGACTTCGTATATAGGTTACTTTGAAATTATATTCAATTTATATATTTAAATATTTTCCAATTTTTCTTTTTTTATATATATAAGATATTTATTTATTTTATAAAAATAAAAATATAACATACGCTTATTTAAGTAATATGTATAAAGTATATACTTATATATATATATAAATTTATTAATAAATGAGAAGAGTAGTTTATTGTATTGAAATTTTCTTATCTCTTGTTGTAATTAGAAATCTTATTAAGAACATCATCTCCTCCATTTACTTTGCTTCCTATCTCTCCCGGGCTCCGTTCTTAATTCATTTATTATATATATATAAGATTGTTCTTTATTCGCTCTCTTCTTGTTCGTATTAACTTTAAAACAAAGAAACATCTCTCCCGGGGGTAGATGGGGATGTTCCTACGTTTATACTTAATAATTAATAAGCCTATAATACGTAATGCGTAATCCTAGCTTTCTAATCCTTAAAGGACTGCATATGGCGCTTTGAGCCTATGGCCATCCATTCCCCATAGACTCAGGTTAGTGTGACGTCAAATAGTCGTAATTTATTCATGTCCAGTTCGTCCCGCCACTAAATTAGTCTGCATTATGCACTAATCCGCTTATAGCAATACGAACGTACCAACCTACTCATAATTTTGAATTTTTTTTTTTAATGTTCTCATTCATTGCGATTTTTCATGATGCAGTAATAGGGTGGGTTACTGTTTTGACCCTTTCCAACTTGATATGAAATACAATGATGTAATTATAGCTGTACGGTGGGGTGCAGTATTTTTTAATTACAGTCGAGACCGGAGGGACGTTACAACTCGGCTCATATTTAATTTTTTTGTTGTCAGAATCGATTAAACACAGAATAACACTTTGATCGATAACACGAATATTTTTTCACCGTTTAGACCGGAAATTTCATAATATTGAAAATTTAGAATAAGGAAGACAAAAAAAAATAATAACGAAATATTTATTAGTACAATTCAACAATTAAAATAGAATGTTTAATGAATAATAAAAAATAATAGTAGTTATATTTTAGTAATTTTTCAAATACATTGTAGTACCAGGGGCGGTGTAAGGCCTAGGCAACCTAGGCATCTGCCTATGGTCCGGGAGATGAGAGTTGGTGCACGGGTCGAACCCAGTTCCCGCGCTTGTGCCCCCACCATTCCCAAAAAACCCAACCTAACCTAAACTAACCTCGATAAATATTGTAAGAGCTAGGTGAATCTTAACTAATCTTTGTCAAAATTACTTTTTTATCACCCGGAACGTTTGAGAGAGTAGAAGACTGTGGTGGAGGGAAAATCACTCTAGGCGGAGGGGGTAGCCCCGCCTCTCCTGGCCGCCACCCCTCATGCACCAATTCTTATCCCCCGGACTATAGGGCCCGCAACTTTTGGGGGTTCGAAAATTATCTAGGGCCTGTACGGTGGCCAAATCGTGGCTGGTTGAAAAAAAAAGGTAAAATTTTTTCTCGATAGCCCTTGAATTACAATGTTGCCTAGGGCCCACTTTAGCCTTAGTTCGCCACTGTGTAGTACCGATTTGCTATTATATTATAAAATAACATACTTAAATGAATATTTAACTTAGTGTAATTTATGTACAAATCGTAGATGATTTTCATCTTGATATTCTATCTATAAATATATATTCTTTGGAAATTGAAAGAAAAAAATTGAATCTAATTATAAAAAATAATATTCATCTACTTTCCCATATTGTCAGCTTTATTTCTCTTTTGATCTTTGAGTTTAAATATTCTATTGGCTTATTACATCGTACTGTTTGCATCCCACTTTAATTGATTGGTGAACTCAAAAGGGGGATCTATTTACAATCCTTAATCTCGAATAGAATTGAAACGGACATACCGCTTAAGGCAAAATAGTATTAGCGACCGACTAATATTCAATATATATATATCCTATTAAATATTTACTGTACTATAAAATATTTTCTGATTATGTTAAATTCATAGACCAAAATGTTATTTAATGAAATAAATTTCCATTTAATGGAAATTGAAATAAAAAAAAATAATGAAAGTTTAATTAAATACAGATCATTTTAATTAAATTAATTTATAAATCTAAAAATTTATTTCTGTAAATAAGATGGCTTTTATAATTTAATTAATCAACTTGCCACATCAACAAATAAATAAATAAATCAAGAAATCAATTTAAATTAATTCATAAATAATAAAAAATAATTTAGTATACATTCATAATAAGCACTTAATAAAAACATTACTAACAATAAAAATGTGTATAATATGAATTCCAATATATCCGAACACACATATGCCTCAAGAACAGTGATTCTCAACCTTTTTTTTTCCGCGGCACACTTTTAACGGTTTAAAAATTTGGCGGCACACAAAGAAAAAGATAAGTGTAAAAGTTATTTACTTATTTACCATATTGCAAAAATTGAAAAAAAGTCGAAAATTTTTAAGAGCCTGATCGCAAAAACATTTTACCCTTTTTTTTGAAAATCTCGTGGCACACAAAAGTGCCGCGACACAGTGGTTGATAATCACTGCTCCAGAACTTATTTAATTAATACCTAAAACCTTACTAAAGGAATTTTTATAAATATTACCACATATTTATATTTTATTGCAATTTTATTAAGAAAATACAAAAAATTCCACGATGCTCGTTCCGTAACCGTTATCAAACCAAGTCGAATCTAGCCGTTCGGGCAGTGCAGTTTTTTAACGAATGCAGAAAGAGCAATCGAAACGTTTTGTATTTTTTGTGTTTTTAATAAAATTGCAATAAAATATAAATATTTGGTATTATTTACAAAATTACTTTATTAATAAACATAACCACCAAAGTTTTAATAATTTAATATCTACCAATTTTTTTTTTATTTTTTATTTACAATATTTTATTTTTATTTTTATTTTATATGACTCTAAACATGAAACTGTTTAGGAACGAATTGATAAAACATTGTTTGAGGATTAATCGAAAATCGTTTAACCATCACCCCTTTGCGAATGTCTTTCACTTGACTCCATTGATATTAGTCAATAAAAAAACCTAACTAACCCCAACTGAATGGCTGATGTGCAACTCAAAGAATTTGCGTGCTTCCTTCCGGTGTGAATCAATTTCAATTCTTTTTTTCAACCCCTACGCGCTGCTTTTATGCAGACCCCAATTTCAAAAACCAATTTAAAGTCTGTTCAGTTCTGTCAGCACTTTACTAATAGATCATTTAGCTTGAAAGCTCGTAAACTTTTATTTGGCCCTATTTACTCCAAAGTAAATGATTAATTCTCTTGAAAAATCTAATAAGCGATCAGTTCAAACCTTTTCACTAAGTCCCTCTCCTTTTTTTTTCTCTCACTCTCCTCTTTTCCTTTCTCCAGATCCACTAGAAAATCCTCTCTCGTAAATTTAATAGGTTTTGCTCTCTGTTCAGATGACTTTTGTTTCCGAATTGCAATAGGCTCATTTAACTCATCCCCCTTTTGGAGCTTTTAATTTTATCTCAAAAAGTACAAAGTTAATAGAGCGGATTAAATTTAAAAATCGCTCTTGATTTTAATGCTCAGTCCACCCGGTGGTTCTCTTAAGATTCGTTCAGGAAAAATCCCGTTCTTGAACTGATTCCACAACCAAAGGATTATATTACAATACGTCCACCAATGAGCGAGTGACAAAGGGCACAATCCAAACGCATGCCCTTTTACGAGCTCTTATTTAATGAAATTTTATTTTATATTTTTTATCTGAATATACATGTAATGAAACTAAAAATTTATCTAAAATGAACATCTTTATTTCTTTTATTGAGGATAAAATAATGAAATGGAAAATTGAATCAGTCATTGAGATTATAAAAAAATATTAAGATTTTAATCCAGGACAGTTTTCTAAGGTCTTATATATATATATATTTGTTCGTTTAGGTTTCCGTAAAAGTTTTTATTATTATGAGAAATTATTTCCGGGTTAATTTCACATTTAATTATGAGATTTGGATCTCGACGTTTTGGTGCCCGATTTGATGCCGTTTTCAAGAGAGTTTATTTAGAAGAGAATTTTTTTGGAATTCGGGGAGTTAGCCTATTTGACCAAGGATCGATGTTGGAATTTCTGGTTGAATGATATTTTATATTTTTGAAGAAATTGTAGAAAGAGCACGCATTTAATTTATTACCAGCTGGTCAGAGCGCCTTCGGCGCTCTTCACAGCTGGACGGGGGCTCCGCCCCCTGTACCCCCGAGTGGTACATCGTATTTGGTTATTATCCTTCGTGATTACATTCAATTTTTCTACATATTCAAATTTTACATTTTGTATATTAAGATTTTGTATGTTAATACTGTTCCTCTTTGTCACTAAATACTTTTTCTTATCACTATTAATTTCAAACCTCCATTAATTTTTCCTCGCTATCTGTAATTGCAATTGGCGAATCTCTTATATTATTTAAGACGTCTGCTTAGCCTAACTTTTCAATTTTTTTGTTTAATTGCATTTCGAGTGATGTTTTGAAAAACTGTTTAGCGCCCCAAGTTGTTATAAAACAAACAATTTTAGCTAGTATAATAAGATTAATCCAAGTAATATCGTCTATTTCTATTCACTCCTTATGGTAGCGGCCCAGTCGATGATGTTATATGGATCGTTAATTAACCATTAACCATTCACCGAATCGCCATTCAAATAATAACATACAAACAGAAAAGTAGGCGTGTTAATATAAAATATATACCTGTGACACTGAACTATGACTCGACCCTTTAACCAATTTATAGAATTTATTTTTATATACTTTAAAAATTTTACAATTTTTTAATTATTTATTATAATTGTTAAATGGGATTTATAAAAATGACCCATTAAAAATTTGTTTCCTAAAATGTTTCAAATAAATTAAAATAAATTGATTTTCATTTCAATATATTAAAACCTTTTCAAATTTACTTGATCAAATAAAATAATTGATCCTATACATCCAACAACGAGCTATCACTCGACCATAAAAAAATAACAAAATTGTATCAAATACCATTTATTATTCAATGTTATTACAATCATTCACACCAATATTAATATTAGATAATTACATCAATCTAATTAAAATTAATATAACTTTAATATATTTCTTTTTTTTTTTTTTTTTTTTTTTTAAATAGTGTGTTAGGGGAAAGCTCTACCAGCCAACGTGTGGGGCTCTCACCCACTAAAACCCCAATCACACTTTAAGTAAGGCCTATGCTATATAGTAATCTCATATTTTAACTCATAATTCTTTAATCATTTCCTATTTTATCGCATAACTCTTATGTTTCAACAATCTCTATTCCAAGACATTTTTTCCAAGTTCTATTAATATGTTATTTTACTGTGAGAGGAATTTAGCCTCTCACCCAACCTCCTATTCTTCGGAGGACCATTTCTTCCGCTTTCGTCAGCCCTGACCCTGCTTCCCACCGGGGTTGGTTACCACGATCTTCCACAAGGTTGCTCAGGTTACCAATGAACACCACCAAGGAGGTGAAAGTCGGAATTAAGTAGGAGAGGCTAAGTCACACTAACAGGATACAGTGTCATATATTGCGCATCACTACCCCATTTGGTGTTTCCATATATTCATATATTAATTTAATACCTCTTTCCAAACAACATTTCGAGTATAACATTCATTCTCAGGTGGTAATAGAACCTTCAAATTTTTTCCATTCTTAACTCTTGAAAAAGCTACATAAAGCATTCTCTTAATTATATTCAAATAATTAATTAATTCTCTTGAAGAATTTCTAAACGTCACGCTCTTAGCCGGTTTCAGTAAAGATGCGATGATCGTTATCGAAAATCTTCTAATTGCTCTGAAACAATTTTTAAAATTTTTAATGTTTGGATATGTGTTTATGCAATGAAAACAGATATCAGTATAACAAATATATTTTTAATTTTATTGAATTTTTATAATATAAATAAATAAGATATAAGAAGCGGTGGCTTGATTGAAATTTATATACACTTTAATATTATTTTTTAATAAAAAGAGAATTTATTAAAAATTAAAAATAAAAAAAGAAGCCTATTTTAATAAAAAAATATAAAGATCTCCTTTTTGCCAAGGCCAAAAATGAGGTATTTTCACGCTTACCTTTTCGATGGTAGCATTCGTTTTCGTTTCAATTTCCGGCATTTTGAAAATCGTATGATTCCTTTTTGATTTTTTTTTCATCAGCTTCGGGGTCACCACTTGTTAATTTTTAATTAATAACAACAAAGATAATTTATTTATGCTTACACTTTTTATTTAAGCTAAAGCTTTGTACATATTAGCTTATAATAATGTTTACTAATACATCTCATTAATCAACAATTAACAATCTAATTAATTATATCAAAAAATATAAACAACTTAATATTTATGATGATAAAAATAAAATTGATGAAACAAATCTTCTTTTAAACGTTGTGTGAAACAATTTCAAATAATTTAAATGTAAAACTATTAATGAAATTAAAAAATCAAATATATGAATATAATATATCTCACAGGCGGTGGTTGTGACGTCATCCATATATTATAAATTTAAATTAAGAAGAACTAATAAAGTTTCGTGAGATGTGATCAATAAAACTCAATTTTTCTTTATAAATACTATCTCTGTTGTGAATTTCAAAAAAATCGTTAGAGCGGTTTTTGAGAACAATGAAACAAAGAAACAATTTTTACTCGTATAAGAAGATAAGATTTAGTAAAGATATGTCTATATATATATACTAAAATATATTTAATTTATTTTGATTTAAATTTTTCTTATATGAAAAGGAGAGTTTTCTAATATGATGACAATTTTGTTTATAATCTGATGAAATGAGCTTAATTTTATATAAATACTAGCTGCTCCGAGCGCCTTCGGCGCTCTCCACACCTAGACGGGGGCTCCGCCCCCTGTACCCCCCGAGTGGTACATAGTATTTGGTTAAGAGTAGTAAAAGGTTTTCATCCATTTTGTTTCAATCAGTATATTACATAAAACATTCATTTCTTTTTGTGTTCTTATTTAAAATATATTTTAATTTAATCACTAAATTAATTGTATATTATTGTATATGTTATATCTATCTATCTCTGTGACTCTAAAGAACTCGAAAGTTCTTGGCCGCAAGAACCACATTTCTCCAAGTGTCCCTATCCTGAGCCCTTGTCCCATCTCTCTTACGTTATATATAATTTAATATTATTTTTTATTAATATCATATCAAAAAAGAGAATTTATTAAAAATTAAAAATAAAAAAAGAAGCCTATTAATAAAAAAATATAATTGAATACAATAATTTTGATTTAAAACAAATTTTAATTTTAAAAAAATACTCAATATAAAAAAGACATAAATTTAAAACATCTCGTTTATATCATTTGTCTAAAAAACATATTTTAATTAACCAAGAAATCATTTTTGCACTTAAAATATATTTGTAATAATAATTGATACAAAATCAAAAATAATATAATTTAGTTATTTTAATTTACGTTTTGAAAATAATTTTGTATTCATAAAACATTAAAAATAATTTATTCTGTTTTTTTAACCTTTCACTTTCAAATAGAAAAGAAGAAATATTCAAATATATAGAAAGAATAAATAAAAATTAAGTTATATATGTTCTAAATATTTTATTAAATAAATTAAAATAAGAACTTTTAGAATAAATTATTTAATTGAATTGATAACGGAATTTTGTAAATTAAACCACATATTGATATTTGTAATTGTAAATTTATTAAAAAAATACAAAAATATACACAACGTTTCGATTGCAGAAGTAGCAAATATCAATATGTGGTTTAATTTACAAAATTCCGTTATAAATAAAAACAACCACCAAAGCTTTCATAATTTAATATAATTGAATTGATATTTGAATATTAGAATTTAAAATAAAAAGTGAAATATTACAATAATTTTTAAATTCTGAGCAAATGTCAAATTATCGCCACCAGCGCCTCTATGATCTAGTATGGTAACTAAACTATTTTTAATTAATTAGCACCCCCTGGACACACCTTAGCAATTAGTGGTTTTATAAAAGAAGTCTGACATGCCCTGAGATCTACTGAATATGCATAAAAAATTTCATAAGAATCGGTCCAGCCGTTTCGGAGGAGTATCATTTCAAAGTTTTGTGACACGAGAATTTTATATATAAGATATTAAAGTTCTAAAAATTATCCGACAAATTCATTTCATCACATATTTTTTTTATAATTATTAATATTTATAATTAAGGTAGCATAGATTCCTTCCATATTTTGATTGTTTCTTTGAAGTTTCATCAATACAAAAATCGATACAATTCAATATTTAAAAAATAAATAATATTCATAGATTTTTAGATTATTTCGATGGAAAACCAAACAAATGAATTTAAACAAACAAAATATTCTAGGGATTTAAAGTAATGAACGGATTTTTAATTTACATCCCTCTCACTCAACAATTTATATGTTTCAAAGTATATATTTCAATTAATATGTTAATTTATTTGTTAATTATAGATCGAAAATCAATCTATATATTATCAACAGCGTAATCTTTTATTAGTTCTTGATGATTTCTGATCAAAATCGATTCGATTCACTGCTTATTTATTAAATTTACATATTAATTGAAATATTCTGTTTATCATCAATTCAATTTAGACAATATTATTTATTTTTTATATAATTTAATCTTTCACTGACATTATACAATTGAGTATTATTTAATATCCATTCAATTCAATAAATACAACGAATATTGAATTCATTGTTGATTTTTGATTTTAATTTTCATCGACAGGAGCTCGGATTCTAAGAATTTATTTATTATTCTTTCTCATTTATATAAAAAAAAAATCTTGAATAATAAACTTAATGTTTTAAAGAGATCAAAATGTGTTAAATGATAATAAAATAATTAAAAATATAATCATTATAAAAATATCAATAATATAAGAGATAAATTATTATTTTTTAATAACTATTTTTTTTGTTTTGTTTTTGTTTTAGTCTGTGAGCAAAGTGAAGCTTTGGATGTGCGCGGTTCAATTCAATGGATGACGTCAAACTAATTCATCACTTTGATTCTTAAGTAAGTACATTTAGTACATATATGATATAACTGAATAAAGGAGATAGATATTTTGTTTCTCAACCTATACACTTCTCTCTGATCTATTTCAATATAATCAGTGGAGTATTGGGAGGGGAACGCGGAGGTACAACGTTCCCTTACCTTTTTTTGGAACCAGAACGTGTTC
This sequence comes from Labia minor, assembly GCA_963082975.1. Lineage (NCBI taxonomy): Eukaryota > Metazoa > Arthropoda > Insecta > Dermaptera > Spongiphoridae > Labia > Labia minor. Next base: position 31,660,940 of record OY720349.1, read on the forward strand.
CAGTAGTTTTTCATGTCCCGACAACTCCCTCTTAAATCTACTGTTAGGATTTCTTATTTTGTGTTCGTAAGAATAAGGAAAATTAAAAACTGATATGGAAAAAAATAGTTTGCTGAAAACTCCCACTATGCGTTCCCTTATTTCTTATTTTACCAATACATCACTGAATATAATCCATTGTAAAATATTATTTACCCAGAGATAAATATAACCAGATTATGAAAAGATGTTTATACCTTTCTTTGGAATACACCTTAAGGCGAAATAATTTCTATTAAAAAAGAAACGAAGGGTGAAAAAACGGGGTGATTATTATTAAGCCAGGAAATATATTCCGGCAAGACGTCTAGACATGTCACATTTAATCTATATTTTGGTATTTCGTTTTTTTTTGAAAAAAATACTTAACAATCAGTGCAAAAGAAAGTTTTTCTTTATAGTAACTATTAAAATTGTAAATATATATAAAAAGATAAACAAATTTAAAAAAAAATATCACTAATATTTTCACAAAGAAAGGGAAGAGTTGCATCCATGTTAAAATAGCTAACTTATTAATTTTGAGTTGTAAAATATTTTCATTATTATTAATTTTAATAATATATATATTCATATATATATCATGTTTTCTAAAGCCACCTTAAATTATTAAGGTAATTAATAATGTAAGGATTTTGGTATTTAATGTCATTTATAATTTTAATTAAGTTAATTAAGAAGAAAATAATTTAAATTATTTTCAATGGGTCTTTTCAAAATTATTTTTCTATTCATATAAAAATATAAAAGTAATAAAAATGATCTTCATAAAAACTTTCTGAATCATATGAATTTCATAAAAAATCCCATCCTGCTAGTATAAAAAGATTAAATATATTTATAAAATAAATATTTAGAAATTATTTGCTTTTATTTTTAATTTTTATTTTAAAATAACTATTCAAATAGTTTCAAAGAAATAATAAAAATTGAATTTTGTTAATATTCGAAATATGATAATATAATATCATAGTTATTATTAAGCTCAAATAGTATAATATATTGAATATTAATTAAATTAAATTAATCTATATATTTAATACGATAGTGTCCGTCTGTACGCAAAAAACTCCAGAGGCTAAACTACAAGGAGTAAGGTAACCAAATTTTTCTGAGGTGAAGGGTACCTCAAATGATGAAAAATAAAAAAGAAATTAGAATCTTAGGTAAATCCTGAGCTGAGCTGCGCGTGTTCCATTTTCCAGAAATATATATAAAGGAGGGTGTTTGTATGTATGTAATTTGTTTACTTTTTTGCTGTCATAGAAACAGATATATATATATAATTAGTACCTCTCTCTCTCCCTCTATTTAAAATTTTAAAAAATGGAGTGTTCTAGCCAAATTAAGAAATTTAAATTCCTTATGCAACATTGATAGGTAAATGAATTGGACTGAAAGAGGAGACATGTGATTAGAGAAATTGGGGAAAAATCAACCGAAATGTAACTAAACAAAAACATTCAAGAATTATGCTACGGATACGACTTACATACAATTAACATACAAAATGTAGAATTTGAAAAAGTATAAATATTTAAATACTTAAGATCTCTAATCACGAAGGATAATAATATTCGAGAAGAATTTAAATCGACGTTGTAATTGAGTAACGCCTGTTATTATGCTGTAAAGGGGCTTATCTCATCAAAGAGGATCAAAATTAAAATATATAAAACAATTATTTTTCATGTTGATCGATGACTAGGGTGACCATATTTCGAAAACACCAAACCAGGACAAACTGTATACCTTTTTTTTAGAACTAAATTGAAAAAATTACGAAATGTCCTAAATATTGAAAAAACGGGACAGTAGGCTGTCCCGAAGACATTTTTGGGACAGAGCACCTAAAGACGGGACGTTTGGTCACCCTATCGATGACTCTGGGAGACGAGAGTAGATTTGGAGTATTTGTGAGATTAATATTGTTCGCAGCATTTATAGGCCAAAAGAAGATGAGGTCACAGGGGGATTGGGGAGATGGCATAACGAGAAATAATGTCCTTATATAGTTAAGGTTATAAAATCAAGAAGGCTAGGATGGGAAGGGGACGTGGTTGGAATTGGAGAAACTAGAAATTGGGAGAAACCGATTGGGAAACATCCGGTGGAAGACTAAGGACCAAGGTGGGTGGACAATGAAGGAAGGGACATGAGAGAGATGGGACAGGGTAGGATTTGGTTGTAGCTCAGGATAGGGACGCTTAGAGAAATGTGGATGCTACGGCTAAGAACTTTTAAAACTGTAGAGACACAGAGTTAGATAAATACAATAATAATATATAATTAATTTACTGATTAAATTAAAATATATTTTACAAGAAAACAAATACATGTCTTATCTACTTATACTGATTGAAACAAAATGGATGAAAACCTTTTACATACAGACTTTCAACCAAATACTATGTATGACTCGGGGGTACAGGGGGCGGAGCCCCCGTCTAGGTGTGAAGAGCGCCGAAGGCGCTCGGAGCAGCTAGTTAACATTAATCTAAATGAAAAAATATTTCTTTTTAATATAACTAATTGTAAGATTTAAATATAATAAGTTAAATGGTGAGAGTTCTATCCTATTGTTAGTTGACCTGTTTCAAGCATTCAATATTTCGTTGCATTCTTTTCCAATTAATGCAGTGATACCAACAATTCAGAAAACAACTTCTTGAAAAAACAATTGAAATTGTATATCTCTTTTAGAAAATATACATTGTTATATGAATAAAAAAATAATAATAATAAATCAAATATACCAGTGAAATTTATAAAACAAAAATTAAATAAGTTGACCTGTAGCCAGGTCCGAACCGACCGACGGTTTGAAGTAAATTAATTTCCAGCTACAGAAACAATTTCAAATAATTTTAAGATATCTATTAATGTAATAAAAAACAGATATGGATACATAAATAATAAATATAAACATTTTTAATTTTATTTTATTTATAATATATATGCAAGACCAGGCTGTGACGTCATGAATGACAGGATGACGTCATGAATGACAGGATGACGTCATATAATTTTAAATCAAGAAAAAACTAATAAATATGATTTTTCTCGATGATAAAACCAATACAAAGTGCATGATTCGTGGTGATATATAAAAAAAATCTCCTCATGTGAAATTTGGTGTGAAAATAACCCTTCCCTTCCTATCGTCGATCGCTAATACTACCACTTCCGGTTTCCGGAATTGCACCAAAAGTTGATCAATTCATCCCACTGATGCATTAAGTAAATATACCAAATTTCATCAAAATCGGTTGAGCCGTTCAGGCTGTACACATCTATACGGACGGACAGACGGACGGACAGACGGACGGACGGACAGACATCATGCTAAAAATACTTTTTTCTGTTAAGAAAATACATGATTCGTGGAGATATGTAAAAATCTCCACATGTGAAATTTGGTGTGAAAACAATACCTCCCTTACTATCGTCGGTCGGTAAAAATTTAATTACTAAATTTTACCCTTAAAGGAAACTAACAAACATACGATGAAAACCAGCCATTGTTTATTGTTTTCCATTTATAATGAATAAAATGAAGTTTATTATTTTTAATTCAAATTAATGTCTCCGTCGAAATAATAGATAAAGATTAATATCAATAATAATAGTAAAATAAACAAAGATTAAAGTAGTAAAAATATATTGTAAAAAATAGATTACATTCTCTTAAAAGGAACAATCCATTCTAAAATTTTGATTAATTATTATTGTTCTATCTATATCAACAAGTTAATAAAAAATTATTAGGGAAATTTTTTTGTCAATTTTTAGCTATAATTTTTTATTAAAACCATATATATAGTAACAAAGTGACGTTTTTGTGAGATGATGCTTGAAAATGATAAATTATTTGAGTATCTGTCCATTTTGTAACATATTTAGAAAAATGTATGCATAAATAAACTTTTTTTGTTGGCTCCCCGTTTATTATTAACTTGACTTTTTGATTTCTGCTCCATTACATTTGACACTCTATGACAAGTTTGATTGAAGCTTTATAGTAAATGAGCGCATTTTATCTTTTTACTACTCAGAGAATAGATTATAAACCATGAACAGTCAGTGAGTCCATGAATTTTAAACGAAATCATTCGTACACTACATACATACATAGGTAGCTAGTATATACCATATATATGAATTTTACATATCTATTATATTCATTTATATTGAAAATTGTATCACTACTGCAACTTTTATAATCAATCTATTTTTGCTACCCTACGGTTATAATTTAAAAGTAAAAAAACAGAAATTTTTATTATGGATTTATAGAGAAAAAATAAAAATAAATAGTGAAAATTATACTATCATAATTTTATCCTTCCTTTTGTTAATATATAGAAATATGAAATGAACTCATTTAATATGACATACAAACTTTCCAAAAATTCATATTAAATGAAAATTTAGTTTGATTTTATAAATTAATCTACTAATTAGGAATCACTTATAAAGTAAATAAAATTATGAAGTTAATAAAATTAAAAAACTAAAAACTTGAAAATAAATTAATAAAATAAAACTTTTTAAAATACACGCTTGCATAAAAAATAGAAAATAAAATTTTAATTAAACCTTGAATATTATCCCTTACATATGCCCAACAAAAAAGCGTGGGGTGCAAATAATAATATTAAATTCTTTACCTTCTACTTATGTTCATATGCACCCACGCTTTTTTGTTTGGCAAGTGTAAAGGATAATATTCAAGGTTTAATTAATATTATATTTTCTATTTTTTAATTAAAAAGCGTGTATTTTAAAATGTTTTTTTTTTATTAATTTATTTAAATAAAATTTATATTTATGTTATAATATGATTGTTAGCAATATCTTAATAATAATAAATACTCCTTTATATAGATGTATATAATTGTAAATTAGAATAAAAAATAATAATTTCCATTCTAAGTTGATTTTTTTTTTCAATTCCATAATTTACATTGTGCTTATATTGATTTTATTTGATATTAAATTGTCTAATATAAATTAATAGCATAGGATATCTGGGGATTTAATAGATATTAAGTTTATAAAAAAAAAATTATATATTGGTATAAAATAAATTCAATAAAATATTTTTTATATGCCTATCAATAGCTGACATTAAATATCCCAAAATACTCCCAAACATATCTAATGATAATGGAATCATAATATATCATGTTTATATTATATTATATACCTATATAAAAATAAAACTTTTTATATTTTTTCTTTAGAAATTAATATTAATAAAATAAAAATAATTATAATAAATAGAATTATAAGTTACAATATTAAAAATACATTTCAATTTTCTTTTAGGGTTATAAAATAAAAATATCAAAAAAAAAAATATAGTACTATATTGAATATTATATTGTATAGTTTATAGTACATATATATATATAATGTATCAAAGAATATTATTATTCTTCAATATCTATAAAATAAAAATAAAATTTAGAATAGATCAATACCGAAGCTCTTAGTGGTTTTAGTGCTATTCGAGTTCTTTTGAATTTAAGACTAAATAATTATTAATTATATGTATTTAAATGATAAAATTACCTATATTATATATATATATATATACATTTTCTGATACGATAGTCAAATATTTTATAAACTTTATTCAATAACAATTATTCTATCATGGATTTCCTTATAGGATTTCCGTTTAGACAATAATGCCTTAAATTAGACCACGGATTAGTATTTAAGATCATTATTTAATAGTGCACCTCTTCTTTATTACAATGTTAATCTTTATAGTTATGGGTAATGAAGAGGTTTACGATTTACAATATAACCATCCAGTTTGCTAAATTCCCAACATTAATTTGTTGTCATAATTTAATATTTATAATTAATCAGATATAGACCTTCTCTTACTATCCTATCAATACTATTAAATGAATCTTTAAAGATAATATTATATTAATTTGAGTGAGTTACATATTCAAACCTTGATATAACTTTATAATAACAACCTGATGGCTAATGGAATGTTAAGGTTGAACTCTCTGTGCTCATAAAATAGACATAAAATGTAGTCATAGTGAATATAATACATATGTACATATATATATATATTATAAAGATATATAATATATAACAATTTTAACGAATATACGAATTTTATTAAGGTTACTTAATGTATTATGAACTTCTCATTAAAAAGAAACTTATTTATTAAAATCACTTTTAACAAGAACATTGTCTTAAAAATCATCATCATCAACAAAAAATTAAAAAATTTTTAAGATTACAAATTTTTTATTATAAAAAATATATATTGTTTTTATATAGACAAATAGTACATGTTTCACCGAGCAGCAATTATTTATTTATTCTCAATTTAAACATTGTGAAAATATCAATCAATTTCTTTTTTTTTTTTGTAATTTTGGTATAAAAACATTTTATATGAATTTATTAAATACAGAAGAAGAATCGGTTCAATTTATCCATACATTTTCGCGACAAAATGAATGCAAAATTATTAATATTTAATATATTTAATTGTAAAAGATCTCATTTTAATGACGAAAATTAATTTAATATTATTAAATCAGATTTATTCAACCTTTTATTTGAAATAAGATATTCTTTAATTATCTTTTTAAATGAATATCACTTAAAGAAATTGTTTTTGAAATAGAAAATAATATGTTAACAATTTTCAAGATTAGAAAGACAAAGATAATTTGTATATACTTACAATGTTTGCCATATTTTGTTACTTCAAAACCCCAGAAATCTTTTAATATAAAACATTCTATAAGAATATATTAAAAACTCCCCGCTCTTCACGCAATGCTTCTTTAAATAAAAGAAATAATATTTAAAGTTTCTTCATAAATGAAGAATTTATTATTATTATTAATTATTAATATTAATTATTGTTGTTATTAATATGTCTCAAATTTGATTAATATTTTTTGAATGATATATTTCTTAATTTGATTCTAAAATATTATTAAATTAAGTATTTTTCATTTATTTCGAAATTAAAAACGAAAGTACTTGTTTACAAAACGGGAAGCTTCAGAGATTTGGATGAAACTTTTCCAGTGGATTCCTTTTTTAATTCTAAAGAAACTTTCCTTATGCAATATTTCTCGGTCTCTTTTAGTTTACGAGATAAAAATTTTTAAGTTTCATCCATTGAAGTTTCCCGTTTTCTAAACAATTATCAAAACGAATAATTTCAAATATTTCAAATAAAAAATAATTAATTAATTAAAAAAGAATTTCAATAAGGAGGCGCAGACGTCATTTAAAATTACTATTTTTTAATAAAAAAAACTAACAATGATGATTTTTCAGGAGGCTAAAACTAATACAGATTTTCTTTATTAAAATTATCTATTGTGTGAATTTAAAAAAATCCTTATCAGGATAAAATATCCCAAAAATATTAATATATATATATATATATATATATATATATATATATACAATTTTTACTAGTATAATTTGATAAGGTAATTAAATATTAATAAAAGACAAATCTAATCTTTACCAACTTTCATGAAGTTCGGAACAATCAAATTCGGAACTTATCAAATTAAGTGTAAACCATAAAATGAATGAGTATATCTATTCAAGATCAGGGGAAAAAGATGGTTAATGACAATTAAGGTCGAAATTCACAAATTGTAAGCAACAAATAATTTTTAAAAAATTTATAACAATTTTGAATGAAACCCTGATATGAAAAATTAGCTGGAGTGTCTCCACTCGACTATCTCGCAATTTGAATTGGATTAAATAACATAATATATTATATTTAAATTAAATTTAATTAATTATAAATTATAAATAATAAATAATAAATATTAAACCAGCGCATGTTTGGCTTTTTGTTGATGGCACCACGTCACGTGTTGGCGCGTGAGATTTGCAGTGTTAAAAAATTAATTCTGGTAATTTCAGCGAATCAATCAAGCTGAAATTCTATATATAGCAGTTTTATACAATTATTAATCATGTGAAAAATTATCAAACATATATCTTTATTTTTACGGTCACTTTAGAGGAAAAAAAATCAAAACGTTGTAGGTAATGACCCTCTTCCGGTTGAGCTACATTTCTCAAAAGTTGATAGAAAACTATGAATTTTGAATAATGCCCATGTACCAAATTTCATCATTCTAGCTCAAACCGTTTTTGCGTAATCTTGCCTACATACATACACACACACATACACACACACATACACACACACATACACACACACAGACATTTTTCTCAACCTTAGTGAAAATGATTCAGGAACCTTCAAAACGTATAAAAACATCAAAATCTCAACATCGAAAATTTTCGTGATCGCAATACTATCTCTGGCGAGATAGTAAAAATTGAAGAAAACTATTTTTATTATTATACATATTATTCTATAGATTAAATATCATCTATTTTAATAAGATCTTTTGTGAAATATTAATTTTTATTTTTGTGATGGTCGTACTTTGATTTCTTTAATAGATGCGATGAATCTTCGAAAAAAAAAATCTTTAAAAAAAAGAAGAATCCACCGAGTGCTTTTCTGTCCTGTCATGGGAGGTGCGGGGCTATCGAGATCACTTCTCCAAGTTAGGATGTGCCACTAAAACAAGTTGAGGGTAGTTGATGAAGTTTACGATCAATTTCCAAAAAAGAAACGGTCACTTGGTAAACTAACAAAGTAAACTTATGCCGGCAAAGATTGCTATCATCGAAATGCAGGCTCACATGAATCTTTTGGATCCATAACTGGAGACATTAAGGGGCTCAATGTTACTTTATTTGAATGATAAATGTCTGCCTGATGATATCTTTCTGATTCTTTTAAGATTATTCATCCTTTATTCAATCATTCATTTAAACCTGTCAGCCATTTCATTGATTTAAAATTGAATCAATTTTTATTTTTTTTTTTTATTTTTGGAGTAAAAATATATTATAGAAATGAGTTATTATACAAGAATATAATTCATTCAAAATTAACTTATTAGAAATTTATCTTTAAAATATTTAATAAAAATAATAATAAAATAATTTGATAAGAAAATTGAAGAAGGATTTAAAGTCTTATCCAATTCAATTGAATTATTAAAAAAAAATGTAATTACATACTATTTTGAATTAAAGGTGAGGGTTTTGAGAAAACCAAAATAATTTTAATCCTATTTGTTCTCATATACCCTTAAAAAACAAATTTAAATATTTTTTTAATATAGAAAAATATATCTATTATGAATGTTGAAAGAATCAACATATGTCCACCTATTTTGTGTGTGTGTGGACAGTAATAATATATTTTCTATATAAATAAATTTATTTATATTTATTTTTTTTTCTAATAAAAGGATTCAATAATTAAAATATGTTTTTAAAGAATAAATTTGACTCTTTTCGATAAGAAAAAAATTATTTTTTTTCTGATAATTCTGATAAAAAATATTTCTTTGAATTTATTAATATATATCTATTTTTATTTTTATATATTTGATAATTTTATTTAATTTCTAACTGTGCTTTGTTTAGTTTGAGTTGAAATTCGTTGGTAGCAGGAAGATCTACGCTATTAAAGGATTTCCATTGAGGTAATTCTACATACAATCACAATATATTATATATGAATATGTTTAGTTAGTTTATAATTCGTTTATAATTCTATCTATCTATATATCTATCCATATATCTATATATCTATCCATATATCTATATATCTATCTATATATTTGTATTTTTGATATATAAACCGCTTGAAGGTTGTTTTTTTTTGAAATTTTCACCATAGATAATCTTTATAAAGAAAAATCGTTCTGTATAGGTTGCACTCTCGGGAAAAATCATCTTTGTTTGATTTTTCTTAATTTAAAATTTGAATTTTAAAAACTATGAATTTATATATATAGATATATTCTCTTAATGACTTATACTTTTTGAACGGATTTTGATGAAATTTGGTATATTTACTTAATGTATCAGTGGGATGAATTGATCAACTTTTGGTGCAAATCCGGAAACCGGAAGTGGTAGTATTAGCGATCGACGATAGGAAGGGAAGGGTTATTTTCATACCAAATTTCACATGAGGAGATTTTTTACATATCATCACGAATCATTCACTTTGCATTGGTTTTATACTCGAGAAAAATCATCTTTATTAGTTTTTTCTTGATTTAAAATTATATGACGTCATCTAGCCATTCATGACATCACAGCCTGGTCTTACATATATATTATAAATAAAATAAAATTAAAAATATTTATGTTATATGCCTATCTGTTTTTTATTACATTAATAGATATATTAAAATTATTTGAAATTGTTTCTGTAGCTGGAAATTAATTTATTTCAAACCGTCGGTCGGTTCGGACCTGGCCACAGGTCAACTTATTTTAGATTAAATTATAACTAATTTAAATCATATTTGATTACTATAATTAAATAGAACAAAGTATAATCTCCTTTCTTAATTAAAATATAGACAAGCACAGATGTCAATATAATCACAGAATTTATATTATTATCAGTATTAATTCTTGGTCAAAACAGTCTATAAGCTATTGCTACTTAAAATTAGCTGGAGTGTCTCCACTCGACTATCTCGCAATTTGAATTGGATTAAATAACATAATATATTATATTTAAATTAAATTTAATTAATTATAAATTATAAATAATAAATATTAAACCAGCGCATGTTTGACTTTTTGTTGATGGCATCACGTCACGTGTTGGCGCGTGAGATTTGCAGTGTTAAAAAATTAATTCTGGTAATTTCAGCGAATCAATCAAGCTGAAATTCTATATATAGCAGTTTTATACAATTATTAATCATGTGAAAAATTATCAAACATATATCTTTATTTTTACGGTCACTTTAGAGGAAAAAAAATCAAAACGTTGTAGGTAATGACCCTCTTCCGGTTGAGCTACATTTCTCAAAAGTTGATAGAAAACTACGAATTTTGAATAATGCTCATGTACCAAATTTCATCATTCTAGCTCTAACCGTTTTTGCGTAATCTTGCCTACATACATACACACACACATACACACACACATACACACACACAGACATTTTTCTCAACCTTAGTGAAAATGATTCAGGAACCTTCAAAACGTATAAAAACATCAAAATCTCAACATCGAAAATTTTCGTGATCGCAATACTATCTCTGGCGAGATAGTAAAAAAATAAAACTGAAACCATCTAATTATAACAACATATATGAATATTTAATACAGGATAAAATATTTTATTTTATCAAGTAAATTTGAATATATTTTTCATCTTGAATTGAAAATCAAGTTATTTTAATTAATTTGTACCATTTTAGGAAATAAATTTTTGATGGGTCATTTTAAGAAAACCCATTTAACAGTTGTAATTTATTGAAAATTTATAAAGTTTATAATAATTAATTGTACCTATACACTTGTTTAAAGGGTCGAGCGATAGCTCGGTGTTCCAGATACTTTATATTATTTTACAAAATCATATTGTTTTTTTAATATTAATTTTTATATTTATTCAATGACTTTTGGTTTGAGTATTTATTTTAAATTTATATTATTATATAAATTGGTCCACATTTTTCAAAGTTTATATTTATTATTTATTAAAAAAATATATTTATTTATTTGTTTATTTTTATTATTTTTTTTTTTAATTTTAATAATTATTTTTTTTATTTAATATTTATTAATTTCTCTTTGGTGACATTTCTTTCTGTGTTTATTTAAAAAAAAGATATTTATTATAGATATATATATATTTGAATCAATAATTTTGAATTTAAAATTATTAAGATGAAAATTAAAATGAAAATTCATATAGAGGCGTCAAAATTTTCAATTCCTCTCCCCATCACTTAGTAACAATAATTTAAAAGTTATTACAATATAAAAGTATAGTACAGTGCCAAGTAGGCTTTTATTCTATCCAATGATCTTTCGTTTAATTGGTGGATGTTGTTAGTATGTCATCGAGATGGGAGTAGGCACTCGCTAACAAGTTGTAGGGCTGTATTCGAACGTGTGTTTGGTGTGTATACATCGCACTCACAACTATTCATTAAACGTATATATATATATAGCATATATAGTATATATATATATACAAGTACCTAGAAGCAAATGAATAATAATGCATTTGGCTCGTCCACCTGCCCGTTCAACTCGATTCCATATATTTTCTAAGTGTCAGGTTAATGATCATAACTTTCTCCTAATGTAAAAACGCGATTCGATATTCGGTAATTCCAAATGCTTCAGCCATTTCCATCGAATATTTCTGAGTATTTCCGCCCCCCCCCCCCCCCCCCCCCAAGCTAACCTCCCAAACCACAGAGAGCTGAGATCTAAAATCTCCCTTCCCTAAAATACCACCATTCGTTGGAGGAAAAGTTACCCTTGGCGATTTGCAGCTCACTTGGTCAGGAATTCCGTCTGACTCCACGTGAAATGAATATTAATTAACCGATTGGATGAAATTGATGTTCTATTGAAGCAGAATTTCGTTCTCTTTTGCTCTCTCAAGCGTATATACAAAAAAAAACACATTGATTCATATCGGAAGCTTGAATTGAATTTTATTTACAACACAGGTGTTGTTTACTAATTCATCCATAGAATCCAATTCATTCTCAACAATGAAAAGAATGAAAAATGAACATTTCTTTCCATTGATATTTTTTTTTTTTAAATATTTCAATGACTTTGATGGACAATTTATATTTAATCGTTTTTTGAATTTTAAAGAAGTTTATAAAAATATGAATTTTATAATTATTTGCTTAAATTCAAAGGAAACTTATAAACAAACAAAACTTTATGTTATATGTTTATATTTTGTTTCAATCACCCCGAGAAACCCACTGTTTTGACTACCGTTTGGTCTCTGGTCTGTTGTGGTGGATCCACGTTTCATCTACGGTTACCAAACGCCTCGGGTTCAGTGATGTTTTTTTCCTCAAAAAATAATGCTCTATGAGCACACAAATTCACTTTTATTATTTTCTTCTCAAATCACGAGGTAGTCTGCTATTATTGGATGTAAAACAAAAACTAAAAGACCCAGCTGGTTCAAATTTCATCAGGAGTCAGCTAATAGTTGCCTGCTTACAGGGACAGTATTGCCATTTCATTTAAGAGACGAAAAATTCAAAAAGTCACTGACTTATTGACCTACCCTCGTATTTAAAAAAATTAAAAAATTTCTTTATGTAAATCTACCTCTCATTGCGTTTACTCTACTTATAATCAAGAAATAAAGAAATTAGATAAAGATAAATATTATACTTGATAATAGAATTTTTATTTTATAAAAAATAAAATTAAAATTTGTTCAACCTGAAATAATTAAAATATTATTTTTGGACGTATTCTTTAAATATAAAAATAATCAATAAATATCAATCAATTGACTATTAAGAGTGTAATTTAAGGAGTAGGTATTTGAAATTTACATTTTCACATGGAAATCCCATTTTACTCCACTTGAAACAATTATATTTTTATTTATTTTTTTTTTATCCAATACTTATTTTGTTTAATTCAGTGTAAAAAATTTCGTTTTAAGCGCATAACTATTTTGAACATGTAAATTGGCATAAGAGTACTCTCTTCGGTGTATTTGGTTGCCAAGAGGGATGCGTCGAGAGCTTAATTCAATTTTCGTTATGACTTATTTAGTTATCACGCTCAGAAAATGAAGGGAGGAATTGAAGTGGAGAATTTCGCGCAGATTCACTGACACCCCCAGTAGCAAGTTTGGCTCTCTGAGTCTCTCCCACATTGTGCCTCTCCCCCGACTCATTCTGAAATTCCTGTACAATTTACGGCGCTTGCATGTATGTTGGCACCATCCCTCTCCTCCCATTAATGGCTTCTAACTGCATGATCCCAAGGGATGATCTTTCCTCCTGGGGAATCTACCTCATCAACGATATATGCTTGTTTATATATGGATACTTTGCATTGGAATTAACATCCCTTATACACTCCCGAATAATTTTTCTTATCATCACCTCATCAAACGTGATACTATATACAAATTCATGGATTGTTAATGAATAATTCCAGCAAACTTTAATACAATTATGAATCAAATGTAGAAATACACAATTACCAATGTCTATTATATATATATATATAGGCTTTTGTCCTCACATTACTTTAAAAATTTGTTCATATCTTCCCGTTTCATGACCTCTAGAATCCAAAAGTGATTTTAGAATTATTATTAAAATATATTTTAAATAAAAACACAAAATATATTTTAATATATTGATTGAAATAAAATGAATGAAAACCTTTTGCATACAGATTTCCAACCAAATGCTATGTATCACTTCGGGGGTACAGGGGGCTAATTCACCTGTCTAGGTGCAAAGAGCACCCAAGGTGGTCTGACAAGCTTGTTTGATAATAAAAAGAAAAATTTGTTAGATCGAAATTTTCAATTTCTACAGAATCTCAATTTTCAAAGATAATAAAAAAAAATCAAATTAATATTGATAAATAAATAAATTTAAATAAAAATTCAAATCAACTTTGATAAATATTCATATATAAAATGTTATTTTGTAAATAATAAGTTATTATCATAGCTGGCATATTTTACACTCTAATAATTTATAATTGACGAGTCAAGAATATTAACATCAAATTTATTATTAAGTATACAAATTTTATTCAATATTTAATAATATTTGAAACTTTGATTCCAAAACAAAATTTAACTGTTTAGAAAATTTTCCGGGTCAAGGTAAATAAATAAATACATGTTAAATATTGTTGCTATATATAAATGAATGACCATGAATTTTAATAGAAAACTATGGGCAAGCTCCAGTAATCGTCCACAAGGAGAAAAATACTCATTTAATCGATGCACCGTAGTCGCCACGGTCGCGAAAACCCCTTTAAGTTAATAATTGTAACATTTGCAATCATGTGGACTGGGAAAGTCGGCGTGAATGTTGTAGATCAGGGCTTTTCAAAGTGGTGGGCCGGAATTTCGAAAAATGTGACATATATATTATAATAATCAAATAAGGTCATTGTTAACATTAGTAAATGCATGTATTGACTAGTAAAAGTTTGCATATAGAAATTTAAATTTATAAATTTAAGCAATCTAAACTAAAAAAAAGGCCGTGATTTCAAAAAGTTTGAGAAGCACTGTTGTAGACGAGTAATGAATCTTACAATGTATGTTGAGTTATGTTTAAATAATTTTACTAGTAATAATTGTAGCTACTTGTCTTTGGAATAATCTATTTTCTCACAGTTCAATCTTACTTAATTATTAAAATCCAAAAAGCATACACTAATAATAAATGAGAAAATGTCAAAAAAAAAAAAATATTTATTTAGGATTTTTAGTAAATTTTTATTTGTCGAATTTTAAAAATTTAATATAATTTTTATCTCATTGGCTGTATTTAAAGTTGTTCTGTTTTTGTTTGAGTTTATTTGTTTTCTCAAATCATATTACTTCTATTGGTAGTTTTGTTTTCTAAACCCCCATCCAATGGACTGTGCTTCGTGTCAAACGAAACGAGGTTTTTCAATTTTGTTACCTTTTCGTCCACGTGGCACACGAAAGGCTGATTGCCCGTTTGGTTTCAAAGTTTGCCGAATCAATTTCACGGTGCCAACTCGCGCGAGCTTTCGATATTTACACCTACAGGGGCTTGTGAACCCGAATTTCTCATCCGGTGTTAACGGCCCTTGGCTCGGGTGGCCGTTAATTTATCAAGACTCTGTTACCCGAAAAACCCAATTCTACTTTCAATTCCAAACATAGCGAATTCGAAACGTGAACATTTAAATAGATCACTCCTTCGAAGAACTTATTAGACAAGAAAAAGGGAAGAAAAAACTTCTAAATTTATTGTAGAATCTTTTTTAGTTTGTTAGATGTTTGCCACTCGCACTTCTTGGAACATTTTAACTGTATATACCTACTATGAATTCTTTAAAAATAAAAAATAATATAAAAAAAACGTTTTTCCCCTATGTAGTAATTCAAATATTTATACCTAAGCTATATTTTTGGAAATCTTCCCCTTCCGACTGAAATAAATAATTTTTTTATATAATATCTATAAAAATATATACCTAAATCCAGTGGCGTACCTAGGGGGGTGCGGTGGGTGCGGTCCGCACCGGGCGGCACTTATCTTGGGGCGGCATTTTTTATATTTAGTTATAGTTGTAAAAAGCAACTTATTCATTTCATATTTATTTTTTTTCTTTCTTGAATAATAAATGATTATTATGATTATTATAAATTTACTATTTGATTTATATAAATTATGATTAACTATATGATTTCGAATATTATTCCTCGGTGTATATAAATGCATTTTAGTGTAAATTTTGAATTCTAATTCCAAGAACAGGATAATAATTTTATTTTATTGTAGTCATTAAAATTCGTTGAATTCGTAAACGCATCTTTACGATTTTGTTCAGCAATTTTTCCTAACTAAAATTTTTTGATACCAGTTTATAAATGTCATTTCTTTTGAAAAGTTTATATGATTACTTTGAAGTGATATACCAATATTTTTTTAAATCATTGATTTTTCTTTTGAAAAGTAGGGCCGGCGGAAAAAATATAAATATAAATTTTGAGAGCATTATACACGATTTTTCTAGTATGAAAGCTAGAAGAGTAAATATTAATATTAATATGTTTACGAGTGCGTACAAATATGTGTAAAAAAAATTACTCTGTGTATTAATTAATATTGATTAAATAACTTAATAATTTATTTATGTGCATTAATTTATAAATACCACTATTTGATTGACTTATAATAAAAAGGGCGGCAAATTGGAGATCGCCCCGGGTGGCAAAAGTTCTAGGTACGCCACTGCCTAAATCTATGTATATTTGGTTATAAAGCTATACAAAATTACAGTTTGCAGTAAAATTTGGCACATCAAACAATTTATTTTGAAAATTCCTAAAAATCTATTCATTTATAATATTATCTTTAAAAATAAACATTTTATTTCAAGGTTGTACGAATATATAATCAATAAATATATTCAAAATATTTTCAAAACGAAAAGATCCTAATTAGATGATTATAATTAAAAGTGGAATGTTGTTAATGATAAAAGGGAAAAGTTGCATTCAATTTGAACCCACAAAAGTTAGTGCTCTCATATGGATAATATACACATATTAATAAAAACTGAATGAGTTTTGAATGAGAAAAATTTTATAATTAAGAAGTTATATAATTGGGGGATAATGGAAATTTTTCAATTTCAATTTTTTTTATTATATAATATTTAGTTGGGTAATAAATAATAAAAAAATAATAAATAATACTAATAATTTAGGAAAACTTTAGGAAAATAATTGTAATATTAAATTAATAAAAAAAATTGATTATTTATTACTTACTTTTAAAGAAATTTTAGCCTTATTAATTGCCTAAAAGAAATACTAATAAATAAATAAATTTATCTCTTTTTTTTCAAAATACTAAGCAAATGATTGTATTGTATATGATTTTCTTAATTAGTAAGATATTAGTGTTTATTTTTTTATTTCAGTTAGGGTTTATTTTTAGTGAAATGATTTATTTTAAGATTGTTTCAAGTATTCAAGAATTCGCTGCATCTTCTGTTCAAATCAAGGCATCAACATCACAAAATATAAAAAAATATTTTGAAAACACTCTAAATAAAATTAATTATTTCTTATCATAATATAAGAATATATTTCTCTAAAAAAAAAAACTAAAAATTTTGAATGATTTGTTTGCATAACATTTGTCTCGGTTAATAAATATCAGAGCTAATTGTTAATTAATTAATTTAGATTATCTTTAAATCGAAAAAAATATAAAAATATATTCAAATAATATGGAAATTTAAAAATATGCAAAGAACCGATTGTGATTATCATCCTAATGAATATTGAACACAATGTTGGGCATACTGTTCAACAAAATGTTTAGAAATAGAAGTATGGGCTTCCCAATAGCTGGAAAGATGGTCGATACCTACTTAAATAGTGTCATTTGTGAAAAGACAACCGGGTTTTATTTCTATTTGCTATTTTGAACATTAAAAATACTCGTGTTTAAATATTTAACTGTGTGAATGTTGAAAATTTCAAACGTCGTTCAGGCAAATGTTTACCTCTTTAATGAACCACTGATTATTTAGCAGTGAGGACATATTGGACATGGAAAACACAAATAAATATGTAAATATTCTAATTCAAATACAATTAATATATATTACTCAATTAAAATTAAACTAATACATTGTGGCTATTATTTATTAAGATCAAAATAAAATAATAAATTGATTTTTAGTTTTTAAAATTATTTGAATAAAAAATATTTTTAAAACTAAAAGTTAAATTAATTAATGAAACTAAATGTTGATTTATATAAAGAATTGTTTATTTAGAAAATTTTGAAAAATATTAATCTTCTTATTTTTTTCTTTTCTTCTTCTTCTTAACTGAACTGACAGTTCATTCATGAAGTCGGAAGCAGCTGTTTTTAAATTGAATTTATCAGAAAAATTTGTTCTTTGTTAGACTTCTTGTGTAGAAACTTGCCACGCTATACTCTCGACTAAGCTGCCTTCTTTTTCTTTTAGAATCATGTAAATATTGAGTTTATAAAATAAATAAATTACTTTTTGAAAAAAAAAAATCTTCCCAATTTTACATCAACAAAAGTGGAACTATTTATTTAAAATTGTTAGAATTTTTTTGTTTTATATTAATCAAAATATTTTAGTTGGATTTTGTATTTTAATAATCAAATTATAATTTTAATTACACTTTCTATCAAGTTATTCAAAGTGAAATTATATTTGAGAATTAGTTGTGTTATTTTTAATAATTAAACGAAACTTAATAAAAAAAGACAAAAATTGGAGTAGTAAATATGTTATTTATTTATTAAATTAAATAAAGAAAGAAGTATGTTGCTAATATTTAATTTTATAAATTTAATTATATATTTTTTTTTAAATTTGATAAAACAAAAAATTAATATCAACGGTTTAGAATTATAATAATATATATATATTTTTAAAATATTTATTCTTTAATAGTCCGGTGTTCAAAGGTTATTTATCTATAATCATACAATTTATCTTTTTCCGATGTATTCCAAAGGCGTTCTGGATCTTTCAACCAGACGTTTTACATTTGCATTCACCTTATATAATATATATATATATTTATGCACCATTCCATCCTTTACAATCTCTCTTTTCCCTAAATATTTTTGTATATTTTTTTTGAATTTTATTTTAAACCACTAAAATGGCGATTTTCCTCTCCATTACTTTAATATTAATTTAGTTTTTTATAAATATAATTTAAACCTATTGATAGATTGATGAACGAACTTCTTTAATCCAATAAAATATTTATATGAAAATCTTATGATTATTTTCCAGTTGTATTGGATCCAGGAAAGAGCTAAATCCGCTTTAAATAAATAATTACTTAGTTTTTGAAACAGGTTGAAACTACTAAATTATTTATTTATTAAAATGGTTTCGAATGCCCTTTCAGCCATTGAAATCTTTCCCCACGCCCTTACCCCTCGTTCTAATTGAAAAGTGAGTGCTGGGAGCAGAAAGGGTGTAGATTAATTGTGCATCCTTTGTTAATACGTCAATGTTGCTTTTGTACATGTGATTCAAATCCGCTCCTTGATCTCCTGAAGACTAACAACAAAGGGATTTTTCTTTTGCCGGACAAACTCAATTTAAATTAAAAGAGTGGAAGGGTGTCAGTGATTTTTTTTCTGGATGGGGGTAAAGGGGGTTCCGATGATTTTGGGGAAACGCAGCTGCGTCCCCCTGTGGTCCGCAGCCCAGCATCCTTCATCTGCGCGGTCGCTATGGAAACACCGAAAGAAAATCTATAATCTGTGTGAATGTGTGTAAGTTGGAGTACTATAGACTACTATACCAGCTAAATGGCGGGACACACATGGCATTCGCTTGGAAATTCGATCTCCATTTAAATAAAAAAAAAAAATTCGTTTGCCCCTTGCTCAAAAAATAAATAAATCATAATTTCGTTAAAACAAAAAAAAAAAAAAATACCCACAAAAGAAATTGATTAAGGAAATGAAATTTATGTTATTTTGAAACATGTCAAATGTCATTTCTTTTGAACAGAAATATAATTAAAAAATTATAATTATCAATAAATATGATAAAAATTAAAATTGGAAAACAAAAATTTTTATTAATTATGATAATTTTCTTCTTTCTAATTGAAATTCTCAATTTCATTTGGTATTTACAAATGTTACAATGTTAATACATTTAGAGGGAGATTATATATTAATCATATGGTTAATAAAAAATAACTATAATTAATCTAGAGGCAAAACATATATAATTCCTAAAATCTACCAACTTTGACATGCCAACATAAATTAAAGTTGTAATCCATATTGTTTTGTATTAATTAATGAAAATAGATATTAATCCAATAGCTCAATTTTTTTATAAAATATATATATATATATATATATTATTATACGATTCAAATTGTCCTATTACGCATACACAAATAATTACAAATCATGTTCTGTGTAAAATTATTTGACCGGCAGTGAACATACAATATAGTTGTAAGAAATGATTACACTACATATGTTAATCATTAAAAATTAGCTAAACATTTTTTTTTGTATGAAACATATATTTGATTTGGGATTGTTTTTTCCTTTAGAAAGTTAAAAAAAGAAGAAATTTGAGTGATATTTCTTACTTAACAATTGTTTTGTTTTAAATTATTTGAATTTTATTAAAAAAAATCTATAGTGTCTCCACTCGACTATCTCGCAAATTTGATTTAGATTAATTAACAGATATATATTATATTTAAATTAAAATTAAATAATTAAATTATAAATGAAAATCAATAAATAATATTTATTAAACCAGCGCGTGTTTAGCTCTTTGTTGATGGCACAAGTCACGTGCTGGCGCGTGAATGCCACTCAACGGGTTAAAAATTGAATTCCGGTACTTTCCGGTACAATCAAGCTGAAATTTTATATATAGCAGTTTTATACAATTTCTAATAATGTGAAAAACTATCAAACATATACCTTTGTTCTTACGGTCAGTTTAGAGGAAAAAAAAATGTAAACGGGGTAGGTAATGGCCCTCTTCCGAAAGAGCTCTTTTACTTAAAAGTTGATAGAAAACTACGAATTTTGAATAATGCTCATATACCAAATTTCATTATTGTAGCTCAAATCGTTTTTGTGTAATCTTGTCTACATACACACACTTTAGTGAAAATGACTTTCAGCACCTTCAAAACATAAAAATCTCGACATAGAAAGTTTTCGTGATAGGAATACTAACTTATTATTTATTTTATTGTTAATTTCTTATTATTTTTATTTATATTTCTTTTTTTAATAATGCAATTTAACTTTATTTATTATAATTTAGCAATAAAATATTGTTCAAATCATGGTGAAAATACCATATAGTTGAGTGATATTAGGTGATTTGTGGAACGGATTACTTGGTTTTTAGTTATTTCTTATGTGAAAATTCAATTCGCTTGTCTTTTTTGAACGAATTAACGACGACATCCGAGTATCGGCTGTATCTCCAAATGAAATCTTCATTAATTGATAAAAAAATTTCGAAAATCATTTGTTTTAACTGATGAAGAACACTTGTTTATTTGGTAACAACTAATTTTTTCTTCAAATCATTAGGATTAATTTACCTGAAAAATATATTCTTAAAACTCCCAAATGTTTTAATACAAGAGATGATATTTTATTTTATATAATTTGCAAAGAATCTTCAACAAAATTTTAAATAATTAAATCCCGACAGAATATTCTTTATCGTTCGTTAGAATTCACTTAGAATGTACCACAATGTACATATATTAAACTATATACATACAATAAACTAAATTTCATCCATTGACAAGCCAAATAAAAAAATTAAATTTTACAAATTTGTTAATTAAAAAATATAAATTGATTTTTTTTTTTGATACATTATATTTAATTCAAGTAAATTAAAAAATTTGGAGTGTCTCCACTCGACTATCTCCCAAATTGGATCAATTAATTAATTAATTAAAATTTTTATATAATATTGTTATTAAATTAAATTAAATTAATTTATTAACATATATTAAATTTAAATTTAAAACCTATACCTTCATTTTAAGTCAAAATTTAAAAAATTAATTCCAGTACTTTCGGCGATTCAATCAAGCTTTTTTTATAGCCTTATTGAAAAATCAAAAATGTTTCAAAAGCCATGTCGGAAAAACGATTTACCTTTTCTTAGCGCAGGGAAAACACGTGGAAGCCCAAAGACCCCCATTTTCATTTCATGGACCCCCAAATTTGTTATTCGCTGAATAATGCCGGTATACCAAATTTCATTATTCTAGCTCAAACAGTTTTTGCATAATCTTGTCTACATACACACTCTTTAGTGAAAATTTCAAAACGTAAAAAAAACATCGAAAGTTTTCGTGATCGCAATTCTAACTCTAACCAGATAGTAATAAGTTGACCTGTCGCCAGGTCCGAACCGACCGACGGTTTGAAATAAATTAATTTCCAGCTACAGAAACAATTTCAAATAATTTTAATATATCTATTAATGTAATAAAAAACAGATATGGATATAACATAAATATTTTTAATTTTATTTTATTTATAATATATAGCTGAAGAAGCCGGCGTTACCCGAGGCTGTGACGTCATGAAGGGCTGGGTGACGTCATATAATTTTAAATTAAGAAAAACATAATGAAGATGATTTTTCCCGAGGATAAAACCAATACATTCGTGGTGATATGTAAAAAAATCTCCTTATGTGAAATTTGGTGCGAAAATAACCCTTCCCTTCTTATCGTCGATCGCTAATACTACCACTTCCGGTTTCCGGATTTGCACCAAAAGTTGATCAATTCATCCCACTGATGCATTAAGTAAATATACCAAATTTCATCAAAATCCGTTAAGCCGTTCAGGCTGTACACATCTATACGGACGGACAGACGGACAGACATCATGCTAAAAATACTTTTTTCTGTTAAGAAAATGCATGATTCGTGGAGATATGTAAAAATCTCCACATGTGAAATTTGGTGTGAAAACAATACCTTCCTTACTATCGTCGGTCGGTAAAAATGAACCTATTATATATTTTTAATAATTTATTTAATTAAATAAATTGTTTATAATTTATTTAAAGATGATTATGCTTGTATAGTGAGTTATGAATTAAGATCGAATCTTATCAAGTTCAAAGATTTATATAAAACAAATACTAAATTAGGTTTAGATCCATTTATAGTACCTACATATAGTAATAGGTAAATATATAATTTCAAATTCAATACAAACATTCGTGAAAATAATATATTATTTTATTTATTAAATGAGAAAAAAAAGAATAAATTGAATCAATTTATAATTTAATGAACTTGTTGATTTTTTTTTTTATATAATTAATTATTATTATAATTATTGGCCTTTTGAGTGGTTTTCGGTTTTTCCTTCCATGATTCAATTAAAATGGTAATATTTTAATAATGTCAACATTTTATCGTAGAAAATAAACCACTTAGCACTGTTGTAGATGAGAATACTTTTAGAAAGAAAGAAAAAACTCTTGGCTCTTAAAATAATTGCACAGGTTTTACCTTCTACTGTAAAGAATAATGAAGAATTATGAATAGCAGTGACAATGACAAAGTCTTGAATCTTTACCGTTGGGAATAAATAGTCAAATCCATCACTTGATTCGTCCTACCACTTGCACACCCACCCCTTCTTCATTCCTCTCCCTCTCTCCCTAACATCATCTATATTTATTATTAAAAGCACCCTTCACGATCGGATTAAAAGTTTAATTTTAGGACAATGGCCGTCAAGGCGAGGCTTTTAACCAACTTCAGCAGGGCTTTTAGGTGCTCGACTGGGTGACAAAGTTCTAAGTTGGAGACGATCCGGCGGGAATTGAGAGGTGTCGTCTTCTTTTGGCATCGATTCTCCAAACTCATAGCTAATGTCTTTTTCAGCGGGTTGACGTTTTGAGGGTTGCTGAATGAAGTTCTCTTCTTGAATGCTACTTTTTGACAAGTGAATTGAATTACGAAGATATTTGCGAAATATATTCTTTAGAAAAAACATCTCACTCTGCTAATACGATTTTTTTTTATAGCGAATTTTGAAAAATGGTTTTTAATATTTATGACTTTATAAATATACAATTACAAAAATAAAAAAAAAAAATATATATTTGTTTCAATAAAAAATGTACAAGTAAATAATAGTGAACTGTGAAAATAACATCGTATAAAATTAATTATATATACTTAAGTATATTATATTTGATTTAATAATTTTTGTAATTTAAATGTATTAAAAGAACAGGTATAGACACAATCCCTTATATTTAACATTTCTTTTCTATCTCTGTGATGCTACTAAACTCATAAATATTTGGTCACAGCAATCACATTCCTACATACAGTATAATAAGTAATACCTCGTTCACCGAGCCTCCACTCGGTACTAAGATTAAGATTATTATTTATAATAAATAAACAACAAAATATATTAAACAAATTAAAATAATTTAAAAGAACATAAATTAAAAAAAAATTAGTCATAAAATATACAGGCCTTAAACGTACGTATTAATTCACTGAAAGACAGAAAAGTATGGCCTGTGGATATAACATAATATATATTTCTTAATTTCATTACAAAATATTATTAAAATAAATATTTTTAATTTTATTTTATTTATAATATTTTGTATTTAAGGAAGCGCTGTCGGGCGCCATTTTTTTTTTTATTAAAATTCCTATTTTAAATTAAGAAAAAAACTAACAAAAATGACTTTTCCAAGACTCAAACCAATTCAGATCGTTTTTTCTTATAAATATTATCTATGGTGTGAATTACAAAAAAATCCATCGAGCGGTTTAATATCTCAAAAATACAAATATTATCAATTTTTACCGACCGACGATAGTAAGGGAGGTATTGTTTTCACACCAAATTTCACATGTGGAGATTTTTACATATCTCCACGAATCATGCATTTTCTTAACAGAAAAAAGTATTTTTAGCATGATGTCTGTCCGTCCGTCTGTCCGTCCGTCCGTCCGTATAGATGTGTACAGCCTGAACGGCTCAACGTATTTTGATGAAATTTGGTATATTTACTTAATGCATCAGTGGGATGAATTGATCAACTTTTGGTGCAAATCCGGAATCCGGAAGTGGTAGTATTAGCGATCGACGATAGGAAGGGAAAGGTTATTTTCAAACCAAATTTCACATGAGGAGATTGTTTTATATATCACCACGAATCATGCACTTTGTATTGGTTTTATCCTCGGGAAAATCATATTTATTTGTTTTTTCTTGATTTAAAATTATATGACGTCATCCAGCCATTCATGACGTCGCAGCCTGGTCTTGCATATATATTATAAATAAAATAAAATTAAAAATGTTTATATTTATTATTTATGTATGCCTATCTGTTTTTTATTACATTAATAGATATATTAAAATTATTTGAAATTGTTTCTGTAGCTGGAAATTAATTTACTTCAAACCGTCGGTCGGTTCGGACCTGGCCACAGGTCAACTTATTACTAGTATAATAAGATAAGATTATCTTAACATAAAACAAAATTCTCTTTAATATTAAAATGTTTTTTTATTTAAACACTAATTTACAGAATTGAAGATTCATCTATTTTTTTCTAATTAGTTTATTTATTGTTATCTATTTGAATATATTTAAAATAATATAACGCTAATGAATATCAATTTCTATTCGTTTAAAATTTATGAACTATGGAGAACAATTGGTATATGAGTTTTCATTCATTTGTTCTAATTAGACATTTCGTCATTTTGTTTTCTATTCATATTTAAATGCGCCATCAATCATTTTAATAAGATACTCCTATACATATAATTTTATTCAAATATTTACACCACACCAAATTGATAATTTCATCTCTTTCATGGTTTTATTCCTTGTTGATAGATGATTTTCATAAAATTTAAACGATCAACGACCATTCAAGAATCAAATTACATGATACCCTAACTATAGTTATTAAAGAGCAAATTACTAAAATTCCATTTGTTTTCTGTGAGACACATCTTGTCTGTAAGTTTTTGTGATAATAGAAGAAACTTAATATTACTGTTCATTGTCCCATCCTTTTCTCATAATCCTAGAGTCCTTATCCCCGCCGGACTCTGTTCCGAAGCTTTCTGTAGCCATTAGCTCCTCCGGTATTTGGCCACACAACAGCTGGCCGAGACCCTCCAATCGCACACTCCCTCACCCACACAACGGCCCAGTTGTACTACCCGAGTGAGAGATAATTACCCGGGGGCGATTATCCGCCCACCGGATTATCTGTCCCCGCAGCCCACCCTGTAGAAATGAAGTAGCCTTGCTCTTGAAATAAATTGTCCATAAGCCTCTCATCCACCCCCTTCTTTTTGTTTAATATATAGAGAAACTGGATATTAGATTGTCTCAGGAAGAAATATATGATGATTGAAAAGATACAAAAAAAAAGATACAAAATAGTGAAATTCTGTGTGTGTTTCATTCTACACCTCCTCAACAACCCAATTAATATCCGTTCTTCTTCTAAATTAATTTCTATAGTCCATTAAATAAATATAAGATCGGTAAAATGTTTATAACTGTAAGAATTTACATTTCAATTTTCAAATAAAATTGATATTTTAAATAATTCATTAAATTCATTGATTTATTTTTTAAATACTATTTAGTTATCTCCTGGCCACCATTTCATGCTTTAATAACTTACTTTGATTGTCGGGCATAATTTGCACATATATTTTTTTTTCTTGTTGATTTTGTAAAGATTCTATAATATAAAGCAGTAAAGGTAGGGTGACCAAACGTCCCGATTTTAGGTACTCTGTCCCGGCGTCCCGAAAAATGTCTTCGGGACAGTTTATTCTCCCGGTTTTTAAATATTTAGGTCCGACGAACATTTTCTCACAATCAGTTTGGCTCTTATTTTCGATTTTTCATTCAATATGACTAAAAAATGTTAAAATTTTTCTCCGATTTGGCTCTTAAACATTTTCGATTTTTCATTAAATATGGCTCTAAAAAAAGGTAATTTTTTTTTACAAATGTCCCGGTTTAGTGTTTTCGAAATATGGTCACCCTAAGTTAAGGTAAACATATAAAAACAATTTTCTTTATTCTCTTAAATTATCAATGTTAACATTGTTATTAGTTCTAAAATAAAACAAAACACGAAAATAAAACTATATTTGAAAAAAAAACAAAATAGCTACATACAATTGAATTACCTTCTTAAAGTAAATTTAGAGAATGTTTCAAATTCATTTATTCTAAATCAAATAATTTATTAAATTAAAAAATAAATAAATAAATATTTATAAATAATAATTAATTCAAAATAATACCTGATGTAACTTAAAATAATATATTATTATTAATATTAAAAAATATTATCATCAGTCATTCCTAATAAATAACAAATTTCAAAATCAAATATAATACTTAAATAATTCCAAAATAAAATAAACTAAATTGTATTTCTTAAATCAAAATTACTATTATTATACATAGCATAAAAAAGAAATTAGCACTACCAACTTTCATAATTGGATGTACTTATTTAGGCTGAAAATCATTTTTGTGGCGATTTTTCTTCTATAAAAGACTATAATTTTTAGCCATTTTCCCTTTTTTTTAAGGTTCAAATCTATAACCGCTCCCTTAATAGTTATTAATATTTTCTAAAATTTATAATCATTAAATAATTTTAAATTACTTTTTAAATGATTAAACTTTTTTTTTTATAATTTAGAAAGATTTACAAAATATACACAGATACGGGTAAATTTAAATTTAAGTTTATATGAATATTATATTCAATTTTTCATTGGACTATGCATAAGTATATTGTAACAATATTTTTGATTATATTAATTTTCCTAGTACTTGAAATATATTATGTATATATGGCACCAAATTTTGGAATTTTAATATATTAAAACTTTTGTGTTTCTTCTAAAACTTGATCCTCTTTGAATATACCAAAAAGTTATGTTGTTTTATATTCATAAAGAAAATAAGATCGAAACAAAAAAGAAAAAAACTTGCCATAATGGAGGTTTTTTAAATAAATTTCAACATATGTGACGTCAAATTTTTTCTCTTTAATTGAAGTTTTAGATAATTAACATGATAAGACTTGTATTTAAAATCTAGGAGATTGTATACCTACCAATGCAAAAGGACCTATGCAATTTGATGTTTAAATCCCATACATGGCAGTTAGGCAATCCGTGATCACTATTTCGTTTTATTTTTTTAAAAAAAAAATAGTCTTATATATATGATCCTTTTTTTTATCTCAATTAATACAATTTTTAATTTATTATATTTAGATTCAGAATTTTAGTTTATAATTATTAATTTAATAAAATACATTTGATTTTGTTAAATAATAGTTTAAAATAGTTTTAATATGAATATGAAATTCCTTTTTTATAATATTAATAATAATAATAATAATATAACAATAATTTAATGATTCAAAAATGTAAAAAAGTATTTTATTTGTAATATCGTCTCATTTTATGACAGGCCTTTTTTATTAGATCTAGTAAATTATTTGCATGCATATATATATATGCAACAGTTTTATTATTTCCCATTTCTAATTTTATTCCATTAATATAAATGAGAAAACCGTTGTAAAAAAATATATCCCTTAAATATAAACTTATATATATAATAAAATTTTGACAAGTATTTTCAAACATAAATCTATTCGTTCGTTAATTAAATTAAATATTATTTTAATGACATATTAGATGTACAAATTTATATTTATGATTATTTTTATTTTTTTTTTTTTTTTGTATTTTTTGCTGAAGTGGTTAAATTTTTATCTTCTGTCGAGTTTATCATAATCATTCTGGATAAAAAATTTTATGTTTTCATTATTAAACATTAGTTAAAATTAATTAAAATTACTTAAAAAGTTAAATAATATATGTTAAAATTAATAAAAAAAATAATATTTTAGTTAATATTAATAATTAATTAATTTATGACTAATAAGGGCAGTAATAAAAATTAAAAGTTAGATTTTCGGTTTAACTTAATCTCGTTTATTCTAACCGAATATAAACTGGTATTTTTTTTTTAAATATTTGATTTTGAATTCTTAAATGACCTCATATTTATTTACATATATAACTAGCTGCTCCGAGCGCCTTAGGCGATCTTCACACCTAGACGGGGGCTCCGCCCCCGGTACCCCGAGTGGTACATAGTATTTGGTTGAAAGTCTGTATATAAAAGGTTTTCATCCATTTTGTTTCAATCAATATAAGTAGATAAGACATTTATTTGTATTCTTGTAAAATATATTTTAATTTAATCAGTAAATTAATTATTTATTATTATTGTATATGTTATATTTATTTAACTCTGTGTCTCTACATTTCGTACTTTTTTCAAAATTTTTTCAATTTAGTTTTAAAAAAAAAGTTAAACACCCGGTTTGGTTTTTTCGAAATATGGTCACCCTAGTCATCGATCAACATGAAAAATAATTGTTTTATATATTTCAATTTTGATCCTCTTTGATAATAGTTTTGATGAGATAAGCCCCTTTACTGCATAATAATTATCAGCTATTATTTTTATCAATTAGTAATTACATATTACATAATATTGAAAAATAGTAATTATATGTACATATTGCATAATATTGAAAAATATGTATGAGAAAAAGAGCTGTTTTTAGAGTTTTCCCGGAAATTATTCGACTTTTTCTCCCCGTAAAAACCATCCATGGACTTCAACGAACATTTTAAACAAAGAATTGTCAAAATTGGTCGGTTAAGTAAGAAATTTCTTTTTTTTTTTTGTTTCTATGACAGCAAAAAAGTAAACAAATTACATACGTACAAACAAACACTCTCCTTTATATATATAATAGATAATTAGTATAAATAAAGTTTACTTTTTAATTCAAAATAATCTATCTATCTCTGTGGCCCTACGGAACTCGAAAGTTCTTGGCCGCAGCAACCACACATCTCCAAGTATACCTACTCTGAGCCACAACCCTCCAACCCCTACCCTCTCCAATCTCTCTCACATCCTTTCCCACATTATCCACCCACCGTGTCATTGGTCTTCCAAGTGGACGTTTCCCACTCGGTCTCCCTACCAATATATTTTTCGCCATTCTATCTTCTCCCATCTAACCACGTGAAGGCTGCGATGTTATAATTCTAACTATATCTGGGGATGCATAAATGTCAAGCAATTCCTCGTTATGCAATCTCCGTCATTCATCGGTGACCTCATCAAAATAACAACAAATAATTAAACTAAATTATTTTAAAATTTTTAATAGAACCTAGTT
Organism: Labia minor; assembly: GCA_963082975.1. Taxonomy (NCBI): domain Eukaryota; kingdom Metazoa; phylum Arthropoda; class Insecta; order Dermaptera; family Spongiphoridae; genus Labia; species Labia minor. The sequence continues at coordinate 31,691,506 of OY720349.1, forward strand.
TCTATTTTGAACTTGAATTATTAATAGAAAAAATTAATATATTATTTATTTAAAAGTTTTGTGTATTTATCATTTTGAAAATCATTTTATTAAATTCAAATTCAGGATTTGTAGCTCACTATGGGGATAATATATATAACTAGTAAAAAACAATGATTACTATTTTGCACTTTATTTTAAATGAAAATTGATTGAAATCCAATAAATCAAAGTTTAAATAAACAACTCTCGATATATTTATTGAATGGGGAAATCTAGTTTTACAATCAATATCAAATTGATATTTGAAGAATAAGTGTCATAGAGCATGAAATTTGATTAAATTTGTTGATTACATTACTGGAATGTTTTCATAAATTCATGATTGCACATATGTTTTCATCCCCTCTCTCCTGGGATCCTGATCGTCTATTATCTAACAGATTTTTTATTAAACAATGAAGAAAAAAAAATGAAAATGATTTATTTAATTAAATTAAATTAAATATTAATGGCCACAATCATTATACTCATCATATCTATGAAATGAAAAAAAGAATTCCATCATTGGATTTTCATTGATTTTAATTCTTTTCTGTTATGAACCATTCACTACAACGACATTAATCTAATAACCTTTCTTTTTTTTTTTGCTTTAGCTACGCATCAGGAATAAATAAACTTATTCAAATCATTCTGATAATTCGTTGGCGTTTGTACAGTCAACTCACTCAGCTCATTCGAGATAGCTGTGCTATGTTTTGTTAGTCTGAGGATAATCGTCCATCCAAACAGTCCTCAAAATGGATGGCTATTTTGTTTGCTCAAACATAAACACCAAGCTTTGTGGTCCCTCTTTTTCGCTTTCATTCGTTTCATCATATAACAACACCCTCCTTTACACATCAACGAAAAGAGGTCATCATTACCTGATTATTATCATAGATATGTTTTTTTTAAGATTTTTATTTATTGACCAACTTTAATAATAAATCTATTCATTAATAGTATAAAATAACTATTTTATATATCCAATCTGATATGACGGAATTAGGAGAGATTAGAAATAGGTGAATAGATTGAATAGAGGTGGCTCAAGATAAAGATGAAAGGTAAAGCGATCATTTTACAGATCTTACAGAGAAAATTTGTTTTATTTTTTTTAATATAAAAAAAAAACATCTTACAAACTTTTGTACATCCTACGCCAGGATAGCGACTATCAAGTCGGTTATGCGATTTGGGTGTCCTATGATCAGTAGAACAAACCCTATCAACCTTTAACTTGATTTTCGGAGGCGCTACTTATTTTAACAAGAAGCTTCCCAAATTTGACCCCGGAGGCTAGGTGAACCCTATCCCAGCTAAAGAAATTCTTTTGTTAGGCCTTTAAGTTGAACCGGGGATCACGAGGATTTGTGTTGACGCCGTTAACCCCCAAGCTGCGTTGAGTCTTTTTTTAATATATCCTATAATAATTTTCATCAATTAATATTATTTTATTAAATTAATTTTTCTAATATATTTATATAGGTATAAAAACTTTATATAAAAATAAAAAAATAATTTCGCTATCGTTTGGATTTATCTTTTCATTTTTTTTTTGCGATTGTTATAAAAAAAACTGACGATTTGAAAGTCAATTTTATTTCCCTCCAAATCATGTCTTTTATTTGAAACGTCATTCAAATGAAAGACACTCGTTCGAAAAATGTCATCTATTTTGAAAGAAAATCGGATATCATAAAAGAAAGAACATTTTACATAAACCTTTATCTACAATATCTTTTTACCTTTCTTTATACAATATATTTATATAATCTTTCAAATATATGTAATATAAGATTCATTTTTTTTTATTTATTATTATTTCTATTATTAGTTATTTATTTGTCGTTATCTTTTAAGAATTGTTTTTGATTTTCATTGTAAAGTGTTATGTGCGAATGTCAATAATAAGAACCATTAGTGGCGAGAATTCCCCTCCATGAATAATGGATGAGTATTATGTATCGTTCAGCTTTCTATCGTTGATTTAATTCAGATTTACCTTGCACATTGTACACGTGGCCCTAAAAGACTTTGGTCCTGCTTAGAAACATTATTACTGAAAAATATCCATCGTTTATTGTTATATGATAGCTAAACTATTTTCAGAGATTCAAATAAAACAAATGCCAATTGGTGTTTAAATGATCTAGAAGATGTATACTAATCAAATCATTCTCTTTAAACTGTGGATATTTATATATTTAGGTATATTTTTACCGACCGACGATAGTAAGGGAGGTATTGTTTTCACACCAAATTTCACATGTGGAGATTTTTACATATCTCCACGAATCATGCATTTTCTAAACAGAAAAAAGTATTTTTAGCATGATGTCTGCCCGTCCGTCTGTCCGTCTGTCCGTCCGTCCGTATAGATGTGTACAGCCTGAACGGCTCAACCGATTTTGATGAAATTTGGTATATTTACTTAATGCATCAGAGTGGGATGAATTGATCAACTTTTGGTGCAATTCCGGAAACCGGAAGTGGTAGTATTAGCGACGATAGGAAGGAAAGGGTTATTTTCACACCAAAGGAAATTTTTTTATATATCACCACGAATCATGCACTTTGTATTGGTTTTACCCTCGAGAAAATCATATTTATTAGTTTTTTCTTGATTTAAAATTATATGACGTCATCCAGCCATTCATGACGTCACAGCCTGGTCTTGCATATATACTATAAATAAAATAAAATTAAAAATGTTTATATTTATTATTTATGTATCCATATCTGTTTTTTATTACATTAATAGATATATGAAAATTATTTGAAATTGTTTCTGTAGCTGGAAATTAATTTATTTCAAACCGTCGGTCGGTTCGGACCTGGCCACAGGTCAACTTATTATATTTATTACTAGTATTATGATATTTGTAAATCTCTAAATTTATTTTCAGTCTTTTACTATGTAAGACCATTTTTACTAATCTCGTTTAATTAAGAATTTATTATTTTTATTTATTAAATTAATTTGTTTTTGAATTTTTGAATTTGAAAAGGATTAAACTCGCATTCTTATAAATATTCACACTTTAACCCAGTGGTTTCCAACCTTTCTGTACCGGCCCCTCCCTTTTGTTAAAAAAAAATTCTTAACTTCCCCTTAATTTTTGTAATAATCTAATTTCCTTTTTCAATAGTCAGGTACATTTCTGAAATAATATAACAACGGGTGGGCCCTGGTCCATCGCAAAATCATCTTACCTTTTTTTTTAGAACCATATAGAAAAAAAATCGAAAATTTTCAAAAGTTTGCGGGCACTTGTATTGCCTTCGCGGGCACTTGGAATTGGTTCTAATACCTTCGCGCCCCCCTTGCAACAGTCTCGCGCCCCCCAGGGAGGGGCGCCCCACAGGTTGGAAAACACTGCCTTAACCATTTGAACTACATTTGAATAAGATTCTTTTAATTTAAAATTTTCTTTTTTTATATTTATTGTTTTATCTTTTTAAAGAGCCTTAAAACAAAAATATAAATTTCTTCAGATCATTTAAATAAGAAAGTAAAATATAAATAAAGAATAATAATATCATATAAAAAAGAAAATTGTTTATAAAGATAAATTTTAATTTTTTTCTTCTTTACCCCTTTGACATATAAATAATTACTATTTTAATTTTCAAAATTCTAAATGACATTATTTAATGATTTGATTAACCAATTTGTTCCAAAGAGATTTCCAATTATTTTATAAATAAAATAAAAAGATTATTATTATTATTATTATTCATATTTTGGTTTTTATTAATAAATAATTCTAGCTTTATATTTTATTATTTAAACATAAAAGGTTTTTTTGTTATTTATAAAATTATTTAATTAAAATTTTAATTCTGATATTGATAGTTTGAAATTTATTTTATTAAAATTTTAAGAGAAGAACTTTTGTTATTTTTATTGGATATTATATTATAATTTATTTATTAGTTAAATGAAAATATTAAAAATAAAAATTTATACATTAATTAATTTTAAAATTTTTCCTGTTGTTTTGTTTTATTTTGTTACAAAATTAATTAAAATTTACTGGGTTAAAGAGAGAGAGAGAGAGATAGGAAAAAAGGGCTTATTTATTAAGATACCCAAATAGAAGAAGCATCTTTTAGAAGGGGAAAGAAAATAATTAGCAACGTTCTTTTGGAGGAACAATAAATATCCACTGGCTAGCAAAGTGGAATAATGCGAATAGGTGACCTGGTGGTAGCCCAATGCGATTAGGGACTGTCTAAGGCGTCGTAGTACCTACCAACTGCCAGTTGGACTACGACTTGGTAATGGACGCCTTCACGCAAGCCTGATTAGATTTATTGTTTAATCGACTCTCTCTCTTTGCGACTTTATAGTTCAGAGGGTTGTTAAGGGACCCATTAACCTCGCCCAAAAACAGTTCCGCAGCCCTCTCGATTACTTTCTCCTTAAATGGATATTTTATTAGTGGGGTCTCAGTGACCACTCAAATCTTCACAAATTTAAAGTGTTTTTTAATTAGGTTTTACCGGTTCCAATTTTCCTCTCAGTGAAATATTTAATTCAATCGGAATCTAGTCTTTAATTAATAGCTTCTAAACTCTCCAATTTCTTAAATAAACTAACTGATTAGAAGTTTATTTGCACACGAAATTTGCATATACAGCGACTTGACTCAAATAACATCGACATGAATAAAGTAAAAAGGTTTTCCCATCGATCCCATTTCACAATATTTTGTACTTGTTTTTTATTTAACTATTTATTTATTTTTATCCTTTTAATAATTATTTAATTTTATTTCAAAAATAAAAATAAATTAAAATTATAGAGATTTTTCTGTAATTGTATATTAAGATACCAAAATATTTACAAATACATTTAAGTATATAGCAAAAAATTCACTGAAATTATAATTCAGATACTCTATCCAAAAATAAATACAAACAAATAAAAAATAAAACTAAATTGACACTAAAAAAGGACAATTTAATAATGATTTAATTATTCTCTGACTTTTGTAGATAATATGAATGGCCAGGGCCTATCAAGTTGTTTGTATGCTTAGGGATGGGGAGCTGTGGTATTATCAGTAAAATAACTTTATCTTGATTTTCTTGATCGGAGGCCGCTACTTTTTATTTTAAGTTTCACCCCATTATTTATACATAGGCTTGCTGAACCTCTTTCCCAGCTAGAGTAAAATTCCCTTGCTAGGTTTGCAACTTAAATTCGAGATTAAGAGGTTGCCAACTTTTAATAATAATTTAATTGCAATAATTAATTAATAAAATATTGATTTATAATATACTTTTGAGTGTTGGCATAGATAATGAATTGTAAAATTATTCCTAAATTGTAATAGATATATGCAAGTCTAAAAAAATAATATTTATTTAATAATTGTTAAGTTGCTGAGCTCGGTGCATTTAAATTCTATTTTATTATAAGCAAAAATTTCAAAGTTATATTTATTTTTTTAGTTTAATTAAACTTTTTAGTCATTACGATTACATTATATTTACTTTTTTAGTCCGACTTATGTGTCATTTTAAAAACATTATATATTATTTATTTTAATATCTTTAACACATCTAATAATTATCTTTTTATTATAAAAAAATTGAAAGGTATCCTGAAATATCATATATTCTTAAATAAATAAATTCATTCTATTGAATACAAATTGTTTTCTATATCGTTTGTTAAAATATTCATTGATGATTTTTTAATTTAAATATACACAATAATCAAAGATCCTCGTAAATGAGACGATCAGAGGGTGTGGGAATGAGTGTCATAATGCGAGTGGGTTGGTTTTATAAGCGGTGGCGAGATGGTCGTGCTTCCGCATACCGCTCCTGGCTTAGCAGCCCTCGTCGAATGCATTATGGAAATATTGTGGGGCTCTCACTTTAAAAATCTCTCAAAGTAGTTTTTTTTTTTATCAAAGATATATTCTCTGAGTATTTTTAAATGATTTTTTTGTCATAACTCTCCTCTTAATTTGGTAGAGCATCTCGCCCATTCAAATTCATTAAATAGAAATCTCTGAGCCTCATTTAGCAGGCCATTCGTTATTCTTATCTATCTCATCTTATTTTTATATATTAACAAAAATTATACATATAAATAAACCTGTATTAAATTAATTAGAATAATAACCTTTATAATAAATCATTTAAATATTTAGGTTTAGATAATTTAATAATTGTGGGTGGGAATTGCTAGTATTAATAGTTTTGTATTTATTGAAGAATGTTTATGAACAGATTCTCTGAACATTACATTAGACATTAATTATTATTAAGGAATTTATACCAAAAATTAATTTATAAGCAAAGTAGAATAGTGAATATTCATAATAGTTGTGGTCCAGGTGATTAATTAACTCGACCGAACCGCAATATTCAAAAAATATTCCATAGTTTAGCGTTTTTATTCAAAGTATTTAGCGCGGTTTAGACTATATCTTATAAATTATCAGAGAAATATATTTAATTTATTTTTTATTTATTTATATAATATGATTAATATGATTTATAATAAATAAATTAATAATATAATTCAATTAATTAATTTGAATATTATTATATTTGATTATTGTGAAATACTTAATAATTATTTATTTTTTTCATTTCAATATAAATTAATATTTATTGAATATGGAAAATAATTTGAATACTTATTATTGTATTAAACCTAAATCAAAGATTATGAATTTGTGTGATATAAATTCTTAAATAAATACTTTATTCACCTGAAATGTTAAATTCCTCTAAATTTGCAAATGCCTCATATATTTTGTACATTTTATTAGGTGTTAATGAAATAAACAAACAGTTATCTAACTATGTTTGCTATTGAAAGTATTCCCAATAAATGGAACGAAATTCTATAACAAGTATCTGATGCTCCCCCTCCAATTATCGCTTTAATTTTTTTAATATTTTAATTTACGCTTTAAGTTAATCTCATACTACTTAATTTATATAAATTTTGGATCATTCATTTTTTACTATCTCGTAAGAGATAGTATTGCGATCACGAAAATTCGATGTTGAGATTTTGATGTTTTTATACGTTTTGAAGGTTCCTGAATCATTTTCACTAAGGTTGAGAAAAATGTCTGTGTGTGTGTGTGTATGTATGTAGACAAACGGTTTGAGCTAGAATGATGAAATTTGGTACATGGACATTATTCAAAATTCATAGTTTTCTATCAACTTTTGAGAAATGTAGCTCAACCGGAAGAGGGTCATTACTTGCAACGTTTTGATTTTTTTTCCTCTAAAGTGACCGTAAAAATAAAGATATATGTTTGATAATTTTTCACATGATTAATAATTGTATAAAACTGCTATATATAGAATTTCAGCTAGATTGAATCGCTGAAAGTACCAGAATTAATTTTTTAACACTGCAAATCTCACGCGCCAACACGTGCCATGGTGCCATCAATAAAAAGCCAAACATGCGCTGGTTTAATATTTATTATTTATAATTTATAATTAATTAAATTTAATTTAAATATAATATATTATGTTATTTAATCCAATTCAAATTGCGAGATAGTCGAGTGGAGACACTCCAGCTAATTTTAAATAGTGCATCTGATTTTACAAAAATATCAGATGATTTTGAGGTTCATATTTGATCAAAATATTACATATAGTTAAAATAATTGAAATTCCATAAAATATTTTTATTTTTTTACTTTTAGGTTAAGATATTGTAGTTTAAATAAATAGATTAAATAATTAATGTAATTGCACCTGGAAGATTAAATTTAATTTATTTAATATATTTATACAATATAACTTTTTCCAAACAATGATAAATTACGATCCCAATAATTTCTATAAGTAAGAAATAATGTTCAAATATTGATGGATTGTACGGTCGTCTAGACATGTCCTTCAAAATTCCTATTTAATTGACATCTTATTGTTATTGCTGATCGAATTCAACAAGTGTCTATCCTTGACTGTATAATTTCATCAGGGTTGACAATGACGCTACTAATTCGGTTGTATGTTCTTGAATGAAACTGCCTTCCCCTTTTAGTTTGTCATGGAAGAGTGGAACAAAAAAAAATGGTGAAGAAGAATTGTTGAGCAGTATTGGGATGGAAGAGGAGAGGGAGGACCTTAAAAAGGCTCCTAGTCGAAGTCCAATATCCGTCACCAGGTCACCCATATTGAGAGTTTGGATGTCTATTGGTTTTATGTCTTATAGGGTGTATGTGTGTGTGTGCGTGCGGGATGTCGTCGAGGGGTGAAAGAAGGATGGAAGAGGAAGAGAAAATGTTCCGGTGAGGTAGAGAGGGATTGAGGGTGTTTGAAAAGTGAAGTCTGCTCTTTCAGCTTCATGCCAATTTCAATATTGTAGTCCGCCAGCTGGTGTTGTCCCAATCGAATCCCTTCTTGCTACCCGAAACATTTTCGTCTCCCGCCCCCATGTAATTATTCACAATCATTGCATTCCTTATTTAATAGGTTTTTATACATTCCAATCTATTGGTCCGTTCTTTTGGTAACATTTAAATTGATTTGTTTTTTCTATTTAATGGGGGGGACTTCATCATCATTACACTATCAATGAAATTATATGCAGGGTTTTGCTTCTGAATTAATAACAAATTCAATTATTAACAAGTCGTTTAGTAAAATAAACATAATCAATATTTTGTCACCTAATGATTTTTTCCATTCTTTAAAAATTATAAAAGAATTTAAAATTAAAATTTCTAGATAATAGGTAATTGTATTATTTTTTTTTTTTTGAGTGCAAAAAGTTTTGAAAAATTTTATAAAAATTATCGAGTAATAATTATATTTCCATATCAAATAAATTATTTTTTAATATTTAGTTTAGTTTTTGAAAAAGTAGACATATGATATAGACCAGCTGTTGCCAAAGTGGTGGTCCGCGAGAAAATTTCGCTGGACCGCAGAAAAATGTGGAATTTACTTAATCATCATGTTAAGTTATGTTTTAAGATGCATTAAAACATGATTCAATTCATAACAATATGTATAAGTTATTTTATGTGTTCTTTGATCACAATTTTTATTTATAAATATATTTAACACTTAAAAAATCCTATTAGTGGTCCGCGGGATTTAAATTATGAATTAACTGGTCCGTTAGGTCAAAAAGTTTGGCGGCCGCTGATATAGTCCGTTAACTATTAATTTGAAAATTATTTGTAAAATGTATACATATGAAGACCTTAGAGCGAAACAATGGTAAGCCACTTTTGTAGAAAATTGTTTTATTCTTAATTATATATATTTAAGAAATAATAGTTGCTGACTTTTTCCCTTTACTGATATTACATATTGAGCAAATTTGAAATATATGCAGTTAACCCAATGTTTTCTATCTTTTCTCTAAACTTTAAACTGCAATATCTCAACATTTTGATTTTGTGGCTTACCACTGTTTCGCTCTAAGGTCTTCATATGTATAATATTTATAAAACCATAAATAACGTTATTTATAGTATAATAAATAAAACAATTGAGGGCAGTAAGTCAGTGACTTTTTGAATTTCCTGTGTCTTAAATGAAATGACAATCCTGTTCCTGTCAGGAGGAAACTATCAGCCTTTCGAAATCTCTGGGTCTTTTGGTTTTTGTTTGTCATCCATTGAATAGCAGTCTACCTCGTGATTTGAGAAGAAAATGTAAAAAGTGAATTTCCATGAAAATGAATGAATTGGGATACAATTGTTGCTTCATCCGCCCTATTCTCCGTATTTAGCCCCAAGTGACTATTTCTGGTTTCCAAACCTGAAGAAATGGCTCGGTTCATTCACCTTTGTTTCATTAAAAAAATCACGTACTTATTCACCTGCCCTCGTATATCAAATGCGATGTATATATTAAAGACTGTTGATCATAGTTGCTGTTGAAAATTAATTATTATATAAAAAAGTTGCAAAGTTATATCTTTTTATATGAAAAATCCACTCTTGATATAATAAAGTTTCTATAATTTTTCTTGAGAATTGTCTGCATGTCTCAATATCAGATTAAAATACTTCCCACGAACCTTTATTAAAATGAATCGAAGGAAATTTCATTAATAATTAATTTATCGGTGGCAACCTTTGCCACTAATTGAGTTAGCAAACTAAGAATTGCACCCGTTTAATCTATCAGTGAAACTTGCCAGGGGAAAAATTATTAATTTCCTGAAAAGTGATAAATCGTCTTAAGAATATCCATCCCCCTTCCTTTGGGGCGCCATGTTTACTCAACCCTCCTTGGAAGCAAGTGTTTTTTTTATTCTTTTTTTTTCTTTTCATTTGTGGCGAATGTGTGCCCCTCTTGATGATTGGAGTTCACTATTTTTGTCTCGGTGTATCCAATTTGTCTGGAGACAAGTGGGTTCTTTGGATGTTCTACCAGGTCACATAAGCCTTAGGCGTTTGTCAAGTGGTGGCAAATGTCTCTCCTCTGGTAGATTTCTATGATAGTTATGTGGCTGAGTTGATCATTACCCTCGTTTGCGTTACGATGTGCTAATTATTAAGAGAATTAGAGAACCACCCTCTTCAGGTATTCCCATCAATCTTGGAGGATTTTCAAGTGACTTTGAAAACTAGGCAAAAGGCGACAATTTTCTTTTCAAAACATGTTAAGAGGACGACTCTCGAAAACATCACTCAATGTTATAATTTGTTTTCTCAAACCATTATATTTATTTCTCTGTTGAGTGTTTTAAATGACTTGCGAATTCTTTTCATCAAGAGGCCATTGAGACAAAAAAAATATTCATCCTGAATTCATAAATAAACAAATAAAAATAGAAATATACTCATAATTACATCATTTTAACCAATGAGATAATTATATTTGATTTATTTACGTAAAGAAAAATCAATAATTTAATTTCTTTTTTTTTCTTTAGGATATTGCATAATGATATAGTTATGTAGTGGATTTGATAAAGAGGAGGTTGCCATGTGAACGTTTTTGACTGTGAGAGGATAAACAAAGGGCAGCTCAATAGGTTCGTGACTTTTAGAATGAAACATGTTCCTGGATAAAAAATTATTTTATTTTTCAACGTTTTCTTCGAGCTCTAATCACTTCATCCAACGTTTCTCCACTTTTTTATCCCTTGCAAAATATAAGATTTGTCGAGAAATTCAAAATAGGTATTTGTTTGTGAGATGATTTCATCGTTAGAGTCAAATCTCTTCACGTTGAGCCATTTCTTCAGGTTTGGAAAAAAGAAAAAAAGAACAATCTCAAATCACAATGTAGTCTGCTATTAATGCATGTCAAACAAAAACTAAAAGACCCAGCTGGTTCGAATTTAGACAGAAGTCAGCTGCTTATAGGAGCAGTGTTGCAATTTCATTCAAGAGAAGGAAAATTCAAAAAGTCACGAACTAATTGACCAACACTCGTATTAAAAAAAAGGTTTCAAATTAAATAATATGAATTTATTAAAATTCTTATAACATTATCATTTATTATTTAAAAGTCAAAGAAAAATATTTATTGCAATATTAAATTATTTATAATAAAATTTATTTTCACTATATACTACGTTGAAAAAGGAAGTTATTTTTTAGTGTTATAGAATGAAAAAATACGATATCATAAGTTTATTTTTTTTTAAAGATAAATCGCTCTCTAATAAATTATTTCCTATCTATATTAGGTTCTTAGGTATGTTTTCTGTTTGTTTGTTTTTTAATTATTTCTTTCTCAGAATTTTTCTAAAAAATATCGCTTAGGTATTTATGGATTGGTTGACAATACAGAACCGAGTTGTAAAAAATGTATACCATGTTCAATTCTGGAATAAAAAAAGGTAAAAGGGAGGAAACTTGGAAGCAGTGGTCCTCACTTTTTCACCCCTGTAAGAAAACGCAGTATTGTATTCCCCAAGAGACTTCAGGGTCGAGGTCGGCGAAAGGCTCTATAATTTATCTTTCATGTCTAATTCATATTTATATCCAAAACAGATTAACGAACATAAAAACTGGAATAAAAAGCGCAACATATATAATACAATATATGAATGTACAATTAAAGTGAGGCATGTTAACGTTGATTTGGAAGCTCCCTTAAGATCTATCCTCTCCACATTCCACTGTTATGTATATATATATATATATATATATATATATAAATATTAGACGAAGAGAATTATTAGAGACGGTAATGGCCATTCATTACTGACTCTCATCCCTTTTGACCCTCGAGGGTGGAATTAATCCTTATTTGAGCTAATGGCGTGGCGCACTCGCGACGTAGATTATTAATTGTCACTAATACAGAGTAAAAATTCACTCATTCCGGTCTAGTTTCTCTAAAAATAACTTTTTTTGATAAAAGCTTGAATTCATAGTAAGATGAAAAGTTTTTATTGGGATATTATTATGTTTTATTTGGATCAATTTAATTACACATCATTTAAATATACTTATATTTTATTTAATTTTCAAAATCTTTAAATATTCTATTAATTAATAAAAATTAAAATTAGAAATATATAGGGGAGAGTGGTGATAGTTGATCCCCACTTTGGTTTTTTTCATATATTTCGGGCTATATTCGTGAATTTGAAATTCTGTTTGAACGAGTTGATGACATGGTTCCTTACATTCCCCTTGGCACCAGGTTTGTAACCAATAACTTTCACAATTACGAAAAAAGTGATGTTTAGTGTAATGTACTCCCAAGGATCAAGTATCCCTCATATGAGGGATACTTGATCCCTTGGAGTGGGATACTTGTTCCCGGGAATCATGATGTTATTTTGCCGACTTGCTTCAACCTTTCGTTGCTAGTATTTTGGTCGGCTTATGAACCGTTGTCAATCCCGTCTCATCTATACTCCAGACGCGCTCGGGGGGAAATTGAAATCGTATAAAAACATCTTTGAGTTTTCCAAAAAATTCCTTCACGCGGGTTCTATTAAATGCTGTGCTTCTAGCTAAACTAGTAGCTTCCGGTGTTCTCAGTGATAAGGTCCCATTTCTTTAAACGAAACCCCTATACCAATCTCTTCCTGCTTCCTTGTTCTTATCCCAAGAAGGAGGGTATATCAACTTATTTTTTGATGCATATGCGTAAGCTAATTGTCTAAATTGAAGCACAGTCAGGCCGTAGTACATTTTTGCCATATCTTTCAAAAACTTGCCCAGTACTTTCTCCTGAATGCTGGTAAAAACTTGGCGCACTTTGTAGCCTGGAAGAGCAGTCAAACCATTCTTGCACAACCTCTTCAGTGTCATGACGTTGATCCCATAGTATTTTGCAGTTGTTTTGAACTTGCCACCTTCTTTTACAGCCTTAACAGCCTTCTTAACGATATCCGGATCAGGTGGAACCCTTTTCTTGGCTCCTTCCTTTCGTTTATACCTACGTCCCATCTAAAACAATAGGTACTGGTATTAACACACTATGAGCGGGCTGGTATTTGTACCCGTTGCGGGGACTGCCACTTATAAGCGGGGCGGACGCTAGCCGCTCATAGTGTGATAATATATATTTTCCCTTGTGTCACTTAAAATTACTTATTTTAAACGATAACAAATATATATCCCTCATATAAGTGGCAACGGGTATAAATACCCGCCCCGCTTATAAGTGGCAGTCCCCGGAACGGGTACAAATACCCGCCCCGCTCATAGTGTGTTAATATATAAATAATACAACAATAATAATTATCAAAATTGCCTTCTTAAAAGGAGAATCTCGTGGTGGGTGATACTTGATCCCAGGATCAAGTATCACTCAACGCTAAGGGATCAACTATCCCCCACTTAACATAAAAAATTAATAAATTGGAAAATGTCAAAAAAGTCGGTCTGTACGAAAAAGCTATGTCATTTTAAATAGCCAATAAAAGGTGCAATTTAAATGTATCAACCAATTCTTTACAACATATAAGACAAGAAAACAATATGACTTACCGTTAAGTTGAAAAAAAACTTTGAGGTAGCAGTTAAAAGAATATATATATTATTAGTCTATGTCATCAACTCAAGCGGCTACCATTACACGGATTCAATAAATAAACAACACTACCACCCAGTAATGCCAACAAAACGGGGACAAAACGTTCTAAGACGGGGAATTTCAATGGGGATCAAGTATTACACAGGATCAAGTATCACCACTCTCCCCTATTATTTTAAATCCTTAATCAATTGCGAATAAATATATACCGTTTACGGTTTGCATAGTATTGAAATTAGAAAATATATTGTTTATTAAAATGTTAATAAAGAAAACAAATCTTATTGCTATTATATGAAATGTATTAAATTTTAAAATCAGATTAGTTAATATTAAATTGGAACTATAAAGAATAGAATAAAGAAGAAAGGACTTTTAAAATCGATTTTATTTTATATATTAGGTAAATCTAATTTGATATAGGTATATCATTGTAATTATATTTTTATAATTTTAAAATATTTATAAAATATATCATTTTATTTTACTGAAACTCGATATTATCTTTCAATTAATTATTAATTTATTATTTTTTTTAAACATCGTTTTTTTAATCACTGTTCTTAAGTTTTGCAGTCCAGTATTATTGTCAATGAACTTTGCTTAATGAAATCAGGAAATTATTGAATACAAATATAAAAAATTGTAAAAAAAAGTAAGAAATTTACAAGAAAAATTGGTAATTATATTGGATGGTCATCCAGTCATGGATTTGGATAAAACTTTACCAGTGGGTTCAATTTAATTTAATTCAGTTTAATTCCAAATATAACTTTTCTTATGCAATTAACGAGAAAAATAAAGATTTTTTAAATTTGACAGATTAGCTGATTATAAACGTCGAAATGTGCCATTAAGTAATGTTTTATTCACTAATCCACTAATTATTCACTAATTTTTGTTTTTTTTCGGTTCGGTTAGGATATATAAAAATTATTTAATTATTTTTAATTTTTCTACATCCAATCCGAACTGAAAAAAACTTAAATTAGGGGTGCCCTCTGTTGATCAAATTAATATAACATGGTAGCTAAATAGATATCAATGGATTTATATGTGCAAATTTTAATAATTTTTATCTCATAAATTAGAAGCGACCGAATTAAAAAAGGAACCCACTGGTAAAGTTTTATCCAAATCCTTGACTGGATGACTATTCAATATAGTTACCGAATATTTAGTATACCTATATATATTTTTAAAATTAAAGATTACATTTTTTTAAAACCTACCTATAGAACATGGTACAAAGTCAAAAAAGACAAAATTTTTTTTAATAATTTACTTCATTAGAGAGAATACTATTTAAACAACTTTTTAAGAGTTATATTTTTTGAAAAGAAAAGAAAAAAACTTTCAAAAATCAAGTTGTCTGTTGGTATTAATTGGAAAATAGATTTGGATGGCGTTGTCTGGATGTGGCTGCTGCTCGGCTTGAATGCTTATCAAACTGCCAATAACTGGTTTAAATCAATGGCACATATGGGACCCGGGGCAACCAATTGTCCTGCCCGGGAAGAGTGATTACAAGACACGCCTCAATCCATCTCCGACATATACGTCGTCGACAGCACCTACAAAAGAAGAATTCCTTTCAATGAATGAATGAATGAATGAATGAATGAATGTATGAATGCCTGGCCTAAAAGACTCGTTCTTCTTGTTTTTTTTTTTTATTTAATACATATACCTACAGATATATATTTAACTCGAACTAGAATCATTATTTCTTTTATTTAAATAGACTTCATTTTAAAAATAGAAAAAAATAAAATATCCACAATGCATGTTAAAATATCATCATCATCTACAATGGATAGAATGATACTTTTATCCTCTACACCATTTCCTCACTTATTATCATATTTTATTTTTTGAGCCTTGAGATTTATGTAATTTTGTTTAAGTATGTCCCTTTCCGAATATACCACTTCATTTTTTTCACTTATACTCACTCTTTTATAAATAATACATCTAAGTGAGCATTAAATTAAGAAAAATATCAATAAATAAGCTTCAGTAATTGAGTTAAAACACTAGTAGTTGATAATTTAAGAAATTTTTGTTTACTTGATGTATATGTAAATACTGAATACAAAATTAATTGTGCCACTCAGAAGCCAAACCGATTAACTCCAATTTTTAAAATTTTGCTCGTAATGTAATGTAATGTAAGGTAAGGTAATCTGCAACATATGAAGTGAATAATGAACTTGATAATCATATTATTGCAATGCAATATGTATACATTTTTCTGTAATCAATAAACCTGAATTTTCTACAAGCTGTGAACTTTGGGCTTCATTTTCTCAGTTTCTTGAAATGTGGAGTTAATCACTTTGGCTTCTGAGTGGCACAATTAACCAAATAAAGGACAATTAATAAAAGTGGACTTTGGACAAAAGATCTCGGAAGTCGTCCCAATAAAGTCTAATAAATTATTTAATAATGAAATAAATGAAAAATTAATGTTAATTATTCATATCATTGTATGTGTTTACATAAAACACTTTTCACATTATATACTATACATATGTATTATATACATACTATATACTTATAAATGAAACATTAATATTAAAAGTTATATATCAAGTTTCAATTAATAAATTTGAAATTAGTAAATATCAATTACAACATCCTATAATAAGCAGTAGCTGAACTTTCAAATTGAAAGAGATTTATAACCATTTTATGTTTAATTTTATTTTAATTTTGATGTTTATTTTATCATATCATTAAACTTAAAATTATTAACCTTTTTTTATTAATTACACTCGGTAAAGTTTCAAATTTTGAAGAAGAAAGATTCCTCAACCGAAATACACATAAATCAAATAAAAAAAAACAAACTATTTTTGTTAAGGTTTATATTTTTAAGTTTTGTTTTATTTTATTAAGAAGCATTTTTTTCAAATGTTTCAACTAGAACGAGAGATAAAATCTATGTATTTCATATTTCTTTTTGTTTCAGGTAAGTGGCTAATAATCATGAAAATGCATTCTTATCCTAAGTCGTAAGTAACTTATATTCAATTTGTTCTTAAAAATGGAAATTATCTTATTTATAAAAAAAAAACACTAGTAATAATTCTTAAAATGTTGATTTGAAATATTTCAATCATATCATAAAGTAATTGTCATTATTATTAACTTAATATAGACTCACTAAATGAATAATACTATTAATGAGATTTGGATCTAGATCGTGATCTTCATCGTGATGAACTTATCAATCAACAATTCCTTGGTCTTTATCTAAAGTAACTCATTTACTAACCTTCCATGATCCCATCCTCTCTCCTGCTTTAATATTATCTCCATTATACTATACTCTTTTATATTATTTTTGTCTTCTCAATGAGTAGATTTTTAGTAAGTAAACAAATTTAAAAACTCATCAAAAGAATCTTGAAATTAAAATTTAATTTTCTAAATAAGTATATAACATATATACGAGGGTGGTCTGAAAAGTTTCCGACCTGACCAAGAAAAACAATGTTTTTAAATTTTTATTTTGCTATATTTTTCAACATAATCTCCATCAACACTGATACATTTATCATATAACGGTGTTCTAATTAATTTAATTAATTTATTTAATTTGGTTTAATTTAATTTAAGTCTCATCAACAGTTATGAATCGACGCAAAAATTCGTTTGGATTAAGCCTACATCGCCAAATTGTCGTTAGTAATGGTTTTTCGAAGCAATTTTTGGTCTAACGTTAGGAAATGTGGAACCCACATTGCATATAGCTTTCCATATTCAAATGGTTTTGCAAAATATTTCGCACGCGTTCAGCTGACATCGTACAGGTCTCAGCTATCTTGAATTTTGAAAAATAAAACAAAAGAAAAATTGAAAAACATCGTTTTTCTTGGTCAGGTTGGAAACTTTTCAGATCACCCTAGTATGTACCATATATCCAACAAAAAAGTAAACATTGAAACTAATTTATATATCCTATATGATATAAAATAATTTATTTCATATGATTTATTAGAAAAAGAATTGAGAATTTCAAATTCGATAATAATAGAATTCAAATATTTTGTTATCTATTATTTTACTATCACTATTATATTTTCTTTAGAAGTTGCGTTTTAATTTGAAAGAGATCAACATCTTTAAATTTGATTTTCTTGAAATGTTATATTTCTAAATTGTTGGTTACATTTTGAATGAAATGTACTGTTGATGAATAGCAAGTACCAAGTCACTCTTTCTCACTCTTTTAATATAATCATTGGACTACGAGATTGAATTTCCTTTCACTTAAGACACTTTTCCTTTGACTCCATTCCCCAAACGTGATATTCACCCATCAAAGTTGCTCCGATTTGATTTAGTCGCTTTTTATGTTGCACTTATCAAGAGACAAAAGGAAAAGATCAAGTGCTGCACCCATCTGCCTCAATCATGTCACTCGGGTTGATAATTGTATTAGCAAATCCATCGGCGTTTATCCGAGAGCTTAAGATGCCGACGACAGGGTGTCAACGGCCAAATTATTAGCGAAACACACGAACAGGCACCCTCCCCCCCTCCACCCTCCTTGTTCTCTCATCATCTAAGGGACACTGTCTTATTCAATAAGTATCCGCTCCCCCTTGCTCAATCCACGATGAATTAGCTATCTTTATCTAATTTTATCTTCATCGCTTTAGAGATTATTAAAGAAAAAAAAAGAAAATAATGATTTAGCTTATTCTATATTAAATAAATTAATAAAAAAAAATATTAAAATAAATTAAATTTTTAACAAAATGTTAGTTTAAAAGAAATGACAGTAAAAATAAAGATATATGTTTGATAGCTTTTTAGATGATTAACAATTGTATAAAACTGCTATATATAGAATTTCAGTTTGATTTATTTGCTGAAAGTACCGGAATTAATTTTATAAATTTTTTAACACGTGAATTACCAATGACCTGGTGTCATTATAAAGAGTCAAATACGTGCTGGTTTATTAAATATTATTTATTAATTTTAAAGTATAATTTAATTTAAATATAATATATGTTAATTAATACAATTCAAATTTGCGAGATAGTCGAGTGGAAATAATGCAGATTTTTTTTTACAAATATATGTAGATATTTTTATAAAAAGTTTAAATTATAATGTAGACTTTTAATAGTTATTAAAAAAAATAATTCAAATAATAATAATAAATTTATTAACACTTTTTCTCTTTTTCTTTAAATTGTCGATATAATAGATATATTTGTATATTTAGTAATTAACTAATCTTCAAACAATGATAATAATAAAAATATTATCTTTGTGTAGGTAGAAGAAATTGCAACAAATGTGAAATTAGATTTTTTTGAATTTAAAAAATTTAATTTATAGTAAAAGATTCATAAATTTTGATTAATGATTTTCTGTATAACATATTGATTTTAAAAATTTATTAGGGTCTTAGGTCATTTTAGGAAAACTAAAGCTTTTTATTTTATTTATTATATCCAAATTTTTAAATTTTTAATCTTTATGAACTTTGAACGATTCAAGCTCTTGATTTCTGTAACTACGATTTAATTTTTTTTTTCTTTAAATTTAATGTCTACAAATAATAATTTGAATTCAAATAATTTATTTTTCTTCTTTATTTGATTTAATTATATTCCTAATATCTTAAATAAATAAATAAATAAATTTATAAGTATTTTTATAAAATAATTTAATTTAAATAAAAAAAATTATTTAGAGATTTTAAATTTTATAAATATTAAATATTTTTTTATTTTGACTAATAAGTATAATAATACAAATATAATTATATTTAAAAAAATAAATCGAGTAAATTTCTTGAAAATAACTTACATTAACTACATTTAAACATTCTTTCATTTATTTTTATCATGAATATATATTTTTTAAAAATTAAATTTAAATAATTTTTTCATTAGCCGCCTTCTGAACTCTTTTTCATCAAACGCCTCGAGCATTTGTCCTTTAAACCTCTCTAATTAATGGGGTAATTATACCCTTTGGTCACCATCATCTATGTATATTTACATATACATATAAATTATAAATATTCTTTTTTATCTATGCATCATATTTTTCAATTAAAATCATAACAAAAAAATTTGAAATGTTTGTTTTTCATGTACTCGTTTAATTATTTATTTCTTCATTTATTTTTCTTTAAATCCCTTGATCAAAGTGTCCCGTACATTGCAAGGCAGTTGATTTATATCCATTTTAAAACGAATATCGAATCTAGAGAATAAAAGCGTTGCTGTGTTGGCGGCGGCAAGGGGTGGCATAGTTAATTTCTTTTTTTTTTCATCCCGAGATTCTCTTTGGCTTTATGACTTTATTTAATACAAGAAATCTGCATAACAAGCAAACGGAAATGGAGGCTCTCATCGCTATCTTGTACACAAAGTGGAATCTTCACTCGCTTGATAAATTTATTTTCTTTGTAGCTATTAGCCAAAAACTGAAATATACAACCTTCCAAAAAAAAAAAAACTCTCAGATAACTCAATTATAATAAACATAAACATTTATTTATTTATTATTTAAATCAATTTTGAATAAAAAATAGCAATAAATAAAATTAATTATCTTAATTGGGGGGGGGGGGGAAATAATTTTTAGAAATTAATCAAAACTTGAGATTGGGGAGGTAATAAGGGGAAGAAAAGAGGTTTAAAAAAAAGTACGTAACTTCTCTAAACGTTTTCAAGAGTTCTTTTACAAGCAATCCTAAAGAAATAATCGTTTGGAATTTATTTAGGCAGAAATTTATCTACGAGGAGGAGAGCTATTTTGCGATTTGGCTGCCGAGGTGAAATATGGCTGACAAAACAGCGGCTTAGAGGGAGGTTATTTATTTATCTCCAACGGGGGAGGGCTGGCGAATGAGGAGCGGGTGTTGTTGGGGGTGAGGTGG
The DNA here is from genome assembly GCA_963082975.1 of Labia minor. Taxonomy (NCBI): domain Eukaryota; kingdom Metazoa; phylum Arthropoda; class Insecta; order Dermaptera; family Spongiphoridae; genus Labia; species Labia minor. The sequence continues at coordinate 31,712,417 of OY720349.1, forward strand.
GATGAGGGAGGGGATGAAGAGCTAATTCCAAACCTCGGAGGAATGGTCAGCGTGCAAAAAAGATGGTCAAAACCCCGAATATTAATCATTATATTTTTTTAAGAGATTAAAACAACGGCCCTGACAAAAGTGATAACATTTTTTTAACAGCTGATGGCAATTTGTGTAAAATCTTCTTAACGTGTTTTTCTTTCCAAAAAAAAAAAAACAAAAAAAAAAACATTACTAATCAATCCATCGAGCAAAAGTAAAATATAGATTTGTTATTGAAATGACTTTTTTTAATATAGAAACGAGAATGTTTCGATCCGATTAAACCAATGAGATTAAAATTATTCAAATTTTATAATGATATTCAATCAAAGGTGAGAAATTGAAATTGTATATTTATTTATTTATTTATTTTTTTTTGTTTAATTCCATATAGACATGATATTTGTATTTATTAATGAATTATTTTATTAAAAATAGATGATAAATCGAAAAATCAACGAATGATTTTTAATGATAACGAAATGAAGGATTAACTAATAATAAATCACACGGCACACTTTCGATCCTGACCGATTATCCGGTTACTTTCTGCAATCGGATTAATCCAAAAATATCCAATAATTGATATATAAATTCATTTCGATTCCATACTAATAGTAATTATATATAGGTATATATTTATTATTACCTTTAATTAACTAAATAAATGTTTAAATCAAAGTGAAAGATATCTCTGATGATTTCGATAGATTTGATTTGAAATTAAATCTGATTTTTATTCTCACCTCGATATATTGATTCCAAAATAATATATGTTTTATTTTTATAATAAATATTTTAATCAATTCTAGATGATTTATATTTATAATTATATGTACATATTTAAATAAATATTTATATTTTATTTAATGATACATTAATTTTATTTATTTAGCAAGAGATTATTGAGTAGAATTGTTTAGAGGCTCATAAATTGGGATTTACTTAATTGAATTAAATTCTTTTTTTTATGAATTCTTCGTTCTTTAATAAAGCCATCTTGATAAAATTTAAATTAAAATAAAATGATAATATTCTACAATATTATTTTTATTAATCAATTTTTTTTAAAATTATCTCCTAAAATGAAACATTATAAAACCAACTAATATAGTCTGGTTCATCGAGCCGCCGCTCGGTCATCAAAAAAAAAATATTCCTTATTATCGGATTTGGCTGGTAATATTAATAAATGGTTCACCGAGTCACAGTTCAAATAAAAGAATTAAAAAAAATAATCATAAAACATACAGCCCTTAAACGTACGTATTAATGCGCTGTCTGACGTTATTTAAATTTCCTATTTTAAATTAAGAAAATACTAACAAAGATTATTTTTCCCGAGGCTGAAACCAATACAGATCGATTTTTCTTTATAAAAATTATCTATTGTGTGAATTTCAAAAAAATTCTTCGAGCGATTTAATATTTCAAAAATACAAATATATATGCAATTTTTGCTAATATACTAAGATAAGATATATATAAAAAAAAATTTAAAATTATTAAAAAAATTTCAAAAATTTTAAGAAATTAATTTGCATATTAAGGGTAAAGACATTAGTAATTTTAATGAAAATTAAAACTAGCGTTTCGATAAATGGACATATTTAAATTTTATATCCATTTTTAAAAATTTTCATTATTTATTTTTTTTTTAGATTAGATTTACATTAGAAAAAAGTTTACTAAAAATATCAATGCATTTGTTAAGAGCTCTTATATGCGCACTAGATATAATATGAATAATATTTATAGAATCTATAATTATGTAACAATTATGTAATAGATATTTAGATTCAAAATTAATGGATGTATCTAGAAAAGAAAGAAAATATTTTGAAACGTTGTAAGAGCAATGTTTAAGTTAATAATACCAATAGATATATTATATGTTAGCTAATAATAACTTTAATATTGGTAATATATTTCTATAAATTACCGAATCTGTCTGCCTGTCATAGTTTATTATCTTAAAGGGCGCCCACAATTCATATAACTTGTCTATATTTGAAGCTTCCGACTACGAATAAAGTATAAATCATCGTTAGTGATCGTAATGTCTCAAGAAAGATTTATACAGTGGAAATCATTTAGTATCTATTTATTTGATCGCGAAATTGTCATTTAGCGCGGTTGCCATTACAGGTGGAGGATTTGCCGAGTGATGTTCCGACAAGTTTACGACGAGAACTTGAGCCTCAGATGCGCGGCATCGTGAGGTGTCGTCTGGCAGTGGTACACATCCCCCTCCCCCACCCTCCTTCTATCTCTCGTCCTTTCCCAACGCATAAGCCAGGCAGTAAATTTCCTCTGTAAGCCCTCGAGCAGATTCCCTGCCTTGCAGGTGTTGCGTTCGCACTCATTAGAAATAAATAGAAAAAAACAACAACCCACATTGCCGAGGTCAATATTTGACTCAGGGATAAGCTCAACTGTCAGAAACAAAGAACCGGAGATTCTGTAAACAACCCTCGGAGGTTCAAGACTAAAGTCTATAAAAATACTGTTTACGAAAAACAACTCATACAAAAAGAAACTATTTTCAACAATCCGTGAAATCTTTTTATGAGATTTTTATCAATGATATTTCTTTAAAAATTCAATTTTTGAAAGATTTATTTAGATTACCCAATTATATAGATTAATATTAATATATTTGCAAGTTAATAAGTGATAATAACATTTAAATATATAGATTACTTATATGAATTTATATATTAACATATATGAGGTTGTTCGGAAAGTAATTTCGTTTTTCTGTGCCAGATGATTTAATTATATTTCTTCGAACACAACTTCACACTTAAGCCACATAATCATTATATTTTTGGAGAGCTGATTTATAGAGTAATACTTGTGAATGAAAAAGTTCAAATGAATCTTCTCAGTAGATTATGATTGGTTTTCGTCATATTTTACTTTTTTCGTATAGAAAAGGTTAAAATGCTGTTCTGCCAAAAAGAAATGAACGGATGTGTATGTAGAAGCTGTTTTGACAATAAGTCAGTGCCAGAAATGGTTTGTAAAATTTAGATCCGGTAATTTTGATGTCGAAGATGCACCACGTAATGCCGGTTGAAGCTGAAAAAGACACAATTAGTTGATCTTTTGGACTGTAAAACTTTTACTTCAAATGAAGAGGTGAAAAAAATCATTTCGATCAGTTTTTTGTCAATTAATATTTATTCATAATACTTAAATTATCTTCAATTTTACAAAAATTTTGAATTATTTTCTGAACCACTTAATATATATATATATTATCAGATTTATCAGGGATATAATCATGTATTTTTGTGAGATTGTTTTCTCGACGTTTCGGCACCCATTTTGGCGCCATTTTCAAGAGATTATTTAGGTGGGAGTATTTTTGGGATTCTGAGTCTTAGTCTGTGTGACCAAGGGTTAATATCGGGATTTTGGGTTGATAGGGTTGGTGGTTTTGTACTCACTGCGTTACTGTAGAGCTCCGAAGAATCCTGGGCAATCCTGAGACCGGCACACGTCCGCACTGGACAACAGCCCGAGGCCAACTGCGGACCAGTATAAATTATTATTATTATTTTTTTTTAATTTTTATTATATGAAGATGAACACTACCATGGCAACATTGCAATACCTCTTGAACTGTAAGTTTAAAACACAACTTCAATCTATTCTATACCCTACTATTTTAATCGGGTAGTTTGATTGCATAAACTAATGATATTACCCTTTTCGGACTTTTTCGCAATGATTTTAAACATTCCAATCATTACATTCATACGTAACCGAGATGCAAGTAATTAAAAAAAAACTCTATTAAAGCTTTACAACACAAAGATAATAAATAAACAGGCTTTTGCCTCGACATAAATATCCATTCCCTCGACTACTACTGCATTGTTATCTTGAATTCGGCAACCAGATGGCTTATCACATTTAAATTTCCCCTTTCCCTTACTCCCAGTGATTGATTCAAAAATGCAATGACAGCATCTCCAATGGAATTTCCAAACGCTCTACCAATTTATTTTTTACTACACTTTAGAAATACAAAGCAAATTTTATCACATTCCTAAATAACAGTGAAAATTCATTTTTTTCACATTTTTTTTAGTATAACAAAAGTGGGTTGCATAGTTAAAGTAAATACCATTAATATTTCGAATATTAATATTCACACGTATAATGTTTTTTTTTAAAGTTGTAAAAGAAATTGTAATGCAAATATAAAAATGATGAGGAAAAATTATAGAAAAATTATAAAAAAATTAATAAACAAATTTCAATTTTTATAAAACACTTCTTTTACATTCAGAGTAAGTAAAAGTTTATTTTTGTTAAGATCTATTCCTTAAAAGAGAAATTGAGCCTCTACTCTAATCTCATCTTGCTGTTTGCTGTTTAAATAAATAAACCCATTTTTTTCCTTTATCAAGTTTATTCAGTTTATTAAGTCTATAGTTTGATTAAAACATACTCAAATAACTATTAAAATGAAAATAATATATTAGTGTAGTGTTATTCGAATATTTTAAAACATTAATTAGAAAAAATCCATTTAAAAAGCAAAGTTTAGTATAAGATGATTTATTTAGTGGTTATTGTCTTGAAGTCAAGGTATCAAGTCTTGCCAAGTTAGTTTAAGATTTAACAATCCCTCTATTTTTCTACTTTCAACTAACAATATATGTGAATACTGGCTAAAATGAACTGATATCCCAAAAACCATTAAAAAAAACTTAAATAAAAGATATAATATTTATAATTTCACGCTTTGGCGTCAACAAATAATGGTTGGTTTTCATGCCATATTTCCAACCTAGTATGGATAAAACTATTTTCTAAATAAAGTATTATAATTGTATTTGTTCCGTTCCCTTTTCTTTGAATAGTATTATTAAAACTGTTTACAAACTCATTTCTTATATCACATAATAATAATAATAATAATAATAATATATAAAATATCATTTTTTTCCTTCTCCATATAGATGATATTCTTTTCTCTGATCTTGTTCCATTTGGCACAGCTTCAACCCTTTTATTCACCCTAACTTAGTGTTATAACTTGTCAACTATATTGAAAGTCAACAGACAATTCAAAAATAAAAACGAGTCTTTATTTAAATAAATAACTCGTATCAAATAATATTACTCTTTATTTCATAGTTACAGAGATGGTTGAGGAATAAATAAGCTTTTCTGAAATCCACGATTCCTTTCTTTCTGTTGTTGAATTTATATACATAGAATAGATAATAAAATGGAAATATGATAATTAAATCGCACTTTAGGCATTGGACTTCAACGTATTTGTATTGAAATCATTTAGAGAGAAATGTATTTTGAATATTCAGTTGAGTAATTCGAAAGGTGTAGAAGAGTCGGACTTGGATATAATTGGATATTAGCCTGCAGATGGTTTTCCTACTCTAGCAGCTCGATCAATGGTGGTGGCTAGCGAACGGTGAATTAATGGCCATCTCCGGTCTCTCGCCTCCAAAATGGGCCGAACGCCGGACTATTTCCGATGAACATATCCTAGTGTCAACCTTGCAGGGCCGAATTACAGTATTGATTCTTTCTTTTATTGTTCATTGGTTCAATGATTAATATTAGAACTTGAACCAAATTAATGTTTATATGAAATAAGAAATTATACTGATTATAAAAAGTTATGTGAAAATTGAAAAATTTTCGAATTATTAAAAAATTTTACTAAAATTTTTATCTTGTTTATATATTTTTTATAAATTTTTAAAAAGAATAAATAATCAATTTTTTTTTATATACATTTGATAAAATACTTATAAAAGAACTAACACTTTTATTTTTTCCGATTCAAATTACTAAATTAAAAGTTTTTTGGTGGTAAAGACCCTTCATACGTATTTAAATAATATATATTTTATTGTATAATTTTTTTTTTTTTAGTAAATTATGATGTAATAGTCAGTAAATTATTTTAATTTTTTTTTTTCTTTTTATTCAAAAAAGTAAGGCAAAAAATCCCAATTTAATATAATTATTTTAAAAAATTTTCCCCAATCAGATATTCTACACCTTACCTTTTGAATGTCACCTGTACATGTATTATTCCAAACCCTAAATAACAAAGGCAGTGATCCACAGAGAATCGCTTAAATATAATGCATAATAAATTTTCAATATGGAATTTTTATTTTCCATATTCCTCTCTATAAACAAAAGCTATACATTCCAACAAAAATGGCTTTGATTATTTAAAGGCTTTTGTTTCAAGAGTTAAAAAAAAATCCCCAAGGCATCTTTCTCATTTACGTTTGAATTGAAACTATTAGATGATAAAATATTGCCAACCACTTTTGTTATTTAATTGAACAAAACAAAAACCTATCAAATATGAAAAGAGTAATCAATTGATTAAATAACACGCAGCTTCTAGGTATATACCTAAAAATAATAATTTAAATTTTAAAACTGAAATTTATTTATACACTCTATCATTTAAACGAATTCTCATATTTTTAACTCAAGAAAATTAAATAAAATCATGAAATAACTTATAAGATTAATGTAAATTTTTCTTTATTTTTCAATATTTTCAAATTCAATTATAGTTTTTATTTATCGAACTTAGTCGTGAAATTTTACAAACTTTACCAAATTTAAATGTATCTTTAATTTGTTTACATTAATACCTAAGTATATTTTGAGTGACAATAAATTAAGTTATAATGTATAGATACAGTCGAACATCAGGTTAAGAGTTTAATTAGTTCCGAAAGGCAGCTCCTAACCCGAAACAAGTATTCCATAAGAAGTAATGTAAATGCAATAAGTTCGTTCTGGACTGCAAAATATTACTACGAAAATGTTGGTCTGTGTGCATGCTTCATCAAATTATTTTAAGAAAGCTTCTTTGTAGGTCTGTAATAATGCAATGTTGAATCAATGCAATAACAATGCAATGAATGAATCGAATATGGTGTTTAGCTGAAGCATTACTTCTTCCCTCTGATGCCGTTGAAGACGGTGCATTTCAGTACATGTAGCTCCACCTATATCAATTCTTAGAACTGAAATAGATTGGTGCTTGTAAATGCAATTAATTCGTTCCGGAACGAAAAATACTACTCTATAAATGCATAAAATATTAAAACAATTGTTTACACAAGTTGATATAAAAGGCGATGTGGTGTCAAGTCGAAAGGAGAGTTACTGCTGCTTTCTACTTCGATTAGCTGAATCTTGGTATTGCACACAAAAGATTTACTCACTTTTTCACTAACTTCAACTTTTCTCGATGATATTGGTTTACAATCATCACTATCCTTAGCTTTTCTTTAAAAGAAGTATAGATTGGGCACCGGATTTTGAGGAAGTTTTAATTCACTATCGAAATGAGTCATCGCAGCATTTTCTTTTACAAATTCTTTCAGCTGTAACTTCATTGAACTATGAGCTTTTATCTCTACTTTTGACAGTTTCTTTCTCTCTCTCTTATCTTTCTCCACTCGGTATATACTTGTATATTATATAATACTACGTTGTTCAATAAGTTCGCGGAACGGAAATGAAGAAACCAATTTTTATTTGTAAAAATTTATAAAATTGATTCAAAAGGCTACAATAATAATCCGAATTGATTGTTTTGCCAGTTTGGTGATCTATAAAGAAAATTCCATCCCAGAAAACTGATGCAAACACCTTTTTGGCTGATTTTTGCACACGAACTCCCTTCGGGGCGCCAAAGAGCCGGATTCACACGACTCCTTAGCCACCTGTTTTGATTCAGGATCTTGATGGTAGATCCAAGACTCATCCATTGTGATAAATCGACGAATAAAGTCGCTTTTATTCTTAAAACGCTCCAAATGTTGCTGTCAAAGTCGCATCCGAATGTGTTTTTGCACATAGTTTTTTGAAACCCAAATTAACACTCAAAATATTGCTCACTGTGCCCAATGAAATGCCGAAAGCCTGTTACATCTCTTTCAGTCAATCGACACTCTTCCAATACCATATCTTATCGCACCTCGAATTTATTAAACAACCTAGTATATATCTAGTATATTTTAATAATTAATTAATAAATATACTAGTATAATAAGTATAATATTTAATAAATATTGTTTAATGTATAATTTAATACGATAAATGGAAAAGTTTAATATTAATTATCTACTAGCCTAACATGATTATCGAAAATAGCTAAATTGAGATTCTAATCACAATAAAATTGAAATTGATCATATGCAATTAATATTTAACGATGCTAGAAAATTAATCGCGATATGGTTGTAAATATCATTCGTTTAATAAAGAGGAATGGTTGAAATTACTTATATATGTCAAAAGAGGATGGTATATAAATTTTACATAGAAATAAATGATTTACTTAATTTTTGATGGAGATTTAGCTATTTTCGATAAAGTTTACCACTATAACAAAAGTAATAATAGATTGATTATACATAAAATATAATGAAAGGTTTATATCTTCTAAAGAAGATATTAATTAATAAATATCTGAACTTTTGATGACATTGGCAACTGTTTTTAATATTTTATGTTTTTATTTTCAATTTTTACCCATTTTTTTTAAAAAATAAACACAATTCAATTATATTTCATCTACGCTATGAATTTTCATTTATTTATTTATTTTGTAAATATTGTTATATTGTATGAATATTCATTATGCAAAAAAATAAAAAAAGAATATCTTTTCTCTCTTTGGTAATAATATATATACGAGGTATATTTAAGATTTAAGTAAGCTTCAATTAGAGAAGCTACTTAACAATCCCCCATTTTATGTTGCGTTTTGTTTCATCACAAATGTTGTGATCCCCCCTGTGAATTGGACTTAGGGTTGTCAGACTAGGGGGTTGTCCAAGGGCGGAAATTACTCTCAGGCTGCTCTCTTTCTTTATCTCTCTCTCTCTCTTTAGTCTGTCTCGTTTATGCTTCCTCGAGGGGAGAAATTCGTTGGAAAGAAAGAGGATTTGAAAACTTTGACCCCGCGAATGGCTCACCACGTGTTTCATGTTTTCCCATATGTTCCTTTGCCCTCCTCGTTTAATAAAACTACCTATAATTCCATATTTAATATATTTCATTAATCGAATGTGAAACTAAATAATTAAATATTTCATATTATAATTATAAAGATGTAAAAAAAAATGTATTTTTTTTATATTTACATTTAATTATATTTATGAGTCAATTTAATATAAATGAAAAATATAATAAATAGAAAATTTATTAAATTAACGGATATATATATATAATGTTTTTAAAAATTTTTTTTTTCTTAATAAGTATACATAGGATAATAATTATAATAATAATTTATTTCTTTGACTTACAGATATCTTATGACATTTTTTTAAACATACCTGATTATGAATACTATAATTACAATTTGCTATTAAATTAATTTATTGATTATTAAACCTTCACTTTAAATAAAAGAATAACGTTGATTTTTAATGAAATGAAAAATAATTGAAACATAACCTCATTTACCCAATGCGTTCTTAACCTCATTTTACAATTAAAAAAAATCAACATATGATCTGTTTGTTTTTTTATCCTCTCTTCTATATAGAATTTAAATAGAACAATATGAACACAATTTTAATTATAATTATACATAATTTTCTTATATATTCAATGTAATTTGAAAAGTAATTCTTTTATAGCAATTTATTAAAAATAAGTGAATTAATTTATATTACAATTACCTTTAATGTGAGATAGTAACTAGGTATTCATTATATTTTTTCCATTATATATTCTGTATGATAAGAAATAAAATACATGATTATGTCTAAGAAGAAAGTAGTTTATTTTTACTTATTATTTTTTTTTTAATATAAATAAAAAAAATATTTTTATATTTTGCAAATAATACTTTTATGTTTTTATCTAGCTATATTTGAATAAATCTACCTCATTTCTACCCTATTTCGTAGATATCTAAGCCATTTTTGTCAGTTGACTTAGTACTTTAGATCTTCGTTGTTTTTCCCTCCAGAGAATCTTCTTTAACCCCAACCAACCTACTCTGTTTGATAATTTCCTTAAATACCCTTCTCTCCCTTTCACTTTATTTCCTTTACTTATTTTTTTCTAAATTTTGATTTACTCAAAGATCAAAGGCCAAACCAAAATAAAATTTTTAATAGGATTATACTTTTTCAAATCAAAAAATATTTCCATCAATAATCATATTATATCAAAATAAAAATTAAAAATATATCTATATATTTTAATAGAGCTGAGATTCGAAATTTAAAAATGTGATGAATCAAATAAACAAAAAAAAAAAAAAAAAAAATTGAAAATAAAATGTATAATATGAGCATAACAATCTTAAAGTTAATAATAAAAAATATTTCATAATATACCTAGCTAATCTTTTGTCATGATCTTAATTTAATATTCTTATATAATTTAATTAATTCTCCTTTTTTTATTAAATGAAATTGAATTAAACAAATTTGTATATTTAATATATTACTACAGTCCGGGAGATGAGAGTTGGTGCAAGAGCCGACTCCCGCTCTCGGCCAACCAATTCCTGCGCTTGCACCCACCATTGCAACAAAACAACTTCCAACTCTGTTGCGCATAACACATTTTTTACCGACCGACGATAGTAAGGGAGGTATTGTTATAGTTTAGTTTGATAGAGTAAAAGACTGGTGGAGGGGAAATCACTCTAGGCGGGGACGCACCAACTCTTAGCTCCCGGACTATAATAATAGAAAACAATTGAATAGAGAGAAATTTAATATTTAATATATGGAAAATTGCATTATTATTGTTTAGTTTAATAAGTTATAATTAAATACATTATTTTTTATTTATTTGTAAATTATTTTAAGATTCTCTTTAATACCAATAGAACAAATAAAACAATAAACTTTTTACCTCTAATCATTTGAAAGGGAAACAAATGTTTCTTTTATTTTTTATTTTGAAAAGTTACTCCAAATTGTTTCTTATAAGAATTACGTGTTTCAATTTTATTGAAATCATATTACGTTTTAAAATTTAATTGATATTTATGAATAAACATTTTCATATATTATAAAGCTAAATTACAATAAATTATATATAATAATATAATATACAATAACATCCTATAGAATATTTATAATTGATAAACAGGCGAGTGAAATTACCATTGAATAATCTGATAAAAATGATAAAAGGGATAAATGATTAGAAATGAAATTCCATTTTCAACTTCAGGTGATCCTATATAAATGTCGTGTTTTATTCAAAGGGGCAATCAATTTCAACGTTTAATTTTGCATCAGTAGTCATCAATGGAAAGTGTCAATGAATTAATCAACGCACAAAACGATAGAGATATAGCCAATTAATAAATTTTTAAATAATTTTAAAAATTCATTTTGTAATTTTACAAAATTGTAAATTACATTTCGAATAATCATGAATTCTTAAAAGACAATCATTAAATTGAATTAATTGAAATTAATTGAATTTTGTAATAAATAAATAATTATAAGCTATTTATATTTACCTATGTGAATTTATTATCATAAGTAACCATCTAAATCTAAAATAAAAAAAAAAAAATAGGAGATTTATAACTTTTATAAGCCCTGAAAATTGGATAATAAAATTTTTTTTTCAAACATTTATTAAATAAAAAATCCACCTGATGGTTATAGGGCCATAATTTTTTTGAATTAAATCTAAACATTTTTATTCAATATTCAAATAAATGGTTTCATTTTCAAAAATATTTTTTTTTTGAATATCACATGTATGTATAAATTTATTCCTATTAATATTTTTTTATATTTGTATGTATAAAATAAAATTAACAATATTGTTTAAATTGAAGCCCATTTTCAACATTTCATGCAAACTAAGCGATACTTTTACATTTATACATATAAATTTAATTTGTAAACATATAAAAGATGTTTAAGTATGAAAAAAAATGAAAGTTTTACTTCCATTTGTTGAATATAAATGTTAATTCATAAAAAGTCACGACATTCCTTATTCATTTCTTAAGAAAGAAAACAGGATAATAAAATAAAATCTCTGTAAAATTTGTAAAGTAAATGTTAGAAATGAGAGAGGAAAATCATAACGTCGATGGTGGTCTAGGAAGGACCAAAAGGAGTGAAATTCTTAATAAAGAAGAATACCAAGTTGGAAAAATAAAATAAAAATATAAAATACTTGATCATAAGTAATAAAATGCCATATTCTGTTAAACAAATATTTATTTAATTAAATAATGTCATGGTAAAAATTATTTGTTAATAGTTATTATTATATTATATTTATATTAGATATTTTTTTAGATCGATATCGACATTAAAAATAAATTATTTTAAGAAAAATGTTTGTTTGTTCACGAATATTAATATATTCATTCACCTATAAAAGATGCTTAAGTATGAAAAAAAATGAATGTTTTACTTCCATTTGTTGAATATAAATGTTAATTCATAAAAAATGGATGGAGAGGTTATTTTGAATATTATTAATTTTATTTTTCTGATTTAATTATTTGTACAAAGCAAATAGATCATCATTCAATCTTATATAGAATATATATATTATTAAATAATAATAATAATAATAATAATCTATATTATAATTTAACAATTTTTGCTTGAAAAAGTATCTATTCATTCATTTAAGAAATAAATTTAAATGAAAATTTTTTTTTTTCAAAATATTTCTCTAAATATTTAATTAATATTAAAACATCTTATGCAACTTCTTAGTAAGTTTTTAAGATATTTGTATTGCCTAATTTCTTATAATTGAAGTATTTTAATATTTTAACGTTATTTTGTTATTTCTAAAAACTTATCTGAATTTTTTATTATATTTTTCATTTATATCATTTCTTTTAATTTGAAACACATTTACTTTTACTAATATATATATATATATATATATATAGTATACATATTATTCACTCTTAAACTTAATTATTTTATTAATAAATATAATATAAATACTAGATTTTATGAATAATTGTTATTTTATTATATTTAATATAATGAAGTAACACACATCTCAACAACCTGGATTTAACAACTATAAGACTATTGACAAATTTTCGGCAACTACAGGAATGAAGATGGGAGGGGGCTGGTTAATATCTTGAAATTATGTAGATCACAGGAGTTTAAGATGAAAAGCCACCTGCTGTCATCTAAGGAAGATTATATTGAGGCGAAAGAGAAGTGGACAATGATTTTACCCCCTCAACTTAACTGAATTAAATAACTTTACCCCAGTAAGAGAGGAAACAAACAAAACATGGAGAGAAAAGATTCTCTATGGTAAGTGGCCTTTTTTTCAATGGATAGTTAATGGCTGTCTATATCTATAAATAGAATGTTTAATGATGGCCATCCAAGAGAGAATTTTAAGAAGTAAGAACTGTGAAAAGCATGTTCTAAAGATGCAAGTGTAAGATTGGTGCAGAAAATGTGGGGGTATAGGGGAATCAATTGAACACATCATGGCTGGATGGATGCCCTTCACTTGCTAGCACGGCTTACCTGGGAAGACATAATCAATTGGTTAAATTAATTAATCAAGAACTAGGATTCAAGTACGGTATAATGGGCAGAAGCACAACACCACCCTACTATAAATACAACCCTCCACCAGTTGCTGAAAAGGAAAACATTAACCTCTACTGGGATAGACCAGTCGTTACGGACCAGACAATTGATTACAATCGCCCAAATATAGTCTTAATTAATCAAAATGACAAAACGACCACATTAGTTGAAATAACAGTTCCTCTCACACATAACCTAAAAAAAAACAAGCAAAGTATGGGGAACTTGCATTCCAACTTAAAAAAATCTGGTATCTCGATACCACACATTGTCATCTGTGTAGGAGTAATATCATAAGAAACATTAAGATCATTTGAGAGACTTGCGATCTCCAACAACGTACTGAGAATGGGTCAAAGGGCAATATTGCTGCAAACCTGTCATATAGTTCGAAGGTTTCTTAATTGAACATTGTCTGGTGGATTGCCTGGGATAGGGTGAAATCCCTCCCCAGGACGTCCGTGCCTAACCCTTAAAAAAGAAAAGAACAACCAGGGTAGGGGAAAGTTTACCAGTACGCAGTAAAACTCGGATATTAATAATAATTTTCTGAATATAACAAACTCACATTATAAATACCTCATCAAAAATATTCGAATTTAAAATATTACTATTGATATATCAGAATATATTACTTATTTTAATTATATATATATATATATATATATATACTATTCCTTTCACATATTCTAATTAAAAAGAAAATCTCTCCTAGAATGTTACTAGGCATTATTTATTTAAAAGTGCTTTCAATTATATGCTTGCATTGACATTTCTTTTCTTAAAGATCACTGACTTGTAAATTGGACAAAGCAGTCGAGTCCTTAATGATATTTTTTTTATTGCGGTGAATTCAAAATAATAAAAAAAAAAAATACTTCTCGAATAAATTCAAACAACATTCTCTCTTTTTTTGATTGTGAATAAAACAGTGAGGCAATTTTGAAAGACTTTCTCTCATATTTAATCCGTTTGTCTGTTCATATGTTTATTAAATATTATCAAAAGCTTTTATTTGAAAGAGCTTTAATTTAATAAAAGGACTCTTATTATCCGCTGCAACGTGTCGTACAATAGACAGCAGTCACCTTTGTTTAATAAAGATTCTTTGTAGTTTATTTAAGGCCCGTTCGTTGAATAAATATTTCTCAGGTGGTTAGTGACTTTGAACCGTAACAAATCCCATTGTGTAGACGCCAATGGATGCACTCGAGTTAAATAGAAGAAATTGAATCACCCAACAACATTCGTTGCCATCACCATCATACAATATTTTGACCGTTTGAATCCACCTTTTCGAATATTCAATATACCTTAAGGCAAAAAAAAAAACGTCTCAATATTACTATCAATATATTTTTTTTCTTTTGCCTTCTTTTCTCAATCAAGTTTTAATTTATTTTCCTTGCTGTAAACATCAAAGACGAAAGAACAAAAGCCACGTTTTTTACAACCTCAGGATATTTAGCTATAGATAACTTTTTAAATTTTTGAAAGTTAATAATAGTAGCATTTATTTAGCTCTTAGCATATTCCACGACTATCCTCTACTTTTTTTATTGATTATTGAATTTATTTTGTAATCAATGTGCTCCTGAATAATTCTTAAAAATTTTATTAATTATTAAGGGAATTTTTATTAAAAGACCACATTGTTTGTATAAAATTATTTATTAAATTAAAAACGACTGCAGAATAAGCAGTCGAAACGTTGTACAGTTATTTTAATTTAATAAATAATTTTATACAAACAATGTGGTCTTTTAATAAAAATTTTCTTAATAATTATCAAAATAACCACAAAAGCTTTAATAAATAAAATTTTATTAAATAATAAATTAAAATATCGTATATTAAATTTAATTTCTCTTATCATTAATGCAGAATTTTTTATACGGGGACAGGTCAATAAGTCCGTGACTTTTTGAATGAAACATAGGTTTTTTGGATAAAAAATTATTATATTATTTAACTTAGTCTCCTTTGAGCTCTATACACTTCGTCCAAAGTTTCTCCAATTTTTTTATTCCTTCCAAAAAATAAGATTTGTCTAGGACATCGAAATAGGTATTTATTTGAGATTATTTCATCGTTAGAGTCAAATCTCTTATCTCTGAGCCTTTTCTTCACGTTTGGGAACAAGAAATAGTCACTCCGGGCTAAATCCAGAGAATAGGGCAGATGAGGGAGCAATTCATACCCCAAATCATGGATTTTCATGAAAATACACTTTTTTCCATTTTCTTCTCAAATCACGAGGTAGTCTGCTATTCAATGGATGACAAACAAAAACTAAAAGACCCGGCTGGTTCAAATTTTGACAGGAGTCAGCTGAGTTGCCTGCGGATAGGGGCAATGTTGCCATTTCATTTAAGAGAAGTGAGATTCAAAAAATCACGGGCTTATTGACTTATCCTCGTATATACATATATCATTATATCATTATATCATCGTTAAATATAAATATGATTTCAAATAAAAGTAATTTTATATATTTATATATTAGTATATTTTATTACTTTTTTAATGTCATTTAAATAATAATCATAATAATAGAAAATTAGAATTAAATATTTATTTAGCAATTATTTTGATTTTAAAATAGAATAGAACAAAATTAGTTAAAAAGTATAATTTAGTTTTGGTTAAGGATAATTTATTTATCCTATTTTTATTATCTGGGCTCTTTATAAAACACAAAAATTCTAATTTTTTATAAAATTTCCCTTTAAAACTTTATTTCAACGGAAATTAATACATGATTAATACAAACATACAAACCAATTCAAAATTGATAAAAACAAATCCAAAACATTACGACGTTATGTCTTATAAATTACTAAAATATATGATTGACATAAAAATACTATTTTTAGATTATTATATTATTAAATTTTTATTTTTAGACATCTATTAATATTTTTGCTTTTATATTGTAATCTATTTTTGTATAGTTTAATTATGATATATTATAATTATTATATTGATATATTTATTAATTATTATATACTTTAAAATAATTTTATTATTATTAAATAAAGTCCAACTATTTCATTTTCTTTATATATTTTTAAGGATTTACAAATATTTAATGACATATTCTATTCACTTGAAATTGCCCGATTTTTTCTGCCTTAGTATTTGGGAATTTCTTAGAAGAATGCCAAACTGGCGGATTCCTTTTCTTTTTCTTTGTGCTACCCTCACTTAGAGGCTTCAAGAATTTCTCTTCTAATACACGTCAACATCTCGTTTATTGTATAAAGAGGTTTAACAAGAAGAAATTAGAAATAGTTAAATTTATTTAACGTTCTAAATTATTCCTTCATATTTTATCCCCAGGAACAAATGTTTTTTTTTATTAATAAATTCAAAGTGGGTATCTTAGTGGTCGTCAAGCATAAACATTTCATTTATAATATACTATTTTTCACAATCCCTTTTTATTAAACCATTTTATAACAGTACAAAGAATAAAATAATTTTTATAAAATTTAATATTTTAAAAACATGGAATTCTTTGGAGGGAACAATATAAAAATTTTTTAAAAGAGATAGATCATTTTGAAAATTAATTTTATTTTTTTTATTATTAATTATAAGATAAAATTAAATAGCTACATATTTGCTTTGATGGAAATTTTAAAGGAGTTAAGAATATATTTTCTTTTAGTTTATCAAAAAATTAAAAAAAAAAAAAATTGATCATTCTTTAGAAAGCAAAGTTTATTAATAAAAATATTTTTTAGACTATTTTTTTAGTCATAAATACTTACTTAAATATATTTTATTTAATAAAAATAAAATTAAAAATATTTAAATATTTTAAAATTTTATTATTTCTGAAATATTATTTTTAATCAAAATAAACAAACAATGAATAGTTTTTATGAATTTTATATATTAATTCCAATCCAATCTTTTATTTTCTGATTTTATATAATTTTACCATCTCTTAGATTTAATCAATTTTTCTTACAAAAGAAAAAGAAAAAAATTTCACCACAATTTGTCATTTATTGTCTAGTTGAATATTATTACATTTTTTGTCTTTGTTTGTAAAAAAAATGAATAAAAAAAAATCTTTGAAGCCATGCATCGTATATGCGAAAGAATGCTACAAGAGTCCATCAGCTGAATGGCCAGGTTGGGTTCGAGTCGTTTTCGATTTAATCGCCTGGAATGTGCAACCCTTCTCTTCCCTCCCACCCTACCACCCAACTCACTTCTCTTCTTCCAGTTCCTGCCTGGCTTTATACAGACGAATCATTTCGGATCCCGTTATTACGCGATTTCTGATTTTTTTATGTCTCATTCTTATACGATATAGAAAAATGCAGGGAAAAAAAGTGAATCACTTAAAATTTTAATTATGTTTTTTGCTTGTGATTTATTATTGTTTGAAACCTGAATTCGAATCGAAAATTCCATCAGTCGTTTTTGATTAAAAATTGACAAAAAAAAAAGTTAAAATTAAAAACTAGAACGTTCATAATTTCTCTGTAATAAAGATAGATTTGCAATTTTCAAATTTTATTTTTGCTTTATTTATTATATTTCTTAATGAATATTAAATATTCTGAATAAATTATAGTTATTTATTACATAAATAATAAACAATAAATAAATAATTATTTTAAAATAAGAACAATTTTTTAATTTGTATTCAATTAAGTTCCTTTCTAAGAAAAGTGGATTTATTTAATTCATTAAAACTTTGAATATTAAAGTGATCCACTATTTGACCTAGAGAATTAATTATTTGAATGTTATATTTGTTTTAAACGGGTTCTTCCCTTGTATCTCTTTTATGTTAACCCTTCGAGAGTATTTTCTTATATGGAGATGTGTATACGTTCGTACGAAGTATGTTTATATATAACAAATATATACAAGTAGAGAAAGAGGCAATGTCGGACAGACTGTGAGACAGATAAACCTTTCAACACGTTCATCGAATGGATGTCAGACCGAGCGAATCAAGTTGCAATCTCGACACGTTCACTTGTTTACTCGCACAAACAAATCCCCTCTAAAAAACATCCACTCATTCTTTGCAAGTGTATATTCAACACAGCTATACAAACGATAAGAGTATTTTCTCTTGCGAGATTTATTAAATTCTATCAATATATTACGGTTTATATTAAAAAATATCTTTTCAAAAATAGAAAAAAAAATGCTCATTTTTTTTTTTTTTTTTTTTTTTTTTTGTGTTGAGAAAAGTTATATTTAATATTTAATCATTCTCTTGAATAACCTCTTGAATATATATTAAACCAGAATAAGTGTCAAGTATATTAAATTAATATAAATAAGCAAAGTTTTTGACTTATGTAATAAATATAATAAATATTATGGTTCCATTGAATGAAATGTTGCATATGTATCAGGCGTTTTATTATTATATTATTACTAGTTTCCCAGTGAGCCGGAGTGAGTGAGTGACAAGGGCTTTTATATATATAATTATACCTCTATATACCATATAGAAATATAAATTGAATTTAAAAATCTGCAAATGCTACACACTTTCCACTCTTCTCACTTCCTATTTTAATAATCGAATTAAAAATATTATTCTTTTAAAAATAATAAAAACTAAAAATACATTTAAATTATCTATATACATACATATATATAAAATAAAAATAAAATTTTTTGTACAAACGAATATATATATATATATATGTGGGTGTGCGAGTGTGGGTTTCATAAAAGGAAAGAATAGTTTTTATTGGCTGTTTGTTGGGTGGCAATGAAATTGGTCATTTAAAGAAAAAAATATTGAATTTTCCAATTAGAGATAGAATTGAGTGGGTAGTATAAAAAAATGTTCCTAAATTTGAGACTAGCCAAATGATATTAAATTCAATTCATTTAATAGAATAATAGGCCAATTATTGTTGGATATTTTACCATGGCACCAGAGTAATTGTGTATAATAATGTAAATAAAGAAATTCAAAGAATTTCAATTATAAATAATAAGAATAAAGTACTGGAGGTTTATCGGGTGAAAATTATTCTTTAAAAAGAAATTAATCATGGATTTTTATTCTTAAAATTAACAACATGAACAAAATTATGAAATTTGGTTATTCTTGTTAATTAATTATTCACTTGTAATTTGAATGATTTTTTAGAAATTCAGTTAACAAAATGTTATTTTCTATATTATGAAAATAACTATGTAAGAATTAATTTATATATATATATATATATATACATATCTCCACGAATCATGTCATGCATTTTGTTAACAGAAAAAAACTATTTTTAGCATGATGTCTGTCCGTCTGTGTGTCCGTATAGATGTGTACAGCTTGAACGGCTCAACGGATTTTGATAAAATTTGGTATATTTACTTAATGCATCAGTATGATGAATTGATCAACTTTTGGTGTATATCCGGAAACTGGAAGTGGTAGTATTACCGATCGACGATAGGAAGAGAAGGGTTATTTTCACGCCAAATTTCACATGAGGAGATTTTTTTACATATATGACGTCACCCAGCCCTTCATGACGTCACAGTCAGCGCCTCAAGATATATTATAAATAAAATAAAATTAAAAATATTTATGTTATATCCATATCTGTTTTTTATTGCATTAATAGATACATTTAAATTATTTGAAATTGTTTCTGTAGCTGGAAATTAATTTATTTCAAACCGTCGGTGGGTTCTGTGCCTGGCCACAGGTCAACTTATTTTTATTAATGTTAAAACTAAACACTAACATTATAAAATATCATACAAATTCTTTTGTATTGTTAATAGAGTTATTTAACTCTTTTTTAGAATAGGAGTGTTAATTAAACCTTTGTTAATTAGCCCTGAAATTATCTGTTTTATTGATTTATTTGTTCTTTTTTTTGGAAAATTTTTTATGGTGTTTAGAAGAGATTACCTTAAATAAATTTCTGCTTGATGCCAATAACACTTGGACGCATAAAGTTGTTGTGATCAAAGAGTCCTTTGCTTTTAGATACCCTTTTAAACTTGATAACAACTCGAGTATTATAAATCGAAATATATAACCGAGAAAACAAGATAATTTATATCAATTAACAGTATATTTTGGATATATATTTCTTTGTGTTTATTAGATATATTTTCACATTTTTTTTAAATCGTGAATTTTTCTTGAAATATTTTCTATTTTAATGGAATTTCTCAAAAAAAAAAAAAGAAAAAAAAGATGAATGGTCATTTCAACACGTCTCTGAATTCTTGCATTCCAAATCAGTTTTTTTTTCTCGATAGATGGTCAATAATAGATATTTTTTATTCTCATTTTCAAAATTTTAATTTATCAATGTTATCTTTTTGTTTTGTTTTTTTTCCCACTTCATTCTTGGTCATTTTATTTCTAACGAAAAAAATACAAATTTCTTGCCCCTTTTGCCACCGACCCAAACAGCGATGTTAAGAAGATAGCATCCATCTTGTGGCCAGCTTCACTTCTTGCTCACCGGGAATTAGGATAAAGCCAAGTTTGGATTGGACGGTTTCCCTCGGGAACCCGCCCTGTTTATATTGGCTCTCCTTTGCCTGCCTGTCTGGTTTATTCTATTTAAACCTTGTTGGAAACTTTGTTGGCTCGCGAAAATGAAGTGCACCAACTCAACTAACGACAACAGACGTTGAAACCCCTTCGGCGGATTAATTGTTGTTTGTTGGAGCGATATTGGAAGTATTTTTGAAATACAAGCTGCAAAGGAGTTGAGTGAATTTGCTTTTGGTAAATCGTGACTGCAAAGGGCTGGCTAGGAGTTGAAAGATGGCGTATGGTCTGGGGTTTAATCTCGAGTGACTTGTAGCTTCTTCCACTTGGACTCACTTCGAGGGGTTGAAATCTAATGACGGAGGAGGAGTACTTCTATCCATACGAATATATTTTACTTATTCGAACAAAGACCAGCTTAAATAAATAAACTTTAACAAAAAAAAAATGTCATTTCCTATTTACTAGTCTTTAATATATCTTGAAAAAAATCCCCCCTATCTCTTCTACTATATTATATTATAACATTCTTTCTTTTAATAAATAAAAAAAAATTATTATGATACCCTTTTCAATTTGTTTTTAAAAAATAAAAATAAAATATAATAAAATAATTTGAAAATGTTTCATTTTTGTTTAAATTTTTTTTGTTTAAATTTAACTTTCTTAGTTCTTTAGTAATTTATAATTTTGTAAATCAATTAAATAAAATATAATTTCCATGAATTTGATTTAACATAAGTAATCTATGAATGGTCTTTTTCGACTTACGCTATTGAAAAAAAAATTTGATAAAATACTAATTTATTTAGATTTCAATATAATTATGGAATATAATAATTTAATATAATTAGTATATATATTTTATTCTAAATTAAAAACATCTCTAAATTTTATAACTTCGCCTGGTCTATAATCGTGATCTATAGATCTATACTATATAAGTAGTATACTAATTAAGTAATGATAATTTTTACCGACCGACGATAGTAAGGGAGGTATTGTTTTCACACCAAATTTCACATGTGGAGATTTTTACATATCTCCACGAATCATGCATTTTCTTAACAGAAAAAAGTATTTTTAGCATGATGTCTGTCCGTCCGTCCGTCCGTCTGTCCGTATAGATGTGTACAGCCTGAACGGCTCAACCGATTTTGATGAAATTTGGTATATTTACTTAATGCATCAGTGGGATGAATTGATCAACTTTTGGTGCAAATCCGGAAACCGGAAGTGATAGTTTTAGCGATCGACGATAGGAAGGGAAGGGTTATTTTCACACCAAATTTCACATGAGGAGATTTTTTTATATATCACCACGAATCATGCACTTTGTATTGGTTTTATCCTCGGGAAAATCATATTTATTAGTTTTTTCTTCATTTAAAATTATATGACGTCATCCAGCCATTCATGACGTCACAGCCTGGTCTTGCATAGATATTATAAATAAAATAAAATTAAAAATGTTTATATTTATTATTTATGTATGCCTATCTGTTTTTTATTACATTAATAGATATATTATAATTATTTCTGTAGCTGGAAATTAATTTACTTCAACCCGTCGGTCGGTTCGGACCTGGCCACAGGTCAACTTATTTTTACTAATTTATAATTCAAGTTAGAATCTATGGTATCTCTAAGAATGGACAGGTTTATTATATATATATAACAAATATATCCTCTTCATATCTACATAAACATAATTCCTTATTTATTTTGTTTATTTCTTTCTCTCAATTTTATTTATTTATTTATTTTTTTGTTTTTTTTTTATAAAATTAATTTATAATTTTATCTTTTATATAGAATTCTCAATTTATTTGATTTCTCCGGTAATTATGACGATTGTTTGCCAATAAAAATTCCGATGGTGTCATCCATGAGCTAAAGAATCTGTCCCGTGTTTGTGTCACTCATTCATCCTATATATCGAACGATCGGTTGACTAGTTTGATGAATTAACATGATAGCGGGGAGCGAATCGAGACGAGGGGATGAAAGCGGGGCGAAAAAAAAAATTGACGGTCGTAAATCACGTTTTTGTATGAGATGCCTGCGATGTCTATTGTGACTGATCTGGCTGGTTTTTGCAGGTGCCATGGCTGCAGTGGCGCCGGGCGAAGAGTCCGGCTGACCGCGACTTTCGTCCTCGAGGAGGTCGCCTCCGCAGACGGCCGCCATGACCAGGTGGCAGGCCACCCTTGGCTGGATGCTCACTCTCCTCGGCCTGAGCCACGCCTTCTTCAGCACCGGTAAGCCTTCCCCTTTCACGTTTTTTTTAATAACATAGATACCGTTTCTCATGCAAAATAATTTTCATCGGCGCCAAATTTGAAAAAGTCACAATTTCAAATTAGAAATAACTTTAAGTTTTATATTTAAATGAAATTTATTTATGAAATAATATTGATGTTTTAATGTTGGATTTTTAACATGGATGGGTTGTGGTAAAAAAATATCTATAAAAATCATTATTTTAAAATTATAAAATGTTTATAAAACGAAGAAAATATTTGCGGTTGGTGTAATAACTGAAATGCACATAATAATGCATTAATAAATTTGAATCTTCATCGAGTGCTTAATTCAAAATTATTTTTATTAAATTCTATTCTATTCTTATTTTAAAGTTTAATTTTAGTTTATATAACATATACAATTGTCTCAATTACTACTTATGATTAATTCTATTCAGTATAAAAAAAAATTGTTAATATGACCTTATTTATTTACATTTTTATTAATTAATTCTAATTATTTTTAAAGCATCTCAATACAGTTTAATAAATTTCAATGTTTTTTTTACAATAATATAATATAATATTATGAAATTAAAATTTCTATTTTTCTTAAAGAAACTTTTTCTTATAATAATAATTAATTTTATATAGATAAGTAATGTAAATTTTGGGGGACAAACTTAAATAAATGTTAAATATCTTGATCAATCCATGATTTGCTTCTCTTTTAAATATGAATTATGTTAATCTCTTGGATTATTTATTTAAAAAATCAGACAAATACAAATATAAGTCGTTTAGATGAAAATAAAATGCGAGATATAAATATTTCAAATCTTTAAAATATATATTTATTTATATTTATACAATAAATATACAATATTTTTCTGCAAATGAAATATTTTGAACATATGTGAACTGATGGCAAATCCTATTAAAATGAAATGATAAATTGAAAATCGATAACAATCCATTGGCCAGCAAGATCAATATCAGCTATCAATAGTTTATAGTCCTGTAGTTGCAACTGAATGGAAAATCGTTCTCATTACTTTCCACTTTACGGTCAGAGATTCTATCAAATTGATGGATGTTTCAATATTATTAATAATAAAAAGCCAATGAATTTAAGTTTGTTAGGTCTTCAAACACATCTTTCTATTGCATAGATATGGTAGATAGATCCCAAGCTGAACGAATCTAAAATATTATATTGATAGAGAGATAGATACAATAAATTATATATAAAAATCTATCCATTTTAGAGAGAGAGATGGGATTTTCCTATTAAAAAATATGATTCTAGAATTTCTCATTTTATACATTCTATTACAAAAGAAATGTATATTTAATTAAAATCTTATATATATATATATATAAAATTATATATATATACTACATGGGCTGAAAAGTTTCGGGATTTTTCAATAGGTGACGCCACTAGAACATGAACATGACTCATTTCGAGAGGCTCATATGTCACTAGTTTATGTTTGAAGTATCATGACATTTCGTCCATTCTTTTACAAGCTACAGCCGTTTGAGTGACGCTACTTTTGCTTCCATAAGAAAAATGGAAAAACAGGAATATCGCGACTTGATAAACTGTTGTTCTCGAAGGAGCAGATCTGGGATAACATTCCTGCAACCACTGCAATGATTTTTCACAAGTTTTTCCCATTAAAAAACATGTCTAATACTACACGATATTCTTTTTTTCCATTTTTCTTATGAAGGCGAAAGTAGCGTCACTGAAACGACTGTAGCTTCTAAACGAATGGACGAAATGCCATGATACTTCATACATAAACTAGTGACAGATGAGCCTCTCGAAATGAGTCATGTTCATTTTTTAGTGGCGTCATCTATTGAAAAATCCCGGGACTTTTCAGCCCATGTAGTATATATATACGAGGAGAAGATTTTTGGTTAAAAAATTATTTTATTTTTAAACGTAGTCTCTTTTGATCTCTATCCAACGATTTTTCACTTTTTTATCCCTTTCAAAAAATAAGATCTGTCGTGGACATCAAAATAGGTATTTGTTTGTGAGATGATTTCATAGTTGGAGTCAAATCACTTTCCGCCGAGCCATTTTTCAGGTTTGGAAAAAGAAATAGTATGTCGGATCCCATATCATAGATTATCATGGAAATTCATTTTTTTCATTTTCTTCTCAAATCACGAGGTAGTTAGCTAATGGATGTCAAACAAAAACTAAAAGCCCAGGCTGGTTTCGACAGCTGATAGTTGCCTGCTGACAGGAGCAGTGTTGTCATTTCATTATATATATATATATATATATATATAAGATTTTAATTAAATATACATTTTTCTTTTGTAATAGAATGTACAAAATGAGAAATTATAGAATGATATTTTTTAATAGGAAAATCCCATCCCCCTCTCTAAAATGTATAGATTTTTATATATAATTTATTGTATCTATCTCTCTATCAATATAATATTTTAGATTCGTTCATCTTGGGGATCTATCTGCCATATCTATGCAATAGAAACTCAAAAAGTCACGGGCTCATTGACCTGCCCTCGTATAATGGTATATACTTATAATAGAATAAAGATTTAAATTTTAACTGTTAATTTAATTTTAACTTATGGTCCTTAAATTGCCAAAATTATATTATTCACATACATTTTATCCACATTTATTTTATTTCTTTAAATAATCAATAAAATACTTTCCTTATATATCAAATATTTATGAATGAATCTCTCATTTCCCCTTAAGAAAAATGAATGACATTTGACATTTAATATTTTTGACGTTTCTAAAAATTTGGAATTGAATTTCAAGGAATAATATAATTATTAATGTCTGTAATATATTGAATGATTCCCTCTCTATCTCCACACCTACTCAACATTTCTTTTTTTTTTTCAATGTAAACTTCAATAATTATATAAAATTATCGTTAAAGAATTATTTACATTTTTAAAAAGTTGATATGTATAAGAAAAAAAATTTTAAAAAAATATTTATAAAATTTTTATTAAATTTTATAAATATATTTAAAATTATATAATACTAGCTGATCAGAGTGCCTTCGGCACTCTTCTCATCTAGACGGGGGCTCCGCCCCTGTACCCCCGAAGTATTTCGTTGAAAGTCTGTATGTAAAAGGTTTTCATCCCTTTTGTTGCAATCAGTATATTACATTATATTATCATATCTTTTTGTGTTCTTATTTAAAAGATATTTTAATTTAATCAGTAAATTAATTATATATTACTATTGTATTTGTTATATCAATCTATCTATCCCTGTGGTTCTAAGGATCTCGAAAGTAACCCCCAAGTCTGAGCTATAACCATCCTATATAACTCCTACCCTGTCCCATCTGTCCCACGTCCCTTCCTACATTGTCCACTCACCACGTTCTTGGTCTTCCCAATCACTCAGAACGTTTCCCAATCGGTTTTTCCAAATATATTTCGCCGATTTTTAATCTACCATTCTAGTCATGACCCCTTCTCTCATCCCAGCATTCTCTATCTTATAACCTTAATAACATTAACTATATCTGGAGATGCCTAGAGGTCATGCAATTCCTCGTTATGCCATCTCCGCCATAGCCCGGTGATCTCATCTTTCTTTGGTCCTTAAATGCTGCAAACAATTCTAATATCAAATCCTCTAAATCTACTTTCTCCCAAGAACATCGACCACCCATATAATACAACAGGCAAAATAATTGTTTTAAATATTTCAATTTTCATCCATTTTGATAAAAGTTTTGATGAGTTAAGCATCTTTACTGTATGATAACAGACGTTACCCGATTGCGACCTCGATTTAAATTCTTATCCAATATTATTATCCTTTGTAATTATAGAATCTAAGTATTTAAATTTTTCTATATTTTCAAATTCTACATTTTGTAAGTTAAGACTTTGTGTGTTAAGAATGTTTTTCTCTCTTACTAAATATTTTGTGTTTAATCCCTATTAATTTCAATCTCCATCTTATTTCCTGCCTCAATTCCATCATACATTACGTGTATACATAAGTGTCGGTTAAGTGAGAAATTTTTTTTTGATGTTCAATTGTTTTTGTTTATAATTCTAAATTACCAAGTAAAGTAAGAAATTTCTTTTTTGTTTGTTTCTATGACAGCAAAAAAGTAAACAAATTACATACATACAAACACTCTCCTTTATATATATAGATATAGATATAAAATATAATATAAATAAATCTATAAAATAACTTGATAATTATACTTAGAATACATCGATTTATACAAGAATTTGTCATTGTAATCTGAATAGACATGTTGTAGGTACATAAATAAGTATATTGGTAAATTATAATTCATTTATTAATTATATAACGATAAAAATAAAGTATGTTGATTAGTATATTGACTTGGAATCTGATCTCACTATCCGTCAATTAAATCCAGATACGTAATATTAGTATCGAATTAGAGCTATCAATTAGCAATTTAATATAATACGATAGATAATCTAAGTAGATATATTCGGGAACGACGAACAAGAGATTGGGTTATTATTGTTCATGAATAGATAATTAAGCAAAATTTATTCTCATTAAGGGGAGGGGGTAGGATTTTTGTTAATAGCGTTAATCATTATGAGTTTAGATTACTACGTAGGTTACATTGAAAAATAAATTCACTAATTATATACTCTCTCTCTCTCTCGTTTGAGTTCGAATAAGAACACAAACATTTTCATAATTCATAAACTGAAATAAAATAGCTTTGTTTTGCCGTTGGAGATGGGCATTTAGAGTAAATTAGATTTTGTTCACGGAGTGTGGTAGGGGCTCATTAGAAGTCTTGGTTTTTCGTTTTAATAGGTTACTGCTACTTCACTTCAATAGGTATGTGGCTTTGGGCTGTGTATTTATACAAAGGCTTTAAATGGTAAGTCAGGTGAGGGGAATGGGGACAAAAGGAAAAGATAATAGTGCCGAGGACAACGGCGCTGCTTTAATATATTTATATCTCGTAAACAAATTCATCC
Organism: Labia minor; assembly: GCA_963082975.1. Taxonomy (NCBI): domain Eukaryota; kingdom Metazoa; phylum Arthropoda; class Insecta; order Dermaptera; family Spongiphoridae; genus Labia; species Labia minor. The sequence continues at coordinate 31,740,835 of OY720349.1, forward strand.
AATTAGCAATGCCCTCGTTTCTCCCCTCCTCCATCCACCATCCGTGTTACACGCACTTCTTTCACTGAGCTGGCTGGCTGGCTGGCCGTTGGGGATTATTCTACAACCGTGATGGTAGTAGAACCTTTTGGCCAGTTGTTTCCTTCCAATTAGCCCTTTAAGAGCCCTTCTCCTTTTCCAACTCATCCTTACTGTTCAAGTCTCTTGAGTTGGAGAAGCATTTAATTATAACACAATGACTGGTCCTTTATTGGCGAATCATTCAAGTGTCGACACGAGTTCACTCACTCACACCCAATTTGCTTTTCAATCATGAAATTACCTCCTAATTAGTACAAGAAATAATTATTCGCTCAGATACAATCTTAGTATTAATAATTAATTGTAAGTTTATTATTTAAATTAGATTTAATACAACCCTTCGAATGATTTCTCAAAATATTAAAAAAGATTAATTTTGTTTTTGAAATTTCAATCATACAATCTACTGTTATATCACATATCATATCTATGTGATTTGTGTACACATTAAGATATGTTGTAGTTGATGACTTAAAGGTTTTATATATTCTAAAATAATAAATTTATTTTATATATGTGTTTTTGTTTAGTTCTATATACGTAAATATTATGTAGGTTCAATTTTTAATTCAGTTTTATTTAAATTAAGTCAGTATATGATATTAGTAAAAAGTTTCTACATTTTCTTTGAATGATTTAAAGCAGGGGTTGGCAACCTTTTTCAATAGTCGGGCACATTTCTCAAATAATATATAACATTGTGAGCACACTTTGTGATAATTACAATTAGAACCATATTGAAAAAAGTCGAAAATGTTTAAGAGGCTGATCGCACAAACATTTTACCTTTTTTTAGTAATAATGTAATAATTAATAAACTGAATGCGGACTCTTGAAAATAGCTTCGCGGGCACCTGGTTGCCGACCACAGTTTTAAAGGACACACCCTATTACGATTATAATATTACATCGTATTTTAAATTTATTTATTATTCTTAATAGTTTATAATTTGATTATGATAATTATTCTATAGACTATGGAATATACATAAAATCTAATTATTTCTTAAAAAAAAAAAAATAATAACTAACACCCCCTTAAAAGAGATTCAATTTTGATTAAAATTATAGACATTATATAACACATTGAATATAAAATGAGAATTTTAATAAAATTTAATTAAATCCTTTTTAAGAAAAGTAAAGTTTAATTTTTATATTTCCATTGATCCTCCCCTGGGAGGTAGACTCCCAGCAATCCCACTCTCGACTTTACTAATCTTTCTATTTCCCAATCTTATTTCAGACCAAATTTTATAATTAGATCATTGATAGAATTGTTTGTCAGTTATTTAATCTCTCAATTGTTCCAAAATATAAAAGTTAAATATTTACTAAATACAAGTAAATAATTATTTTTTAATTATTAACAATCTAATCTCTCAATTTAACTTTCTTTTGTAATTCACAGATATATTTTCGATATAATTTAATCATTCTTTTAATATATGGAGATTACTTGGATGTGGATACCATACTTTCATTTGTGTAATTCTCATTTATATATTTATTACATAGATCTAGGTACTTACTATTATACAAGTGGTAGTAAAATTGTTTTATTTAAATTTTAATAAATAAATCTAGCCGTATATATTTAAAATTCATTGATAATTCAACTATGTTAATTGATTTAATATTTCAAACCTTATGCTAATATTAAAAAACTAGTGGATAGAAGATAGAAGTGAAGGTTGGAACGAGAGGTAATTCTTTTAATGTCAGTAAAAAAAAGAGATCGTGAGTTTTCCAAGGCAGTCTCTCTCTCTGTCTCTGAATTCCCAGATGAGAGCTGAATAAATATAATCGTTATACATTGAGTTCAAAGTTAATTATAATTCTTAAATAAATTTTTTATTGTAGTATATTTAAAAAGGTAGGTAGGTACACTCTTCATTTCCCTTATGGTAAATTTCTACTTAAAATAAATATAAAACATGGTTTGTGAATTTTTTTTTATATTATATATATATATAATATGGTAAAATTTATTTTTTTAAATATTAGTATAATACAAATATAAAAAGAAAAAAAAACAATTAGAAAGAAAATTTAATAAATTTCAATTCTAAAAAGTAAAACTAAATTAAAAAAAACAAACTTTTTATGTATTCCTGTACCTGGTAGTGTTTTAATTAAATATTTTTTTTTTAAATAAACACTTTATATAACTCTAACAATAGATACAATATTGAAAAACATTCATTATTTTTTTAGATTGCATTTTTGGGTAAAATTGTCTAAGAATTTTTTCTTAATTAAAATAATTATTTAACAAGTGACATCAATTAAATATTAATGAATATTGTAATGATTTATGCGATTTATACTTTAAATTTTTTTTATTTGAGATCCAAAATTTGATCTTCCAATCTCAATTTTTAGTAATAAAATTAAATTCGACTAACCAAAATTAGACCTCCTTTAAATTCTTTAATAGAAAACCCATAAAAACTAAATCCTATCAGCCTGATAATATTTATCCTATCTATTGTATTTAAATTATTACAATAATTTTTTGATAACCGAGCAAATTAAAATCAGTGATGCTCTAAAACATATGCTGATATGCATATATTAATTGATTTGTCTTGTGTTAAAGAACTTCATTAAATTAAATTAATTAGAAGTCATTGAAATTACAAAAAAACATTTTTTTTTTATTTGAATTAATTTATAATTCTAGTGAATGAGATGTTTTTATCAGGTTAATGACTTTATATTTTGAATCGAATAATTTATTTCATAAAAAGAATATATACTAAGAAATAAGTGTAATCTTTCTTAAAGTGGAAACTTGAGAACATTCACCCGTAATTTATCTTATAGTCATTAATCTTTTTTTTTTTTTGAGACATCTCATAGATTGACATTAAAATCTTAATTAATTATTATGTATATTTTTCAAGTATAGAACAGATAAAAGTTGTTAAAAAAAATAAAAATAGGAAATTTGCATTAGTTTAAAATCATGGAGGTGCGTTGTCAGACATGACCTTTTGGCAAGAAAGAACGACCTCCAAGAATCCGTCAAAGCCACTCGGGAGAGCCTTTATTCCATCGGATATTGAAATCGGATTGGCTCCAGGCTTCAGTGTTGGCTGATGGCCAAAGTATTTCATGTCCTGGCCATCGTCCCCTGAGACCGACAATCACGTGCATATCTTAAAAGGGGGATTTAATGTCCTTTTGCAAGTAGTCAAGTGAACATACATCAAATATCATCTTTTCAAATAAGAAACGTGATTTTATATTTATATTTATATTTTTTATTTTCTTTATTTTTATGAAAATTTATATTTTATCTTATAAAACAAACCAAGATATTAAGAATTTATGAATAATTCCTATTTTTACTATCTCGCCAGAGATAGTATTGCGATTACGAAAATTTTCGATGTCGAAATTTTGATGTTTTTATATGTTTTGAAGGTCCCTGAGTCATTTGTACTAAGGTTGAGAAAAATGTATGTAAACTAAATTACGCAAAAACGGTTTGAGCTAGAATCATGAAATTTGGTACACGGGCATTATTCAAAACTCGTAGTTTTCTATCAACTTTTGGGAAATGTAACTCTTTCGGAAGTGGGTCATTACCAACCACATTTTGATTTTTTTTCCTCTAAACTGACCGTAAAAATAAAGATATATGTTAGTTTTTCAGATTAAAAATTATATAAAACTGCTATATATAAAATTTCAGCTTGAAAGTATCGGAATTAATTTTTTAACATTGTAAATCACGTGCCAGCACGTGACGTGAAGCGCTGGTTTAATAAATATTATTTATTAATTTTAATTTATAATTTATAACTAATTAAATTTAATTTAAATATAATATATGTTATTTTATCAAATTTCAAGATAGTCGAGTGGACACACTCCACATTTTTTTTTTAATTCTCATACTTATTTGTATATAATTTGAAAATTATTATTATTATTATGGTGGAGTGTAATATAATTGTAGGATATATATTAAAAAAAATTATAATACTCTATCAATGGAAATGAAAAAAAATAATAATAATACTATTCAAGTAGAATTGTTTTTTTATTCTAATTTGAAATAGCTCTTCATTGGTATTCTTTAATCGAAACTCATTGTTAAGAGCACCGTTTGCGATTTCTTTAGCTCGTTCAAGTAAACTTTTCGATAAGATTATAACATTAATAAGAGGAAGAAAAAAAAGGCAGAATGCCTTTGAATATTGAATTGGAAATCAAAAGCCAAGTCTATAGATAGCCCTATTTATATTCATAAAAAATTGTAATCCAATTTCAAATGCGTCCGGATTTTGCTTAATTAGATTGAATCGAACTTAGTTCATTGAATTTGTCTTGTTTTTTTTCTCTCTCTGTCTCTTATATACACTCTTTCTAACGAAAGATTTTAATTTTATTTCAATAAAATAAAGGATTGGCTCATTTATTAGTACAAATGAAACGGTTTGATTTTTAATGTATTGTAAATTCTTCTTGAAAGTCAAAAAGATCGATGCGCTTCTTTTCAAATGAATTATAAAATTTATAAATTGCAATCTGATTTGAATACAAATTCAATAGAAACACTTTGTTAACTTTTATTTATTTGATAAAATGTTAGATAATTGTATTACTCTTAATTCAATAAAAAAAGTAAAAAATAATAAATAAACTAATAATTACTGGTGTTTTAAAGTTTATTCTATATCAATTTATTTTCATATACAAATAAGTTGACCTGTGGCCAGGCACAGAACCGACCGACGGTTTGAAATAAATTAATTTCCAGCTACAGAAACAATTTCAAATAATTTAAATGTATCTAGTAATGCAATAAAAAACAGATATGGATATAAAATAAATATTTTTAATTTTATTTTATTTATAATATATATTGAGGCGCTGACTGTGACGTCATGAAGGGCTGGGTGACGTCATATAATTTTAAATTAAGAAAAAACTAATGAAGATGATTTTTTCCGGGGATAAAACCAATACAAAATACATGATTCGTGGAGATATGTAAAAATCTCCTCATGTGAAATTCGGTGTGAAAACAATACTTCCCTTTATCGTCGGTCAGTAAAAAAGATTTCCTATGAACAAATTGGAAAAATAATCAAATCTAAGTTTCGTCTCGGGAAGAGATAGAGAGTAGCAATTAAAAATTTTTTAAGAATCAGATTGAATAATGATGTTATTATAATTAAATAAAATATATGAAAAAATGTAAGGATAATAAAAATTGTACAAATTTTAAACTTTTTTGAACTTGGTGAATCCTCGTCTTCAAGGCTGGGTGACGTCATATAATTTTAAATTATTCAAAAACTAATAAAGATGATTTTTCCCGAGGATAAAACCAATACAAAGTGCATGATTCGTGGTGATATGTAAAAAATCTCCTCATTCATCATACTGATGCATTAATAAATATACCAAATTTTATCAAAATCCGTTGAGCCGTTCAAGCTGTACACATCTATACGGACACATGGTCACGGACGGATGGTCAACAATAATAATAAAATAATTTCAATAAAAGAAATAGAGCAATTGACGGATAAATTAAATAAAATAATTTCTTAACAATTTAAATTAACTAACTAAATTAAAATTTCGATGAATATATTGGGATTTGTAGTCAGAATAGATAATTTAATTTAATATTTTATTTAATGTTTTGCTTCAAGTCATATGTAAGAGACATTACATTTTAATTATTTTAATATTATATTATGCTCCAATAGTTAATGTTCAATAAGCCACCAGGGAGTCAATTATCCTCATCTGTTTTTTCAGGTAAAATTCTTTTTATTTCTCTTCTCGTCGTTTTATCTCAAATGACCTTCACAGCTGAGACATCTTAATTAAACAAATGAATTAAGATTAAATAAAAAAAAAAATACAATGTCTTCTTCTTCTTTCTAGAGAAAGCAATCTAGGTCAAGGAATAGGAGGATACCGTGAATATCATCTTAAGTATCAAGTCCAACATCTCTTGTTTCTCTCTCCCCCCCCTCTTTACCTCCCACCTTTTCCTGCATAAAGAGCGGATGATTTCATTTTGGGAGTCGAGTTAAGTGACCCATGTGAGTGCAACCCACGTATTTAGTCCACGTTCTGTACATAAGAGCGAAAGCATTGGGTGGGGTTGGGGGTGGAGAAGTCAAGGATGAGTTAAGGGGGACCTGGTCCACCCCATTGCTTTATGCACTCTCGTATATCACCAGAGCAACCTTAACTTTATATAGCAATTTCCTCGAGCGTCCCACCGACATAAATAAAAGATGACAGCGCAGAAGGGAACTTGAATAAAAGAATGCAACATAAGTGCACAGGTTTATTTTACTTTAGAAATAAAAGAAATCTTACTAAATTTTTAATTGATTTATTGCAGATAATAATTAACAAAATTTTATCAAAATTGTAATTATTTAAATCAGAGGTGGCCAACCCAAATGATCTTGCGGGCCACTTTGGAAATACATCATAACTTGGCGGGCCGCATATAAAATTATACATACCCATATTAGATTTAGACTCATTATAGATATTGTTTGGTGTGACAAATTCAAAAATAATGAATTTTTATTATGTTTACTATTATTTTTACATATATAAATATATATAATATAATAATAATGATACTGAATGCACATTGTAAAAAATATATAATACTAAAAATAAAAAAAGAAACAACGAAATAAAAAAAATAAAATCATATTTATTTCACTAGTGTTTGTTTCATGAGGGCGCAGAATATAAAAGTGTGATGAATGTCGCGGGCCGCATAAATGTTTACGGCGGGCCGCATGCGGCCCGCGGGTTGGCCATCCCTAATTTAAATAAAAATGTATTTGTTGAATATGTACTATTCCATTAATATATTAAATTAAATAATCATTAATATCTTATCATTGAAATATAATGAATCATTTAGATCAGTGGTTCTTAAACTGTGGTCCGCGGACCCCTGGGGGTCCGCGAAGCCTTTACTGGGGGTCCGCGGTCCTCGGAAAAAAATCATCGTAAAAATATATACATATATAAATATTTAAAGTTCATTGTTTAACTATATCCTCCTAGAGAATTACGGCTATAATTTAATACTATTAATAATACTATTTTATTTTATTAAATTGATAATTATGTCAATTAATTTTTTGTGAATAAATAAACATATATAAAAAACTATATATAAAATTTGAATTTTCATCCATTCATTCATTTAAAATCATTTTTCGATTGTTCCTTTAAAATAACCCCTCTTAGGGGCTCGGAAGGGGAGGCATATAAGGGAATTTTCTTTCACTTTGTTATTGGGGAAAACCAGGGGAGGGGACAGTCTTACCCGGAAAAACCCAAATTGTCAGCGTCCACTCTGGGGTTTTAAACAGTTTTAAAGCAAATGTTAATTATAAGTTCATTTCTCAACGAGTTGTATCTTTAAATTATTTTTATTAATGTTAATTATAAGTTCATTTCTCAACGAGTTGTATCTTTAAATTATTTTTATTAATTTAATTAATTATAATTAAATTATAGCTAATAATAGTTTATTATAGCTAATAATTTTTTTTAATTTTTAGTGTAATTTGCATGATCATTATTTTATAAAAACACTAAACACATTTTGCAATTTCCCAGAAAGGCTGTTTTTGAGAGTAAGTATAAGTTAGTTTTATGAATAAAAAATATTTATTTTAATAATATTTTAGAATCAAATTACGAAATTAATAATATTTTAGAATCAAATTACGAAATTAATAATATTTTAGAATCAAATTACGAAATATATTTATTATATAAATTAATATTCATTTAAAATGATATTAAATCATTTATTTAAAATGATTTAAAACATTTATTAAAATGATTTAAAACATTCATTTAAAATGATATTAAAACATTCATTTAAAATCATATTAAAACATAGCTAGTAAATAATAATTCGTTATATTTATATTATATTTATATTATATTTATATTATTGTAGTTCAATGTTAATAAATTACTCCATAAAATGGATCGTTGGCTACAAACTGGTTCAACACAGAAACGGAAAGAATCAGATGATGAGGCATCAACAGCAAACTCTACCAAGAAACGCAAAACTAGAAAATATTCGGATGATTATTTATCATTTGGATTTACTTATATTTGCAACAATGATGTGGAAAGACCAGTCTGCGTTCTATGTCAGGAAAGTTTATCCAATGAAAGTATGAAACCTGCTAATCTCAGACGTCATTTACAAACAAAGCACAGCGAGCATGTTAGTAAGTCTATCGAATTTTTTAAAATGAAAAAAGAAGAACTTAATTCAAGTCAGAAATTGATGGTAAAGACGGGATCTGGTGGTATGAGTAAGAAAGCAGTAATGGCATCATATGAAGTAGCTCTACTTATTGCTAAAGCAGGAAAGCCGCATAATATAGCAGAGCAATTAATTCTTCCTGCTACAAAAGTAATTACAAATATAATGTTAGGAACTAAAGCAGCAAACGATATAAATTTGATTTCATTATCAAATGATACGGTTAAGAATAGGATTGAAGACATGTCATGTAATATAAAAGAAGAATTAATATCGAGAGTGCGCAAAAGTCACTATTACTCATTACAATTGGATGAAAGTACTGATGTCACTAATAATGCCAATTTGTTAGCTTTCATTAGATATGAGTTTGAAAATCAAATACAAGAAGATGTATTGTTTTGTGATTCACTACCTTCACGAACGACAGCTAATGACATATTTAACAGTTTGAATAATTTTATAACCGAAAATGAAATAGAGTGGCCAAAATGTGTTGGAATTTGCACTGATGGTGCTCGTGCAATGTCAGGTACAAGAACTGGATTGATTGCTCTTATTAAAAATGTTGCGCCTCAGGTTGTTTGGAATCATTGCTGCATTCACAGAGAATCATTAGCAGCCAAAAATATGTCACCAGATTTGAAAAGAACATTAGACGAAGTAGTTAAAATTGTCAATTTCATTAAGGCTCGTCCACTTAATTCCAGAGTTTTTAAAATTTTGTGTGAGGAAATGGGTAGTCAACATACACATTTATTATTACATACAGATGTACGTTGGTTGTCCCGCGGGAAAGTACTCATTCGCCTTTTTGAGCTTCGAGATGAAATACGATTGTTTTTAATAGATGCGCATTTTGAACTGACCGAATGTTTCAATGATTTTATCTGGTTAGCTAAGGTGGCTTACTTGACTGATATTTTTACAAAATTGAACGAACTTAATTTGAGCCTGCAAGGTACTGTTGTAAATATATTTAAAGTTGAAGATAAAATAGAAGCAATGATTAAAAAAATCGACTTGTGGTCGAAACGCATCCAGAACGGTGTATATGAGTCTTTTCCAACTCTCAATGATTTCATAGAAAGCTCCAGTGAAAAATTGCTTAATCAAACGCGTCAATTATTTGTTGAACATTTAATTACTTTGAAAAGCAACTTCAGGAAGTATTTTTCTACTCCTGATCCTTGCAATAACTGGATCAGAGATCCATTTAATATGGAAATTACAAATGCTAAACATTTATCTGCACCTGAACAAGATATTCTCGTGGAATTATCATGTGATACAACTTATAAACTAAAATTTAACAAAACTGAATTGAGCAACTTTTGGTTACTTCTCAGGTCAGATTATCCTGCGCTTGCAAATAAAGCACTTCAACACTTGATTCCATTCTGCACAACATATTTATGCGAACAAGCTTTTTCGGTACTATTTTATATTAAGTCTAAATATAGAAACAAATTAAATGTAGAGCCGGATCTTAGATTAAAAGTTTCCAATATTAAGCCAGATATTGAGATTCTTGTTTCAAGAAAACAACTGCATACATCTCATTAAATATGTAAGTTATATTTAATGAGATAGATGCAGTTATTTTTTAAAATATTTCTTATTTAATATTTTCTGAAAAAAATTATAAAATATTTATATGAATTTAATGTAAGTACCCATTATAATTTGTGAGATTTGTTGCTATGACAATGTTTGTATTTTCTTTCTTCAATATTATAATTTCTAATAAAATGTGTTCTACAATATGCAAAAAAATCGTTATTCACCAATCACTGTTAGAAATATTCATCATATATCCTTGTCCTTATGAGATCGTAAGCCAGAAATTAATTAATAAAATGACGTAAAGTACCTAAAGTTGTGATGGGGGTCCGTCAAAAAAAATTTTTTCAAGTGGGGGTCCGTGGAGTACATAAGTTTAAGAACCTATGATTTAGATTAATATTAATTCTAAATATTTTATTATAAACATTTATTTTATTTACAATTAATAAGTTTCTCCAATGATTTACAATAAAAATGAATTTAGATATTTTATAAACAAATAATATAAACAATTTAATGAAAATTACTTCTATTTGAAATTTCGACTATATAATATATACACATATATATACACAATACTTAGTTTATTTATCCAATAATTAATTTAGGTCTCTTTGTGTAGATGAATTAAATTAAATTTATCAATTTATATGATAAATTTGATGGAAAGACAACAATGCAATAGACACAGTAGTAATTTTAGAATTGCATTATTTACTCTTCCCTTCTCCACCCCATTGAATATATACAAACCTTTGTGTGTGAATTGTGAACGATTAGAAAATTATTTCCTGTTTGAGGGGTTCTTTTATGGTTACGACTTCTAAAACAACATCGATGTGGATTCTAATAATTCAAATAATTAAATATGGAATGAAAATTTTATTTTATTTTTTCAATTTATAGTTAGAATATATATTATATTATAAAATTAAAATACATGTAGTATCTGTTTGGATTTTGCCCTTGGGAATGGGTGAAAAATCAATGAAGTTAATCTTTCAATGAAAATATAATAATTTTATATGTTTAATGGATTATCCAGGATACTTCAGTAGAAATACAGAAGATTTAAAAATGAAATTAATTTAATTAACCCGAATGTGAAAGACCAAAGCCACGAGTAATTTAAGTTGCGTTATATATATATATATATATATATATATATATATATATATATATATATATTCCATAAAAGTAACAAAACCAAAGTCCTCGAAGAGGGTCCTGACATGGACCCTAAACGTTGTTTTTTTTCCAGGTCGCCTCTTGACTCCTAATCCATTATATATTTCTTATATATATATATCATGCAATAACATTATAAAACTTCATAATAAATTAGATTTTATTAATAAAATAATTTTAAATTTTCTATTAATTAAAAAGGTAATAGATTGCAGTATAGGTGATATCAGGATAAAGACCATTTCACGCGTGCCACATGGTTGCACAATTTTAAGCAATTATTCTGATTCTTAGCTTACCGATTGTAATAAATTTTAACAGTACTTATTAAAGCAAAGATATTACATTTAAGATTATATTTTTACAATTAATTTTACGAGTAATTATGTGATTTTTGAAAATTTATAATATAAAATATGGTACAAATTTTTTTAATAAAAAATAATTATTACAATAGTATTTTTATATAATTTTCTATTATCAATATATACCTGTAGTTTCATTTTGAAATTGAATTAAATGTAAAATTTGACACGCATACACATATAGGTTGCCGATAAATGGTTTATGCCCTGACGTGAGCTTGTGATTTCCTTCAATCATACTTTCTATTTTTTTACACATATAAATAACATATTTCACTTTTATAATATCCATTCCTTTCTAATCCTTACCCCGAAAAGACTTTTTTCTTATTATGAATTAAAATCTTTTAAATATAATAAATAAATAAATAAACTATGTATAAAATTATGAAATTTTACATTTTAAATAGTTTAAGTAGTAAATGAAATCACTCCTATGGGAAATAGAGTTTATACATATGACTATCTATCTTTAATAATCAATAGAAAAAATATACTATAATAGTATAACCATCAGTCAAAACTAATAATTATAATTAAATCTATATTATTTCATTTTTTTATAACTTTTAGTATTTAAAAAAAAAAAAACTAACATTAACATAAACATTTTATGATTTGACATTTATTATAAAAATAATAAATGAAATGTGTGGGGTTGTGTCTTTTTTTTATATTTTAATAATCTCTAAACTTGATGAAGGGAAAGGCATTAATTTATGGTCATTATCCTTCTTTTTCATTCATTGAATATATTCGTTATTGAGATAAAAGTTTTGTTATTCTCCATATAGCTATTCATATAAACATATCTATATATTTTTAGCTATAAATCTGCTTATAACTCCATATGATATTTGTCGAACACAATGCCAGTGCTAATTCAATTTGGTTGTAACGCTGCTAAACTTGGCATTGTGTTCGGATATATTTATTATATGACCCTCTCTATCTGCACTTTTCGTTCCATTCGTATTTTTATAGAGGCCCAAGGGGGAGGGGGTGAGTTAAAAAGCACGCGCAGGTGCTGATGTTAGGGAAAACGAAAACGCGATGTCATTCGGCAAGAGATGTGGTCGGAGGGTGAAATCGAGGGTTGTTTGCGTCGTTTGCCGATCACGTTCTTAAACTACTCTCTTCTTGGTCAGCAGACTGATCTTTCATTCCCTTTCTCTACGAGAGTTTGCCTATAAATCATTTGGTAAGGTGTTTTAATGGACCCCGTTGTATTCTTCATTTGGCTCCATTAATACTTTTATATATATATATATATATATATATATATATATATATATATATAGATCAACACAAAAGTTCACAATCTTAATATTTTTCACTTTACAGAAGCCCTTTCTCTTGAATATACTATTGTTAAAGCCTCTCCCTGATTTAGATTTATTTATTTTAATATCAATTTGTTTTTATATAATTTTTATAAGTTTTTCCTTTTATATATATATATTTTTTTTGTATATTTATATGCAAACATGTGGTCAGATTGTTTTGTAGCTAAGTTGACTATGCAAAAAGAGTCACGTGATCCCTTGCAGCCAATCACTTTGCTGCATTTGGTAAGTTTTGGCTAAGGGCTTCTTCCCTTGGCTTTGGAGAGTTGATCACATCCACTTGCTTTTAGGGCTCGCTGTTGTTCACAGGCTTTTGGCCTTTTTAGCTGTGAATTCGCCATTTTTAGATTTGTTGTTGACCACGTGCTTTGTAAACTGTATTGAGGTATTATTATTGTTATTTTTTTTGTAAACTTGTTTTGTTTTAGCTGAGCACTAGCTAGCATTTATTCCTTTTTATTTTTATATTTAATTTGTAAATTCTAATGATTATCTCCATTTAATTTTTATATCAATTTCATTTTTTATTTTTACTTTATATTAATTTTCTTTTCATTAAATATTATAACGTGGCAACGAACCTTTTTCTTTTATTTGTAAAAAAGTGAACCTAACTTTTCCTTTGCAGATCCATATGTTAGCATCGGATATTTTGATTAATTTAATTTGTTATTATTTCTTTCTGATCTTGGTTCTCCAAGGCAAATCGCCTAAGCACTGATAGTCATACGTACTGCACTCTTTGGTGAAATTTATTTCAGGGTTCCCCTTCCCAATTAATTTCCAACCCGTGTGAAAGAGTTGAGAATTTTTTTTTAACTCCTTCACACACACACACACTAGTGGCACAGGTGATCAACAATATTTTATTTTGTTTCGGCTTGTCCAACTATATATTATTCCTATATATTAAAACAAAACTAAAGTTAATTTGAATAATTTCAATTTTGTTATTTTTTCAATACATAAATAATTTTTGAAAAACACAATGTAAATAAATAAATATGGGGTTACATTTTCAACAACAGTTTCTATTAGTTATTTATTAAAATAAACTATTTTTTTTATAATTAATAATTTGATAGATAATTATTTAAAAAAATAATATTTAAAGAAAATTGATTAGTTATTTTATTTATCAAAATTACTACTGAATATATTATAATTTAAAATTATTTATAAATTTAATCTTCTAGTGTTAATTCTATATTTCCTTAAATTTATATTTATTTATATAAGAGCAACACAGAGAGAAGGGAAGGAGAAACAGAGAAAGTACTTTCGAGAATAACTCTTGATAATTCAATCTGTTGAATTAATAAAAGAGATCAAAAGCGTAAAAATCTATTTGAAATCGTGGCAATATTTCATTGCTGCCCCTTTTCTAAGTCAAACAGCTACTTCAACATGGTCTATTAACGACCCCTTGAAATTGCTGTACATTAAAAATAAAATTGCCGGTGGAAGGAGAATGCCTTCAGGGTTGAGTGAAACCTGAGGGTATGGGGTTGTGAGGGGGGTTATCTAACCCTTGCACCGTGACGAGAAGACGAATAGCAAGCAGGAGAATGGACGCCAAATTGAAAAGTGCTTGGGCAAATTATGTTTGGAGCAAAAGAGGTTTTGAAGAGAGATTTTTGGTATGGGTGCCACTAAGAGGCCAAAGAAAGCCGTTAAGGGGAAGCCGGCCTGGCACATTCCCAGAGCGAGGGGCAATCTAGGATTTGATTCGCATCAGTGCAGCATGTAGCCTCGTAATCTCAGCCCTAAGACGAGATTGCCAAGCTGTTATTACGGATACAGCTTGCAGCCTTGTCGAAACTAACGTAGCCTAGCCGGAATTAACACGTTGTAAAAGAGAAGATTAAGACAAATCACATGACGAAGGGTGGTTGGTGGGGGTGGAAAAAAAAGAAACGAAATGTCCTAAAGATGGCCCCATAGGGTTTATAATATTTCTCAGAGGACATTCTTAGGGACCTTTAATTAAATGTTACAAACGTGGAATAAAAAATTAGTCTTAACTTTATTCGACCAACGATAATGATGGAGAGAGAGTGTGGGGGGGAGGTACGAGATGATGCAGAGGAGTGAGAAAGAAAAAAAAGTCATTAGAAGGAAAAGGTCGGAATATTCAAGTCACGTGATAATACAAAATTAAATTCAATTAGAAAGTGTAATGGGCTGTTTGACTTAATCGGGGTAAAGAACACTCAAAGAGACACTTGACATCAGCACGATATGAACGACCAAAAAGTAAAACCCCTTCAATGGATCTTTTGGAATTAATGAAAATTTCCTTTATTTCCAGTTGTTCTTTTATTTCGGATTAGCTTGGCTATTTTCTCACTGCGGATCATAAAGTAAAATACTAAAAATCTTAGATTTCTATAATATTTATATTTATAACACCTCGCATCATATTCCCTCATAAAAAAGTTTATTAACCCTCCATATATATAATATCATATTAATATTACCCTATTCTAACATTACTCTTTAAATATTATTAAACAATTTCATAAAATTTTAATTACAAAATTTTAATAAAAGAAAGAAACAAAATATATTACTAAAAAATTTAATAAATTGAATTTCTTTAGATAAAAATAAAACACCTTTGTATTAAATAGATGAAAGGATATTATAATATATTAAATATTATATAAATAGAGAAAAAAAGATCCACCTATATATACCTACTTATATAATAATTTAATAAATGAATAAAATAAAACCTTTCATCTTGTCATTAAGTAATTGCGTATTTTTAAATGACTTTCTTCTTACTTATATTCATAAAAAGAAAAACCACTTATATAAATAAAAAGATAAATATATAGAATAAAATATTTAAAAAAAAAGAGAAAAATTTTTTAAAGGTTGAAATTGATGCATTTTTAAATGGTCTATCTAGAGCAGTGATTCTCAACCACTGTGCCGCGGCACTTTAGTGTGCCGCGGCACTTTAGTGTGCCGCGAGATTATGAGGCTCTTAAACATTTCCGACTTTTTTTCTAAATTTTTTCAAGTTGGTTCTAAAAAAAAGGTAAAAGGTCTTTGTGACTAGGCTCTTAAACATTTCCGGCTTATTTCTAAATATTTTTTTTCAATATGGTTCTAAAAAAAAGATAAACCGTTTTTGGAACTACTTTTTTTCAATATGGTAAACTTTTACACTTATCTTTTTTTTTGTGGGCGGCCAAATTTTTAAACCGTTAAAAGTGTGCCCCGATAAAAAAAAAAGTTGAGAACCAGTAAAGTCTTGCTGAACAATTCTGATAAATGTGTGTGTGTACCTTCAAAATTCCAAGACAAAACGTTATCTTAATAGAAATTAAATTTAATAATAACAATTAATTCTACTTTTTTCAGAATTTGAATTATTGAAATGTATATTCGAAAAGTCATTTATTTCATAATCAGAAACTTTCTTGGGTAGAATATTAAATCCACAATATAAAGCACCCGCATCTCCCTCGGGGATAGAAAGATTGGCAACTTTTGTCTGCACGTCGAGAGAGGGTGACAGTTTTCCCTTCGGCCATTGTAACCTAATCGACATCCAAAGAAATAAATGAAAGAAAAACCTTTGAATATTTTAATTTCCAAGTTTTCGTTTTTTTTATCTCTCTCACTCTCTCACGAAAAGAGGAGGAGGGTGGCCAGATGTTTTCCCGCCGGTCCCTAAATCCACCGACATTTCTTGCTCCTCCTGAGCAAAACAAATGACGATGAATTGCATGGGTGGTATCAAGTGTGGGTTTGTTCAAGGGATGAAGAGGGTTGCGGCGTCGCGACGCCATCATTAGCACGCGGCGACCGCGCGATTTATGCCAACCCCCGGGCATAGGGTCTTATTAGCACATTCGTTAACGGGGCCGCTTTGACCCTAAAGATTCTCAACGAGAAATGAGTGCGAATTTAACACATGCCTCACCCCCACTAACTTTTCTATTGATTCAATAAATCTTTTGACATTTCTTAAGAGAAACTTTTTCTATTGGATCCGATATGTTTCAATGGAAACAAAAGCTTGAACATTTCTTTTGTCGCTTAATAAATTAAACCTTTTTATCTTGTTGAAATTTTACTAAATTACCTGAATCAACAAAAGCTATTCTCAATTTAGAAAAAGGGTGAATTTATTATTATTAATATTATATTACCTTAACATAATTCTTTAATTTATTACTGTATCATTAAGAAAAAAATGAATCTTCATTCTTTATTAATTATTATTGTTAGATATAATGATCTTTCAATAAATACTATAAAATTTCTACTCCTTTAGAAAGCTATATTTAAGGATTTGGAATATCATTTATATATATATACTTAAGATATTTTGTAAAAATACATGTTGATGCTCCCCTAAATTTTTGAATATAAAGTAGGCATATTTAATTTTATATATAAAAGTCCATATATTTAATAAGTATTATACATACACAAACATATAGGGTAGAGGTATTTCATAAATAACTTGTTTAGTAGATTAGTTTTTTTATTAATTTTTTCGATAAATGATAAACAAAAAACTTGAATACATATTGGTATATGTTTCTTGTTTAAGGTAATTCTGTGCATTTCTGAATAAAATCAATTTATACAATGTTGTCTTCAAACATCTTATCATATCTTACATAAAGGCGACACACATTTTATATTCAATCGAGAGGCAGTTATTTATTACATTTATGTAAGAAGAAATACAAACAGATCTTCTATTTTTATTTTATAAGGAAAATCACATTTCCATATTCTTTAATAATTTTTTTTATATATTAAATTTATTAAATATGTATATTAAAATTAATTCTATAATTCAATTATAAAAAAAAAGAATTATTAAATTGGAATAAATTATATTATTATATTTATTTAGTTATAGGATATGAAATTCAATTTATTTCTTGTAAGAGTTAAATATATTTGCTAAAAATGTATTTTTGCTACTTATTAAATACTAAATCCATTTATAACGATCAAATATTTGGCTTTTGAATATTCAAAAGTAATAGTAATCTTAATCTTTAAACCCATAAATTTGTAAATTCTCAACAAGAAATAGAATTAATTAAATATCTTATGTGGATAAAGGTTATCTCAGATTTTCCAAAGCGAGATATTTTTCCTATACCGAGAGTATTTTAACTAGTATAATTAACATGCCGGGTTAACAAGCTTCCCTGTTCAAATAGAAAGAAAGTTGAATATAAGCCGTTTAAGTTTCATCTCCCAAATAGGAATCTACGACGGTAGTAAATTCTTAATAAGATTGTAGGTTCGTCGTCATTAGAATAGAATTAGTTCTGTTTCGGTTTGTTAACTTTGCCAGTCGTCAACTGACAAGTTTTTCTTTAGCGAAGTAAACAAAAGCAACGAGAGAGAGAGCGAGAGAGAGTGAAAGAGAGAGCAAGCGTCATGTATTTAAGATCATTAGAGGTAATTGGAGACGAGTCAAATTAGCAAACCGGAGGCTCAATGGGCGGCGCACATTTGCCACGCGTGTCAAGATTTACATCCCCTTCCTCCCCCTCCGTTCACTTTGATCTTCACAATCGGTTTAAGTCGTTAGTGAACAAGAAATTATTGACATTGTTTTGGTTTGTTGTTGTGGAAATATGCATTACACATAAACGTCAAGTTTTAGAGATAAATGATTTTCTTCGTAGTTACAATCTTTTCATTCAAGTTACTATTTAAAAAAAAAAAGAAAACATTACTTAATTCCTAAAAATCATATATTAATTACGAGTGTGTCTACATATATATACTATTTAATATATTAATCTTTTTTAAAAATTTATTTTAATATAATATAAAAAAATTAATTTAATTTTTAAACAATTAGATTTTTTGTAAAATATGTTAACTAAATTTAATAAAAAAAAAATATCTAATATGAAGGTTCTCTCTAAATAGAATATAAATAAAATAAAGTTATAATATAATATAAATTTTTTATTTTATTCTCATGTTACATGAAAAAATCATGATAATCTGGTATAACTTCATCTCATTACTATCACTTGCACTTTATTTTCTCTAAATGCGATGAATTGATAAATGAACTCATTTGCAATTCCAATTATTAAAAAAAATAAAATAAATGTTTTTTATTTCAAATATCACCTACCATAGTTAATGGAAATAAATAAGTAAATAATTAAAATAAATGGAAATAAATTGATAAATCGTTTTAAAGACCAGTATACATAAAAAATTATTAATCATAATTTAATAAATTTAATTTAAAAAAATAGATGGATTTCAATTTTTATAATTTTTTTTGCTATATATTGTCATTTATTGGTCTGTATTTTTTTCTATTCATACATTACTCCCAATATTTATATATTATCTTGTATAAATTTTCAATAATTAATAAAATATATTTGATTCATCCACTCAAGTTCAAACACTTTTTTTTCAACTTATATTGGATGACACTTGTTATTATTACAGTTTTTTCTAATATTATCTATAATAATATTTCTCGATTACATTTAATTAATTTTAGATTTTATGTTAAAAAAAATGATATTTTAGAAGATGCTTGAGTGGCTTAGACATTCATGTCTTCGGATCAAATCTCAACAAAGCATAAAATTTTTTATTTGATTTTGAAATAATTTTTTTAGTAAATAAGTAGGAATTGATTTTAATTTCTTTTATACATGTTATTTTATTTCTAACGCACTGAAGGTGCTAAAGAATTTAAGAGAGAATATTTTTATAAGTTTTTTATTTTTTAATTATCATTAATAATTTATTATATATAGTATAAATGTATTTCAATTTGGAAAACTTTTAAAAAGAAAAAAAATTCAAAAGCTTTCCGGAGAAAAATTAAACTTTTAAGATGAATATAGAGAGATCCTCAAAAAAGATTATATTTATATTAATTTTTGAAGAATATTTTTAATAAATTGATTTATTCACAATGTATAAAAAATATTATTAATCCAAATATCATTTTTGAGACAATTCACGAAAATCTAATGATATACAAATATATTAATTAAGAAGTTTTTTTTTAAATATATTCATAATCCTTTTTTTAAATCTCCTTTAGGAACCTGTAATAATAATAAATGTTAGCAAGATTAATTCAATTCATAAAAGGATTTTTTTAAAAAGATAATAATTGACACTCCGATAATGTCGTTTGAAAATCCGATACCTTTATTAAGAGGATTGCATATATAGATAATTCCACCCTACCTCTGGTTACGTTAATATGTATGACAAGGGTATTTGCTTTTCAAGGTGACACCTGATTGCCTTTTCCAGTTGGTATCTTATCTAAAATTCATTAATCACAATATATAATAATAAACAAGTAAAAGGTGTTAGGATTTTGATCGAATCTATTGTCAAGGTGTATTTGATTTCCAATGTTCTTTTGACTGGAATGTAATTGTATCGACTGGACATATTTCGCCTGGGTGGTTATATAAAAGAATTCCAGACGTTCATTAGCCCGTAATAAAGGCTTGGATCCGTTTAAGACTACAAAGTGCGAAAAAAGGGTACACGCATTATCCATCTGTTCGTCCACAAGGGTTCTTGACATTCCAGGGTTTCCATGGCAACACTTTACTGACCGCCTTGTCTTCCAAGAAACGATAAATGTAATTACTTTCAAATTTTTTCCATCATTAAGAAAACTAGAAAGAAAAAGAAAAATGATAGATATTAACAACTTCCTTTTAAATAACTCATAAATCGCTCAAATATTTATTTTCTTAAAATAAATTTTAAAATATAAATATCATTATCACAAGTATTATAACAACCCCTTTGAAAAAAAAATGCTTAGTCCAATTAAATTATTTGATAGTTCACAAGAAAAATAAACCGGAATTATCTTTACTTCACTAATAATAATAATAATTAATTTAAATTAATTAAAAAAAAAATTAAAATTATAAAATAATTATTATTATTGTTATAAATTATTTCATATACATATCACTTAAGCTTTTATAAAATTATTTGTTTGACTTACTGGAAATTATTAATAAAATTAAAATAAAGTGTTCCTAGGACATGTATTTCATTTATATCTTAGCCTTAGAGAATAATAATATACCAATTTTATCTAATTAAGTATAACTAGCTGCTCCGAGCGCCTTCGGCGCTCTTCACACATAGACGGGGGCTCCGCCCCCTGTACCCCCGATTGATACATAGTATTTGGTTGAAGGTCTGTATGTAAAACGTTTTCATCCATTTTGTTTCAATCAGTATAAGTAGATAAGACATGTATTTGTTTTCTTGTAAAATATATTTTAATTTAATCAGTAAATTAATTATATATTATTATTGTTTATGTTATATTTATCTAACTCTGTGTCTCTACAGTTTTCGAAAGTTCTTAGCAGCAGCATCCACATTTCTCTAAGCGTCCCTATCCTGAGCTATAACCAAATCCTACCCTGTCCCATCTCTCCCATGTCCCTTCCTTCATTGTCCACCCACCTTGGTCCTTGGTCTTCCACCGGATGTTTCCCAATCGGTTTCTCCCAATTTCTAGTTTCTCCAATTCCAACCACGTCCCCTTCCCATCCCAGCCTTCTTGATTTTATAACCTTAACTATATCTGGACATTATTTCTCGTTATGCCATCTCCGCCATCCCCCTGTGACCTCATCTTCTTTTGGCCTATAAATGCTGCGAACAATATTAATCTCACAAATACTCCAAATCTACTCTCGTCTCCCAGAGTCATCGATAGGGTGACCAAACGTCCCGTCTTTAGGTGCTCTGTTCCAAAAATTTCTTCGGGACACCCTACTGTTTTTTCAATATTTAGGACATTTCGTAATTTTTTTTCAAAATTTTTTCAATTTAGTTCTAAAAAAAAGGTATACCGTTTGTCCCGGTGTTGTTTTATATATTTTAATTTTGATCCTCTTTGATGAGATAATAACAGGCATTACTCAATTACAACGTCGATTTAAATTCTTCTCGAATATTATTATCCTTCGTGATTAGAGATCTTAAGTATTTAAATATTTATACTTTTTCAAATTCTACATTTTGTATGTTAATTGTATGTAAGTCGTATCCGTATCTTAATTCTTGAATTTTTTTGTTTAATTACATTTCGGTTGTTTTTTCCCCAATTTCTCTAATCACATGTCTCCTCTTCCAGTCCAATTCATTTACCTATCAATGTTGCATAAGGCATTTAAATTTCTTAATTTGGCTAGAACACTCCATTTTTTAAAATTTTAAATAGAGGGAGAGAGAGAGGTTCTAATTATATATATATCTGTTTCTATGACAGCAAAAAAGTAAACAAATTACATACTTACAAACACTCTCCTTTAGATATATTTCTGGAAAATGGAACACCCGCAGCTCAGCTTAGGAGTTACCTAAGATTCTAATTTCTTTTTTATTTTTCATCATTTGAGGTACCCTTCACCTCAGAAAAATTTGGATACCTTACTCCTTATAGTTTAGGCTCTGGAGTTTTTTGCGTACAGACGGACACTATCGTATTAAATATATAGATTAAGTTTACACTCAAACTTAATTTATAAATTTTAAGAATAATTAATAGTGTTATAGATAATGGAGTGAATTTAGTGTCGGGTAAAATCAAATACCTGTTAAATTAGACACACTATTGCAAAATACAATTAATTTATAATAAATTTTGAATTGTTATTATGATAGAATAAATAAATCCATAGATATAAATATTTCAATAAATATATAATTAAATATATATAATAATATATAAATATATATTAATTTATATTATAAAAAATAAGTTTTTAATATTAAAATAAAATAAACTTAATATAATTATTTTTATTAATTTGACACTTCAGTGTACAAAACCAGAAATAAAATAAATAATATAGTCTTTTCTATTTTTTATTTCTTATAAATTAATAGCTATTCCTAAGAAATACTTTGGTAAAAAAGTAAAATTTTCATGCAAATTTAAAAAAAAAAAAAAAGAAAAATTTTTTAAAGTGTTCAAATATATTTGTATTAGGCGGATATATCACTTGATGGTGATTGGTTTAGTAAATTGGCATGTTAAATTTAAATAAGTGTCTCACAAAATCATCTGTGTTAAATAAAAATAATTTTTATTTTTAATAAAATATTTATTGATATTAAGACATAATTCAAAAGGATATATATTGACTATAAAAAACAATTTCCTTTAAGGTGAGATTATATATAATATATTTATTTATTTATAAGTTACTATATAAATGTCTATAGGCATCGTCATTTAACAAGTAAATAAAATAAATCCAATATTATCATCATTATATAGAATAATTGTGCTATTAAATTTATAAATTTATTATTCGAGATCAAAGAAGTAAACTATATATTAAATACTTTAAATAAATTTTTTAAATAAATAATGACATTTGATAGGAGTGTTTTTTTTAACTATTATATTTTATTTGCTTTTGATTCTAGACTAAAATTATTTTAACAAAATATAATTTAAAAATCAAGTTAAAATAAAATTGTTATATATCTCATGATTTTATAATTAAAAATATGTCAGTTATCTAATTCAAATTTGCTTTGATATCAAATATGAGAAAGATATATATTAATTACAAATAATTTAAAAACGATATGCTCCATTTAACATTTACTTTAAAAAATATATTCAAAAGAAGTATAACAAAGGTTGATAATATAAATAAATATATATATCCCTAATTTATCTTCCAATATGAGTTTATATCTTGTATGTGTCGGCAAAATATGATTACTTGTTTAACGGTTTCTTTTAAATTAATACAATTTGTATTTGCATTTTAATAAAATTGATTTATAAAATATCTACAATTTAATATATAGAATATAGATTATATATAGAATATAATAATAATAATCATTTGGAACCTTCATATCTTCAAGCAAATCAGCTCTTTTTCTCATCAATTATCTATTTTATTTGTAATAATTGACACTTCGACAACCATTTATATATCCAATCAGTTCGAACCAAAGTAAGGAGGCTGTTGGCGAAGATGTCAATGAGAGCAGTTAAATCCAGGTTTGTGTTCTGTTCTTCGTTGCCTAGTGACAATCAACCCCATTGTCCGTCACCAAGCCACTTTATCAGTCCTTTTCAACCTGAATACATCAACTGAAAGTAATATTTACTAAAAGTAATAGCGATTTTCATAGCTTATATATCAACATGCAGTATTTAATTACAATATGTTTATTTACATATAATTTTAAAATTTACATTTTTTTTATAACTTATTCAATAATAAATGACCTGTCTCTCTACTCTGTTCAATTCAACGAAAACATAATAAATAAAACGATCGGAGTAACAAAGACAAATGAATACAAGTTTTGTCGAATGATAAAGAATTTCTTTAAAGAGGACTAAAGATAGAAACGGCTATCTTTCTAACTTTATCACCTTTGCTCTCCCACACCCTCCTACACCGGCCGACACCCAAGTGATATTATATTGTACTAACATATTTGTTTATTATCAATCTCTATACATCCACAATAAACAAAACAAATACTAGCCCTACTCATATTATACCTAAAATTATTAGTTTACAGTAATGTTTATCTTTTTTTACCGACCGACGATAGTAAGGGAGGTATTGTTTTCACACCAAATTTCACATGTGGAGATTTTTACATATCTCCACGAATCATGCATTTTCTAAACAGAAAAAAGTATTTTTAGCATGATGTCTGTCCGTCCGTCTGTCCGTCCGTCTGTCCGTCCGTCTGTCCGCCCGTCTGTCCGTCTGTCCGTCCGTATAGATGTGTACAGCCTGAATGGCTCAACCGATTTTGATGAAATTTGGTATATTTACTTAATGCATCAGTGGGATGAATTGATCAACTTTTGGTGCAATTCCGGAAACCGGAAGTGGTAGTATTAGCGATCGACGATAGGAAGGAAAGGGTTATTTTCACACCAAAGGAGATTTTTTTATATATCACCACGAATCATGCACTTTGTATTGGTTTTATCCTCGAGAAAATTCATATTTATTAGTTTTTTCTTGATTTAAAATCATATGACGTCATCCAGCCATTCATGACGTCACAGCCTGGTCTTGCATATATATTATAAATAAAATACAATTAAAAATGTTTATATTTATTATTTATGTATCCATATCTGTTTTTTATTACATTAATAGATATATTAAAATTATTTGAAATTGTTTCTTTAGCTGGAAATTAATTTATTTCAAACCGTCGGTCGGTTCGGACCAGGCCACAGGTCAACTTATTGATTTTTATTATTATAAATGCTCCATACTTTATTGTTATCCCCATAAATTGATAGCATTTTGCTTATATTGACAATTGAAAATCGACATCTATGAAAATTAATATTGAATTTGCTATAAGACACATCTATTTACTAAGTCATTTCTAACTTTTTCCGAAAATCAAAAATATAACCTGTCAAATTTTCGAATTATGGTAATTTCAGATTTGAGATTATTACCTTAATGAATACCAGCTAATACTATTTATTTATAATTATTTTTATTCACTAAAGTAGTTCAAAATTTTTTTAAAAATAATAGAGATTTTCAAAGAAAAATATAAGTAATCTATAACTATAATAACCGCAAATACTATTTGTTTATAATTATATATACTCACTAAACACTAAAGTATTTTAAAATTGTTATTAAAATAATAGAGATTTTCAAAAAGTTCGAATAACAATGATAATCTATTGGTTTTAATTAAAAATAATTATTAATTTATATTTCTATAATAGGAGCGCTATATCTTATATAATGCTAGTGTAAATGAGCAGTTTTCGTATGGAATGGTTATCGGGCTGCAAAGCAACAATTTCCTGGAGCAAATCCTCTCGATTCCCTTACACCCATCCACTTTGCCACCCATAAATAGGAGGCGTCAAACCGACGGCGCGGAAAATAACGTGAATTAATCCTGGGTCGAACAATATCAAGTTAATTGGGTTACTGAAACTTGCACTCGTGTTCTAGCGCTTAATCACACCAAATTCCAATACCAACACACGCACACCCGACACATGCATCAAACTCCACCACCACATCATTTGACTTTTCGCCAAAATTGTTAATTGAATAAAATCCGATTCAATGTAAGTTTGAAAGGGAGAGTATATAATTGGTTAAAGATGAGAAGAGAAAACTCTGAAGATAGTTGATTCGATCACAATAGCTAGAGACAACGATGAGATTGTGTGTATTTTCCATTGATCCATCTTTCTTTTTTTTTTTTCTAAAGCAAAAAGAAAGGCGGCTACTTCTTTTAAAGATTTGATTGAATTGAAAAGCAAGAAAGGGACATTAAACATGGACAGATACAATAGAAGAACACTAGCCAAAAGTCAGTTACAGGCCACATTTGATTCGCTTTGATCAAATCCACGCTCAGTTGCTTTATCACGATCTTCTGCCTCCCTCTCTCTCTCTCTCTCTATCTCCCTCCTTCCCTTTCCTTTTTCCAAGTCCTCCTCTTTATATTCGTTCTCTCTCATTTGTCATAGACAAGTAGAGTACGTAAACATTGAACCAATTTATTTGATTCAACCCCACTCTAGAGGATATGATCGCTTTTGTTTTCACGCTATATAAAATGATGATATCTCAGGTTCAATATCTGCTTTATTTGGACCATCGCCAATCTTTATAACTCCTTTTTTCTCTCCCTTTTTGTTCTTTTAATTCAGAGAAATGCTTTACTTTTGAAAGCTAAAGTTCGATTAACTAATAATCACCTTCGTTTTTTTTTAAAAACTTTTTTTTTCCAATGGACTGATTAAATTCCCATAAAGATCATATAAATTTGAAGATTTTGACGAGTAAATACATTTTAAATTAACAAAATGATTACAAATATATATAATATTAATTAAATAATTAAAAAAATAAAGAAATTTATTCTAAAGTAAAATTTTATATTCATTAATTTTTAAACATTATGAAAGGAATAATAGTAATTTAAAAAATCTAGTTTCTCCACTCGACTATTTCGCAAATTTGAATTGGATTAATTAACACATTATATTTAAATTAAATTATAAATTAAAATTAATAAACAATATTTATTAAACCAGCGCGTATTTGGCTCTTTATTGATGACACCACATCACGTGCTAGCGCGTGATTGGCAGTCAACGTGTTAAAAAATTTCAAAAATTAATTCCAGTTCTTTCAGCGATTCAATCAAGCTGAAATTCTATATATAGCAGTTTTATACAATTTTTAATCATGTGGCAAACTATCAAACATAAATCTTTATTTTTTTAGGTCAGTTTAGACTTTAGAGGAAAAAAAAGAAAACGTTTACATACATACAGACACACACACACACAGACATCTTTCTCAATCTTAGTGAAAATGACTCAGGGACATTCAAAACGTATAAAGACATTAAAATCTCCACATTCTGGCGACTTAGTAAAAAATTTAAATTCTCTCTGTTATTAAACTTGATTTTGAAAAAATTTAATTTTATTTCTGTCCCACGTAATGATAATTAATTTGTTTTACATACTTGTATATCCCGAAGTAAATTTTTTTTTATATGGCATCTTAATTCTTATTTCTTCAAGGAAAACTTAAAATTATCAATTTATATAAGGTATCGTAGAGTGTATATTATCGTTTTCTATTTGTTTTTTTTTTTAGTATTTTATATACCTACGTGATTAAGTGGTATATTGCTGAGCTAGGGCATAAACTTGTGCGAGATGTCAATGAGGATAAGAAAGGAGACATAAACCTTAACAAGTTTTAAAAAATATAAAATTTGAAAAACAACCTAAAATATAAAAATATATATAATGAAATATATATTTCATTATATAACTAAAATTGTTGAAATAGGCTACTTATATTTAAAAATTTAAAAATTTATTGTAAAGAATTTTATTAAAAATTCTTGACCTTGAAGAATAATTAATTTCTTGGTGTCAAATCGTTTCGCGATATGCTCTTATTAGGAAAATAATTAAAATATTATATATAATAATAATAATAAAATATATATTTTAATGAGACCATAAATCTTAATATTAAATCAAATTTTTTTAATTTTTTTTAAAACAATTTTGTTAATAAATATTTGATTATGTAAAATGTATATATATCAATAAATTATTTAATATTATATACTAATATATGATTTTAAATAATATTGATTTATTATTAAATACCATTGTTATCTATTTTATTATTATATCATAAAATTTTAAATATTATAGTTTATTTATGAATTTTGATTTAATTTAGATTCAATACTTAATTTCATTTAATCTCTGAGTGGATATAAAAATTATAAAAATACATTCATAAAAAATATAAATAATTAAAAATTTTATATTTTATGTATATTTATATTTGTCATTTTTAAATTTTTACTATGTCGTTTATATTTCTTTTAAGATTAAACTCGAATATAAAAGTGCTAAAGTTTGAAATATATATATAAATGAAAAAAAAATCTTTTATTTCATCGCTTGCCGGGGTCGATAAAAAATGATAATCTTGAGAGAATTTCGCACTCGAAGACTTCATTCATGAGACTTAGATCCTGTTAAGGTTTTTTTTTTCAAAATGATGCAAGAGAGGGAGAGAGGGAGAAAGAGTGAGAAAAAATTGCCATTGACGAGAAAACGATAAAAAAAAAGTTGCGGTCGGGGGATGAAATTTAATCACCTTTCACAAAGCAATTCCATGATCCTATCGTTCGCCAAAAGAAATCCTGCCTTTAAATCCCGAGCCACTGGGTCAAGAAGATAGGCGGCCAATCGCATCTGGCGACCTTCATCTCTTCCGGACAAATCATCACCATCCATCATGCCAATCTTTTATAGAAAAGTTATTGAAATAGTCAGCCATTGTGTGGTAACAAATAAACCATCTCAACACTGTTTTATTTGTTCTATACTTTCACACCCCCTCCCTCCCCCCACCTCTTCGCACTTCCACATTCTGTTTCGAGCCAATTCAATCAGTTATCGTCTCAAAAGTGCCTTTTATACCCCTTTTTGCTTTCCTTCTTTTTCACTTAAAACGGATATTTCATTTATATATATATATATATATATATATATATATATCAATAATATTCTTATATATTGATATATTATATAATAATATAAATATTTTAAAAATAATTTCGATAAAGTTTAATATATTATATTCTTTTAGTATGTCATATTTTTACTATCTCGCCCGAGATAGTATTGAGATCACGAAAATTTATGATCTCGAGATTTTGATATTTTTATACGTTTTGAAGGTCCCTGAATCATTTTCACTAAGGATGAGAAAAATGTTTGTCTGTGTATATTTAGACAAAATTACGCAAAAACGGTTTGAGCTAGAATAATGAAATTTGGTACACGGGCATTATTCAAAATTCGTAGTTTTCTATCAACTTTTGTGAAATGTAGCTCAACCGAAAGAGGGTCATTACCTACCATGTTTTGATTTTTTTTTCCTCTAAAGTGACCATAAAAATAAAGATATATGTTTGATAGTTTTTCACATGATTAAAAATTGTATAAAACTGCTATATATAGAATTTCAGCTTGATTGAAATTAACAAAGAGCCAAACACGCGCTGGTTTAATAAATAGTATTTATTAATTTTATAATTTATAATTTAATTTAAATAAAATATATGTTATAATTAATCCAATTCAAATTTGCGAGATATTCGAGTGGGGTCACTTCAGATTTTTATTTATTAGAAAATTTATTTTATTCAATTTTTTTTTAAACAAATTTTCATAAAATGTCACAAATATACAACTAAATGATAAATATATAAATATGCTAGTTTAAAATGATCCATAAATATTATGAGTTTATGATGATATTGGTTGATTAGTAGATATCTATTAGAATTGGAGTCTGCAGGCCAAAGAGAATATCTAGAAATAAATCTTCTTTTTCAAATAATGTGTAAAGGCGTTTTGGTTCCGTATCAGGGCCTTTTTTATAACTTTGGTTTTATAATTTTTCACTTATTGGGAGCCACACTGAACAATATATGTATATTATTGATATTATATATCTATACCTATACGTAAATGACTTGTGGCTCCAATCTTTCTTCAATTCAAGAGACAAATATTCTTACATGATATGATTGTCCATATAAATATAATAATAATATTCATTTTTTTCATTGATTCTCTTTATTTGCAAAAAAATAACAAAACCAAAGTCCCGTAGAATTAGAACGTCGACTTTAAATTTTTTAGCTGCTAACTCCCGCTGACTTCTAGTCCAATTTAAAAGATTCATTATAATTAAAATTTGAATTACTCCTTGTAATATGGAGATTGCTGAAAGTTTTCAATTTTAATGTTACTAAACATTTATAAGTATAACTAATTTATATTTAATTTAATCTAACTGTTAAGTTATTTAAATTACCTTTTTAATCTTCATTTTTTAAGTTTTTAATTAAATTAAATAATAAAAACCATATAAATAATTTTAAATATTTTTTTCTCTTTAAATTGAATGTCAAAATAATAATTATTTTTAAAGGCACTTGCTTTCTTTTATTTTTTTTAAGTTTCATAATTGTGTTTATCATTTCTACCTAAAATTTCTCATAAACGTTTAAATGATATATATTTTTTTCATTCATATCTTCACCCCTCCAGAAATATTGACTTATGGATTTATTGGTTATAGAAACATAAAAATCTTTACATTAATATTAAATTTTTAGAAACTTGGGTTGTTTTTTTTTTTATTTTTATTTTTATTTTTATTAAATCAAAACACGTAGGCGGGGACGAGAGATTAGGTTTTGAAATAAAATCAACATTTAAGGAAGCAAAAAAAAAAAAATAATATATTACCTTATTTCATTGGCAATATAAGAGCGTTCCCTTCTTTTTGGAGGCACCCCAACGCCATTCTGGTAGAGTTAAATAAAATAAGTTTATTAAATCATAAATTTTCAATCTTCCCAAATATATATATAAAGAAAAACATCTGGAAGTTTATAAATGAATAACGGAGTAAATCAATCATTCGATTGATAAATAAATAATTTATTTGAAAGCAAATTTAATTTTTAAAAAATATTTTATTTATTATATATTTATAGGTTTATATACCTAAATATGCAATGCGTATATAATCTAATATTTTATTTTCTAAAATTCTCGAATTAAATATTAATTTATTTTTTAATTTTAAATTTATTATATATATTTGAAAAAAAAAATTGAGAGATAGAAAGAGTACTATTTAATATATTATTAATTAAACACTATTCGGACGTCCATCCTTTAAGAGTCCCTAATCATATTTCAGAATAAATATTTTATAAATATATCAATTGTGATCTGAATCATGAAGTGAAATAGATCAGTTACTAACGCGACAAGCCCTTTTAGATCTGGTCATTCAATTCTAGTGGTTGAATGTAAATTTCATCTGTTGATGATTGTTCTAGCATAACAATAGATAGATATTGTTGTTGTATCTGAGTAGTTACAATATTCTCAAACATCGTTGTAGCAACTAATCATATTGATCTTGCTCCAATTGAATGTATCTTGGGATTTGGATTAATAATTATTTAAAATCACATTATATATAAGCCAGTAAAGCTATTTTAGTACGTACTAAATAATTATCATAATATAACATATTGATAATTTAAAAATATAATTAAATATAATATATATACGTATCTATCGTATTCCAATTATATTATTATAAATGTTGTGTTTCATAGGAAAAAATGAGATTTTAGTATTCTTTGGTGTTTTTTAAGTTTCAAATATACATATATATATGTAAACATGAGTGTGTGAGTTGAATATGAACAGTTTCAGTTTTATATTATTTATATATTAGAAATGAAATCTATAGTGGGAAAACGTTATTAATTTTCAGAAAAATAACATATGTTATTTATTTATTCTTGTTGTTAATATTATGAAAAACATAATTTATTTATAATTTTTCAAATATTTAAAAATTCTTTTAAATTTTTTTACTTGTTATTTTACAAAACCTAACTAACTGTTTTATAAAAAGTAAAATATTGGTATACATTATTAAGGGCTCAAGGAATCTTTCAGTGTCTCAATATAAGAAGAAGAGATGGGATTTTCTTTAATTCTATTCAAAATAGATAATCGGTTAAGTAAGCTTTTTACCCTGAATTAAATAATTTTTGAAAATAATGTACTATAGTATAGAATATACATTATTACAAATAAATCAATTATATGCCTTATCTTATTAAACTAGCAAAAATTATATATATATATATATGTTTGTATTTTTGTTATATTCAACTGCTCTAAGGATTTTTTTGAAATTCACACCATAGATAATTTTTATTAAAAAAAAATCGATCTGTATTGGTTACAGCCTCGAGAAAAATCGTCTTGGTTAGTTTTTTCTTAATGTAAAATAGGAATTTTATTAATAAAAAAACGCCTGACAGCACTTTCTTAAATGCAAAATATTGTAAATAAAATAAAATTAAAAATATTTATATTTTATCCACAGGACATACTTTTCTGTCTTTCAGTGCATTAATACGTACGTTTAATCTTAAATATTCATAGTTTCTAAGGAATAATATTTTTAATCACCCAGCGGCTGCTCAGTGAACGAGGTACTATATATAATAAGTTGACCTGTGGCCAGGTCCGAACCGACCGACGGTTTGAAGTAAATTAATTTCCAGCTACAGAAACAATTTCAAATAATTTTAATATATCTATTAATGTAATAAAAAACAAATAGGCATATAACATAAATATTTTTAATTTTATTTTATTTATAATATATATGTAAGACCAGACTGTGACGTCATGAATGGCTGGATGACGTCATATAATTTTAAATCAAGAAAAAACTAATAAATATGATTTTCCCGAGGATAAAACCAATACAAAGTGTATGATTCGTGGTGATATATAAAAAAATCTCCTCATGTGAAATTTGGTGTGAAAATAACCCTTCCCTTCCTATCGTCGATCGCTAATACTACCACTTCCGGTTTCCGGATTTGCACCAAAAGTTGATCAATTCATCCCAGTGATGCATTAAGTAAATATACCAAATTTCATCAAAATCGGTTGAGCCGTTCAGGCTGTACACATCTATACGGACGGACAGACGGACAGACGGACGGACGGACAGACATCATGCTAAAAATACTTTTTTCTGTTTAGAAAATGCATGATTCGTGGAGATATGTAAAAATCTCCACATGTGAAATTTGGTGTGAAAACAATACCTCTCTTACTATCGTCGGTCGGTAAAAATATAATTGAACAATACCTCCCTTACTATCGTCGGTCGGTAAAAATTATCATCTTCATATATACTTAAAATAATAATGATTATTATTATCATTATTAATATGTCAAGTATCCCATATTTGTATATCAAGATTAATGGCTATCGATTATAATACCAATCTACAAATAATTCAAATAAATAAGTAAATGTGTGTATTAATAATTTATAAATTTCATAAATCCAAAAGGATAACTCAGATCGACTGATTTAATATAAATATACTTTATTTAATTTATAATATATATAATATATAATCTCATATATAATAAGAATGATCATTTTAATAATCGTATTTGAATTAATTACATTATTTTAGTTGTAAAATTTCGTTTTTAGCTGTTAGGTAAGTCAATGTAAAATATCATTTCCATACCATTAGTTACACCAATATTAATTTGTTCGTTCTTAAAAGGTTGATAAAAAAAACTTGTAACTTAAATGGAATGGAGAAGATTTGAAGATGAAGGATTCGAGCAATCTATTGTCCCAAGTCTGGTGATAATTACCCTCTGGCTTGCATTAGATCCGAGACAACTTTTCATATAATGATGCCAATTTAAACTTGGCTAGTCGGCTCAACCATCCCTCCATCGCATACACTAAATGTATCATTTTAATAATCTTTTTGTCGACCAAATAAATTTCAAACTTTCCACCATTAAAACGAGTAATATAATTCACTTATAAATTCAAGTATGATAACATTTAATCATTTAAGTAAAACGATATATATATATTTATATATTATATAAGAGAAACTAAAAGAAGGGAGGTTGAGAGAAAACTTTAAAAAATAAACAAAACTATACTAATTGAATATACTTTAGATTTATATCTGAATATATATTTAATACGTTTTAAGCTAATTTAAATCTAAAAAAGTATATATGCATATTTTATATATATATATATATGTATAAATAGATATTAAATTCCTATCATAAGAAACTTTGTACAAACTTAAATATTTGAATAAATCTGAAATATTTTATGTAAATTTTATTAACATTATTTTCGTAAGATCTCTTTAAAACTTAGTCAAGAACAAAGTTATTCAAGTATCGATAATGCCCTTTGTAAAATGAACTGATCCTACTTATTATTGATCTTTTTATTTTGTCTTGTAAAAGAAGAACAAAAAAAATTTGATCATTATTTTTTGTATTGTTTGATAATTTATGGAATGGATATCGAAAAAACACACACTTAATTGAATTATTATAAAAAGAACAAAAACTTTTTAGGGCTATAAATTATTATAATTTATTTTCAATAAAATTAGAGCTATTACGAGTAATAGTAAATATTTATTTCTTTAAAAATTAATATTTATATGTATATTTGGTATAAAAATTCATCCGAAATTTTGAATTAAATAAAATTTTGCATAAATAAAACCTTTACGGGATGAACAGTATTGAAAATTACAAATTCAGAAGGTCAAAATTTTCTTTCCCTTTAAGATTTACATCTTATATAAGATAATTGCAAATAACGAGGAATTGCATGACATCTATGCATCTCCAGATATAGTTAGAATTATAAGGCTGCGATGTGCAGGGCACGTGGCTAGAATGGGAGAGGAAAGAATGGCGAAAAATACATTGGTAGGGAGACCGAGTGGGAAACGTCGGCTTCGAAGACCAAGGACACGGTGGGTGGACAGTGTAGGAAGGGACGTGAGAGAGTTAGGAGAGGGTAGCGATACTTGGAGAGGTGTGGTTACTTTCCGTAGAGCCACAGGGATAGATAGATAGAATTGCAAATAAAATTAATTGTTTCAATTATTTTAATTTGTTTTTTTTTTCTTCATTCATTTTCTTCTTTATGATAAATTTTTAAATAGATATCTAGTAATTTGAAATTTTAAAATTTTAATATTCACAATAGATTATAATGTAAATTAGATTTGTTAAAAAGTAGGGTTACTAATGTATAAACACTAAATGTTTATTATACTTATATTTATTTATTATATATTAAATATTGATAATTATTAAAAATTAAAAAATCCTATAGAAATTTGATTTGTATAGAAGATGTTATTAATTTGATTAAATATTATTTTAAATTTTTTAATATAAAGAAATGTTTATTATCTTCTCTGAATCTCGATTTGGTGCTTTGTTTTCTTTACAAAACAAAGGTAGGCGCCAGAAGGGAAACGAATTCACTTTGGCAGTCGAATGGAAATTCCCTCACCTGGCCTAGGTAAGTCTAGAATGAACAGTCAAGCAATACAACTTTCAAAAGCCTCTCAAGTCTTTACTAATTAACCCTTTTGTTAGTCGGTAACGCACATTCTCCCCCGGGATCCTTTTCCCTTCATAGATAGGACAAAACGGGGAGAACAGTAGAGAAACAGATTCGATGTTTGTCCGTCCTTGCGTAAAAGCTTCACTGGTTCACATTTGTAACTCCCACTTTTGATGAGGAAACAAAGAGAATAAATAAATAAAGCAATTATAATTTATTTTATATTATTTTTTAATCAATATTATAAATATATTATAAATTTTCAATTTATTTAATAAAAATTAAAAAAAAAAGATAATAGTTATCCATCAGAAAATAAAAAAAATTTGAGAAAATATATTTCAGATCTGTATTTGTTAAAGGACTATATTTTGTTATATAATTAAATAATAAATAAAATAATATTTAAAATAAGCTGGAATGTCTCCACTCGACTATCTCATGATTTGAATTGGATTAAATAACATATATTATATTTAAATTAAATTAATTAAATTATAAATTAAAATTAATAAATAATATTTGTTTTGCTCTTTGTCACGTGCTAGCGCGTGATTTGCAATGTTAAAAAATTAATTCCGGTACTTTCAGCTATTATTCAATCAAAAATTATATATATAGCAGTTTTATACGATTTTTAATCATGGGAAAACTATCAAACATATATCTTTATTTTTACGGTCACTTTAGAGGAAAAAAATCAAAAAATGGTAGGCAACGACTCTCTTCCGGATGAGCTACATTTCTCAAAAGTTGAATAATACATGTGAACCAAATTTCATTATTTTAGCTCAAACCGTTTTTGCGTAATCTTGTCTACATACACACACACACACATACACGCACATTTCTCAACCTTAGTGAAAATGACTCAGGGTCCTTCAAAACGTATAAAAACATCAAAATCTCGACATCGAAAATTTTCGTGATCTGGCGAGATAGTAAAAATGAAGAGTTATTGAACTAATTGAGAATTTCACACACAAATAACATCTGTGAAATTAACTTTATTTGAACCAGTTTCAGTTCTCTGTTTATATTTATGAATAACGATAATTGAAATGAATGAAGCATTTCATATTTGTATTGAATCCCTATTTAAGAACTAGAACAAAAGTTATATAAATCGATCGATCGGTTCGTTCTTTCGTCTCTTACTATTCTGAGTGGCCACTTTTCTCTTTCAATCCAATACACAAATGGATATTACCAAAACAAATATCTTCTCAGAACAGAGTTGTTTTGTTGTTTCAAGTGGTTGCTGATCTCTCATTCTCTCCCTTATCGTTCTCTAACTATGGCATTTTCTTGACTATAAAAGCATCAAGTGATCTTAAACTTTAAGTCCAATCAATAGAGCAACTTGGAGGCTTTTAAACGGATTATTAAATGAAATAAACATTACTAGAAAATCTTGGTTTTATTAGATTCTTGAATTATAATAAGAATTTAGAAAATATTTTTTTTTATTATCAAATATTCTCAATTTAAAAATAAATGAATAAAGCATTTATTTTTATTTTCATTTGAATTTAAATTAAATAGGTGTTTAATTTAAAAAAAAATTGAATTCTGAGATTAATTATAATATAATGATAATTTAATATAAAGTTAATATATATATTTTACAATTCCCCTTTTTACTTCATTAATTTCTTAAATGAAAATTCATTACTTTTTATAGCTCTTTATAGAATATGTCATATTCCTTCTTTATGCGATAGATACTATTTGCCAAAATAAATTAAAAAAAAATATCTTCTGGAATGTATGTAGTGCCGTCCTAAGATTCGGCGCCCGTGGGCTTCTAAAATTTTGCGCCCCTTTTTATAAGAAATTACACAGAATGGTTAGAAAAACAGATAAGTATGATTAAAATCTTTAAAGTGATGTCACTCCGGGTTGGAGGCGACTATAAAACTACTACTTAGCAATAAGAAAAAAATATATAAACGAATAAAAAATGTCGCCCCCAGAAGGCTTGCGCCCTAGGGCTATAGCCCAATTAGCCCTGTGGTTAGGGTGGCCCTGAATGTATGTATGTTTCTTATTATGATGGAAGGTTATTCTTAAAATACAAATGAAATGAAATGAAATGAAATGAAAAATTAAATATACAATATATTATATTCGCTAAATTTTTCACACCAAATTTTTCTTAAATATCACTTCTGAATTAAAAATTAGTTTTTATCTACATATATTTCACATATAATTATGTATAATTATATATCTACATAAAAACCATGAATAATATGAAATGTTACCATTTTTTCAAATCATAGTTCATTAAATAATTAATATTAATTAATGCTCATATATATTCTATGAATTAAACTCTGATATTAATATTCATGCAAATTCATTTAATACACAAATTATTTCTTTTTATTCATAGAGTATATAAATACTGTTTAGTAAACATTAAAATGCTATTAAAATAAATTATGAAAATTAATATGTACGTATACAAATTTGAAAAATTGTAATCAATTAAATTAGTTAATATAAAAATAAATATATATTGGTATAATATAATCGAAAGCTTAGTTTGTTAAAAATTAAATAATACAATCATTTTATTGCATTTATTTATTTTTTAATATTTATATTTCAGAATTTACTCTTAGCTCAAAATATTATGATTATTATTTTTTTTTTTTTGATAAAATAAAACCGATGTCTGAGCACCTCAGGCGTTCTGACTTTTTTTTAAAGTCTTTGGTTCTAATTAATGAATGCGTCTTTCCTTCTTTCATAATACACAACATATAAGTAATACCAATAGGGTAATGTTTAGATTATCAATATATTATTTAAACA
Organism: Labia minor; assembly: GCA_963082975.1. Lineage (NCBI taxonomy): Eukaryota > Metazoa > Arthropoda > Insecta > Dermaptera > Spongiphoridae > Labia > Labia minor. The sequence continues at coordinate 31,779,125 of OY720349.1, forward strand.
TAATTTATCATCCAACAGAAAATTTTTTATTTATAAAATTAAAAAAAATATAAATTATTTTTTATATAGAATGAAGAATAGCTACCTTTGCTGACGAACATTTAAATTTTATGCACAACACTATGTCGTAGTTTGCATTTTTATACTAAACGATAAAAAATCTTATTAATTAAATTCAAGAGAGGGTTCAAACGACATTAATCCGCTTAAGTGAAGGGGTATAGTTTTATATATTACATAAACCAACGATTCTCAAACTGTGGGGTGGACACTACAGGGGAGACGGAAGAATATTGAAATAACGAAAAAAAAAAATATTAATTAATTTATTGATAAGAAATCAAAAAACAATATATATATATATATATATATATATATATATATAGATAAGATGAAATGTAAAACATTTGTAGCATTAATATTTCATACTCAATGCTCAATGCTGAAATTCAAAATTACAGATTTTTTTCATTTTTTTAATTTAATTTTTAAAAAAAACTTAATGATTTTTATTTCGTAATAATCGTTAAAATTTATTAATTTTTTGTAATAAAATGAATTAATGATATTGCTTTAGTGTTAATATATATCATTAATGTTTTCAATTCATTATTAAAAGAGGAGAAATTGGGTCGCGAACATTAATAATATAATAAGAACCAATGACTTATACTATTATTAAATTTTTTCTATTTAATTTATCTGCCTATAATTTATAAAATTGTAAATGGAATCAATCGTATTTTTTTAAAATTTAATTTCATTCATATTCAATTTTCTATATTCATTATAATATATATATTTATCCCATTTCATTTTATTTTTATATATTATTTTAATGAAGCGAAAAATATTATAAAATTAAATAATCAAGAGGATTAAAATATTTTCTTTTAAAATGAATAAATTGATACTAAAAATTTAGCCTTTGGCGACTTATTCATGTCAGTCACGTAGTTACTCATTTAGAAAAGAAACTTTTCTAATTACTTTTTGTCTTTTTTTTTAATTTAATTTAAATTCCTTTCAAAATATTTTTTTTTCATAGCATAGAAAAAATAAATATTGTATAGAGAAAATATTGTTTATAATTGGGAGTTGAATGTTATTTTGAGGGTTGGGGAATGCTACTTTATTGGAAGTCCCCTAAGATATGAAAACTAATCTCCGCTCGGCATCAACTTGAGGCGACTCGTTGGGGGTATCGAGTTGAGATTGGTGTTATATTACTGACTACTTGACTGCAGCTACAAAGACAACGGGTAAACAAATAACCCCACCACTGGTGCAGCAAGCTACGCGAAGTAGACCTTCAAAGGACTCGGAAACCGCACGACTCCAAAAGGGCATTATTTACTACTCGAGGGTGGGTGGGTGGGGGAGAATGGGACGAGGAAAGATTCAATCAAGGATCTTATCAAATCCGATCCTTATTAATATCCTTATTAACACAACAACTCTATCTTTCAATAATAAACATATATAATATAAATTCCCAACTTTTGTTCAAAATTAATTAATTATACCATTAATTAGTAAGATAGAAATTGAGCGTTAAGAAAAGAAATTTAATTATCCAAAGTATTTAGGTATTCATTAAAAGAGGTCCCAATGACCATCAACCCTGAAACTTTTATTAAAGTGTATTAAACAAAAATGTCCTTGAAATATGCGTTTATTTGGTTTTATCTCATTTTACATTCTAATTCTACACCTTTTTACTATAGAATCAGCCTCTTCTCATTTTAACCAAATTATCAACTCTCTTGATGAAATGAAAACTAATCCTAAGAAACATATTAAATATTATAAATTGAAAAAAATATCATATATCTTGTAAAAAATAATCAAAATTCTAATTTTAGGTAACATATTTGGATTTTTTTTAGTACTAAATGGACAAAAAAATTTAATTAAAAAATTGGTAATAATTATACTTATAATAAATTTAATTAATTTTTTAGATTTAATGTTAATTTATCTCTATGGCTCTCCGGAACTCGAAAGTTCTTGGCCGCAGCAACCACACTTCTCCAAGTATCCCTATTCTGAGCCACAACCCTCCAATCCCTACTCTCTCACATCTCTCTCACGTCCCTTCCCACATTATCCACCCACTGCGTCCTTGGTCTTCCCACTCGATCTCCCCTCCAATATATTTTTCGCCATTCTTTCCTCTCCCATTCTAGCCACGTTCCCTGCCCTTCGCAGCCTTCTCGATTTTTTAATTCTAACTATATCTGGAGATGTATAGAGATCAAGCAATTCCTCGTTATGCAGTCTTCACCATTCCCCGGTGACCTCATCTTTCTTTGGCCCATAAATGCTTCGCAGAATCCTATTCTAAAATACTCTAAATCTACTCTCTCTCCTAAGGCCATAGACCATGAGATTTAATGTTTGTAAATTAATATTTAATCTACATATATAGATTTTTTCCACTATTCAATATTAGCAAATTTTATTTGAAAATTTGTTATAAAAATATTTATTTATAAATTAATTTTTAAATTTCAATATTCGAAAAAAAAAAAATTAAATATAAATAATACAATTTTACAAAAACTTTATACGTAGTATTTATTCACTAACACCAGTTAAATGTGTGCATGCTTCATCTTTCATTCCCCATAAATATCTATGTAAAGAAAGGATCAAGGATATAAACAGTTTTTTTTTATCTTTTCCAATTTGAAAGTTGATTCAAAGTTTTTGTGGTGATTGTTTTTTAAACGAAAAGAAATTTTTTTTCTTTCAAATCAAACTTTACTTTAGCAGAATTATTCTTTTTTCTTTTTTTTTAACCATGATATTTTGTTAAAAGTTAAAAGTATTTTTATGTTTTTTCTGTCAGGTGAGAAAAAAAACTTGACTTATATTTTTTAAAATTCGATTAATTTTATTTTTATCAAATAGTTTCTACTACTTTTAAATATTATATAAAAAATAATTAAATTACTATTAAAAAGAAAAACAATTTAGAACTCTATTTACTTATTTGAATAATATATCATTAGATCTTTTAAATGTATAATATTGTCAGATTTTTAATTAAATACTTTTTTTTAGAATCAAGAAATTGCAGATTCAATTAAATTTCATTTACCAAACTTCTTTAAAAGTTCGTTCTCTATCTGACTCTATTTACAGAGATGTTTCTTTTTTTTCGTGAAATTCACTTAAATGAAATTTATTGATTATTGGAAAAAGAGGTTCACTTACGTGAAACAAAAAAAAAAAGAAAAAAGAAAAAAAGAAAGTAGATTAATTTACTTAACAGTTCTAAAACTTGTACAACACAACCAAAATTTGATCTTCTTAAAAAAGAAGATAAAGTATTTTTCCAATCATATTGTTTGTAATAAATGAAATTTAAAATAAATATATGCAGAGACGAGATTCACTTGGGTGTAGAGGATCTACACCCACCTCTTTTTCTCTAAAGAAAACTCACCAAATTCAAAAAGTAAATAGCCATTTTTATAATACACTGGTGGACAAAATTAAGAGATGTGTGAAAATGCTTTCCATCTGTTAATTTTGTCCACCACAAATTTAGAATTTTCAAATTCACATGATTGAACATAAATTTTAATTCTGAAAATAATTAATTTTATTAATTATTTTTTTTTATTAAGCATTTTTGACAATTTTATTTACTTATAATAATCAATTATAGAAATCTCTCTTTAATTTTCTTTTTCCACTCTCTTTATTATTCTTTCTTTATAAAAAGATATATTAAAAAAAACAAACAAAATGTTAATGTCAGATTTAAAATATCCCCAGGTTATGAGTTAATTTTCAATAACCGGGAGACGGAAATTCCATTTCTCTCTTCCCTGTTCTTTATCTTAATAAAATCCAAAGTCTTGAATTTAATAAAGTAAATGAAATGCAATAAATTAATTAACCAAGCGTCTTTTCTTTGACAGTAAGGTTGCAAATAGAATTAGGAGACAGCTATCAATTTCCAGAGGGGGTTGTCTATGTAATGACTGTGCTGGGTTTCATTGGGGGTGAGTCATTCACTCACTCCTTAGGGGGGGTAGGAGGGAGGATGACTCCATGACTCGTGGTTACCAAATCAAATTGGAATTGTAAATAGCTTCTGCAGTGCATGTGGGTGTGTTTTTTTTGGCAAATCATCCCCTACAATTGATACGCGCTCCTACATCGCCAGAATATCAATTGACTACTTGGAAACAATCATTTACAACGATATAACATTTTTCAAAAATGAAAAATTATCTGATTTTATGTGAGGAAAAACTGGAAATACCTAAATAAATATTATGACATATTATTATTATAAATTATGAATGTTTAATAAATAAAATACTTTTTGTTTTTAAATAAGTATTGTAACGAATGTATATTTGTATATATTATAAATATGACAAAGTCATCCCAGGCGGTGTTGCACAATTAAATGGCAACATCTAAGGGATTCCCACTGGCCCTCGGTGCCGTTGACGACTTTGGCATTCTTTTCTCATTCTCTTTTTAGCGTCCTTTATGTAAAGACGCGTGTCCTAGTGTTTAAAGGCGATCCTCCATGTTGGATGGATCTTTTGTAACCTCTTTTGTCTATAATTAATGTTCTCAAGTAATACCATATGTTTGGGGAGAACATCCTTTTATATTTATTAAATTAATCCCTGTAACTGGATTATAATTATATTATTTGTGACTCCCATGGTGGAGAATTTATATAATATTCTCTTTAACTTCTTATAATTATACGTTTATTATTTATAATCGTGTTTAAATTGATTTAAGTACTCCTTATTGTCCTGACTCTTCGATTTGCATTGCCTTGTGTATAGCATGGCGCCCAACTAACTACATCTTCGCTGGACCACTGGAAGAAAGACAGTTTGGACTCTTCAAGTACTTGTAATATTTTCAGGAAAATACCCACCTGCTTACCTGTGGAGGCCTTAACTCTTTTCCATTCCATAAAGTCCATTTTTCCCTCTCCCACTTCCCCTCCCCTCCCTTTCATCATATTTTCCCTCCTTCTTCCCCCTTCTTTCCCTGTCCTTGTAAGGGACCTACTGGCATCCCGAACGTGGGCCCACCCCTTACAAACTGGCGCCCACCGTGGGGCCCCCTTACAGTATATTATTGTAAATAAATAATATTTATAATGTGCTAGAGTGAATTAAAAATGCAGTTGTAAAAATTTTACTTTTACTTTTGGTGAATTATATAATTATAGTTTCTCATTGTAAAGAATTATTTACTTTTTGAATTGTGTTTACTTCTACTTAACAAAATTTAATTTACTAATGAATATACATTTCAGGAACCTTTCTCAATTTACTATTGGCTTATTGTTATTCAAACATTATTTGATCAAGTAAAAAATCGAATTTCAAAGTCTAGAAATACTTCTATAAATATATAAACAATTTCAAAATAGTAATGAGGAAAATGTTGAATCTGCATTAGAATGTAGATAGACTGTATTTTATTACTTGCTTTATTTATTTATTTTAAAAATTATCAATTCATTTTTTACATGTTTTTAATTTAATTTTTTATTTTTGCTCGTGGAAATGTTACACGTTGGGTTTTATTGTCTCTTCCCCTCCCCCCTACAATAAAACAAAACATGAACAATAGTATAGACAAACCCAAAGTGACCCTTTCTTCATAATTAAAGTGTGGAGAGAGTTGAAAATTAAAAGAATCACCCTTCAAAGGCCTAAATTCGGTGTCCTTCTCTATACTATAATAATAATAAAGGTCCCTTTGAGTTTGTCTGGGACTATTATGTCATATTTTATTGTATGATGCAATCAACCAGAGCATTTTGAATGTTACTTTAACGTAGCGTTTCTCAACCTCTTTGGACCAAACGTCCACTTCGTAAGGCTTCATAATTCGCCTCCCTATAAATTTTAACCAGGGCTTCGAACCGGAACTGAACCGAAAACCGAAAACCGAAAAAAACCGGTATTTTTGTCGGAACGAAAACCGGAGCTGAACCGAAAAAAATAATATCGGTTTATTTCAGTTCAGTGTTCAATCTAGAGTTGCCAGAAGTGGTGTTTTTGGGCGTTTTGGCAACACACAACCCCGAATTTTTTTCAATTAGTTATGTCTCGTACTTCATGGTGTCGCTAAAAACTTTGTTTCAAAAATTAGTGTCCTAGTCATACTCTCCCTTCGGTTGTGTTGGCAGCGTCTCGTAGTCGCAATACAGAATTTAATGTTTTCATCGTTTGTTTAATACTGATATTTTGATTTAATTATAGTATTAATTTTTTAAATTATTTATTCCATTTGTACAGGGTTATGTATTGATATAAAGAAAATGATTCATAAATATAAATAAAATTATTAAATAAATTTAAACAAATATTGAATAACTTTGACCGGGTACGAAGATTAGACAGTAAAAAACTTATTTTAGAATTTTGGGAGGAAAATAAAAATACAATTCCTCATTTATACAAAATTGTTTTAGGAGTTACTCCAACACAAGTTAGTGTTGAAAGAGCTTTCTCTGGTTTAAAGTTTATTTTACGAGACAATAGAAATAGTTTAAATAAAAATATATTGGAAGATATTTTAATAATTAGAGGTAATTTTCATCTTTTATAATTATAGTTATAATTGTAAGTAAATATATCCAAGAATCCTGTATACTTTAACATTAAATATACGAATTTGTTTCGTTTGTTGAGTGTTTGAAAGTAGAAGGATGTAAAAAAATATTCATACTTATTTGTTCCGTTTAATAAATTATATTAACATCTTATATTATATACTTCTAATTATTATACCTTTAATTAATTATTATTATTTATATTATATTGTATCAATTCATGTAGTATGATTTAGGGTGGTAGCAAGAAATATTTTTATATATTTATGGCAGACTCGGCATACCCCGACCTAAATTTCTAATACAAATAAAAGGTCTTTAAAATTAATTAATCGGAACTGAACCGAAAACCGAAAACCGAAAAAACCGGTATTTTTGCCGGAACGAAAACCGGAACCGAACTGATATTTTTTTTTATTGAACCGGAACGAAAACCGAAACGAAAAAAATAACGGTTCGAAGCCCTGATTTTAACAGATAAAAATTGCATGATAATCCCTAATATAAAGTAGGTACACTTGGTGATACTTAGAGCCATATTGAAAAATCGAGTTTTAGAATCTGATCGCAAAATCATCTTACTTTTTTTTTAGAGTTGAAAATGATTTCGCCCCCCCCCCCCAAAAAAAATATAACTTTCGCCCCCCAAAAGCGTATAGTCAAAAATCGCCCCCTTTAAGATGTCGATCGTCCAGGTTGAGAATCACCAAAAAAATATAAGACGTTAAAGTTTACTTAATTTTTCACTTAATTTATAATTTAATTCTGAATATAATTATTTATTTATGTATTTAAAGCCAAAACATTAAAGCTCAATATTTCGTTAGAAATAGAGTGATCGATACATATTAAGATATAATAGTTTCAGGAAATGTTATTGCTCTATGAATTTATTTCAGTGTATTTTATTTATTTTTATTTATTTTTTTTTTTAATAATCTTTACAAAATTGTTCTCTGTCTAAAATTATTTCATTTCCTTAATATACACTCAATTAAATGAGATGAGAAATCTTTTATTAAAGAATTAGAAGAAATCTCTTGGGGTAGTGGGCTATCAATCTCACTTTAATTCCATGACACTTCCTCATTTTTTTTGTCTCGAAAAATGTAAAAGAAAGAAAATATAAGACCCTTGTTAAATAATCGTTCGATATGTTAAAAAAGCCAATTTCCTGCCAAGTGGGATGACTTGGGCTATTGATTCAACGTGGTATCTCTGGGGAGCGAGGAAATAAATATTATCCGCACATGGCCACAAGCAAGAAGACTCCCTTTCCGGATGAATGCTGTCAAGATGACTCCCCTCCTATCAACGCATTAATTGGTATATATGACTACGTAAATAGTCCAATAATCCAGATTGCACCAGCAATTTAGTCGTTATATACTTTCATAAATAAAGTCCCCTTTGCTGAAATTTTCTCTCTTCTTTAAATTACTTCATATAGTCTTGCTAACTGACTGATTTTTCCCTTCATGAAAGGGCCCCCATTTTGAATAATAATTTGGATAATAATCATCAGACAAACAATTTGATACTGAGACAAGCAAACAATATAACTTATGTTAAATTGTATTTAATGTAGATTATTCACACATTAGTGACTTGAGAAACTTACCAGAGGGATTCACTCACTCAAGTACCCTTGAAATAATTGTTCTTTAAAGTCATTATATCTTATATCCCTTCTATTCATATTTAGAATTAATTCTATTCTTTTTGAATAAAAACGTCAGTTTATAATATACTATTTAATTTTATTATGCCACAAATTATAAATGTGATAATTTTGTTATATAATTGCGGTATATCTTTACTTTATTAATATTTTTTAATTTTTCTTAATAAAAGAAAAATTGAAAGTTTTAATTAAAATAGTACTACTCCGTTCAAAATAAAAGAATCTTTGTAAAGGCATTTAATGAAAAATAAAATTAAATTTGGTGATAATAAGGTTAAAAAGATATATCATTACCATGCATAATGTGTGAACACTCAAATTTTTGTCATCTTTATCACTATTTTTTAATTTCAAGTCTAAAAGAATGAGTTATTTAAATTTAATCATATATTAAACGTAAACTCCTAGTTTATTGCATTATACATGCATTATAGATTTAGTACAATTTTAAATAAAATTTATTTTATTCCATTTTTAGTCTTGAATGTGTATCCTGTGATGTCATTGATACTGATCCCCCATTAACCTCTTCAACTATTCGTTTTTCAAAAAAAAAGAAAATAACTAAAAAATACAATATATATCTGCGTCAGGTCTCTTATATACTAAACGGTTTAATCATCATCTTTCAAACCCCGAGCCGCCATTTTACCTAGAACTCCTCCATACCAACTCTTTATCACGCTTCCATAGGCTGCCATTCTCAGATCTTTTCTGGTTATTCTTTGGAGATGGCCAATTCACTACATTTCTATTAAGCTTTCCATAATGTTCTTCTCTACGTCCATTATTTCTTTAATCCTTTCGTTCCTGAAATCTTTAATATATCCGTGATTCTGCGCTTGTAATTCATTTCAAGAGCATTTAGAAAAGAATTATTTCGAGGTATTTCTCAAACATCACTCGTTATATACATGCCATCGACAATGATTTTGTATTTTCATATTATTATTTTTTATATTTTATTTAGCTTGGTTCACAATCTCGAGTTGAGTTGATTGAATAATTTTATCACTCTTGTTTGGCATTTCCTAGATATCCATAAAGATTTTCTCTGTTTTGTAGATAGTGCGAAAATATCTAAAGTGATTAATATTTATCATCAGAAAAACTAAGTGTGAAAAATTCAGAACCAATAGATTATTTGAAAGTTAGTTTGATCACAAAATTTCATTTTACTTCACAGAGTAACTGAAATTAAGTCTAAAATGTTCAAATTAAGAATTAACTGCTTACTAAACAGCATACAATTGATCTATTTGAGAAGTTTGGATTAAATATTAATGATTTAAACATATTAGGATTCGTCTAATGAGTAAATGATTTAACTAACATTGTATTGGTTTTGCAGGTGGCGAGTGTCATGCAGCCTTGGGAATGGAAGAGGGTCGAATCCCGGACCATGCAATCACCGCGAGCAGTTCCTACGAGGCCAAGTCAGTTGGGCCCCAAAATGCAAGGTTAGTTACAAATATTTGTATTTCAAATTAATATTAAGGAATATATTTCTAAACATTATCGAAAAATGTAAATTATATTTTATTTAGAAACTCATATGAATTATACTTATACACAATTAAATGAATTTACATGACTTTAAATCTGTAAACATCTCTGAATTGCTAAACTAGCAAAAGTTAATAACAACTAATAATATAGTGTAAAACTAGAAAAAAAACCAAAGAAATCTCAACAAAATTGGCAAGATATATGTTTTTAAGAGAAAATTGATTTTTCAAAAATTTTTTATTAACTTTAGCGATCGGATTTGAATTTGAGGAGTAACCCTCATCCAAATTGTTTCAGTCTTTAGGGACAATTTGCACTGGAGGGTGGATTTTTTTTATAATTTTTTTCTCTATCTTTTTCGTCTCCTCTTTCGTATCCAATCATCATTTTTTCTTTTGTTTCTTTCATAACAAGTTTTCTAGTTTTTTTATTTTTTATTTTTGTTATAAATGATCGGATATTCAATCTAAAACTAAATAATCCAAAGTGAATTACTAATTTATAAATAAAATTTATAATAATCATTAATAAATAAACTCATATAAATATAAACTCATTTATATCCATTTATTTTAACTTTATAGAGTTAAGTAATTTTTTTTATTAAATATGACTGAATTGTTTATATTAAAAAATTTTGAACAAAAGAAATATATGAATCTATCACTATTAAAGTTTAAATAACACGGTCGTTGATAATGGATCCGATGAAAAGCGAGAAAAGTTTGAGAGAACTTTAAAATACACAACCGAAAAAAAAATAAATCTATTGTTAGTTAATTCAAAAACACATCATTTTTTTTTATACACTGAAATATTTTTATTCATTTACATATATGTAAAATGGAATTTTTATTTAGTAATATTTCAAACTTTGCCCTTTAATGGCTATCGAGAAAAATGATAAAATAACATATTTCAATGTGTGAGATGGAGAAAATAATAATTGTAATTCTGATAGAACATGATTTTACTTTTTAACTTTTTCATAGTAATTTCATATGAAAAATAATTTATCTTAAAAATCTGATTTAAGTATTATGTTTGTTTTTATCTTTCATTTCTTTCATTAACCAACCAGTGTTAATATTCTTTTAAATTTCTCAATATCAACAAAGTTACATATTACAATTACAAGATTTTATTATCATCTACTTGAGAATTTACTTTTTAAGTACCCTTAAAACTTATGATCTCCTCAATTTAATATATCTATTCGATTGTTCAAACACAGATTTCAAACTAATAAACTCTTTTATGCAAACGATAGTTCAAACATAAATTTTGATACTTAATAAATAATTAATCTTGCTTTCAACTTGTTTTATGTCAAATGATAATCTTAATATTCACATTTTAACATAATCGTGTTGTAATGTATTTTGTTACAAAGCCATATTTGATTTTAATACTTTGAATCTACACTGATAGTAAATTATATATACAATATATACAAAATATATAATGGTAAATTTAATCTAATTTATTATTGAGGTCAGTTAATGAAAATAATGTGCGAAATATTTTATGGAGAAAGTGCGTGAGGCATCGATAAATGATCATCTGAAGGAGCAAAGGTTGGTGAATAAGGAGGAAAGGACAAGTGTTCCCAGCAAAATGCTAAAATAACGTTTTCAATACATTTTATGAGTGTAAGGAAGCGTTAAGTTTGTAAAATTACTTTTCTATTTTCTAATTTATATCATGTATTAAAATAACATTTTTATATAAGAATTAATTATTATATATACTATACAGATATATACCTAAGTTGATTATAATTATATGTAGGTGAGATGTGGATTAATTGAATAAATTTAATTGTACAATAGCAAAATTAGGATCAAGGGTAGACCCTCCTCGGATTTCCTACCAGTCCTACAGTCAGCTTGTCCCCACTCAATCTTCTTTAGGCAATGTCACGTGAGATTTTAATATATTTTCTCCAAGGTTTTCAAATTTGTGCAATGGAAATAAAGGTTTCCAACCGTTTATCATGATGAAATAATATTTTTGATTTAAATTTTATATTCTATTCCTTTTTATAATGCTTGTTCTAACAAATATAATTATTCTTCTTTTCAACATTAGATTGCTTTAATTTTACAAAAAAGTATATATATATATATCTTTTTTTAAAATGTTTGAAAAAAATAAATAAATAAACTACAATGGAAGTCTACTCTATGAATATTTTATGAATGAAAAAGCAGAAAGAAATAAAAAAAACGAACTTTATGATTATTCGTGGTTATTTGAACGATTGGAAATGAAGAATGAAAATGAAAATATTAGGAGTTCTCTGATCGCATCGATTATTGAATTGATTCATTAATAAACTAAATAAAAAGTAAATTGTACGGGAAAGTGCTATTTCTATTTTTATTTTTATTTTTTCGTTTCCGTAAGAGTATATATATATATATATTTATGTGTGTTTTCATTTGTTTATTCCAGCTTTATTTTTTATATCCACTTTATAACCAAGTCGTTTGATTTAATTACCAATCCTAATTAATTTAATGATTATCTCTTCAAAAGCGATTTTAAAAGTAAATCTGTTTTTTTTTTATTCTGTTGCGCTTTTTCTTCCTTCAATTCGCGTGATGGTTTTTCGAGATTGTCGATTTAACTGTTTTTTTTTTTTATTTTATTTTTCTAAGAGATTAACTGCATTCAATTTCTATTGGGTTTGATTTTATTTATTTGCCCCGTGAAGTGGATTGGCTTCCATCCGATATAAATGGCAGAGGCGATGGTTAAAAAAGCCCGCTTAAACTCCTCCTTCCCTGCATGTCTTCTATCTTGTATGCTCCTCTTGTTGGCCTGTTGGCTTATCAGTGATAAGGGCTGGCTATAAAGAGGTAGCTACATAAAAAACCGGCCATTAGCAAATTGGACAGCGGTCTAGCCCTATTCTGATCCGTGCACACTATAAAAACACTGCTTAATTGCACCATTAGCAATTGAATGCAAGTAGTGTGAAATCACAAGAAAATATTTTCATTCTCAATTTAATTCAGAAAAGGCCCTCTTTCAGTTTCCTTTTACATTTACTCACTGGCACAATTAACCCCTCAACAAAGTTTTCTTTGAAATTTCGAAATTTGTTTAATGTACAAAATGTAACAAAATTACCTTAACATGTTTCTCCTATATATAATCAATAAATCAATAAATTTATTAATTATGCACAAAAAATGTACCATTAAAAATGATGATCCCTTTATTGTCACTAACACCGCCTCATCTCGCAGTTGAGGAATACAATCACTGACTGAATAGTAATAAATGTGAAATATTTAAAATCAGCTCATGTCCCAAAATTTCTGCCACACTCAAGAAAGATTATCTTTATTTATGCCCAGGAGAGTGTAAACATACTCAATGCCAATATACTCTTATTGAATGGTCCAGAATATCGTTAGCGTGAATATAGTCAGCCAAAGAAAAGGTTTACTTCCATTTCCATGGTGAAAACAATGGCTTTTCAAGGTTGGTCACTTGTGTGGGGGGTATTTCATTTGAACCTAACACACTTCCGAGTTTAAAGAAGCAAAATAAATGCACAAAAGTATTTATGAGAGTTCTTGGAAGAACCACGTGAAACAAATATTGGAAATAATTTTCTTCTGAGATAACATTCGATCACATTTAGGGAGATCTATCATTGATGGATACAGTTGGATTAAGAAGATTTCCATAGTCAGCTTACACTCCAGGTTTCATTCCAATTGAACATATTTGGGACAACGTAATAAGATATTCACAGTCATAGATTCCCACCAATCACAATCTATCAATTGAGAACTTGAAAAGAATGACAAAATATTCCAAATAATAATATTAAATTAGCTGGAGTGTCTCCACTCGACTATCTCGCAATTTGAATTGGATTAAATAACATAATATATTATATCTAAATTAAATTTAATTAATTATAAATTATAAATAATAAATAATAAATATTAAACCAGCGCATGTTTGGCTTTTTGTTGATGGCACCACGTCACGTGTTGGCGCGTGAGATTTGCAGTGTTAAAAAATTAATTCTGGTAATTTCAGCGAATCAATCAAGCTGAAATTCTATATATAGCAGTTTTATACAATGTTTAATCATGTGAAAAATTATCAAACATATATCTTTATTTTTACGGTCACTTTAGAGGAAAAAAAATCAAAACGTTGTAGGTAATGACCCTCTTCCGGTTGAGCTACATTTCTCAAAAGTTGATAGAAAACTATGAATTTTGAATAATGTCCATGTACCAAATTTCATCATTCTAGCTCAAACCGTTTTTGCATAATCTTGCCTACATACATACACACACACATACACACACACATACACACATACACACACACACACAGACATTTTTCTCAACCTTAGTGAAAATGATTCAGGAACCTTCAAAACGTATAAAAACATCAAAATCTCAACATCGAAAATTTTCGTGATCGCAATACTATCTCTGGCGAGATAGTAAAAAATTAGTAATGAAATTCTTAAACGTTTAAATGAGATTATAAGAGAATAAAACACCAAAATAAAATTTAAAACTAATCTGATGTCAAAAATAGCTTACTAGTCAAAATTGGCTTTTTTATGTCTTTCTTATTAATAATAACAATAATTAAAGATAACTCTTTTGATTTATATTGAATTAATAATTTTGAAAAATAGGATTCCGAAGTTAATTGTGCAGTGAAATATTTTGAATGCATATGTGTGATTAAGAAATTTCAAATTCATTTAATTCCTCATAAAGAATATCAAATATTTTATGACTCAGTTAATTAATTTTAATATATATATATATATATATATATATATATATATATATATGTATACTTATATATATCACCCTAAATAGCTTTAGAAAATTGGCATATTTGCAAATAGTTGACTTTATATAAAAAACTAAATAAAATATTATAAATTTTAATCGAAAATTAATATCCAATATTTGAAAAATTTAGAATAATTAGTAAATAATTACTAAATAAAATAACTTGACCTGTGGCCAGGCACAGAACCGACCGATGGTTTGAAATAAATTAATTTCAACTACCTTTAGCTACATTGATTTTTTATCTAAAATGAAGTAATCAGAGAGATAGATTTAAATGTACATATCTATTAATGCAATAAAAAACAGATAAGGATATAACATAAATATTTTTAATTTTATTTTATTTATAATATATAAGGAGGCGCTGGCTGTGACGTCATGAAGGGCTGGGTGACGTCATATAATTTTAAATTAAGAAAAAACTAATGAAGATGATTTTTCCCGAGGATAAAACCAATACAAAGTGCATAATGATTCGTGGAGATATGTAAAAATCTCCACATGTGAAACTTGTTGTAAAAACAATACCTCATTTACTATCGTCGGTCGGTAAAAATATATAAAAATATTTAAATAAAGAAAGATGGACTAACATTATCATATATATCATATATATATATTTGTGGTTTTTTCTTGCGTTGTATATTTAAATACTGTCGAAATTTAAATTTCATATATTCTATTAACTAAAATTTTTTGTGGTTTATCATAACATGTCTTGAATGAAATATTCAATCCTTCGTGGCTGAGTTGGAAATGAATAGAAAATATTTAATCCAAGAAGATTAAGTATGTATATAACTTTTTTTGTGGTTTCGTTAATAAATTAAGACGATTTTTTATTTAAAATAAAAAAAAACTTTTTAAAACATGTTTCTGTGGTTGTGATCAAATATAATCTTATCTTTCTGGATTAAAACCTTACCAAGCGTGGTTAAAATAAAATAAAATTTATTTTTTTAGATATATAACCATTAAAAATGGGTAAATTGTATATATATTTTTATTTTGTTTGTGTTATGATAATATTCTTTTCCGTTGATGCCATCTCGTAAAATTGGAATGGAAGAAGAATCTTGAATTGGGTAGATTTTATGATGATATTGCATTTTAATGTGATGAGGCCATTGGTCGGTTGTAACTGTCCGATGAGCTCGTAAAATATTGGCAGGACGCATATGGTCCTTTCGTTACTTACTTCAAACGACTCACTCGCTCATCAATGAATTTTAACTACAAGATGGCTCATTTCAAGTGGCAAAGTAACCCCTTGCGGCAACCACCTAAGCAACTTTTATGGATTTTATAAATTACCCTTCTCACTCTCACTTGTCTCGCGCATTTTGGACGCAGAGTGCTAATTCAATAAACGAAATAAACTAATAAACAATTTTCGATACAATTCCATTTGGAAAAATAATTAAATTATGGAATTAGCCGACACATTTTAGATACAAGAAATTAAATTTCATTATTAAAATCACACCTGAATCTGGCTTCAATGACCCTTGTATATACGTTTTTTTTTTTCATTATCTCTAACCAATTATGTTTAAATAATTGAAAATAGAATTTTCCATTTGCACCAAACTTAATGTATGAAATTGGATCATTTCTTCCTTCACGTGGATTGTTTATTTTTTTTTCTCCCACCTATTTGAATACGTATATGATAATTTCTTTTGTTTTTTTTTTATTTTTACTTCATTTAATAAATATATTATTATGTTTTTTTTATTGAACTAAAAATTTTAATTTAATTAACAAATAAACCAAATATAATAATAATAATAATAAAATGATATTTCCATTTTTAAACGATAGTATGATTAAATTAATATTTATATTAAATTTAAATGAAAAATAAAATTTTTGTAATTCATTTTCGATTATCGATTATAATGAAAACTGTTATCTATTATTAAAATAATTTATGAAATTAATTTTAGCATAATCTAATAAGAATATACTTATATAAAATAAGGAAGCATTTAATCCATTTTTCTTATTTTGAAATTATTAAATAATATAGGTACTAAATTAATGCATATATCTATTTAAATATGATACTTATCTTAAATAAAATTAATAATTGTTATTAAAATTAAATAAATAAATAACTATAATCGAGGAGGTAAGAGTTGGTGCATGGGCCCACCCCCACCCTCGGCCAAGTAGTATCCCCCTATCATTCCTACAAAACCTAACCTAACCTCGATAAATATTGTAAAAGGTGGGTGAATCTCATCTAATGAGATGTCTATTAAAAAAAAAATAATAAATAAAATAAAAATCTTTGTCAAAATTACTTTTTTATCACCCGGAACGTTTTAGAGAGTAGAAGTCTGTGGTGGAGGGGAAATCACTCTAGGCCCCGCCTCTCCTGGCCGCAACCCCTCATGCACCTACTCTTACCTTCTCGACTATAATTATATAAACATTTACTTATATATTTTTAATAATAAATCATTCTTATATATTATCATATTTCTTATTCTATATTTATTTATAAAAATTTCTTATTAAATTATTAATATTTATTTATTATATATAATAATATAATAATATTAATCTATTATAGACATTTTAGTAAGCTTAATTATTTGATGAAATTTATTTTATGATCAAATATCCATTTATGAATCGTCCTCGTCTGGAATTGCCAAAGCGAGACTTTTTGTTGGGCAATCGTGTCGGCAATCTTTCATAAGGAAAAGTTTTAATTAAAATTCTACTCATAGTTTGGACCGCGATGTCACATAATCGGTTTTGATGGGAATTAAACTTTTTATCGCGCAACACGAGCGATGAGTTAAATTCGCGCCAAGTCAATATGAAGTGTTGACGAAGCAAAATACAAACACTCGAGATATTTTATGTTGCTTTTGGATCCCATCAACGCGTAAACTTCTTGTAAAAGAATTATTATTTAAGATTGAGATTTCATTACATTCTTTTTTTTATTTTTAAAGACAACTCTCATGTCTCTATTTACAAGTAAATCATATATTTAATTAATTTCGTATATATATATATATATATATATATATATTAGTTTATTATTTATTAAGTGCGTAGTGATATCTTATATTTATTATATTATTAATTTGTCCATAGCTTATTTTATTCAATTATTTTACAATACATTTTATTTTTTAGATATATATGTGTAATTTAATTTTTCTTAAGTACCTACATTCAAATACAATAAATGTTGTTATATATTACATATTTAATTTTTAAAAACAATATTATATTTGCTTTATATTTAAAAAAAATGCATGATAAAATTATTCAATTGTTCCTACCCTTTTAAATTTACATACTTATATCATAAACAAATGGCATATGAGGTAGTTTTTATAAAATAAATTCGAATTTAAGATTGGAATAGATTTAATTGAATAATTATAATATTATGAATAATCTTTGCAATTGAGTATAAGCATTTAGATTTGGATAATTTATTATTGAAACTAAGAAAAATTTATCTATATTCATAATTTACCCATTTTTACCGACCGACGATAGTAAGGGAGGTATTGTTTTCACACCAAATTTCACATGTGGAGATTTTTACATATCTCCACGAATCATGCATTATCTTAACAGAAAAAAGTATTTTTAGCATGATGTCTGTCCGTCCGTCCGTATAGATGTCTACAGCCTGAACGGCTCAACGGATTTTGATGAAATTTGGCATATTTACTTAATGCATCAGTGGGATGAATTGATCAACTTTTGGTGCAATTCCGGAAACCGGAAGTGGTAGTATTAGCGATCGACGATAGGAAGGGAAGGATTATTTTCACACCAAATTTCACATGAGGAGATTTTTTTATATATCACCACGAATCTCATGCACTTTGTATTGGTTTTATTCTCGAGAAAAATCATTTTTATTAGTTTTTTCTTGATTTAAAATTATATGACGTCACAGCCTGGTCTTATATATTATAAATAAAATAAAATTAAAAATATTTATGTTATATGCCTATCTGTTTTTTATTACATGATATATAATAGATATATTAAAATTATTTGAAATTGTTTCTGTAGCTGGGAATTAATTTACTTCAAACCGTCGGTCGGTTCGGACCTGACCACAGGTCAACTTATTATTTTATTGAAAAGTCCTTGTCGAGCAGCAGAAATAAAATAGAAAGTAAATAAGCGGGAGTGTCCTCCCCTAGACTTTCCCGCATATAAATAGGTATAAAGAGTTGTGAATGAATATTTAGAATGTGTAAACTTGGTATTGATAAAGAGCCAGTTCGTATTAGTTTATTGGTGTCAAATTTGATATTTGGTAACATTTATATATATATATATATATATATATAGAATAAAGTGCTACTTCCGGTTAACTGATATTTTAAATGTAAAAAAATAGATATGGATATAATATAAATATTTTTAATTTTATTTTATTTATAATATATAAGGGCTGGCTGTGACGTCATGAAGTGCGGGGTGACGTCATATAATTTTAAATTAAGAAAAAACTAATGAAGATGATTTTTCTCGAGGATAAAACCAATACAAAGTGCATAACACGTGGAGATATGCCTTCACGTGAAATTTGATATGAAAATAACCCTTCACTTCCTCTCTTCGATCGGCAATACTAGCACTCCCGGTTTACGGATTTGCACCAAAAGTTGATCAATTCATCCTACTGATGTTTTAAGTAAATATACCAAGTTTCATCAAAATCCGTTGAGCCGTTCAGGCTGTAGACTTCTATACGGACGGACGGACGGACGGACAGACATCATGCTAAAAATACTTTTTTCTATTAAGAAAATGCATGATTCGTGGAGATATGTACCTAAAAATATCCATAGGTGAAATTTGGTGTGAAAACAATACCTCCCTTACTATCGTCGGTCGGTAAAAAAGAAACGCTACTTGTATAGGTAAAATGTCACTTCCGGTTATCAGATCATGATGAAATTTGGTATCTCAATTTTTTTCATATTTTTAAATCTATATACAAAATATGAAGCAAATATCTCGAAGCAAACTGGTACTTTACTTGAAAGGTAAACGCAACCAGTGTAGGTAAAGTACCACTTCCGGTTAACCGATTTTGACCAAATTTTGATAGAAATCTATAAACTATGAATAATATCGGTGTACCAAATTTCGAAGTCCTAGCTTGATTAGTTTTTGAGTAAATTTGCTTACAGACATTACATACATACATACATACATACATACATACATACATACATACACACACACAGACATAATTCGAAAAATGGTATTTTCCGACTCAGGGAGGTCTAAAACGTCAAGATCTATCGAAATCTCGAAGTCGAAATTTTTGACGATTCCAATACTTCCCTTATACGAAGTATGCGGGAAAGTAAAAATAGCATTAAGTTGTCCCATCTGGAAAATCACCTCTTTGACTCTTGTCTTAGCGACTCACTCTTACATGTTATAATTATTAATAAATAAAAAAAATTAAATTAATAAATCAACAAATACAAATGGTGTTCTAATATATCTTGTTCAAAACGCTTTCTTATTCATGTTAACCTTTTCAAGTCCATAGATAATTTACTCGTAGATTATTTATATTATTAATTATAAATATTGATTTTACTGAATTTCTAGTTTTTTTTATTATTAATTTTATTTTTTAATATAATATTTATAAATATTACATTATCCTATATCAGTGATTTTCAACCACTATGCCGCGAGAGGCTCAAACATTTTCTGACTTTTTTTCTAAATTTTTCCAATATGGTTCTAAAAAAAGGTAAACCGTTTTTGGGACCACTTTTTTCAAAATGGTAAACTTTTACACTTATCTTTTTCTTTGTGTGCCGCAAAATTTTTAAACCGTTAAAAGTGTGCCGCGGTAAAAAAAGGTTGAGAATCACTGTCCTATATATATATATATATATATTCAAATTCAAGAATATAATAATAATAATAAATTAGTTTAACAAACTATAAAGAAAAATAAAATATAAGAATGAAAAACACTTTTTTATACCCTCTATCAAGGGTCATCCACCACAAAAATGAATAAAATAGGGCTATATATAAATTTATGCTCTCCTCTGTTGACAAGAGATTTTTCACAAAATCTCCCTTGGTTTGTGTAAAGGGAGAAGATGTTGACTATATATATATATATATATCTTAGCATAGATAATAGAGAAAAAGACTTGAAGACGATTGTCCAGTACGAGAAGAAATGGCACTTTGCGGATCAAAAACCTCCCCATTCAGACTTATTTTCTCTCTCTTTCGCATCGCCTTCGAGATAGATATTTATTTATATACATTTGTGCATGTTTTCTTATTCTTTGCTTGATGCTCTCGCATTTTTTCACTTTGCAATTCAAGAGAGCCCTTCATCTCAGCCAGCAGCTACTTGAGTGTATTGTTGGGTGGGATTCGACGCTCTTTTCTCCGAGCTTTTCCTGGCACACGGGGACGGATTAAAGGGCGGGGAATTCGGGGTGGGAGGAACTTCTCGAAGCACCTTTTAAATATCAAATTGAGCTTGCTTCAAAAAGATTTATGTATGAACGAGATGAATAATTAAAACAGCAAGGAAGTAGATTGGCTTAAAAAAATTCAGTTGGATTTGCATGTAAATTATTAAAATAATTAAGTATAAATAATTAATGTTGAGAATAATTTACCGCAAAAAAGAATACATTTGAGAGAGAAAACAGAAAGTTTCTTTTTTTTCAATATTCTTTTGTTATATTCATTATAAATAGTATTGTAAGTATGACTAATTTATTTTCCAATTAAATAATTAATTATTAAATCATTTTCATTCACTTAAACCTCCCAGGTGGTTTATAGAAATATTCATTGGCATAAATTGCATTTGTATGATAAATGATTTTAAAAGTCTCTGCTTATTTTTTATACTTATAATACCTCTTTCAATAAATTTCAATTATTATTTTCTTTTATTTGTAAATTATTTCATAATCTAATATTCAATGAAAATCTCATAACAGTGAGCAAAATGATAATTATTTTTTATTAGATTTAATTATATTTAATTTTTTAAAATTAATTTTATTGTATTTATTTTATTTTGTATTAATATATTATGCCATTATAAAAAAAGCTGGAGTGTCTCCTCTCGACTTTCTCGCAAATTTGAATTAGATTAATTAACATATATTATATTCAAATTAAATTTAGTTAATTAAATTATAAATTAAAATTAATAAATAATATTTATTAAACCAGCGCGTGTTTGGCTCTTTGTTGATGGTTCCCACGTCACGTGATAACATGATAAAAATTTAAAAAATTTCATGATTCTAGCTCATACCGTTTTTGTGTAATCTTGTCTACACACACACACACACACACATACACAACAGACATTTTTCTCAACCTTAGTGAAAATGACTCAGGGACCTTCAAAACATATAAAAACATCAAAATCTCGACATCGAAAATTTTCGTGATCGCAATAATGACGAGATAGTAAGTCTAATATATAATTTCACATTTCAATTCTCATTTCAATTTTTTCACTAAATTTTTACATACATTTTAAAATTTGATTTTGATTTTGATTAATTTTATATTTTCTTTTTATTCTGGATCTTTAGAAATGCTTGTTATATTTCTAGGGTCCTTTTGATTGTCACCTTTCTATACAAACAGCAACGGATGGTTTTGAACCCAGATAACAAACAACGAACGAACGCTCGTTATGGAGGAGACCACTTGACCGTCTCGTCTTTTTCTAGAAATCTTTTCAAAGTTCCTTGTAACAGTCGCCAAGTGAATCATGCTTTGAATTAGATTTGTTCTTAACGTACCCTTAAAAAGGAATTCATTTGAAGGTGTTTGTTGTTGTTGTTCTATACATCACATAAAAAAATTTTCTTTTTCTTCTTCTTCTTCTTCTTTTACTCCATCCATTAAGATTGCATTAAAAAAAATATTATTGATTTTTCAATTCGTGATTGTCATTTGATTTTATGATAATTAATAAATAATTTTTTCTTTTCAATTCCTTTATATAATGTAATTACTATATAAAATTGTTATTCCATAAATTATGTTTTAGAATATTCATAATAATCCAACCCATTAAGAAAGAATCCTTTACTAATCGATTGACCTATTTCTGCTTATTTGACTTTTCTTCGTTCTTGCCTACTTATTTATTGATTTTTAATTATACTATATAGATAAATTTAAAATATAAAATAACATAATTCTAATTCAGTGAACTATAAAAATGAATGATACGGAAATGAACATCCGAGTTGGTAATTTAAATTATTTTTGAAAAATTCATTATTTCGCAATATTTTATTCAATGGAAATATATGTAAATAGATTCAAGTATTATTTACCTGTAAATACAGAATAATAAATGCAGCTGTTTGCGTGGGCAAGGGGCCCCAATGTGCACACGTGTAAATTTATTTCGCGACGAACGCTTTTCCAAAAACCAATACATTTTAATCAAATTAAAATGTCATCAGATTTTATATGTAAAGCTTTCCGACTGAATAACCAATCGCTAAACTAATTAGCGCCGATCAGGTAAATTGTGCAATGACCAACTGCATTGATGCATTTCATTGCAATTGCACGCCAGGACGAACTTCA
The DNA here is from genome assembly GCA_963082975.1 of Labia minor. Lineage (NCBI taxonomy): Eukaryota > Metazoa > Arthropoda > Insecta > Dermaptera > Spongiphoridae > Labia > Labia minor. The sequence goes on from OY720349.1 coordinate 31,802,415, forward strand.
TAAACAAGTGGCCAACTGTTGGTGAACGAGATGAATGAATTTGTAATGTTTAAGAATTTGTCGTCGATTCTCGCATTGAATTTGTTTTGGACTTTTCTCGTTTAGCCCCTTTGGCGGTCCCATTGATCGGCTCAATAATGAACTCAATTAGAGAAATCATGTTATTGAACACTTGATTTAATCATCGATGAAAACATTAAATAATCTCTATTATTTAAAAATATTTTCTACATGGTAGCTATTAAATAAAATGTATAAATTGAATTTTCAATATAAAAAAAAAATTATTTAATTCAGTTAGGGAAATAGCAGATGGTTAAATAACATTCATTTATAGGAGGAATTATTTATTAAATTAATTTTATATTTTTTTATTTTTTTTTTATAAATAAATATGAAATCAACAGGAAATAATTTAATCAATAGAAACCATAATAATAATATATCATAATATTACCGCACATATAGGAAATATTAAAATTTCAATTTTTATATTTTTTGTTTTAAAATTTAGAAATAGAAAAAAAAAATGATTTCAATGACAATTTTTTAAGAATATTGATGATTTAAACAAATTATTTATTGCTTTTATATGATCGATAAAATATATGTAATAAAAAAGTAATTACATTTAATGTAAAGTACCTAGAACAGCGAGCTATCGCTCGACCCTTTAACAAATTTATACAATTTATTATTAAAAACTTTAAAAATTTTACAATTTTTTAATTATTTATTACAATTGTTAAATGGGTTTTCTAAAAATGACCCATCAAAACTTTGTTTCCTAAAATGGTACAAATTAATGAAAATAACTTGATTTTCATTTCAAGATTAAAAAATATTCAAATTTACTCGTAATTTGATTATAAAATATTATTAAAATAAATATTTTTAATTTTATTTCAAAATTAAATAAAAAATTTTAAAATATTTTAAATATAAAAAACAATATTAATAAAATATCAATTAAAAAATAAGTTGACCTGTGGCCAGGTCCGAACCGACCGACGGTTTGAAATAAATTAATTTCCAGCTACAGAAACAATTTCAAATAATTTTAATATATCTATTAATGTAATAAAAGTAATAAGGATATAACATAAATATTTTTAATTTTATTTTATTTATAATATATATGTAAGACCAGGCTGTGACGTCATGAATGGCTGGATGACGTCATATAATTTTAATTAAGAAAAAACTAATAAAGATGATTTTTCTCGAGTATAAAACCAATGCAAAGTGAATGATTCGTGATTATATGTAAAAAATCTCCTCATGTGAAATTTGGTGTGAAAATAACCCTTCCTTTCCTATCGTCGATCGCTAATACTACCACTTCCGGTTTCCGGATTTGCACCAAAAGTTGATCAATTCATCCCACTGATGCATTAAGTAAATATACCAAATTTCATCAAAATCCGTTCAGTCGTTCAGGCTGTACACATCTATACGGACAGACGGACGGACGGATGGACAGACATCATGCTAAAAATACTTTTTTCTGTTAAGAAAATGCATGATTCGTGGAGATCTCCACATGTGAAATTTGGTGTGAAAACAATACCTCCCTTATTATCGTCGGTCGGTAAAAAGGCTGGAGGCAAATTTCAATATGGATGACATAGTAATGTCATTTAAATTTACTATTTTAAATTAAGAAAATACTAATAAATTTGATTTTTTCTGAGGCTGAAACCAATAAAAATCGATTTTTCTTTATAAATATTATGTATGTGAATTTAAAAAAAATCTTAGAGCGGTTTAATATCTCAAAAATATACAAATATATATATATAATTTTTGCTAATAAGATAAGATAAGTTTTATCTTAAACCAATTTTCAAAGATTTTACGTTTCAAGGATTCTTATTTTAATTCTAATAATAAATTCCTCACAAAATACTGTGTTTTAAAATTATATTTTTAAAAAATATACAAAAATAATTAACCCCATTTTTGAAATCTTACATTCAAAAAGATTAAATAATATGTTTATAATAAAATTGGAATATATATATATATGTTGATCAAATTTATTGAAATTAATTAATATCTATTTTAATAATAACAGGTATTAAATTAATTCTCATGATTTAGAAAAACCATTGCTAGGACGACACGTAATACGCCTTCGTGGGTTAATAGAATGGGGTTGGAATTGCATCCACGTGTTGCTTGTATATCCCACTCCACTCTGCTACCCCTTTCCCTCCTCCAAGCCTGGTTATTTTGTCCTTCGGTACTCTAATCTGAATTTTACCACCTGACTCCACCAACTCGGTGTATACTCCATTCACGAAACCATCCATTCTATAACTAGAAACTTTTTCCTCTTTACTTTTCTAATTTTCACGCGGGACTCTTTCACGCTCCGGGCTGTTTTGCCAATTTGTCTCCAAAAAAAAAAAGGCGAAGAAGAAAACGAAAAGAAGAAAGGAAAAAAGAGAGAATGGTGAGGAGGATGAGGGGTGAAGGGGGTGAGTTTCGAAGCGAGAGCTCACCGATATTGCCCTTGCATTAGATGAATGCTTAAAAGTTCCCAAGCAGGCCAAATAAAAACAAACAGCGTTTAAACAGTGCCAATTTTTTTTATTACTCGAGCTTTCTTTATTGTTAGTTCCTTTTGGCTACTGATACAACAAAGAAAGCCGTTTTAGAAAAGAATATGCAATCGTCGTAGCGAATGCCTAAAGCAATATTTGTGATTTAAAACAAAAAATAAAAAAAAAATTGCTTCATTATATATATATAAATTTGTTATGATAATATTTTAATATTTTATTTTTAAATTTTGTTTTTAATGTTTGTTTTTATAAATATAATCCCTCTTCAATTTATTTGAAATTCTTAGATAATAATATATAATAAGCATAGAATTATTATTATAATAAATCTAACATTTTTTACATTTTTATTGTGTTTTTATGAACCGTAAAATCTTAATCTTTGAACAAATTCATTTTAATTTAGTATTTCGTAATTAACATAATTAATGATTCAACAGGTTTTAATATCAAAATCAAAACATTGTCATGTTTAAGTTACTGTTTAACTCATCGACTTAAATAAGTATATTAAGAAATAGCATATTTTTCCACAATTTTTAATATACAATAGTTTCAATCAAAAAAAAAAAAAAAAAAAAAAAAAAAAAAAAAAAAAAAAAAAAAAAAAAAAAAAAAATATAAATTTCAATTTTATTGAAGAAATATTTAACTAAAACAATACCTCCCTTACTATCGTCGGTCGGTAAAAAGTAATTTATTTTCTTAAACTTTATGAATTTTTTTATTGTTATATATGATAACTAGCTGCTCAGAGCGCCTTCGGCGCTCTTCACACCTAGACGGGGGCTCCGCCCCCTGTACCCCCGAGTTGTACATAGTATTTGGTGGTTGAAAGTATTAAAAGGTTTTCATCCATATTGTTTCAATCAGTATATTACATAAAACATTCATTTCTTTTTGTGTTCTTATTTAAAAAATATATTTTAATTTAATCACTATATTAATTATATATATTATTATTGTATATGTTATATCTATCTACCTATGTGGCTCAAAGATACTCTAAAGTTCTTAGCCGCAACAACCACATTTCTCCAAGTGTCCCTATCCTGAGCCCTTATTCCATCTCTCTTACGTCCCTTCCTACGCGTCATTGGTTTTCCAAGCGGACGTTTTCCAATCGGTCTTCCCACCAATATCTTTTTCCTCTCCCATTCTTGCCACGTGCCCTGCCTATCGCAACTTTTCCCTTTTATAACCCTAACTATTTCTGAAGATGCAGAGAGGCCATGCAATTTCTTGTTATACAGTCTCCCTCATACCCGGTGACCTCATCTTTCTTTGGCCAATAAATGCAGGGAAGAATCCTATTCTCAAATACTCTGAATCTACTCTCATCTCCAAGGGTCATAGACCATGCCTCCCACCCATATAATGCAACAGGCAAAATAATCTTTTTATATATTCCCTTTGATAATAATTTTGAAGAGATAAGCCTCTTTATTGCAGATAACAGGCGTTTCCCGATTGCAACCCCGATTTAAATTCTTCTCAAATATTATTATCCTTCGTGATTACATTCAATTTTTCTACATATTCAAATTCTACATTTTGCATCTTAAGATTTTGTATGTTAATACTCTTCCTCTTTGTTACTAAATATTTTTTCTTATCACTATTAATTTCAAACCTCCATTAAATTTTCCTCGCTATCTGTAATTGCAATTGCCGAATCTCCTATTATATTTAAGTCGTCTGAGTAACCTAATATTTTACAATTGATTTCCGCATCTTATTCTTTCTTTACTACCTTCAAGAGAAATTTGAAGATTGAAAATTTGAAAAAGTTTATCCGGATCTATTGAGTCATGCGTAGGTTTTACTAAAGTCTACAAATAATTAGTGAACAGAAATATTGAATTCGCGGTTTTGTTCCTAATATCTGTCATAATGAAAATATCTTAATTAATGTTGGTCGATTTGGCCTGAACCCGCAATGATATCTCCTAATATTTCCTCCGCCTATGGTTCTTAAGTATTGTATATGTTATAATAGTGAAATAGAGTATAATATTTCTTGATCATTACATTTTGGTATTTTATTTTCATTGCTAGATTATTATTGAATATTTTTAATTATAATGAAACTTGAGAAAATGCAAAAATAGAGACTTGAGATAATTTATAAAAATTAACGGTATAAAACTATAGATAAATGACCAATATATACATTCATTAATAGTATTAATTTAAATTAATTGATTTATTTGTTTTTTTTATTATTAAGTTCATTTATTAATTTTTTTAGATCATAGTTATTTTCCTTAAAAGTGGTGCTAGGGGATTTGAAAATTATTCGTCGCAATATGAAGATTTCGCTTACAGTTTCTGTCATGTCCGACCTCCATCCAACAGTTATTTTCTATTAAGTTTTTTGCTTCTCTTAATCATGTGATCTATATATTTAATTTTTTTTGATTCATTATAATAAAATTTAAACAAATAAAAATTTTTACTTTGTTAATTTATATAAATTTCAATATAAACTGATTGTGAGTGATACGCTTAGCCAATACTCTGAATATTTTGTGTACAAAAATATTGAATGTTCTTAGCGAGATTTGATATAATGTTGTACGATTTGTCCTAAATCTGAATTAGAAGAAAATTATAAATTGCATTAAAATGAGACCTTTTAGAATAAATTATTTAATTGAAATGATATTTAAATATAAGAATTTAAAAAAATATTATATTCTTTGTTTGGCAATTGTTATTTAATTATGTGCAACATGATTCGACTTCGTTATTTTTTATTAATATCACATAATAAAAATGAATCTTTTAAACATAATAAATAAAAAAGACATTTTAATAAATTTAAAAAATATACCCAATTTAAAAATGTCAAAAATTTAAAACAACTTTATATCATCATATTTTAATTTTTATATAATATATATATATTTAGTAATTAATAATAGAGTAATTAAATTAAAATAAAAAACAAAGATAATATAATTCAGTCATTTTAATTCAGGTTAAATAATATTTTTTTTTATTATTCAATGATAAAATTTATATATTATTATATATTATTATAGAAAAGAAGAAATATTCAATTAAATAAAAAATAATTTAAGATAAAAATATGATCTAATAAATATTTTAATTAAATTGAGAACTTTTAGAATAAATTATTTAATTGAATTGATATTTGTATATTAGAATTTAAAATAAAAAGGGAAATATTATAATAATTCTTCGATTGGGAATCTCTATGATAATTCATTGTTTGAAATGATTCCGCTAGGCCGACAGTGAGCCGCGAGCTGCTCTTGAATGAACAACACGGAGAATTATATAAACTTTAAAAAATTAATTTCTGCGGTTATTGATAAGATATTAATAAAATTTATAGCCTATGTTACTCTAGAGGTATATAAGAATATTGTGATGTAATTTCAAAGAAATCGGTTCAGCCAATTCTGAGTCTATAAAATAGTAATTTTCCGGACAGACAGACAGACAGACAGACAGACAGACAGACAGACAGACAGACAGACAGACAGACAGACAGACAGACAGACAGACAGACAGACGTGAAAAATTCTAAAGTCACTTTTGGATTCTAGAGGTCATGAAACGCGAAGATATGCAAAAATTTTTAAATTCTGAGCAATGTGCAGACAAAAACCTTTTTTTATATATATAGATTAAAAAAATAAATTTTGTAATCTAAATTAATTTACAGTAGGAAAATCCGGGAGCCTACCCGGGTGAAATCAGCCAGGTGGAATAAAGAAAATATATTTTTTTTATTTATATATTCATTCTCTTTATTTACCATTTAATTCCATTGCCGACGTTTTGAATATACAGTGTCGGAACAATATAAACGACAGAAGGCGTTGTTATCGGGCAATGACCTCACGTAACCGGCCAATTGCCCGGCAACAGCGCCCCATGACGTTTACATTTAACTATCACTATATGTCACTATATTCTTCTTCAAGATTTAAAAAATTTCTTAAAAAATATTTTTTTTAATGAATTTAACATTTAAAATTGAAAAAAGCGGAAATGTTTAAAAGCATGATCGCAAAATCATCTTTTTTTTAGAGTTAAAAATGATTTCGCCTCCCAAAAGCGTATAGTCAAATAGTCGCCCCCTTTAAGATGTCTATCGCCCAGGTTGAGAATCACTACGTTAGACTATTCCTATAAATATTTACTTAATATATTGTTTTAATGCTTCATAATATAACACATTATTACTATAATTACAACATTATGTAGAATATCTGCATTTATTTATTTAATTATATATTAATTAAGTTATTTAGGAGTTTTTTATTTTAAACATTAAAAAAAAGTAATCATTTATGATTCAAAATAAATGAATTTTATTTATTGTTTTATAATAGACCCAGAAAATTTAATTTCAATTCACTATCATAAAAGAAAAAGTGAAAAATTGTATTGAGCCACTTCGTTGTGCGCCATTTCATAAATGTTTCGTGCTCGTATCTTGGATTAAATTATGGAATTCTAATTAGTCCGGGAACTTGCCGCTTCGCTTGTATTTAATTCCCCGAAATGGTTCCTGTTCCAGTCCCTGCTATTGTTCTTCTGGTCATTCATATAATCCAACCCACAATTTTATAACCAAAAGAACTTCTATTTTATTGTTATATTAATTACAATTTGAACATATTACTTGATTCAACCGAAATGAAATTGGGTTGGAATTTCTACTCGATATAGTATATTAATGACGAATCATAGCTGTAAATACTTCACTGAATTCAGTTTAATTCCCCTCATGACATTTATTTTTGTCACAATTAAACCCGCATTAATACAAATTAAATATTTATCACTATTTTTCTATTTAAAATAGAATTTATATTTTTGTTTTTTATTATTCACTAAATTATCTTTCGCTTGAATTCAAATTATTTGATAAATAAAATTACATGAAAATCGATATTTATATTTGGCTTTAAAAAAATTAAAAATTAATTATGAATTATGTAATTCTAGACACTCTCAATGAAAACCATATTTCAGTCTTCTATTGATCATCTGATACTTTCTGTGATATATTATTTATTTAGTTATTTATTAGTATTTTTATTTATTATTTATTATTAGTGAAGTTAAACAGAATAAAAATCAACTTTCAAACTGAATGACAATCGAATAGTTCCAGATCCAGTTATTAACCTATTATTGACTGGCTGTGCCCCGGCGAAGATGGTTCAATCCTCCCTGAATGGAGTTTGAGGATAAAATGTTGAGAAATAATGAATGATTATTTTGTCGTTTAATTGAATATATCTTCCAAATTATACTAATATTAATAAAAATAATATATATATAGATTTTATTTACAAATTAATAAAGTTTTTTTTTGCTTTTATCAAATTCTAATCAATGATTTATCATTTATAAATTTGTTTTCAGCTCGTATTATTTATTATTTTAGTAAATAGTTTTTTATAAATGAGAATTTGTTTTTCGTTTAATTGAAAAAATAACTATTTTCTTGGAAACACACACACACACAGTAAAACAAAAATTATTTTATATTTAGTATTAAAATTATATGTTGTATAATCATTTTATAATATACCTAATTATATTTTATTTCATATTTTATTATAAAAATTATATTATACTTATTATATAATTCAATTTAATATAAATGTTCAAAGTAATTTCATCGTTTCAAATTTCTTTTAATAATAAAAAGCTTTTAGGTTGCCAAAACAAATTTCCTCGTGAGCTAATTAAATTGCTTGCCGACAAGCAACGATGTTCCACTTCTATTCCTATGTCTTGTTTTTTCAAATCATGTTTTTTTTTTACTTTTTTTATTTTATGGATTTTTTTTACTCGTTTTTTATTAATGTCAACCCTAATGATAAGGTTTACTATTAGGCAGACATTTACCGATTGGTTGCAAAATGTCTCTGTCACTGAAAACATCGAAAATGTCAGGAAAATATAGAAATGATGCGAAGAAAAGGTTAAACAATTTTGCACTTTCAACTTATTTTAACGAAATTAAATTCAATATAACAAAAGAATAATAATTCTTTAAAACATGTTTTCTGATTATATTCTATTGATTTCCGGGAATATTTATTTGATATTCCGATTTAAAACCTTGAAATGTCTTCAGCTCTTACTATTATTATTATTATTATTATTGAATATATTATATAAAAAAACAATATTTGACTATTTCATTAAAATTGAATATATTTTTATTCAATTTTCAAACTAAAATAAATATTCTTGTGTGAGTAATGTATATTTTTATTTTTATGATGATTGTAGAAATTTACTAGGAGCGCCTGCTATTTTCTCGATAGTCAACCCGCTTCAATTTCAACTGAAATATTAAATAATTCAAAGACAGTGGGAGTGAGAGAAGAGAACGTTGTAGAATAATATTTACAAATAATAATTGTTTGTGTTCTAGTTGGCAAAACAATTAACAAAGGTAGGAGCCGTGCAATTTCGTTTGTTGATTGATGATGAGGACGATGGGTTCGAATAACCCCCCTCCCCTTTCGTTAGTTATTATTATCCTCCATCAGACACCAACACTCTCAAGGTGCAGTTAACGTCGAAGTTCAATGACAGTTTCTATCCCAATTTAAGAAAGATTCCCGTTTTTTATCTGAGATTGAATTTAAATTTATATGTGAGTTCATTTTACCCTTCTCTTCTCTTCCCTTCACTATCCACACACCTTCACACCCTTTAAGACAAATGACAATCGAACTGGAGTTTTTTTAAACAACTTTTTCTATTTAATTGATGGCAACTAATTTTAACTTTGTGTCTGGGTGAGAGTGTATTTTTTTTATTATTTTAACATTCACACCCTTCGTAAATCAAAGCTTAGAAATCATGTTTTTACAAAAGAAAATCAGATTTTTTCAATTTTTATTTTAAAATTAGGATTATAATTTATTAGTAGTAAATAAATAAAACAAATTGACTTTTTTTTAGTATTTATACAAAACACACATAATATTAATTTAATATAAATGTTACAAGAACTTACTGAAATATTATTTTTTCCCACTTTATGAATAAACATTTTTTTATAGGTATTATCAAATAAAAAAATACGAATTTATTATTTATTCATACATTAATCTAATATTTTTAATAGCCAATAAAAATGTTAACAAATCCATAAATATTATATATACGTATTTGTAAATTATAATTTGAGGTGTATAAATATAATTAAATTTTTTTAATGGGTTGCAAACGATATGTATCAGATATTATCTGTCGAAAGCATTTATCTCTTATATCATTAGAATAATAAAAAATTACATAAGATTTTATATTTTATATATAGGTATATATAGCAAAATGCATCTTTTTACTAGTTCTCGCCAGAGATAGTATTGCGATCACGAAAATTTTTGATGTCGAGATTTTGATGTTTTTATACGTTTTCAAGGTTCCTGAGTCATTTTCACTAAGGTTGAGAAAAATGTCTGTCTGTGTATGTGTGTATGTGTGTATGTACATGTAAACAAGATTACACAAACATGGTTTGAGCTAGAATAATGAAATTTGGTATACGGGCATTATTCAAAATTCGTAGTCTTCTTGATAGAAAATGAGAAATGTAGCTCAACCGGAAGAGGGTTATTACCTACCACGTTTTGAATTTTTTTCCTCTAAAGTTACCGTAAAAATAAACATATATATTTGATAGTTTTTCACATGATTAAAAAATGTATACAACTGGTATATATAGAATTTCAGCTTAATTGAATCACTGAAAGTAGCGGAATTAATTTTTTAAGACTGCAAATCACCCGCCAGCATGTGTCGTGGTGCCATCAACAAAGAGCCAAACACGCGCTGGTTTAATAAATATTATTTATTGATTTTAATTTATAATTTAATTATTTAAATTTAATTTAAATATAATATATGTTATTTAATCCAATTCAAATTGCGAGATAGTCGAGTGGAGACACTCCAGCTTATTTTTATATTACTTTTCGTTAAAAATTAAAATTAATTAAATAAATAAATGTTTAAGATATGTATATGTATATAAATTGTTTATTATATTTAACAGATGTATGAACAATTATCTTTCAGTAGAGCTTTTTTTTGTTCTTTGATCGTCTCTTCTATTTTTAAAAGTTAGTATTGGGTGTATGAAATAACTTTCATATTTGGATAAATAAATTCAGAATCTTTCCTTTTTTTATGTTATAACTGCATGAAACGGAATTGCCTTCTTAGTTTCATCAATTGTCCCGTTTATGAGATTTTTTGGTTGCTCGTTGAGATTTTGCCATTTGGAATTGGCCCGCCAGTCAAGAGACAAAGGACGTTTACGACCCTTATCCAAGGTGGATGCCTTGGCCATTCCCTCGAAGTTTGGTCTACCGAAATCTGCACCCCCTCAGTTGATTTTTACCACCAGTTCCACTTGAAACGGAGCTAAAGTCTCCTTAAAATTCATAGTACGTTCAGCTATACTCTCCCCCTGATCTCTCTCGGCACTCGGGATATTTTCCCCGACATGAACCTAGGCATACAACCAGAATGAACGCCGTGAAATATGAATAAGCTCGCGAGATTAGCGCCAGGTACAAAGGCGCTTCCCTCCCTTTTCATTCTGTTTGATTTTGCTCCGGGCAAAGAATATAGAAACTGGAATAAAACAACCCTCGGGCTTCAATGCGTTCTATTCAACCGCCATTGCATACGGAATTAGATTCATAAATACTTGATTGTGATTAATAATACATTCCATATTAATATTATGTCTTACTTGATAATCACTCAAAACTGAAATTTCAACTAACATTTATCATTTATTCACAAGGAAATTCTATTATAAATAGAAATAAATTACTTATGATTATTTATAATTTAAATTTTGTAGATTACTCTTAAAAAAAATTATTAAAGTACATAATTATACTAAATATTAAGAATGTTTGATATTAATCAATTTAAATACAAACTAACCTTTAGATCGATTTTAATGAAATGAGATCTGCTTCAGGACTAACGACCCTGCTTATCCTTTTGTGCTTATGATTTCTTCTTCTACACATTACTCATCCCTTCTTACTCGGCATAATATTTTTCTACATATTATAAGAGACCCAAAAATAATGAGAAATCCTCCTTGCCAAAATTTCAAACAAAAATTCGTTTCATAAAATCTCCTTAAGTGTTATTATTAATTAATAGCATATTATTATTAACAAGAAAGTGAAATGTTTACATTTAAAATTAAATATTATTTTATAGAATAATATTACTAATTAATATTTTTTTACAATTTTTATTTAGAGAAAATTATTCATTATAAAAACTTAAATATTAAGAAAATAAATAGATTAGATTCTTCCTAAGAATAGAATGTTATTAATTTTCTTGAATGTGTTTTTTATTCAGATTAAAATTTAAAAATAAAATTACACATTTCTATAAAATTTATAAAATAAGGTAAATGGCCCCTAAAAATGTATTTTTTTTTAAAGTAATTTACTTAAATTGGAAAATGATTTTAATCATTTATGGTTAAATAAAAATTTGAAATGAATTAAAAATCTTTTTTTTTCTACTCATCCCTAATAAAAAGAGTTTTACTTAATTCCTTTTTTAAAAGAAAAGTTTTTTTAAAGTTTTACTATATATATATATAAAAAAAAGAGAAAAGAAAGTAAAAAGTCTTTCATTGAATGTCTGAAGTCCTCTTTAGATTTATTCGTTCGGGAATTTACTTCTCATCTAATTTTTTGCGACCATTTGTAAACTTCCTAAGCCAGCCAATTCCGTGATAACTTACATTCAAATGACTTGCGAATTGCAAATTTAAAAATAAACTACAACAAATTTGATTAGTACAATTTAATTCTATTTTATTGTTTCTACTGGACAGTATCCCTCATTCCCTTATTTCTTGGCACTCCCTTCAATCCACTCACAACTTTTATTATAATAAAATCTTATTTAATTATTCTTTAAGTAAATTTTTCTACACTTTAGATTTAAAGGGACTACAAACTTAAAAAAAAAAATAAATAAATAAACTTACATCTGAAAGCATGGTCACAAGAAAAGTTTACCTAAATAAAAAAAAAAAAATACAAATGATAATAATAATAAAAATAATAAAAAGTTTCGATATATAAGTTTAAACAAATCCGAATAAAAACCCAAGCGGTTGCATTAACATTCTTTTTACGAAACGACAAAATAACATAAAAAGACAAGGAGAAGAATCGAAATGAAATAAACAATTTTTTTTATATCCCTCACTGTTAAATATTCATCTAACTTAATTCATTCATAATTTTATATATAAAGTTTTCTCTCTCCTTGAACAGCTTCTTTTTTGTATTGGGATAAAAGTAAATTCACTTAGAGCAAGTTTAAGGGATTTGATTATATACATCTACTTTATATATAACTATATATATATATATAGTTTAACTGTTCTAGAAATACATAAAATTATTTTAAATTTATTATAGTATTAAATATAATAAATTATTTAAAAATGTTTTTTTTTAAGAAAAGCGTTTTGGGTTAACATTAAATAACCCTAGAGCTATAAAATGTTATATCTAAGGATTTCATATATAAAATTCAATATATTAAATTGTATATATTTTTAATATTATATATTGTATGTTAAAGGGTTTATTCTTTTATATGATATTTACAGAAAAAGTGTATCTTAATAAAAATAAATATGCATCAGTTTTTTAAAAATATTTATTTTAATCAATTAAAAACAAAAATTATATAGTTTTTTAATAATTTTTAACTACAATGGTATATTAAATGTATAATTTTTATTTATTTTATTTTAAGGTTCTTTAGTCTGTGATTTATTATTTTTTTTTAATTTATTATTAATTTATAATATAATATATATTTAATTACAATTGCCCTTGGGCAAAAGGGTAATCAACTCATTTTTGATACAATAAGGATCGAATTCCCATTAATAATTTAAACGATAAAATTAACTTATTTAACATATTACCCATTACTAGGGTGACCATATTTTGAAAACACCAAACCTTTTTTTGTTTTTTTTTTTGTTTTTTTTTAAACCAAATTGAAAAAATTTTGAAAAAAGTACGAAATGTCCTTAAAAAAGGGGACAAGAGACTGTCCCGAAGATTTTTTTCGGGACGACGGGACAGAGCACCTAAAAACTGGACGTTTGCTCACCCTACCCATTACATATTTCTCTTATTATCTTATATTGATAACATATAGATACTTTTTGATGTAAGTTTAATTTATTAACGTTTTAAATTAAGAAATTTTAAAAGTATATAATAATAATATTAACTTTCTTGTTAATAATAATGAGTTAAGAAATTAATTAAATATAAACAAAATAATTATCTATGAGAAATTACTATTATAATTAATATTACATGTAAAATACATACGGTTTATCAAACTTTTTATTTATTTTGTTTATTTATTTAATTTTAGAAATTTCTAATATTAACCTAGATATTTTCTATTTCATTAAAATTAAGTGAAAATTCATATAATAATTTTAGAATTTTATTTGAAAATAAAATCATCTCATCATTTATTTGACTACTAGTAACATTCAAGTTTAATTTAATGTATATTGAAGTTAAAATAAAAATGAACCAGTGTAAGTTTTATTTTAATCAATTTATTTAAATTGGTTGACATATACAGAGATAGAGATAGATAGATAGATAGAGAGAGAGAGAGAGAAAGAAAAAACATTCAAGTGTCACATGTTTGTTAACTCTTTTTCAAATTAGCCCAACTTTTGTTTTATTGAGGTCAGACTGTCTGAATTGAAGTCCACCCAATCCGATCGTCCATGTTTCATTAAACTTTCATTAAGTTAGAAGGACATTGAATGAAATCATGGAATTGTTATCGAAAATATTTAATAGAAAACAAAGGACTGTACGAGGAGGGGAAGTGTAAGGGAGATTTTCCAGCGTTTTAAAACTAATTACCCTCCATCCCCTCTTATGAGTGTAATCTCATAAATCCAATTCCCTTACAACCAGAATCTCATACAATTAATAATTGTATTGAAAAAATCATATTATATTTCTCTCTAATCTAAATCCTTAGAATAACTTTAGACAAATATGTTTTGAACAAAATAAAAAATTCAAATTAATTTATATTTAATTAAAGTGAGACATATATATCCATTTATATATTTTTGAAAAAATATTTATCTATTGGCTGGTCATTACTTTTTATCTTTTTTATTTTAGATTACATGCACAATTATTTCATTGTAACCCACCAAAAAATCGAATTTCATAAATACCATACCATAGGTGGCTAATTGCTACTTAGATAAGATATGGAAGACGATTTATTTATTCAGATATATATTTAAATGGTATAGATAAAAATTCTGAAAAAATTTTGTAGATATTTGAAAGATCATTATTATAGTATATATATCTGTTTTAGAGATAACAATAACATGTTCAACTATTGTTTTAATTAGATTTCGAATATACATATATTATATACAGATCGATAAAAAAAAATAGAAATAAGTTGACCTGTGGCCAGGCACAGAACCGACCGACGGTTTGAAATAAATTAATTTCCAGCTACAGAAACAATTTCAAATAATTTTAATATATCTATTAATGCAATAAAAAACAGATATGGATATGACAAATATTTTTAATTCTATTTTATTTATAATATATAAGGAGGCGCTGGCTTTGACGTCATATAATTTTAAATTAAGAAAAAACTAATGAAGATGATTTTTTCGGGGATAAAACCAATACAAAATACATGCTTCGTGGAGATATGTAAAAGTCTCCACATGAGAAATTTGGTGTGAAAACAATACTTCCCTTACTATCGTCGGTCAGAAAAAAAGATTTCCTATGAACAAATTGGAAAAATAATTAAATCGGGAAGAGATAGTGAGTAGCAATTAAAATTTTTTTAAGACTCAAATTAAATCATGATGTTATTCTAAATAAATAAAATATATGAAAAAATGTAAGGATAATAAAAATTGTAAAGAATTTTAAACTTTTTTGACCTTGGTGAATCCTCGTCTTCAAGTTTTCTAGATATCTAGAACGTTTTATTAATTATTAAAAAAATTATAACATTAAAGTAATTTTTTAGTTAATTTCATAGTTAAATAACTATTTAGATATTTTTTTTATTGTATTTATTAAAAATATAAAAAATATATATGAAAAAGAAAAAAAACCATTTGAATATGAAAAGAATCCTTTTTTACAATTCTTAATTACAAGAGTGGAAATTTAAATTCATTGAATCGAGTTGAGTATTGCTAAATAAATGTGTCGAGTATTGTATAAACGCTTTTGAAAGGGAATTGATTCAGTGTCGAGGTAAATGCGCTCCACGTGACGTTTACAATGCTCCTGCGCTGACAGGTTACATGCAAATCCCTGTCCGGTTGACACCGACTCTTTGTCGATCGCCAATCGGCTATTATCTCGCCCCAATCTTTGGCTTTGGACCACTCGCGAGTTCATCCACCATCCGCTGATTGATTGAATGTTGAACACGGCGAGCTCACCTCTGCGTAGTATTCGTCGCCAACCCTCCCAATGTTGGCTCGAGGCCCCATCTCCGGGCTCCAGGGCCCATTTATCATGCCAAGAATGTTATAAATGAATTTTTTCACACGCACCAACCTCCAACAGACGATTCCTCTATAGTTTTCACTCACCCTATCTCTCACCCCAATGGAAATTCATTTCAAAGAATTGACAAGATAATAAAACCATCCAATATCATTATTCATTTCTTATTTATTTAAATAAACTCATCTTTTTTTTTAATAAATAGACTGTGAAAAATCAATATGAAAGAAATTAGTTTTATTTAGAATGAATTTTGATTTTTGTGAAAATATTTACTTTTACACTACATAGAGTAAAAAAGTTTGGAGTGTCTCCACTCGACTATCTCGTAAATTTGATTTGGATTAATTAACATATATTATATTTAAAAATTAAATTTAATTAAATAAATTATAAATTAAAAATAATAAATAATATTTATTAAATCAGCGCGTGTTTGGCTTTTTGTTGATGGCACCATGTCACGTGCTAGCGCGTGTTAAAAAATTAATTCCGGTACTTTCAGCGATTCAATCAGGCTAAAATTCTATATATAGCAGTTTTATACAATTTTTAATCATGTGAAAAACTATCAAACATATATCTTTATTCTTACGGTCAGTTTAGAGGAAAAAAAATGTAAACGTGGTAGATAATGGCCCTCTTCCGAAAGAGCTCTTTTTCTCAAAAGTTGATAGAAAACTACGAATTTTGAATAATGCTCATATACCAAATTTCATTATTCTAGCTCAAACCGTTTTTGTGTAATCTTGTCTACATACACACACTTTAGTGAAAATGACTTTTAGGACCTTCAAAACGTAAAAAACATAAAAATCTCGACATAGAAAGTTTTCGTGATAGGAATACTAACTTATTATTTATTTTATTGTTAATTTCTTATTATTTTTATTTATATTTCTTTTATTTATATTTATTATATTTATATTATTTTAATAATGCAATTTAACTTTATTTATTATAATTTAGCAATAATATTTAGTTATTTCTTATGGGAAAATTCAATTCGCTTGTCTTTTTTGAACGAATTAACGACGACATCCGAGTATCGGCTGTTTCTCCGAATGAAATCTTCATTAATTGATAAAAAAATTTCGAAAATCCATTTGTTTTAACTGATGAAGAACACTTGTTTGTTTGGTAACAACTAATTTTTTCTTCAAATCATTAGGATTAATTTACCTGAAAAATATATTCTTAAAACTCTCAAATGTTTTAATACAAGAGATGATATTTTATTTTATATAATTTGCACAGAAACTTCAACAAAATTCTAAATAATTAAATCCTGGTAGAATATTCATTCTTGTTCTATTTTAAGGAATTTTTAGAATTCACTTAGAATGTACCACAATCTACATATATTAAACTATATATATACAATAAACTAAATTTCATCCATTGACAAGGCAATTAAAAAAATTAAATTTTACAAATTTGTTAATTAAAAAATATAATTTGATTTTTTTTTTTGATACATTATATTTAATTCAAGTAAATTAAAAAATTTGGAGTGTCTCCACTCGACTATCTCGCAAATTTGAATTGGATTAATTAATTAATTAATTAAAAAAAAATTTAATATTGTTAATAAATTAAATTAATTTTTATTAACATATATTAAAGGAAAAAAATGTAAACATGGTAGGTAATGGCCCTCTTCCGAAAGAGCTCTATTTCTCAAAAGCTGATAGAAAACTACGAATTTTGAATAATGACCGTATACCAAATTTCATTATTCTAGCTCAAACCGTGTATTGTACCTCAAATACTGTCTACACACACAGAGAGAGAGAGAGATTTTTTTCTCAGCTTAGTGAAAATGACTTTCAAAACGTATAAAAACATCAAAATCTCGACATCGAAAATTTTCATGATCGCAATACTATCTCTGGCGAGATATTAAAAACTATTGTATAATAATCAAATTCATTGTCTCATTAATTTTAATATCAGATGAACTAATTATTATTCATGCTAAAATTTACTATTCTGAACATATTAAGTAAGAAACTATTAAAAAAAAAAAAAAATCTAGACGCTTTTGAAAATCATTGTATTTGACATAATCCTATCTGCTTATATCCTAGAATAATGATTATCTTATTGACATTGAAATAAACATTTAAAAGAAACGTGACAATGTGATAGTTTCAGAGAGATTCGTTTAATTTAAAATCAAAATATACTTCTACTGCCTTAAAATATATATCTTCTGATAATAAATTTTAGTCTTAAAAGACTTAAAGGAGAATGAAGGAGTTGAATGAAGAAGTTAATAATTATTCGAAGCAAAACCAAAGTATCGCCCAACAAATGTACAAAAACTTATGTCGTAGCTATTCTCGCCATTAAAGCTATTTAACATTCTATTGTAGGATAATTTACTCATCTCAATGTGAAAAGTCAGAACTAAGTTGGCTTTCAATGGGTCTATTAAAATAAAAGGGAAAGAGAAAAGGAGAACTTACAGAGACATATTAGATAGATAGATTTTGCTACTTTCGAAACCACATTGAAAACAAAATAAGCTGGAGTGTCTCCACTCGACTACTCGCATTTTGAATAGGATTAAATAACATAATATATTATATTTAAATTAAATTTAATTAATTATAAATTATAAATTATTAATATTGGCTTTTTGTTGATGGCACCACGTCACGTGTTGGCGCGTGAGATTTGCAGTGGTAAAAAATTAATTCTGGTACTTTCAGCGAATCAATCAAGCTGAAATTCTATATATAGCAGTTTTATACAATTATTAATCATGTGAAAAATTATCAAAAATATATCTTTATTTTTACGGTCACTTTAGAGGAAAAAAAATCAAAACGTTGTAAGTAATGACCCTCTTCCGGTTGAGCTACATTTCTCAACAGTTGATAGAGAACTACGAATTTTGAATAATGCCCATGTACCAAATTTCATCATTCTAGCTCAAACCGTTTTTGCGTAATCTTGGTTACATACATACATATACACTCAGACATTTTTCTCAACCTTAGTGAAAATGATTCAGGAACCTTCAAAACGTATAAAAACATCAAAATCTCAACATCGAAAATTTTCGTGATCGCAATACTATCTCTTACGAAATAGTAAAAATAAATGATATTTTTTTTATTTTGATTAAAAATGTTCTAAAAACTATTTATCTTTCTCTATTTCCATTTCAAAAGTTTTTAACCGCAACAACCATATTCCTCCAACTACGTTCTCCTCTCAACTCCTTTCTTTTTTTTAATCTACACATATTGTATATTTCTAATTAATTTACCAAATAACTCGAGTTTAGATATATTTTTCAATTTAATAAAAGTGTTTATAAATAAAATCATAAAAAAAACTAGGAAGACAAGGTTTATTTTTTCAAAAAAATATTTTCTATATTAAAAAAAATAACAGTATGATTTATTTATTTAACTACGTATATAAGGATATTGAATTGAAAATTGAATAGGTCAATTAAATAAATAAAAGAACAAATCAAATAAATACGGTTTTATTGAACACTTTTCTTTAAATTATGATTCCATAATATAAAAGAAAAAGAAACCGTATACGCGAATTTGAAATTTGTGATTAAATTGTTTATTTATATTTCAAGTGTATGATAAATAAAGTATAAGATATTTCTATATATATATATATATATATAAAATTATATTTTCTTCAATTATAATTCGATATCTTATTTGTCTTGATTTATTTAGCTAGTGAACATTTCATCGATAAAAGTACGAAATTTATTGATCTTTTTTTTTTTGCTTTTAAAAAAAAGTTTGAGAAGAGAGAGAAACAAAATTAAAGTTCATTTATTTTGAATTTGTCGATTGGCAGCCAGTCATGTCAACGAAATTAATGAAAACAAGATTGTAATTCAAATCGACTTCTTTTGATATATATATAAATTTATATATAATATTTAATAGAGAGAAAAAGAGACAGAGAATTCCATTGGGTCGTTAATTAAAATTTAATTTTAACCAATTACAAAATTATCGATAAATAGAATTCAATTTATTAAAATTTACAAAATCTCTAATCACTATTTAATTTAAATTTAATAATATGATATTTTATAAAACATTTATTATATTATAAATAATTAAAGATAAATTGATAAAATCATATTTTAAGAAAAATAAATAAAATTGAAAAAATATAAAACATTACTTGAAGTAAATCGTTCATATTAGTACTATTAGTAATGTATATTTACTCGTACTTTAGTAATAATATTTACTATTATATGTACTATTCATTTTTTTATAACAACATTTATTAAATATTTTTAATTAATTTATATTTATATTTTATAAAAAGGGGTGGCCATACTTCTCGTATTGCCCAACAGAGCCAAGTGGTAAGGATTCTTCAACAATGACCAGTATTGGCCAGTTTTCAGCCTCATTTGGCAAATATATGTTGCACCTTGCTACATTGCTACTAATGCGAAAGTTTCACAATTATATGGCTATACAATAATATTATGTTTTTTACTTTATATGAGATTTTGTTGAAAAACTAAGTACATATAAAATTATTATAAATTAACTACTTTTGTTTAACCTTATATATACTTATCTAAAAGTATAAGTATGTATAAGTATAAATATATAATATGCAAACAATTATATGAAAGAACGAGAAAATGATCGTATATGTATCTTATCTTATGTTAAGGGTTTATCCATATAAGGCAATCTACCTGCATTGTTAATGTGGGTGGACAACCAACGTGCAAGCGTCAAATGATATTGGCATAACCCTAATGTTAATAAATAAAAAACCTTTGATTTTTGTACATTCTACAAAAAGACTGCGCCTATCAAGGCGATTGTTTTCAAAGTGGGGTAGATGTATTGTATAATCAGTACAGTGTATCTTCTTAATCTTTATCTTGAATTCGGAGGCACTATTTTTTATTTTAAGTAGTTTTCCAATTTTGATCCCCAGCTAGAGAAATTCCCTTGCCAGATCTAGAACTTAAACCCGGGGCCAGATTTTTAGAGTCAAGCGTCTTGCCTCCCTCACTGGATGACGTCTCAGTTAATAAATAATTAATAGTGAAATTATTAACAAAACAAATTAATGAATTTCATACATATATTTTTTCTAAATTATCATTATCTTTATATATATTTTAGAGATAAATATATGTGAAAAAAATGTAAATAAAATAAAACCCATTGATAATTATCAATATTTTGGTATAAATAATTTCATTAGGTTAAGTTTACTGTGAAATCACATGTGGATATATTTTATTTTAACTCATCCACTGTATATACATTTGAGATAAACAATGCAGTTGACATGTTTAGAAATTTGAGAATTTCATAACAATAACTTAAGTTTTATCTGTTGCCCCATGGGATATGAAATCTGCATTTAACCTAAAATAAAGCCGTTAACTGACTGTTATATGAATACTTAAGCTAAATATAATTCTAGGAAACTAAATGTATTTGTAATAATATATAATAATTAATAAATTTTACCAACTACATAGTTAAAATATTCATTTTTTCCAGAAATCATTAATGCACTTTAATTAATGATTTGAATATCAACAATTGTTTCAAATTTATAGATCCTATTGTTAATAAATATTTTACATTCTAAAGTCTATCGCCAAAGGGCAGTTTTCCTTTCAAATGATTGAGTTTATTTTGTACCAGGTGAATAAATATTATTATTCCCCTACTATATAAATATACTATATATATATATATATATATATATATAATTTTGATAGCCAACAGTTTACAAAAAAAAAAAGGTTTAAAAATACAAATACATCAGAATTTTTGTTTGTTGTTTTTTAAATGTTTAATATTTATTACAGTTATCTTTTATTTGAAATATTATCTTTACATTTTATGTTTACATTTTCACGCTTATTATTTTAAACATTTTAACTATTTTTTTTAATTATATCTGTGATTTTTAATAAAAGGAAATAATTAATTACTAAATATATTAAATAGTAAAAAAAAACATGATTTGATTAGACTACCCTTTCTACCACCTTCAATTCTGTCAGAAAGATATCCCACCTGGACCTAACTTTATATAATATACAAAATGAAAAAAAATTCCCAAACGAATTACTAAACATTTTTATCGTGAATGGTTGAATGGTTGAATCAACTTGACTATACCTTAGTTATTTATTTATTTTCCTAATCATTAATAATTAAAATTGAAATCTCTTTTTTTTACAAAAAACAACAACATTCAATTATTAATTTTTTTTTTCAATCTATTTCAACTTTAATTATATACTCTATTGATCAAGCTCTGTGTTAACACTCTTGTGAATAATAAAATTAAATTTCTCGCATTCCCCATGGAGATACTTGTATTCATAATTTTTGCCTTTATATTTTTTTTTTTTATTATTTTTTTATTCCTTCAAATTCAAATAATCTAAATGTTAATTATATTCTTTATTCCTTAAAGATTTTTTTTTTTTCATTCATATTTTAATATATAATTTAACATATCTTAATATATGTACTTATATACGAGGGTAATTCACAAAGTAGGTTACGTTTTTGAAATTAAGACAAAACTAGTAAAAGAAAATGTTTTTTATTATATACATTTGAAAGAGCGACTAAAATACTATTTTTCTAGATAATCGCCAAAAAAGTTGAGACATTTATCATTTATCATAGAAATCCGCCGCCTGAGTGTTGAACCAATTCGTTAATTCCAAAACGTAACCTACTTTGTGGTTTGCCCTCGTATATATATAATTTAACAATAACATTAAAATATGTAGGTATATATTTTATATTACGCTTTCTGCTTCATTAATACAAAGCGAATTATTTAATTATAACTTGTCAGTAAAAAAAAAGAAACAACTCGTTAATTATTCTTTTAAAAATCTATTAAACGAAATAATAGACTAATATTTAAAAAAAAAACAATTTCGAGTTAATTAAATGGATTTTTATTTCTAAAAGGCTGGTGTCATCGATTCCATGTGGAATCATATATTTTTCCACTTCCATTCTAGTGCATTAGCTAAAAGATAAAAAAATCTGTTAGCGTGTTGGGGTTATATTTACCTCGGGATGTCACTTTACATCGTCTGACTGCATTTTTTTTATTTATTGCCGTTTTTTTTTTGTTTAGTCACACGTTGGCAAAAGTGAAACAGTCCCTTCAGTTTCATCTATACGGATGGTTCAGATACTTTCTCTCTTATCGTTTTAATTCATCGGTCGGATCCCTATATCACTCCTCGTAGAATGATCTGGCAGAATCGTGAATTCGCTCGATTTATAGCGAGTGCTATCAGTATTAGTTACATAAAACCATCGTTTTTCTCCCACCCCAAATGGAATCTACTCTGTCCACTTTTAGTGTGCGATGCACAATTCCAATCTACTATTAATGTATAACATGTTGTCTACGATCGCTTACACTTGTATGTGTAAATATTTTATTATAAATTTATCCGATGGGGAATCGTAATAGTAATAGTAATAGGGATAAGTAATAGGATAGTGTGTGAAATCAGCTTTAAAAATTAAAACATATTTGATCAAAATATCTAATCAAAATCGAATAGATATGAATTCTCAAATAATTTAAATAAAATTTTTATTTTATTTTCACAAAAAAATTATATATTTAATATATAATATTAAAATTCATCTTGTTTTTGTTTCAGGTATGTTTCATTTGTTGTTCAGCAATACTCTCCAATAAATGAGTAAGTTCTCTATTTGATTAAAATACTTTTTCGAGAAAATGTGCATATCATTATTATTAGTAAAATTTCAATGAAATTTATACTAATACAAATTCAATTTGTTTATAATTTTTAATCTAAAATATTTAATTATTGAGCAGGTATTACTCTACGCTAAGTTTGAGATTTTAATTAAATATTCATTCATTTGTTATGTATTTAAATTGTAAATAGAAATTGTTATTAAACTATTCCAAGAACTTATCTTGGAAATGGTGGTTTGTAGTATGGTATACCGATATTCAATTATTAATACATTTGACTGATTGGAAAATAATCTTTTTGTATTATTAAATATTTTGGTCAATTGTTGAATTCTTTAGTAACTATGCAAACTTTATCCTTTTATGCTTAATTGATTATTTTATACAACGATAATCCCTTTCATCCTTTTACAGGAAATTATTTGAGAATTTTTGAAATATTAGGTATTTCATTGAAATTGATTAGAGAAGTGTATATCTATGTTTTCTATAATCCCAAAGACTTTATTAAATAACACGGTTTTCATTATCTGAATTCATTTTATTAGCAATTCAGCATTCCGTTTTCAAACCTACTATTGTAAACCCTCGTTTAGAACAAGTAGTATACACCTATCTCTCATATATTTTTGTTTATATGCAATTAAAGTGAGTAAAAATGGAACCTAGACATATTAACATTTATTTATTCCTATTTTTTTTTTTCTTAATTAACATTCTTATTCCACCGGGTGTGTGTAATCTGTTAATTTTTTTTCCGGTTCAAAAAAAAAAAATGTCGGAGCAAATTGAAATGAAAAATGAGAGACAACCCCTCTAAAAATACATTTTCATATGTATGAATTATATTAGAGAGGCGAAAGAAGAAAAATGGTTGGTGAGAGTAATCCTAAGTACAGGGTGGGGGAAAGAGGTACATCGTCATTCACCCCAAGTTGAATCCGGAATCCATCACCGTAATACGTCCTTCCGCTGTGTGAGGAGAGGGGGGGGGGGGAGTGGGACGAGAATTCCGGAAGTCCGGCATCGCGACGCTTTCATTCCTTGAGAGGCCGCCTTTGCTCGGCTTCATTTCTTGCAATCGGATTCTCTGCCAAAGGCAACTTTCCCCTCCCTATTACATTATTTCCCCTCTTGCCACCCTCTCTATCTCTCTAATTATCGTTCCTGTTTAAGAGACCATGAAATCATTCACAAAAGCTTCCGAGTGCCCTTCTCTCCAACCCATTGAGAACTTCTGCACTGTTATCTTTCTTTGAACAAAATATCCCACTGATAAAAATAAATTTGTTATACGATGTCCTACTCTGATACACAAAATTTTTCATCCGCAAAAAGAAAAATGAAATGTATAAATATTTAAAGCAAACTGACGTCAATCAGCCGTAATTACAACAATTAAATTGACTAATTGACTAAATATTTTTTTTTTAGAGTTTATGATTAAATGATTTTATATTATGTTTTTCCAAACAACATATTTTAGAATATAATACAAAATAGGAGAAATACATTACATACATAATAAAATAAATAAATATACCTAGCTAGTAATTCCTAAATTTTTTTAAAATTTAGATATACGAGTAATATTAATAATATCTATCTATTTCTGTGGCTCTACGGAACTAGAAAGTTCTTGGCCGCAGCGACCACATTCCTCCAAGTGTCCCTATCCTGAGCCACAAACATCAAATTCCAATTCTCCCATCTTTCTCACGTTACTTCCTACATTGTCCACCCACCGCGTCCTTGGTCTTCCAAGCGGATGTTTCCCAATCGATCTTCCCACAAATATATCCTTCCCCATTCTTTCCTCTCCCATTCTAGCCACGTCATTGCAACCTTCTCAATTTTATAACCCTAACCATGTCTAGGGATGCATAGAGGAAATGCAATTCCTCGTTATGGAGTCTCCGTCATTCCCCGGTGACCACAACTTCCTTTGGTGCATAATTAATATTAAACTGATATCAAAAAAAAAATATAAAAATTAAACTCATAGGTATATAAGAAACAAATATAAATATTTTTTAATTAAATTTTTAAAGTTTAATATGTTAAACTTATATCTGAATTGTATTAGTTACATGATTATAGAAAACCAAAAGTAGGGTAAATGTAAAAATAGAAGAAAAAAGAGATTTAAAGTAAAATTAATAAATAAAATAACATTTTTAATATTATAGATAATAATAATAATAATAATAATTTAGAGTTAACTTTCAGGATAAATAAAGAAATGTAAAACGAAACAGGCTTAAAGAAAACTGATCTCATAAACATTTTAAAAAGTTCCTCGATATTATTTTCCTCGCTGTTTTTATATCTTTAAGGATAAATAATTTATGTAAAATTCGATTAGGAATTTTCTTAACATTTAAGGAATTCATTATAGAAATATAATGGAGGAGCAGAATTAATTCTGTTATGTCAGAAAATAAGAATTCATCCCCCTCCCCTAATGAAGCGCCCATTGAAAAAAAAAAGCGAATACGAAAGGAGATTGTCTGTTGACTGGAAACCAATTTCCAAGTAAATATTTGTCATTTTAATTTAACGATCAGGAAATTAAAAAAAAGAGGAGCAAATTACTGAAAGAGAATAGAAGAATTGAATAAAATAAAATGAAATAAAATAAAACGTAGGGTTTTTGTATATTTTTATTGCTACGAATTACTTTCTGCAAAGCTGTTTGTTTTATTAATGTACGCCTGTCCTTACCTCCTCCCTTCCTTCAAAGTACCTTGGCCTTCAAGCTGCAAAAACAGACGAGACGTTTCGTGTTTTTTTTTTTTTGAACTTAAAAACTTACCCGTTGACCCTGCAGTGCAATTTGTCTGCCGAGCAAGTCAAGTTGTTCTCAACGTTTCACCAATTTTTTTCCTTCTCTCTTTTTCATTTTATCTTTATGAATACAATTAAATTAAAAAAATAAGTAATACTTTTTTTTAGAATGAAAACTGAGAAATATACACATATATAACCAGGATATTAAATTATATTTATATCCCTTTTAATTATTTATACATATAATATTTTAAATTGTTCTGTTGAGTTTAATAGAATATCATAATGATACCCTTCGTTACATAGTAGAACTAGATTGTGATAATCAACAGATAAGGTTGCGAAAACATTTCAGTTTATTATCATTTTATAAACTGGTTGTTTGTGTTTTGTAACATGAGAAGAATGATAATATAATTTTATAGGTATACATATATATTATAATAAAATGGTTTATTTTGGTTTAATATAAAGACAAAATAATTAGCTTTCAATGGTATTTTAGTAATTTTTTTTTTTTTAAAGAAACAGTTTTTATTTTTCATATTTATATATATATTTTATATTATATTTGATTAGAAAAATATTTATAATAAAAATAATATACATCAAGATAAAAAAAAAGATCCGAAATTATTTTGCAAGCCAATACATGAGCTATTGATAGATATTATAAAAAAAAAATCTCTCCATTTACACATTCTAATTCATCTGGTCCATTTTAACTGAATGGAATTCAATATTGCAGTCATATCCAGTTTTGTTTTAAAATTCATAGAATTATTCATTGACATTATTTTTTTTTTGTGTATTTCCAATATTGCAAAACATAACAATTTATTTTTTTTTTTAATTGCAAAAACAATTCGAGATTATAATGTCTACCATTCTATTTATTGATCTGATATAAATTTAAAAAATGAAATTATTCTAATTTTCTATTGAAATGCTATTTGTTTTCTATGAATAGGTTTTAACAAAGAATATATAGGTTTATATACCTAGAGTTAAATAGTAGATGCGATTGGATATATATCAAAAAACTTGTTAAAATATAATATATAATATTATATCATTGAATATATATATATATATATATATATACTAATTATGAATAAAATTAACAAAGCTATTTACTTTACATAACTACATATTATAATAACGATTATTTTTTTTTCAATTCTTTAAATATCTAGCTTTTGGTTGCATACGATATTAGTTAATTCTATCATTTTACTTTTTATTTTAATATAAATTTATCTATCAATTCAATATGTATATGAATCTCTCTCTCTCTCTATATATATATATATATATATATATATATATATTCATTATGAAAATGAGTTAATTAAAGATAAGTAAATTAATATAAATTTCGAATTTAATTGAAACGCTATTTGGATAAAATATAATAATAAAATTAAATTGAGTTGATTTTTTAATTTAGTAAAGGTCTCTGTATTGAATTTTTTGAGGTTATTTAATTTTGTTCAATACAATAAACGTTAAAAAACTCGATGCTCTTTTTAATTTCATAGAATAAATAATAAATAATAAATATTTTTTTTTTAATATGGTGAAATAAAAATAAATAAATAAATAAAAGTAAACTGGATAATATCATTTAAGATCATTAAAATCAATAAAACAAAAGAGAAACATATTTTTTAATTTTTTTTTTCATATGATAACCGCTATCAATTTATTATTTTAATTTTAATATGTAATTGGTTAATATTAGAAAAGGTTTTGGGTATAATAATGAATGATTAGTATTTACGTTGGATTTGTTTTTAAAACACCCTTGAATGACAAACATGACGAGTTTCTAATATTAATATTAATTTCTTCATGATTAATAAGATATTTAATAATTTAAAAAAATATTTTTATCATTTCGTTATTATTTTTCATAATTTCTTTTTTTTAATATTATATCTACTTTAATTTAAATTATTGTTATACGTAATTTTCTTTTCAATTTTTAATAATTATTATTATTATGTTGTTTTTCCAAAGCATTTGTTTAACGGATTAATATTGAAATAAATAATTCTCTAATCTTCTGTTTATTTTTAATCCTCTCTATATTCCAATATTAAATATAATATAATAGCTCGCACATATAAATGATATTTATATTTTAAATAGGAGTATTTATATATTTTGATATATATTTAATGATTATGAATATTTAATTTACTTTATTCATTATCTTTTTTATTTTATTTGCAAAATAATATTACCCTTAAATTACAATTTAATTTTTAAAATAAAAATTATGAAAAATTGTACTAAATATAATAGAATCTATCTATATTTTATTGTATAGATCAGTGCATATTAAAGTGGTGGGGCTGTGGAATACTTTCAGGAATACTGCAAAGAGTAATAAATAAATAAACATTACTTTTACGCATAAAACAAGATAAAATATTTCCCATTAAGCTAGATCAGTGATTCTCAATCTTTTTTTTTACCGCGGTTCACTTTTAAAATTTGGCGGCACACAAAGAAAAAGATAAGTGTAAAAGTTTAACATAGTGAAAAGAAGTAGTCCCAACGGTTTACTTTTTTTTTTTTTTAGAACCATATTGAAAAAAATTTAGAAAGTTGGAAATGTTTAAGAGCCTAGTCTCAAAAACGTTTTACCTGTTTATTTTTTAGAATCAAATTGAAAAAATTTAGAAAAAAAGTCTGAAAAAAAACCGCGGCACAGTGGTTGAGAATCACTGAGCTAGATGAATCTTCTGTCAACTCAAATAATGCCAATTTGATTGTTTTTTATTAATATAGTACTTAGCCTTTTTAGAGGATGCATACATTCATTAATCAAAACATAATGCTTTAAAATAGTGCTAAAAAATGTGTCAAAATTAGCAAATGCTTGTATTGACTAGTAAGAAAATGCATATACAAAATTTTATAAAAAAATATTTAGGGGAGGCCGTAACTTCAAAAAGTTTAAGAAAAAGCTCAGATAAACTTTTATATTTTTTTTAATTCTAAAATTTAATATCATATTAAAAATAATAAATTTGTTCAATCATTATTTTTTTTTTACTTAAAAGTCATTTTATTCTTTATAATGTATAATAATATTTAATAGTAAAAAAGGTATGATTTTATTTATTTTTTAATATATAAAGAAATTTTTATTAATCTTTTTTAATAAACTCTATAACAAAAAGAATAAATGTTTTTTGAAAATCTAGTAGAGATTAATGGTCAAATACGGAGTGGTCCACTGAATATTAAATAGAATTCGTCCCATAAAAAAATACTAAAGTGGATAAAAAAAAAAACCTTTCGTTTTCTCAATGGTAGCGTGTGCCATCAACAACACAGTATAAAATATTTGCTCAACGATTAGAAGAATAATAATAATTACTAATTTAATACTGAATATTATACATGAAAACAGGGCAGGGTTAGTACCACGGACTAGATGGATAAACGGGGAAGAGATTTTATTTATTTTATTTTTTTTTTTTTGTTTAGTTCCATTGTAAAAGGGAGTGAAATTAACTCTTCTATTTGAATTTAAAAGAAGATTAATCAAAATCTATTTTGATTCTCTTTCATATCAAAGCGCAATTTTATTCTAAGTCTGCAAATAGCATAAACAAATGTTAGATTTAATTTTACATTTTGCAATTATATATTTGTATTTTTATGAAAAAAAAAAAACTCAGCCTAGGGCTTTTAACTCAACCACACCCTTTTTACCACCCCTCTCTTCTCATTCTACACTCATGTTCATTTTAAATCCTTTTATAAATAATTGTAAAATACATTATATTCTATAATGCATGTATATAAAACAATAAATGCATTTGATTCTAAAGAATATAATATATTTACTATTTTGATATTGTTTAGAAAGTATAAAGAAAGATATAAGCATTAAAAATTATTTTATAAAATATACAATTTTTAAATTTATAAAATTTGACTAAACTAATAATATCTATAAATTAAATCTAATAATTTATAAATTTGCTAAAAAAAAGAAAATATTTGAATTAGCTGTTAAAAAATAATGCTTTTTTTAGTTTGTTCTAATCAATTCTTATTATTTATATATTTATAATAAATAAATAGAGAGATAATAAATTTTAAAAACAATAAATAAACATTTTTTTTCTAATAATCAAAAAATATCAAATTATATTATTTTGAGGAAAGTGATAATTTTTTCTTATTCCATATTTCATTTTGTTTTATATTTATAAAAAATAGACTTTTATTTGGCGCCGTAAGTGAAATATTATCTTTTCTATATCTACCTATAAATAAACTGAAAATATATAGATATACTATATTTCTAAACAAATGTATTTAATAGTATAGTAATATAATGAATTATTGAACGAAATGTAATTTGAATTAAATTTGACACAGATATAAATATTACTAGTTTAATACCAAGCGAAACTGTCAAATTTTTATTTAATTTTTATTAATTTACTAGCTGCTCAGAGCGCCTTCGGCGCTCTTCACACCTAGACGGGGGCTCCGCCCCCTGTACCCCCGAGTTGTACATAGTATTTGGTGGTTGAAAGTATTAAAAGGTTTTCATCCATTTTGTTTCAATCAGTATATTACATAAAACATTCATTTCTTTTTGTGTTCTTATTTAAAAAATATATTTTAATTTAATCACTATATTAATTATATATATTATTATTGTATATGTTATATCTATCTACCTATGTGGCTCAAAGATACTCTAAAGTTCTTAGCCGCAACAACCACATTTCTCCAAGTGTCCCTATCCTGAGCCCTTATTCCATCTCTCTTACGTCCCTTCCTACGCGTCATTGGTTTTCCAAGCGGACGTTTTCCAATCGGTCTTCCCACCAATATCTTTTTCCTCTCCCATTCTTACCACGTGCCCTGCCTATCGCAGCTTTTTCCCTTTTATAACCCAACTATTTCTGAAGATGCAGAGAGGCCATGCAATTTCTTGTTATACAGTCTCCCTCATACCCGGTGACCTCATCTTTCTTTGGCCAATAAATGCAGGGAAGAATCCTATTCTCAAATACTCTGAATCTACTCTCATCTCCAAGGGTCATAGACCATGCCTCCCACCCATATAATGCAACAGGCAAAATAATCTTTTTATATATTCCCTTTGATAATAATTTTGAAGAGATAAGCCTCTTTATTGCAGATAACAGGCGTTTCCCGATTGCAACCCCGATTTAAATTCTTCTCAAATATTATTATCCTTCGTGATTCCATTCAATTTTTCTACATATTCAAATTCTACATTTTGTATCTTAAGATTTTGTATGTTAATACTCTTCATCTTTGTTACTAAATATTTTTTCTTATCACTATTAATTTCAAACCTCCATTAAATTTTCCTCGCTATCTGTAATTGCAATTGCCGAATCTCCTATTATATTTAAGTCGTCTGAGTAACCTAATATTTTACAATTGATTTCCGCATCTTATTCTTTCTTTACTACTTTCAAGAGAAATTTGAAGATTGAAAATTTGAAAAAGTTTATCCGAATCTATTGAGTTATGCGTATGTTTTACTAAAGTCTACAAATAATTAGTGAACAGAAATATTGAATTCGCGGTTTTGTTCCTAATATCTGTCATAATGAAAATATCTTAATTAATGTTGGTCGATTTGGCCTGAACCCGCAATGATATCTCCTAATATTTCCTCCGCCTATGGTTCTTAAGTATTGTATATGTTATAATAGTGAAATAGAGTATAATATTTCTTGATCATTACATTTTGGTATTTTATTTTCATTGCTAGATTATTATTGAATATTTTTAATTATAATGAAACTTGAGAAAATGCAAAAATAGAGACTTGAGACAATTTATAAAAATTAACGGTATAAAACTATAGATAAATGACCAATATATACATTCATTAATAGTATTAATTTAAATTAATTGATTTATTTGTTTTTTTTATTATTAAGTTCATTTATTAATTTTTTTAGATCATAGTTATTTTCCTTAAAAGAAACTTAAATTCTGTGGTGCTAGGGGATTTGAAAATTATTCGTCGCAATATGAAGATTTCGCTTACAGTTTCTGTCATGTCCGACCTCCATCCAACAGTTATTTTCTGTTAAGTTTTTTGCTTCTCTTAATCATGTGATCTATATATTTAATTTTTTTTGATTCATTATAATAAAATTTAAACAAATAAAAATTTTTACTTTGTTAATTTATATAAATTTCAATATAAACTGATTGTGAGTGATACGCTTAGCCAATACTCTGAATATTTTGTGTACAAAAATATTGAATGTTCTTAGCGAGATTTGATATAATGTTGTACGATTTGTCCTAAATCTGAATTACAAGAAAATTATAAATTGCCTCCTCTTCCAGCCCAATTCATTTACCCACCCATGTTGCATATGGCATCTAAATTTCTTAAAACTCCGTTTTTTTAATTTAAAATAGAAGGAGAGAAAGAGTTTTAAATTATATTCGAATAGTCTATATATTCTATATATCAGTATTTTTTTTCTGAATTTAATAGCAAGTTGATTTTAAAAATTTTCCATTCTTAATGCATATGATTGATTACATGTGTTAAAATTTAAAAAAATTCAAATATTCTAATTTTTATATTTATATATACAATTTAATATTATTTTTTATTAATATCATATCAAAAAAGAGAATTTATTAAAAATTAAAAATAAAAAAAGAAGCCTATTAATAAAAAATTGAATGGTGATTTAAATATTTTATTAAATTAATTAAAATGAGACCTTTTAGAATAAATTATTTAATTGAAATGATATTTAAATATAAGAATTTAAAAAAATATTATATTCTTTGTTTGGCAATTGTTATTTAATTATGTGCAACATGATTCGACTTGCACAGAGCATCGTTATTTTTTATTAATATCACATAATAAAAATGAATCTTTTAAACATAATAAATAAAAAAGACATTTTAATAAATTTAAAAAATATACCCAATTTAAAAATGTCAAAAATTTAAAACAACTTTATATCATCATATTTTAATTTTTATATAATATATATAGTTAATTAATAATAGAGTAATTAAATTAAAATAA
The DNA here is from genome assembly GCA_963082975.1 of Labia minor. Classification (NCBI taxonomy): domain Eukaryota; kingdom Metazoa; phylum Arthropoda; class Insecta; order Dermaptera; family Spongiphoridae; genus Labia; species Labia minor. The sequence goes on from OY720349.1 coordinate 31,836,257, forward strand.
AAAACAAAGATAATATAATTCAGTCATTTTAATTCAGGTTAAATAATATTTTTTTTTATTATTCAATGATAAAATTTATATATTATTATATATATATTATAGAAAAGAAGAAATATTCAATTAAATAAAAAATAATTTAAGATAAAAATATGATCTAATAAATATTTTAATTAAATTGAGAACTTTTAGAATAAATTATTTAATTGAATTGATATTTGTATATTAGAATTTAAAATAAAAAGGGAAATATAATAATTCTTCGATTGGGAATCTCTATGATAATTCATTGTTTGAAATGATTCCGCTAGGCCGGCAGTGAGCCGCGAGAGGCTCTTGAATGAACAACACGGAGAATTATATAAACTTTAAAAAATTAATTTCTGCGGTTATTGATAAGATATTAATAAAATTTATAGCCTATGTTACTCTAGAGGTATATAAGAATATTGTGATGTAATTTCAAAGAAATCGGTTCAGCCAATTCTGAGTCTATAAAATAGTAATTTTCCGGACAGACAGACAGACAGACAGACAGACAGACAGACAGACAGACAGACAGACGTGAAAAATTCTAAAGTCACTTTTGGATTCTAGAGGTCATGAAACGCGAAGATATGCAAAAATTTTTAAATTCTGAGCAATGTGCAGACAAAAACCTTTTTTTATATATATAGATAATCTCTTTAATGATATATTTAATGGGAGTTAATGTGTAGTAGTGTAGTTATAATATATATAATTATATACATATGCCAAGTGATATCAAATTTTTTAACAAAATTTGTTAATAAATTTTTTAAATATGGTGACCAAACGTCCCGATTTTAGGTGCAATGTACCGGCGTCCCGAAAAATGTCCATTATCCCGGTTTTAAACATTTCCGAGTTTTTTTTCTAAATTTTTTCAATTTGGTTCTTAAAAAAAAGGTAAACTGTTTTTTGGGCTAGGCTCTTAAACATTTCCGACTTTTTTTTCAATTTGGTCCTAAAAAAAAGGTAAACCGTTTGTCCCGGTTTGGTGTTTTCGAAATATGGTCACTCTAGTACTGAAGAAACTTACATCAAAAAGTTCAGGTATAACTAAAATAATCTCGTTACTAAAGGTATCTGAAATCGAGGTACCATTGTCATTGTTTACATTGGTACATGCACCACAGTTACAGAATCTATGACATACTATAATTCTATTTTAATATTCAATTTCAATTGAAATAAATATATAATAAGAGTGGAAAGAGTGAATGATTATGAAATATTTCTATAAAAAATAATTACGAGATTTTTCTAATTAATATATTAAATCCAAGAAATTTCTACAATAATGGTTTTATGTTGCTAACTGGATTGAATAAATTGTGATAATATCAAAAACCATTTGCCTAACTCTCGAGTACCAACTCACACACGAAAATTGAATCCTTGAGTTTATAGGAGCCCCTGGCATTTAGGCTACACGAATCATTTACAACGAAGTATTAGTATACTCTCTTTTAATTTATTAAGTATATTATTATTTTATATATTTATTTTAAGCTTAAATAATATTCCCGTTTCAATGTATATATATTTAATAGCACAATTTATCAAATATACTAATAATAAATATTATGATACTCGAATATATGCTAAACATCTAGTCAATAAATATATAATTATTTTTATATTTAAATTCTTTAAATGAAGTTTGAATGAATGAATATCTTTGTTTAAAGAATGATGCGATCATTAATAAAAATATCAAAATATATTAAATAAATCCGTGCTCTGCCATTAATGAATAAATTAAAAAGAATTATTACGTTCCTTTTGATTAATTATCTTCTTATCCCGGTTGCCTTCTTAATATCCATTACTTTCCCTTTTTATTATATTATAAACCGCTATAACAATTTCGAACAGGCTCTATTCGATTTTATAAATGATTGTTGGTTTATTGAAATTACCCCCATCGGTTCTTTCTCCTCAGATTGCAGATACTGGTATAATTTGGCTTTTGTTTGGAATGCGGCGGGGGTTGGTCAAGCCCCCAAGGGAATGCAAACTTGCGTTCGCGGGAGTGTAAAGGGAAAGAAGGGGTATTTGCCAGCACCGGGGTGGAGATGTGGAGAATACCAGACGCAGAGGATGGGATAAAGTCAATCAACGCCGGTGATTTGTCTCTGTCAGCAATGTCTCTTCCTCTTCTCTTTATCTCTATTTCTCTTCTCCTATCTCTTTCACTTACTCACTTCTCATGGAAGGGTTCTCGTGGTTACAAAACACCCGCCCAGATGTTCCTCTGTTCGAATACAAAGAAAATAAAATTTTATTTCGTTTCTTTTGCAAAATATATTTCAAATATTATTTACTTATTATTGCTAATATACAATAAATACAATTAAAACAAAAAATCATGTATTAAACGATAATAATAAATTCTGTTTCCTGTGAATTTGTATCTCAATTTGAAAATATTTGAAATATATTATTTTTTTTTTAATTTAATTTATATAATGATAAACTGTGTATGTATTAAAAACATTACTATTCATTTATTATGAAAATCTTATAAATAATTTTCTCTTTGGGTAAAAAAATGATACTCTAATGAAAATTAATTAATTCCATACAATATTATTATTAATAACATATTATTTCGATTAAAAAAGATTCAATTTAGTGAAAATATATTATGATTTTATAAATATTATATTCTGTAACTCATTGTAACTCATTCATTGTGTTGAATTTAGAAATAAATAATTCTTTTATTTAATTTATTTTCCAATTTCGAATGCACTGTTCGAAATAATAATAGTCTCATCCCACTTTCGAAAAGTTCATTATCAAAATTCAGTAAAATCGACAATCATCCATAGATATACCTTTTGGATAATTCATGAATACATTTTGGACATTTCTATTCTTATATTATTAAATGGAAAGTTATATTATTGTTAATTAAATTGCAAATGAATTATTTTCCCAATAAACCATTGATAACAATAAATAGATTGATTGAAAAACCATCGGGTGTTAACCACAAGGATTATATTTGAGATTATTTTAATAATCTTATTTTATAGAGTTTATAGTGTATGTCTCATGATATTAATATTATTATTATTATTATTATAGTTATTTCCACACGTAATTAAAATCAAAATCGTATGATGATACAATAATGGAGGATATCGTGGACAAGTCCGGGTAGATTGAGTCTAGTATTAGATATTTCAATTGAATAAATGACACTTAATTATCATATGAATTGAATTCTGATTGAAATTGCACCAGGCATATTTTAATACACCTGGAGCTCATGCATAATCCCTGGTTAAGATAAAGCACGGCATTAATTTCATCCATTGCGAAATCATTTGATATTACACAATACAAAGCATTGGAAATAGTAAAACTAAGTAAATATATACTTAAATCAATTTTGTATTGAAAGAAAAGAAAATAGATTTGTTTTTTTTAAACGAATGAATTTATTGATAAATTTATAAAGAATATAACTACTAATATATACATTATAACTATATAAACTGAGATTGGCAGGACTATACTAACTCTATGGACTGTTTGGGCTACAGACCAGGGGCGCCGTAACTTAAGGGGCGCCACGAACGTAAAGATGAGGAATTTTTAAATATGCTTAAAATAAAAATGAAATGAAGCTTAACGGGAGCTTCATTTATCAAAATAATTTTAATAAAAATCATATTTAAGAATTTTAATGCACTGGCTCTAGGGCGCTAATTGGTTTATATCTCAGGGCGCCAAAAATGATAAGAACAGCCCTGAAGAATGAATTAAATATATTTAATTTCAAGGTTTTTTTTTTATTTCTTGATATAAGTTAAAAATAATAATTTAACTTCACAGTAAATTTATTTACATTATTCAATAATATAAAAAATAAACTAATTCATTAAATTTATATATATTTTACTCCAAATCAATGTTATTTAATCAAATGAAAAAATAATAATTTACTAGAAAATTGTTGAAATTGTTTTTAATTCAATTGTTATTTGTTTCGAAACAATCCCATAAAATTCTTAGTTAATTGTATTTAGCCACAGGTGAGGCCAGTGGCGGCCCGGATCTCCCAAACAGCTCAGACGCTTTTTCTCTCCCTCTCTCTTTCTCTGTAATTGGGCCTAACCTATATTGACTACTGCTCGAAAGTAGAGGTGCGGCTTAGCCCTTCATTGTGACGGACGGCAATCCTTTAAGCCGATTGGTGTTGGTAAATCAAAGTATGTTTAGTGAGAAGGTGAACTTACCGGACCAATCCCCAAGCGGAATTTCCGCCCCGAGAGATTTCAGTTAATTACTCGTTTTCCTAGTATAAACTTATTATGATGAAACGTATTGGTGAAAACGGTGTGGAGATGGATGGAAGAGGAGGGTGGGTGGGAAGGGAATATTATCATTTCCTGTTTTCGTCACACGTAAATCCTAATGGGCTAAGAGCCCACCAAATTAGTTTAATTGATTTTCTAACAAATAAATAAACCATTTAGTAATGCATCACAACAAAAACAAAGATAGATGAAATCCTCCATCGGACGTTTATTTAATCCAGAAAATCTTTTTAAAACAAATCGAATTAAATTTAAAACGGAATTTTCTATAAAAAATATTTATAGAGAGAATATTTAAATAAAAAAACAAAATAATAATTTAATCAGAATATATTTTCATTCAAAAAATAATAAATCATCTATTTTAAGTAATTTTATATTTAATTTTATTATTACTAGTGAGCAATATTCTTTAAAAATACTTTTGTTGAATATTTATACAAGATTTCCACGATATCTTCCAATTTTTATTTCCAAATTATTATACGAGGGTAATTCACAAAGTAGGTTAAGTTTTGGAATTAAGACAAAACTAGTACAGGAAAATGTTTTTTATTATATACATTTGAAAGAGTAACTAAAATCCTTTTTTCTACATAATCGCCAAAAACGTTGAGACATTTATTGTAGCGATGAACGAGCTTCGAAATTCCTTCTTCATAGAAATCCGCCGACTGAGTGTTGAGCCAGTCAGCAAACTTAAACCAAAAGAAATTTATCGGCAACTGTGTGAAGTTTACGGGAACAACGTGACCAGTGGCGTTCGCCAATGGTGCATGCGTTTTAAGAATGGACTAAGTAATGTTCACGATGAAGAGTAGAGTAAGCGGCGAAGCATTGTGACCGGTGACCTGGTGTAAAAGATCAATGAAAAAATTAGAGAAAACCGTCGTTTCACCATAACCGAACTTTCCTTCAGTTTTCCGCAAATTTCATTCACTTTATTGTACGAAATTGTTTCTCAACTGACGGACTGGCTCAACACTCAGGCGGCGGATTTCTATGACGAAGGAATTTCGAAGCTCGTTCATCGCTACTATAAATGCCTCAACTTTTTTGGCGATTATGTAGAAAAATAGTATTTTAGATGCTCTTTCAAATCTATATAATAAAAAACATTTTCCTGTACTATTTTTGTCTTAATTCCAAAACGTAACCTACTTTGTGAATTGCCCTTTTTGATTTTTGATTTTTCTAATTTTGGAAAGAAAAAACTTTAAATGCCCATAGTGTATTAATAATCAATATACATATATATATATATAATATTTTAAATTAAAGAATAGATATACCATACATATATTATTAACAATTAATTTTTTCCAAAATTGAAATTATTTTTTGTTCTATTTTTTATTTTGTATACAATGTCTGTATTTGAACAAACAAAAATATAATAAAACAATATAAAAGTTTCATCCATTAAATAATCAATAATAAATGATGATAATAACAATAGATGTAAATAATATTACATATTAAAAACTACAAATACGTACTAGAAATATTTTAATAAAGTTTACACACTTAAAATTTATAATATAATTCCTAATATATGGTATATGTTTTTATTTTGATCATTAAAATATAATAATCTTTTTTATTTATCTTTCAGTATGATTAGATATTATATTTATTTTTTCATTTCAGTAATATAGAATTACAAAATAAAATTTTCCTTCGTATTCTTTTGGTATTTATATTTGCATATCTATATCATAGCAAGCAATCATTGATAATGATGTTGCTTATTAATTTCTATTTAGTTGATATATGTAGTTGAAAAGGGTGCTTTTAAATATGAAAAGATAATGGGGAGCCGGGTTGAAAGACTTTCATGGGGATAATACTTTCGCTTTAATTGACCGGATTTGCTGTTCAAGTCTTCTAACACGGTGGCTGTCGCTTGTCCTAATGATACAATTTAACTTGCTAATCGTTCATAAGCCTCACATTTATCAGATAAATCTGTTCCTCTTTCAGATCTATTCAACGTTTTTCCCTGAATATTTGATTCATAAAAAAAAAAACTTAGGAAACATGGAAGAGTGGGGATGTTTAATTACAGGCGTTATTTTATCTTTTACGAACATGACAATGTTCATACAAATCCCTTCCCCTTGAATGTATATATAATAAATTGTTTCAATTATATTGGGCCTCTAAAATTCTCAATGTATTTTGTTAAAATTTATTACTTTTTTTTATTGGATAGTCAGAGTATTGTTTAAAATAAAAACAGTTTTTGCACAAAAGAGATTTTTGCTCAACCAATAAATGTATATATATATATATGTTTTTTTTATTAAATTCAATTAAAAAAAACAATACTTACAAAGAATAAATTAAAGTCTTATACATATTGTATTTAAATCATAATACACCTATCCCCCGATTTACACGGTACTTGTTTTACACGTTTTCGCTTTTACACGGTTTTCCAAATAAGTTTTTTTTTTGTTTTTATCGCACTCTACTAAATGCTACTGTGTTTGAACACGTGCGCTGTGTACACATCTCACGGGGAATCCCGAGCTTATGTGCTGACTTGCTGCACATGCACACTGTGTCTGTATTTCTTCGCATAAAATTAAAGTTTTATCTAGCAATTGTTAATAACCAATTTTATTACCACCTCTCAGAATGTAAATATTTCTGCTTCAAACATCGAATCGGCACAAATAACTTCGAGTGATGAAAGTGAATTCCAACCTTCGATTCCGAAAAAAATAATGAGAGTAATTTCTGATAGTGATGAAGGATAATAAAACACCTTTGGTTTTATTTTTTGTTCTTCTGTTTAATGAATTGTAATTAAATAAAAAAACAGTGTTTCCGTAATATATTACATATTTTAACCTGTCAATGCATTTTATTTTTATTTCTGTGTACACCTAAAAATATTGAAAAAAATCACAACTGTTAAATAGCAAAATTATGCATTTTCTGCAAGCTTTTCGATTTACACGGTTTTGACTTGAAAATTTTCAATTTTCGATTTACACGTTTTTTTCAGGAACGTATCTACCGTGTAAATCGGGGGATAGGTGTAGTAACATTTTCACTAATAGGTAATAATTTTAGCATAACTTTATTTTATTATTGTAGACATAATATATTTAATTTATTCATAATACCATTGTTCATATACTCAATGGAATTATTATAATATATTCATATATATATATATATCAAATATTTATATAATAATTTAATTATATATATAAAGTGTTTGACCGCACATTAATAATTTATAATTATTAATATTATACTAAATATACAGTATAGTATTATCAATATATAGTGTGATCAGGGCCGTTCCGACCCGGGGGTGGAGGGGGTGCTGGCGACAAGCCTAAGGGGGCGCCGCGAGCCGCCTTAAAAGTACTTATTCATTTTTCTGTTTTTTTTTTAATTTTTTTCAATATGGTTCTAAAAAAAAGGTCAAATAATTTTGCAATCAGGATCTTAAATACTTTCGATTTTTTTTTCAATTTTTTAAAAAACTAAATTAAATTAATCTTTTTTATTTGTAAATTTTTAACAACTTTGGGGGAAGGGGTTGGATTAGGGAAGGGTCGGCATATACCCTAGGAACGGCCCTGAGTGTGATAATCATATAAATATATTCATATTATCATTAAAATTGTATAAAATAAGGAATCATTCACTCTCTTTGCCCCCACTCTCGTTCAGTTCCCTCCCTACTCCCATGCCGCCAGGCCACACTCGAAGCCTGGCAGGCAGGCAATTGCTCCCACTCTCTCCCTACCTCTAGCCAACTCGACATCGTCGTAGTGTTCGGAGCGTTAATCGGCCTCCAATCCATTCAATTCATATAAAAAAACACTTAAATCAATTAATTTATGAATTTCTTAATCTATTTATCATTCATTTTTATTTATTTTCCAAAAAAAAAATTTATTTAATATAATATATCATTTAAAATTGGATCAAAAAATAGTAACAACTTTATTGAAGTAATATGAATAAATTTTTAATATTTGTAAGACATTATTAATAATTAAATTTAATTAACTAAAATCACTTAATGAGGTTTTTTTAAAAATTACTAAACTATAATTTTAAAAAATTCATTAAAAGTTAAAAGATATAAGATCACTTTTCTATTGAATCTAATTCTGATGAACAAATAGAATTCAGGAAGCTTGAAGCCTGAAGATAGAAATGTGTAGTTCACTTGTTAAGAAAAATGAATTTGAAAATTTTTGAAAAAATTTAAAAATGTAAGTACAATAAATATTTTTAAGAATTTCTACTTGATCAAAAATAATTATGTTATAATTAATTATTTATATAATAAAAAAGTTTATTTGTTTATCTAGAAAATGATTCTTACGATTTTTTTATTAAATCTTATTAAAAGGTAGAATTTTTTGAACCGGGGACCACGAATATGAAAGATAAAAGCTTTGTTCTCGAGACTGCGTTGTTTTTAAATTTTTTATTTGCTATATTTTTCAACATAATCTCCATCAACACTGATACATTTCTCATAACTAATTAATTAATTAAATTTGATTTAATTTAAGTCTCATCAACAATTATGAATCTTCGTTTGGATTACGCCTACAGCGCCAAATTGTCGGTAGAAATGTTTTTTCGAGGCAGTTTTTGGTCTAACGTTAGCAACGCGCCACTCAAGTTTACACAGCTTTCCATATTCAAATGCTTGTGCAAAATATTTCGCACACGTTCAGCTGACATCTTACAGGACTCAGCTATCTTGAATGTTGAAAAATAAAACAAAAAAAAAAAAAATTTTTTTCTTGGTCAGCCCGGAAACTTTTCACCCGACCCTCGTATATACCTACGTGTATACAAAAAATTACACATATTTAAACTTCTTTAAAAGTTGTAATTCAAAACACAACTCAAAAAACTAATATAACAAAAATATAACAAATCTAGCAACTTTTCGTCTCTTTTACCTCTGAGCTGATTTTCCAAAAATAATAACAATACAGTTAAATTATCAATAGTTTTAAAAAGTAGTTGGCAATATTTCTAATATAATTGCATAGTTTTTTTGCGATTATTTATTTTTACAAATAAAAGTTTTAACGAGTAGATTATTTGCCAAAAAAAAAATTCTATCAAATAATTAATAAAGTTCTATTGAAAAGAGGTCTTTGCTAAAGTTTAAACAAGATTAATCAATACACTTACATAAAGGAATAATATTAATAGTGCCCGGAGCATATTATAATTATAATCAAATTCCTTTGTTGATTATATAAACAAATACAAGCAGATCTCTGTCTGGAGAGACAATGCATTTTACCCTAAAGGGAAGCACCAGCTTCATGTTAGCTATAAAGGACTACAAAAATCTCTGACCATCCAATCATCAAAAGCAGTATGGATATGTATTCAAATAATAATAATAAGTCAAGAATCAAACAAGATAAACGAATAGAAAGGGAAATAATATTATGAAATTTGATTTTGAAAATTGAAATATCTGAATGATATTCATATTAAGTAAAGATGAATTTAATTTCTTAATTATCTTATTATTTAACTGAAAAAAATGATTAAAAAATTAAATAAAAAAAATCTTTATTTTTTTTTTAAATCAATAAAATGGATTAAATAAATTTTGTTTTTTAAAATAAAAGTGTTTATTTTTTAAATCTTTTAATGACTTTTGGGAATTGTGACTATTATATTGTCTTTAATTATCTATTATTCTAGATTACATATATATATATATATATTATTTATAAACTATATTTATAATGTTAATTTTAATTTAAAAATTCAAAAGAAAAAAGAATTGGGTAAATTAGAATAACAACATTTAATATATCGTTCCTGGAACACCAAGCTATCGCTCGGCCCTTTAAAAAATATTGATATACAATTCTTTAATTATTTATTACAATTATTAAATGTTACATCATTGCATCAATCTGATTAAAATGAATGGAACTTGGGGTCCTTAATAATATTAAATAATATTAATAAAATTTAAATACTACTTTAGGGAAAAAATATTAAAAATTATAAAACTATATAAAAATTAATTAATAAAAGAACAATGAATAAATAAATATTAATTAGTAATTTGTTAAAAAATAAACGCGAAAATAAATAAAAAAAACATAAAAAATTAACTAATAAAAATTTATAAGAATTAACAAAAAATTAACAAAACAGATTAAAAAATTGATTTTAAAATTTCATAAACAAACTTAGGATGTTTGCAAGACAATTTTTTTATTTCCAAGATTTTTCAAATTTGAATGACATCTATATATCTGTTTCTGTATAGGTAATTGACATATGCTATCTTTCGAATATCGTAAAGATATTATTAATAGTTTATTTTAATTTTTACTATCTCTAATATAATATACTCATTTCAAAAAATAAAAATAAAAAATAAGCTGGAGTGTCTCCACTCGACTATCTCGCAATTTGAATTGGATTAAATAACATAATATATTATATTTAAATTAAATTTAATTAATTATAAATTATAAATAATAAATATTAAACCAGCGCATGTTTGGTTTTTTATTGATGGCACCATGGCACGTGTTGGCGCGTGAGATTTGCAGTGCTAAAAAATTAATTCTGGTACTTTCAGCGATTCAATCAAGCTGAAATTCTATATATAGCAGTTTTATACAATTATTAATCATGTGAAAAATTATCAAACATATATCTTTATTTTTACGGTCACTTTAGAGGAAAAAAAATCAAAACGTTGTAGGTAATAACCCTCTTCCGGTTGAGCTACATTTCTGAAAAGTTGATAGAAAACTATGAATTTTGAATAATGCTCATGTACCAAATTGCATCATTCTAGCTCAAACCGTTTTTGCGTAATCTTGCCTACATACATACACACACACATACACACACATACACACACACACAGACATTTTTCTCAACCTTTGTGAAAATGATTCAGGAACCTTCAAAACGTATAAAAACATCAAAATCTCAAAATGAAAATTTTCGTGATTTCAATACTATCTCTGGCGAGATAGTAATAAAATAAAATAATTTTAACTTTATTTTAGAATTTAGAATTTGATCCTATTTTATAGAATTTGGTTGTGTTAATATTAAAATATAATTTTCATATAGATAAATATGTTTCAATGGAACATATTCTAAAATGTAAAAGAGACATTTCTTTTGAAAATTTTCGCATACCAGTATTGTCCATGTTTAGATTTCGCTTAACTAAATTTAATAGAGCTAATAGGAGAGGTTTTGTCGCTTGTCTGTTGGCCCCATTCATTGGAGTTTGAGGAGGGCCCTTTGTCCCCTGTAGTCTTCACGCAAAACGCCCGCATCATCCGTCCATCCAACCCTCGAGCAGCAAAGTTCACTCGCGACCGCCATTATATCGCTTTTTGTACCGAGAGAAATTCTGTTCTGTCATGCCAAACCATCTGGAATCAGATACCCCTTCTTCTAATCGTGTTTTAATGAGCCAGATACCATCCATCTGCGCAAATCTCCCCCCCCCCTCTCTCTTATGTCTTCTCTTTCTAGCCCTTTCCCCTTTTAAAAGGATGATTATTAATTAGGACGAAACTCTGTAACAGCTCGCGTGTATCTTTTAGAAAAAAAACATGGCAATATAGATATAAGTTTATTCTAGTTTAATTCCCAACAAGAAACAAAAGATGAAATAATATTTAGGCGAATGAAGGGAAGCGCTGATAAGCCTATTCAGATAAACAAAGTTACATTTGAAGCAACAAGGCGGCGGCATGGCTGAGTGGGTAGAGTACGAGATTTCTACACAGGAAGCCTGAGTTCGAATCCCAGCATAGAACTCAAGATTATTTATTTAATAAAAATAAAAATCTAATTCAATTTAACATCGGCTGCTGCGGGTAGCGGGTAGATATCTTCTCACGATCCCGGTGAGAGACAGATCTACCTCAGTGAGTGGCGCCCACTGCCCTACGCGAGCACATGCATTTTCTCTCATTCCTCGACCAAGGGAGTGCATGCCCTACCCAAATCATCCATCCAGACCCAATCCCCTTTATTTCCTCTTCCTTCTTTCCAATCCACGCGTCAGGCTGTAGCGACAGGCCGGCTGGATCATCTTCGCGTCGCATCAACAATTAATGGAGAAATGTTATACGGTTAACGGCTGGGGCGTCCCCTGCAAGAGACGCACATTGCCAGCACCCGGGCGATGTGAGAAATGGGTTAGGGTTACCCACCTATGGACGAGGTGGGCTAAAGAAGATAGTCCAACATCCACATCCACATCAATATCAACATCGACATCATCACCGACACGAACATCGTCACATCGGTCAGCATCAGCATCATTGCCATCAACCTCACTCAAATCGTCCACATCTACATCAAAGTCGTCAACACCATCATCACCGTCATCAAGGTTGAGTACCAAAGACCGCGTGGGAGGCTAAAACCAGCTGGTCCTGCCGTATATCGGGAGATCTAATGGCATCTGATCTCTCTACAGACGACGCCAACAACAGATTTAGTTGGCGCCAAGAGCCGACCCCACACCGTGGGAAATAAGGCTAAGAAGAAGAAGAAGACATTTGAAGCAACAAATGGAGAGGAAAGTGAGCCAACAACGTCCGTCCGTGTTTTAATAGAAAATATCACCTTGACATCTACAAACCTCCCATCAATTAAGACAAATCTACGCTTTCATGTAATTTCCTACAATTTACATACTATAATTCATTTATTATCAAAATTTCATTAAAAATTATTTTATTCTCAAAAATGAACTGAAAACTGAACCTAAATTTTGGATAATAATTATAAAATAAATTTAAAATTTTTGATAACGTGATTTAAAATTAAAAAAATACATATCTAGGTCTATTTAATATGCAAAACATATTCAGAAAAATAAAAACAATATGTATTATAAATTTTATTAATTAATATATTGTTTTAATTGAATTTAATAATATATAAATATAAAATATATTCACAATTTAAGTATATATGGAGATATGTAGATTTACAGATGAAATTTTAAATTAAAACGTGAATTATTTAATTAATAAGAAATTAATATTTATTTTTCTAAATCTTATTCATGATAATAATTTTAACCGATTGTTCTGAGTTAATACAAAAAGACTGATGTATTTTATATATTTTATTTATTTTATTTTTTTTTTAACAAAAACCGTGAAAGTTTGGTTTGTTGTTCTAAGAAATGCATTTTAAGTAAATATTTTTTTTTTTTAAATAATATTTACCGTCAAAACAAAAATTAAAAATAAATAATTGTCGTGGTAAATATAAAATAATTTTCAAGTTTTAGTTTCGGAAATTTGAGCTTTGATTTGTAAGCATATTTTTTTCTGACAAAAAATAAATAAATAAATAAACAAACAAAAAAAAAACGATCAAAATTTTCCCATATATTCAAATGAAGGGAAATGTTCTAATTGAAAAAGAAAAAAAAAAGGAAAAACTTGATTACATTCGGGAATTGAAAATTCTTTTGGAATTTGAGATAAAAAAATTTAATTACCATCCAATAGCTATTTGTTAAGTGGTAGGCGATGCATTTAATTTGATAAGTAACAAGCCGAAACACGGTTGTCTATAAGTTATAATAGGCTATCGGCTTGTTCGCCTACAGGTCTATAATTACCAAATGGGATGTTCGTACTCGGTTGGATCTTAACGACCGGTATCTCCGGAGATCTCGGCCCTCTCAACACGTCTCGCAATGAAACCCGCCGATAAGACTGACAAAAGAATCCGCTGAGCGGGCGACATCCCAAGGCGGGTTCAACGCTTAAAAACCGGAATATAATCTCATCACCCTTTGACGCGTTTGTAAATGAGAAGATCAAGCGGCCAGTTTGATCTGAACAGATTTTTCATTCAATCTTAATAGGCATCCAAAGAAAATCCAAGACACTTATAGATAGGATTATTGAAGATTGTATTCGTCACTATTCATTTTTTTCGGTTTGATCATGTAAAATTAGAATCCTAAAAAAAATGTCTATTTTTATATAGAAATAAATAACTGTTAATAAAACTCGTGCAAAAATTATACACAAATTGAAGCGTAGCTATTATAACATTATTACACCTAATTAAGTGAAATTATTATGTTGATTTTTTGGATTGAGCTTTTAATTTTGTTTAAGCTATCGCACACTAAGCATATTTCAGATGTCTTAGAAATTTTATTCATAATATTTTATTATTTTTTCAAATATATTATTTTAATAATTTTTTTACAGTTTTTTACTATCTCGTCAGAGTTAGTATTGCGATCACAAAAATTTTTGATGTCAAGATTTTGATATTTTTATACGTTTTGAAGGTCCCTGAGTCATTTTCACTAACGTTGTAAAAAATGTCTTGGAGTGTGTGTGTGTGTGACAAGATTACGCAAAAACTGTATGAGCTAGAATAATAAAATTTGATATACGGTCATTATTCAAAATACTTAGTTTTCTGTCAACTTTTCAGAAATGTAGCTCTTTCGGAATTTCATTACCTACCACATTTTCATTTTTTTTCCTCTTAAAGTCTAAACTGACCGAAAAAAATAAAGATATGTTTGATACTTATACACATGATTAAAAATTGTATAAAACTGCTATATATAGAATTTCAGTACCGGAATTAATTTTTTAAATTTTTATCACGTTGACTGCCTTTGTCATCAACAAAGAGCCAAACACGTGCTGGTTTAATAAATATTATTTATTAAATTAATTTATAATTTATATAATTAATTAAATTTAATTTAAATATAAAATATGTTAATTAATCCATTTCAAATTTGCGGATAGTCAAGTGTAGACATTCCAGAATTTTACTATCTCGCCAGAGTTGACTTCGGCATTATATCAATATCAAATTAATTATTTTTTTTGTTTTGTTCATTAAATAAAGATAAACATTTAATTATTGATAATTTATTATTTAGAAATAATAAAACTAAAGTTAATAAAATTATTTATCTTTAAAATAATAAATATCAATAATTGTATTATAATAAGTCCTATTTTAATAATACCAATATCCAGAATACAAAATTATTTAAGTTTCCAAATCTAAAAAAATTATTATAAAATATAAAATTTTATTTCTTCAAATCATCAAACTTTAAATTATATAATATATATAAATATATACTTTAAGATTAAAAGATTTAAAAAATATGTTTTCACATTTTTTCAAATTTTTTAAATAAATTAAAAAATTGTTCTGTTCTAGTGGAACGTATATGAAACAATTCAAGTATGCTACCACTATTATTTTTCAAAAAAGATTTAATGTCTAATTTTGTACATTTTTTTTTTAAAAGTATTTTTTTCTTGTTTTTTTTTAAACCGTCAACGACATATGTACCTTCAGGGCAATAGAAGGCTAGGTATTTCTTTAAAAATAAAAATTAAAAATTTATTTTCCTTTAAACTGTTTTTTATGGGAATATAATTTAGATTACTAATTTTTTTTATGCTTATTAATTAAATTAAAAATACAAAGTTCATATGTTTTTTTTTAAAGTTTTAAAATCATAAAACACGATCGAATGATGACTTTTATTTGTTGGAGTTTTAAATGTGTTTAATGAAAATGCACTGTTCGAGTTTGAATGTGTTTTTAATACAAGGTGAACATTTACTCTAAGGTCATACTATAAATATATATACAGGTAAGAAGGTGCAGGGTTACCAACTTTAATATACTTTAACACACCCCCTTCAAGTGAATAATTAAAAATATAAATAAATACAATTTTACAATATAAACATTTTTTTTTAATTAATTCATTTGCTTGAGTCTTCTCATACAATCTTCTTGCTTGACCTTTGAGACGGTTTTCGTGAGAAAATCAGCAGGCATACTTAAGACGTTTTTATCTCTATCGTATTCAAACTTTATGCCTAAAAATTGATTTATTTCTCCCATGTCTTTCATGTTAAAATCATTAGACAAATTCTTTTTAAATTCATTAATATCCTTTTTATTTGATCCTATTACGATTATATCATCCACGTAAATGATTAATATTAATACGTTTTTATTATTATTATTATTATTTTTAATATATATGCATGGATCACTCTCCAATGGAGACATTCCTAAATTTTTTAATTTTATGTCTAATTTTTTGTACCATTGGCGTCCGGATTGTTTCAATCCATATATAGCCTTTTTTAATTTTAATATATTTTTCCCCTTTTTTAAGTCTTTTATCATTTGTAATGCAATCTTTTTTATATTTTCATTTTCATTTTCGACTAAATCTTTCAATATGTCGTTAAACCCTTCAGGACATTCCATGTAAATGTTCTCTTCCAGTTCACCATTTAAATATGCTGCCTCCACGTCCATTTGTTCAATGTACCACTTTTCTTCTATAGACTTAGCCATTAGTGTCCTCACGCTGCTCATTCTGGCGACAGGTGAATAAGTATCAAAATAATCTATAGAATAAGTTTGGCTATATCCCTTGGCGACTAACCTGGCCTTTTTAGTATTATCATTTTTGGTCGTTAAGACAAAACGACTACCCACTATATTTTGATTTTCGTGTTTCCTGACCATTGTCCAAGTATCGTTTTTAATTAATGTAATCATTTCTTTCCTCATGGCTGTTTTCCATAAGTTCGAGTCTTCTTGCAATAGTGCATCTTTAATTTTCAGTTCTACATTAAGTCCTTGGACCTCTCCTTCGGTCGTTTCTATCGAGAGTTCATCTTCTGAACTTAAGACATCACTGTCTCTAGAGCTGGGAATTGTTTCTTCATCATTTTCACTTTCGGATTTTTTGTATTGATAGACTTTTCTGGGTCTTCCCCTATTTCCACTTTTAATCATTTTAGGACGTCCTCTTCCTCTCTGTTGGTCAATGTTATTTTCGTCTATATCACTTTCTAAAGATGCATCATTATTATGTTTATCAATCATTATGTCCAAGATGTTGTATTTTGAATTTTCTTCTAATAAATCATTATATTTTAAATTATCTCCATTTTTATTATGAAATTCGTTTATAAATTTAATATCTCGAGTAATATGTACCCTTCTGGTCATGGGATCATATACTCTATAAGCTTTGCTTTCCTCGCAATAACCTATAAAAATTCCTTCAATTGTTCTTGAATTTAATTTATTTTTATTATTTTTATTTAAAAAATGTACTCTCATACCAAAAGTTCTTAAATGTGAGACATTAAATTTTTTGTTTGTAAGGATGTTATAAGGTATTTGTCCCTTTAAAGATGATGTTGGGCTTCTGTTCCTCAAATAACATGCAGTTATTACTGCTTCTGCCCAAAAGGAATGTTCTAGATTTGCTTGTATTAACATACATCTCGTCATCTCCAATAGAGTCTTGTTCATACGTTCAGATAATCCATTTTGTTGGGGCGTATAAGGAACTGTTAATCTTCGCTTAATTCCTGATTTTTTTAAAAAATTATTAAATCTATTATTAATGTATTCTTTTCCATTATCTGATTGCAAATATTTAATCCTTTTATCTGTCATGTTTTCAATATAATTTTTATATTCAATAAATGCTTCAAAAGCTTGACTTTTGTATTTTAGAAATTTAACTTCGCAATATCTGCTTGCTTCGTCTATAAAAGTAATGAAATATTTATTTCCACCGATAGACGTGGTTCTAAATGGTCCACAAATATCTGTATGGATTATTTCCAATATTTCTAAATTTTTCTGTGAATTTGAATTTTTAAAAGGTGTTTGAGATAATTTTCCTTTAATGCATATTTCACAATTATTTAAATTTTCATTTAATATACTTTGGTCTAAACCGAAAACTTGATCTGATTTGGTTATTAGTTTTAAATCTCTTTCATTTAAATGTCCGTATCTTTTATGCCATATGTCTAATTTTGATAATTTATTTTTATTTAAATAATATGAAAAATCATTTTTATCTTTATTTTTAATATTTTCATTTAAATAATATAATCCGTTCTCCTTTTTCTTAGCTGTAAACATTAGTTCGTCATTATTCGTTATAAATGCATTATGATTTTAAAATAAAACTTCAAAATTCTTATCAGTAAATGACCCGACAGATAATAAATTCGTTTTTAATTTGGGGACATATAGTACATCTGTTAATTCAATTTGTCTATTATTTATGTTAATAATCATATCACCAATACAATCAATATTTATTTTACTGTTATCGGCTAGTGTTAAACAACTTAGTTTTGGATGTCTTATATTTTCCAGTAATTCTTTATTATTTATCATGTGATTTGTACAGCCAGAATCTAAAATCCAATCATTTTTATCATCAGTGACTTTTAGGGCTAACATATGAGTCGACTTAGATGGACATTGAGAAATTTTATGGCCTTCTCCCTTACAACGGAAACATATAATTTTATTTTTAATTTCATTATTTGAATTACTAAATTTATTATAATCAGTTGACCTTTTATCCCTGTTGAAAAAATTATGTTTTTTATTCGTATTATATTTATTATTATTATTTTCATTATATTTATTTAAAGAATTATTTTTGTAAGGATTATTTTTAAAATTATAATTTTTATTAATAGGTCTATTTTTATTTCTATTTTTAATAAAGTTACTTTGATTTGAGGAATCGCCTTGACTTCCCCGACATTCAAACTCTTCCAATAATTTTATTTTTAAATTATCTAAAGATGGCAAAGTGTCCCTTGTTTCTATAGCACATCTAAAATTTTCATATTCGTCTGGTAGACTATATAATAATATTATACATAATAGTTCATCATTTATTATAAATTCAATATCTTTTAATTTTTCTATAATTTCACAAAATGTATTTAAATAGTCATCCATATTATCACTTATATTCATTTTACTTAAAATTAGTTTCTTTAACAAATAAGCCTTTTTGGCTGGACCTTTACTTTCAAAGGTTTCCTTTAATTTATTCCATATTTCACTTGAGCTATTTAAATTTTTAACTATCCTTAATTCTCTAGGTGTTATTGATAAAATTAGATCAGACTTAGCTTTTTGGTCCAGGAGATCCCATTTTTCAATCCCTTTCGTATCTTTTTCATCAATATTTGACCTTTTTTGGTTTCCGGAGACTATGTTCCAATATCCATTTTTTACTAGGATGGCTTCCATCTGAATCTTCCAGGTATCATAGTTGTGTCGGTGTAGTGGTTCAATTTTAAGAAATTCCATTTTTTAAAAAATCCTTTTAAGATTAAAAAATATTTCCAATTATCACCCAATTACCCGCAGTGTTTACCTGGGCCCATAACCTGTTGGAGTTTTAAATGTGTTTAATGAAAATGCACTGTTCGAGTTTGAATGTGTTTTTAATACAAGGTGAACATTTACTCTAAGGTCATACTATAAATATATATACAGGTAAGAAGGTGCAGGGTTACCAACTTTAATATACTTTAACATTATTCAATAGATCTTTTAAAAAAATATCAGAGAAAATCACTCATTTGACAATTATTTTTTATAATTTTTATTAAATTATCTATATATACCAGTGATTTTCAACCTTTTTTTCCCGCAGCACACTTTTATTGGTTTAAAAATTTTATCGGTACACAAAGAAAAAGATAAGTGTAAAAGTTATTTACTTATTTACCATATTAAAAAAATTGAAGAAAAGTCGAAAATGTTTAAGAGCCTGATCGCAAAAACATTTTGCCTTTTTTTACATACATAAAAAATAAATAAGTATTTTTTCTTAATTTGTATTTTACTTTTGTAAAATTTGGTTGCACACAAAAGTGTCGCGGCACAGTGGTTGAGAATCACTGATATTTACACTTGTTAATATACTTATTTTAAAAATATTATATTCTCTCCTGACGTCTAGTATTGATCCTCACCAACACCAGGAACATAAATAACTTAACTTTTATGATCTATGAAATGATGTGTATATATAGGGTGACCATAATTTGAAAACACCAAATCGGGACATTTTACTTTTTTTTTTAGAAGCAAATTGAAAAAATTTTTCGGGACCCCGGGAAAGAGCACCTAAAAACGGGACAATCCCGGAAAAATGGGACGTTTGGTTACCCTATGAATATAACATATGCTTCAAATCTCGGGATAAATTGTATATTCTTCTTCTTCGTTGTCGATAACTTCCTAGCGGAAGTGTCGTGGCCCTAATAACTCCACAGGAGTCATAGGGTGTTCATGGGAAAATTTAACCAAAGTGGTTTCCCCTTGCCTTCTTCGGTGGGGCAGCCGATGTTAAATTGAATTAAATTTTTATATTTATTTTTATTAATTAAATAAATATATAATCTTGAGTTCTATGCTGGGATTCGAACTCAGGCTTCCTGTGTAGAAATCTAGTACTCTACCCACTTAGCCATTGTATATATATATATATATAAAAATCAACGTTTTATTGATTTTTATTCATATTGACCTGAACATATTGATTAAAATTTATTTTATTTTTTATGAAAAGTTTCTTTTTTCCATAAAGGTTTCTTTTTTCCGATCTATTTTCGAATAAATGAAGAAACCTTTCTCCGTGCTAGTTTTGTTTGTGTCATTAGACAGAAGAATCTAATAGCCCACGAGCGAGCGTGTTTAGCAGTGTGTAGGTAATGTTCAGTGGTTAAAATGGTCAGTAGTTGCCCGGTCGGCCCGTGGGCTCATATACATATTTGCTGTTTGCCATGCATATGGATGTGGTGGCAGCATCCACTGGCATTTGCATCATTGAAGTTTATCTACCGTGAATAATAACTTTAGTTGGGGATTGACAATGGGTCGAGTTTTAATGCATTTGCAAACGACAGCGGGTCGATGGGGGGAAACACATTTTTTAATTAACTCTGAAAACCAGTTAAAAATGCTTTCACTCTATTGAGATCTCTTTTAGATCTTTTTTTTCATATATATAAGGCTTGTATCAAAAAGATGAGTTCACTCAATTAGTTAAATATATATATATATATATTATTGTGCCATTTTTTTTGTATATCCCTAAAAGTCATTCCCCCCGGAACAAAAAGTGAAGAACGATAAGAAAGAAGAAAGTTTAGGCTAAGTTGACAAATAAAAGATTTAAACGTAAGGTGGTCGGTCTATCGATAACAGGTGCCGTCGACCCTGGAAGACGGAATTTCCATAATTAGATTAAAGAAAATTAATAAAAAGTTAAATCGTATAATCACAATTTTTTTTTTTTTTTTTTTAGGTTTTGTTGAGAATCTTTTTATTTGCCTTTTTTTTATTTTAATATAAAGATTCATTTTAAAGCGTGAATTCTTTTATATTTAATTAAATGAATAATTCAAAAAATTTCAGAAATGTTTTCGAAAGTAGCAAGTGAGGGTAAATGATTTTTTTTTTTACTAACCTCGTACGACGGTAAGGAAATATTTTATAGGTATATTTTATATAGGAAATGACTGGAGAAATAAGCATATTTTATTCGAAACACTTAAACAAGTTGATTATTTTTTAATCGTGGAAGTCATATTAATAATAATATATAAAAAAAATGTTTAATTAATAAATAAAACAAATACCCAAAGATTAAATATTTGAAATAGGTATTAAAAAAATATTTAGTATTAATAAAAATATTTTATTTTTACTCTTAACAATTGAACGAAGAATATTTATAAATTTTTAAGATTTTATCAAAAAAATTATATTAATTAATTGTATGATATTATCTTTGTGCAAACTATAAATTTTATGTAGTTTTTTTTTTTTATCATAATACTTTATTTTATAATAATATAAAATATTCTATGAATTATAATTAAACTCGTTAAGTTGAAAAATATTATAATTTTTACATAAAATTTAAGATAACATTGGATTTTATTATATTAAGGTAAATTTTTATTATAATCTAGTACAATGTTCAAATGGGCTTGTTTATGTCTTTCCATAGAAATGAACTCCAACTTCAAAACCGTTGTCCTTTATAGAAAGCTATTAAAATTGATTTCGCAGATAATTTATAGTAAATGACACTGGCCTCAGGGATTATTTTAAAGGTGTTTCTATGATATTGTTATATGAAAATCGAGAGACATTCAAACTAATTGAAAGTCACAGTCTGTATTTAAGGCTCTTGTATATACATAGGGACATAAAAAAGACTGGGAGAGAAATCAAATCAAGTGGGACCCTCAAAATAAATTATCCCAATCACTTTTTGCAAATTGTCGCTTAAGAAAATTACTTTTTCTGCCTCATTATATATATATATATATAGATAGATAGATAAATTTCGTTTGTTAGGAATTACGATCAACCGGGATTTTGAAGACGGGGGGGGGGAGTGGAGTTATGTTTCATTTAGCACTGAAAAAAGTTGGAAAAATCAAAAAATATTATAAATATTTTTGTTAGAGAATATGGATACAGGTAATACCTTTCATATATCGGCATTTATTATTCATTTAATCATTTAATGCAAATATTTTTTGGTATAATTAACTTTTAAATTGTATGAAGTATTTAAACACGTTAAATATATTTATGTATTAGAAATAAAAAAAATAATCGATTATGCATGTAAATCCCCTTCCCATCTTTATTCCTATAAATCGGGGATCTATTGTATATATATATATATATATATATGTTGTATTACTCTGCTTCCTAAACCCGGAAAAGTATATTATTTGTTTGTAAGTGTCTATGTATATCATTTTTTTATGTAATATAGCTTTACATTTATTTTATATCAAACTGTATATTAAAACCGTAATTAAATCTATACTACTTTATTGTATATGATATAATGGAATACATTACTCCTTAATATTCGAAATGGTGGTTAATGCAAATAAGTAAATTTATCGAAATTTCAATAAATTACTTTGGTCCTTAAAAATACCATAAATAAAATAAAATATGAATACATTAATAATGTATATATATATATATATATATGTTGGTTTAGGTTTCCGTGAATGTTATTGTTATTATTATTATGAGATTTATCAGGGATATAATCACGTATTTTTGTGAGATGATTGTTTTCTCGACGTTTCGGCACCCATTTTGGCGCCATTTTCTAGAGATTATTTAGGTGGGATTATTTTTGGGATCCTGGGTCTTAGTCTGTGTGACCAAGGGTTAATATCGGGATTTTGGGTTGATAGAATGGGTGGTTTTGTACTCACTGCGTTGCTGTAGTACGCAGTGAGTACTCACAAGACAATGATCACACAAAAAGTAGTATATAAAAATACTCTAGAGCAGGGATCGGCAACCTTTTTTAATAATCGGGCACTTTTTTGAAATAATATAACAGGGGTGGGTGCACTTGGTGATACTTAGAGCCATATTGAAAAATCGTGATCTCAAAAACATTTTACCTTAATTTTGAATGCGGGCACTTTAAAATAGCTTCGCGGGCACCTGTTTTTTTTTTTTGATATATTTCTACAAAAATTATGAACAATAAAAAATAGATGATTTGTCAATTTAAGAATTTTGTAGCATAATAATGCCAATTTATCAGGCAGGTTTAATTTACTAAAAAAAAACTTTTATCTTACAATTTAGTTCATTTGAATGATGATTAAAAAATATGCCCACCTTAGGGAAATTGAATACTCTTATTTGGGATCATCAATCAAAGTTTGTCCATTTATACTATATGTATATTCATATATATATATATATATACTAATAAATATTAGTATGCCTTGTTTTACATTTTTTGACCAATGACAGTATAATCAATTCTCTCTAAAAATATTATTAGACTATTTAATAAAAATAGATTAAAATATTTTTTATGATAATAATAATAATAATAAATTAACACTAAATTAATTATATTAAAAAGAAAAGACTGGAAAGTAAGATTTTTTTTCAAATTTTAATTGTGTGTGTATGTATGTAACCAAGATTACGCAAAAACGGTTTGAGCTAGAATAATGAAATTTGGTACATGAGCATTATTCAAAATTTGTAGTTTCTATCAACTTTTGAGAAATGTAGCTCAACCGGAAGAGGGTCATTACTTATAACGTTTTGATTTTTTTTCCTCTAAAGTGACCGTAAAAATAAAGATATATTTTTGATAATTTTTCACATGATTAATAATTGTATAAAACTGCTATATATAGAATTTCAGCTTGATTGATTCGCTGAAATTACCAGAATTAATTTTTTAACACTGCAAATCTCACTCGCCAACACGTGACGTGGTGATATCAACAAAGAGCCAAACATGTTGGTAGAATAAATATTATTTATTAATTTTAATTTATAATTTATAATTAATTAAATTTAATTTAAATATATTATATTTTATTTAATCCAATTCAAATGGCGAAATAGTCGAGTGGAGACACTCCAGCTAATTTTTTTAACTCAATAACTAACATCAAAATATTTTAACATAGAAATTGATCAAATTTAATTAAAATAAATAAATTTTAACAGATGACCTTTATAAAAATCTTCCCAGGTCAATCATCCGATTATACATTATATATTTCTTATGATTTATATTTATCTAAAGAAAAAGATAAATCTTATACTCAAAGGCGGCTTTATAAATCTAAAAACATATATATATATATAGTGGAAAAACATCCGATTTTTTCAAGACTTAAAGTTCTACAAACGAGAAATACGTTCATCTATATTCCCTGTCACATATTAAAAAGATTTTTAACCAATACAGTCAAGGAAAGACACGGAGAGTATCATCCAATTCAAAGGTGGAATGGAATGGTGTGAAATGGGAGGTAATCGATTGGTACCAACTCCAACTCCACGTGGGTTCTATTCCCCTGTCGACTTACACGGGTTTAAGCAAAAACAAAGTTAAATCAAAACTCGGCCGTATTGATTTTTTTTTATCGTATAATAAATAAGGGGAGAAAATATATCTAATTTATTTTTCTAATTTATTTTCTTACGAGAAAAGGAAATAAAAAAAAACCCGTCTATATAGGAAGTTTATTTGACTTCGTTTTATATACATATTTGAATCGTATTATTTAAATAAAAGTTGAAAATTTATTTAGCAAACAGTCTAAATTATGAGAGGTATAGAAAATTATTCCATATTTTAATTATATGTTAAATATAATTTTCTGAGTAATTGGTAGTTCATTCATTTTTCATTTATTCCATATTTTCTCAAACTCCTTGTTCCTTGTTTTTGTTTTTACCGACCGACGATAGTAAGGGAGGTATTGTTTTCACACCAAATTTCACATGTGAAGATTTTTACATATCTCCACGAATCATGCATTTTCTTAACAGAAAAAAGTATTTTTAGCATGATGTCTGTCCGTCTGTCCGTCCGTCCGTATAGATGTGTACAGCTTGAACGGCTCAACGGATTTTGATGAAATTTGGTATATTTACTTAATGCATCAGTATAATGAATTGATCAACTTTTGGTGCAAATCCGGAAACCGGAAGTGGTAGTATTAGCGATCTACGATAGAAAGGGGGAAGGGTTATTTTCACACCAAATTTCACATGAGGAGATTTTTTACATATCACCACGAATCATGCACTTTGTATTGGTTTTATCCTCGAGAAAAATCATCTTTATTAGTTTTTTCTTAATTTAAAATTATATGACGTCATCCAGCCATTCATGACGTCACAGCCTGGTTTTACATATATATTATAAATAAAATATAATTAAAAATATTTATGTTATATGCCTATCTGTTTTTTATTACATTAATAGATATATTAAAATTATTTGAAATTGTTTCTGTAGCTGGAAATTAATTTACTTCAAACCGTCGGTCGGTTCGGAACTGGCCACAGGTCAACTTATTTTTTTTCTCAATTATATTTTCGTTTCCAAACTTTTCTGAATTTTAATAAAATGTCCTTAATCTATATTATATAAATTATTCATTTAAATAAGAATTTCAACCACAAATTTTATTTTTAAGAATAATGTTTTAAATGTTCACTTTTGAAGTCTAAAGTGTCAAAAATATTGGCTCCTGAAGTAAGATGCTTCATACCTGCTATGTCCATATTATATTCTAGATTTTTCAATTTTTTTATTTTAATAAATTGAGAATACATTGACTTTTCTTTTTGACGATTGTATTTTATTTTAATTTTCCATAGAAATATTGAAATAACTGATTTTTTCTAAAAAATCCCTTTGTGATATAAAAACTGTTCAATTTCTATGTATTATAATAATTTTTCTTATTCGTGAGCATATAAGCCAATGATGGGAATATGAAATGAATATGTCAGAACCATTCTCTTGTGGAAGAGAGGCAGCAGCATCCCCTTTTGGCTGTATCTGTTTAAACGTCCTGCGAAATGCCAGCACCACCGTTGTTGGATTTGCATACTAAGTTCAAGCATAAACAATCTAGATTGGTTTTGCTTTCTAGATTGGATTAAAGTCAGGTTTTCCTTTTGGCGAATAACCATATAATAGCACCAGCGATTTGTAGCTTTGTAGAAGGAATTCCCAACCCTCCAAGACATGAAGGGGTGATATAAAATTCGCGTCATCGCCCCGGATGGGTGATGTGACGCCTTGTCACTCTACCGCTTTATCGCCTTGCCAACAAATTGTCTTTTGTTTTCTTTTTTTTTCTTTTTTTTTTTTTTTAAGGACTATATTCGAGACAGACGGCGTGGAAGCTAAATATCTTCGTTTCGCGATCTATCGTTGTTTGCGAATAGCCCGTCTGGTGCTGATGACAGCCTTTCATGCCGATCTTCTCACGCACGACTGCAGGACTTCGATGGAATCTCCCTTGGAAATTCAAGCAATTTATATAATCGTATAAAAATCAAAAAAAAAGGAAATTTCTCTCTGATCTTTTTTCGACTTACCCTAAAATCTTCGAATATGCACTATAATTTGAATGTTCAAATAATGATTAAAAAAAATTTGGAGTGTTTCCACTCGACTATCTCGCAAAAATTGGATTAATTAACAGATATACATTATATTTAAATAATTAATTTATAAATTAAAATTAATAAATAATATTTATTAAACCATCGCGTGCTTTGCTCTTTGTTGATGACACCACGTCACGCGATTGGCAGTCAACGTGATGAAAATTTTAAAAATTAATTCCGGTACTGAAATTCTATATATAGCAGTTTTATACAATTTTTAATCATGTGAAAAACTATCATACATATATCTTTATTTTTACGGTCACTTTAGATGAAAAAAAATCAAAAAAATGTAAAAATGACCCTCTTCCTGTTGAGCTAAATTTCTCAAAACTACGAATTTTAAATAATGCCCGTGTATCAAATTTCATTATTTTAGCTTAAACCACACACACACACACACACACACACACACACACCAATCTTAGTGAAAATGACTAAGGGGCCTTCAAAACGTATAAAAACATCAAAATCTGGTATTCGAAAATTTTCGTGATCGGAATACTATCTGGCGAGATAGGAGATAGTAAAAAAGAAGAAAAATGATTAATTAAAAAAAAATGATATAATTGATATATCATTATATATCTGAAAATAAAATTAAATTTATTAGTATAAATATGGTATATTATATATTAGAAAATTCATTATAAATAATCATATTTTATAAAATTTTACTTTTAGTGAATAAGCCCAAATATCTAAATTAACTTAGATAACTTGTTTTAAATAATTGGTGGAAAACTTAAAATTAGGTGAATAGTTACAGATTATCAAATCCAATTATCAGTGACTCTGTTCTATTTCAAACAGAATCAGATTCTCAGATGAGTTTCTTAAATATAAAAAAAATGTTTCCCTAAAGTAATAAAAGTTATCGGTCCCTGAAGTAATTGACTAGCAAGGGTAACAAAGGCAAGTTCCTTAGGGATAACGCGTACATTTTGTTCTTTTGTTTCTCTATCTTCCGATTACAGAAAATATCTATTGTATTTCTTAATATATATTCTATAAGAACGAATCAAGTATATGTTAAACGAATTAAATACTATCCCTCGTTTGCCTAATTCATAATCATTTCAGAATATACATTTTCCTCTCTCAATAGATTTATTCTTAATCATTCTATCATATTTCACAGTCCGTTGTGAACTTATTTGCCAAAATGATTTTAGTTTTCTATTCAGATTTTGAATGATATACGTGAAAAGTTTTTCTGTAAATCCGCCGGGTCCAAATGGGATATAGCAACAGGCATATTCGAGTCCGAGTCGCGAATCCATCTTCATATAGGAGGCGGACCTCCCCCTTCAACACGTATTTTCCATCAAGGGGGGACAGGCGCCCTGCCAGGGGACCACGCCGATCGATCGCTGGTAGTTTTCCCTTCACCTCCCACGTCCCCTTGTAACAAAAAACTCACCAAAACATACGAGTTTTTATTTTAATTCATTAATTAAATATTTTGATTTTTTTAAAATAAATATTCATAAAAGATAAATAATAAAACTTTGATTTATTTAGAATGTAAAAAATAAATTTCGACAATATTAAATAATTTATTATTAATATATATATATATAAAAAACCTCTCACTTTTGTACGTTCTACGCAAGGACAACGCCTATCAAGTCGGTTATATCAATGAGGTGTCCTATGATCAGTAGAACGAGTCCTATCAACCTTTACCTTGATTTTCTTGATCGAAGGCGCTACTTTTTATCAAGTAGCTTCCCAATGTTGATCCCGGAGGCTGGGTTGACTCCGTCCCATAGACCCCAGCTTGAGAAATTTCTTTGCCAGGCCCAGGACTTGAACCCGGGACCACGTGAATGTGAGACAACGACGCTAGCCTCTCACCGAGTGGCGCCTTATTAATATATTAATAAAAGTATTATTATTTTTTTTTTAAATATTTGGAATTTCAATTTTCTCAGTTTATCTATTAATATGATTTCAAGTAATTTATAAATTATTTTATTTAAATTATCTTAGTTTTAGAAATTTGAAATTAAAAAATATTGATAGTTGTAAGTAATAACTTGAATTGGCAGTATTAGATTCACATCACTCAAGATATATCTTATCTTATTATGCTAGCTAAAATTGTATATATAGCCATTGGTTCTCAAAAACCGCTCTAACGATTTTTTTCAAATTTACACTAGATATAGTATCTATAAAGAAAATTGAGTTTTATTGATCACATCTCTTGAAAAATTCATTTTCATTATTAATTTCTTAATTAAAAATTATATATGGAAAACGTCAAAATTGGCATCCATTTTTATTTTTTAACTGAAATTGTATTAATATTTTTTTTTATTTAAAATATTTTAAAATTTATTATTTAATTTCGAAATAAAATTAAAAATATTTATTTTTAATAAAATATATATAGATATTTATTAATCTCTCTCAAAAAAAAAAACAAAAAACATATACGTCTTGCTAAGAAAGTAAAAAATGTCGTTTTCATCATCTAAGTATTATTAGTCTATTGGGTAGAGCGACTGTCTGACTATTCAACT
The DNA here is from genome assembly GCA_963082975.1 of Labia minor. Classification (NCBI taxonomy): domain Eukaryota; kingdom Metazoa; phylum Arthropoda; class Insecta; order Dermaptera; family Spongiphoridae; genus Labia; species Labia minor. The sequence continues at coordinate 31,866,042 of OY720349.1, forward strand.
TCGCAGGATCGAAACCGGCGGAAAATAGTTTTTTTTTTTTTTTAATCTATTATTTTTTAATAAATTACTATTTTATATTTATTTATTCATTGTTCTTTTATTAAATTTAATATTTATTAATATTATTTATTATTAATTTATATATGGACAAATGGCACTCATATTGAAATTTGACTCCCGCCTTTTTTTAAAAGATATTGTATTAATATTTTTTTTATATTTAAAATATTTTAAAATTTTTTATTTAATTTCGAAATAAAATTAAAAATATATATTTTAATAATATTTTATAATTATAAATTACGATATATATTTATCATTCTTCCAATAAAAAAAAAATATTCATGCACTTAAAAACATATCTAATCTATCTATATACATATTTATGTATTATTGAGGACCCCAAGTTCCATTCATTTTAATCAGATTGATGCAATGATGCAACATTTAATAATTGTAATAAATAATTAAAGAATTGTATATCAGCTCGGTGTCCCAAGTATTAATATTACCAGCCAAACCCAATATAATAATGAATTATTTTTTTTTAACTTAATTACCTAGCCGAGGCTCGGGGTCCCGGTGTGATCTTAATATATTGTCAGAATTAGATAAATAATGTAGAGAGAAAAATTATTTAAAAATAGATATTTATTTAAATGAAATAAAATTATTTAATTTACAGAATGAAAATGTCTATAATAATGTCTAAACATTTTTTCGAGCGACAGCTCGGTATCCCAGGTATTAATATTACCAGCCAAACCCAATAATAATGAATCATTTTTTTTAACTTAAGTACCGAGCCGAGGCTCGGGGTCCCGGTACTATTATTTATATTACTTAAAATATAATAAAAACGAAACTTTAATAATTTACTTAATAAATTCACTCCCAATAAAAAAAAATTTATTTAAATAAAATAATTTCTTCAAATTAATTGTGATATTGTAAACTCCTAACTTCATTGTGAAATTATATATTATTATTATTATATTTAATATTAAGTATAATTTTCATTTTAATTACTTATTTCGTCTTTTCTTTATATATTTATATATACATTTTTATTAAAGCAAGAAAAATTCTATATTATAAAAAAATAGAAATTAAAATAAAATTATGCCTAATAAAAATTAACAAAATTAAAACCACCGCAACTCGTTATATATGTTTTTATAACTTCTGCAAACAGCGATTTTGTTTTAAGTAAATAAACATTTTTAAATGAGCGCATTTTATCTTTAATTCAACTCGTACTACCTTTTTTATTATTGTTTATTTAACTAGAATTTAAATATTACAAAAAATAAAATAAAATAAAATAAAAACCGAAATTGGAATATAAAAGTAGCTCGCGTTTTTTTATTCTATAATAAAGGGCGTCAAGCTTACAAATGTTGATTGAAAATTATAGAAACTTGAGAGGGGTGTGCGAATAAAAAAGTAAATAAAGTAAAAACAAAAAAATAACAAAGATTCTACCTAATTCTTATTCGGCAGCCCTCAGAAGGAAAAGAAGAAGAAGAAGAAAAAGAAGAAGGAAGAATAACTATTCACCCATGGATTGAATTAAGATACAATTTTAATAATGTAAATTAGATTTTCAAATTTAGAGAGAATAAATACTTTATTATGGGGGGTGAAACTTTTTAAGAATTGTTATTAAACTTTTTATTAAAGGTTAATATTTAAATTATTATATGCATTTTAAAATTAGATTTACTTTTCATTTTATTTTATTTTTATTTATTTATTTAGTTATTTTTTTTAATTCTTTTAATTTATTTTATGTATATATATCCAATGTAGAAGGGAGAGATTTGATTTCATTATAAGAAAAGATTTAATTATATAAATGGTTTTAATATTTTGAATTAAATTCTATTGGAATTTCAATATTATAAAATAAAAATAAACAATATACCTTTTATTTTTTTTTAATATAAATACATATTTAAAAGACTACATCTTTTTCAAGTTTAACACATTCAATTAACACGTTCTCACCGGCTCCATAATTTGTCTATTTATTTTATGTGGCGGCATAAGCCACCGGTGGTACATGCCGGTGGGAAAGTGTTAATGCCCTAAAAATAATATTGACCATAATTAAATATCTTATTTTAATAAAGAAATGGTGATATGATTCAGAAAATATAATATATCTTTATAATTGATAAGATATTTATTTAATTCATTGAAAATAATTTTTCATTTTAATTATATCATCCATTTAATTCGCATCAATGATATTATAAGGCCATTCATCATAAATATTATATTTACGAATATTATTTATTATCATGAAATTCTATAAAAGTATACATTGCCAAAATATAAAAAAAAAAAAAAAAATAAAAAATGTAACTCCTGATATATTTAATTGATTCCTTATTCAATATCCATTTGATTCGGATTCTAAAGCAACTGTGTTCGTTCTTTTATTTGGATGATTAATGAAAGTTAATGGAAGAAGATGGTAATACTTTTTTTTATCGCATTCGTTAAAAAGACGAAAATAAAAAGAGGTAAAAGAAGCAAGAGAACGAAGAAAAATGAACATTTATTTTATTTTTATGAATGTGATTAAAATGATAGAGATAAGTACTCTCCATCTCTTTCACATTTATTTATTTATTATTAAATTTATATTTCTGGTATTTATTTTTATAATATTATCATATTAATATTGTTTAAAAGGGAAATGAATAATCAAAAAGCCTGAAATTTAACAAAATTAAAAATTATAACATGACAAACCTGATATTTAGTTGAGGTTTTAATTATTTGCCTTTGTCTGTATTTGGTTAATAATTCAATAGAATAATTTAATTTAGAAATTTTATATCGTTATTATTTACATAATATATTTATTATATTAAATTTGAATTGATTATGTAATTTTCAATTTTCATAATTAATTTGATTTAAATTATAAAAATGATAATATCACAAATTTATTACCAATTTTCCTAATACAAGAATTCTATTTAATATTAAAACAAAATCCATACATGTATAGTGACGGAAAAATATTATCTCAATGAGGGCGCTGTTATCGGGCAATTAACCGGTTGAGAAAACTTTTCCGCCACTATACTTATTTTACGCTTCTCAAAATAAAATAAATAAATAAATAAATTTGGTTCAAAATGGTTATATTTTGTATATATATTCTTATTATGCTAGCTAAATATATATATATATATGTAAATTTGTATAGAACGAAGTATACATTCACAAATTTGATTAATAAAAAGTAAATCATTTAATTTATTAATCTTAAAATGTTCAATTTAATTAAGTTAATTTCCATTTAGAAAGTGTAGTTTTTTACAGTATAAAGTGAGGTTAAATAGAAGATGTCCTCATAGAATCTTGTCCGTCCGGAAGTTAGCTTATCGCTTGGGATGATGTTGCCCGCAGCTTTTCTCTCTTGACATAGAAGGAACCAACAGACACTGACGTTCATTAATCTTGTTAAACCATGCAAGAGATATCACCGCTACTCTTCAACAATCTACAATCTCTTCACTGTATGAATTATCGATATCGGAACTTAGAATAGGGAGCTTTTAACGCGACGAAACAGATAAGAAAAGAGCCAATTATCTCGTAATGTAGAAAAAAAATTATTTACTACATAATATTTCAAGAAATCATACACTAAATAGATAATTCGATTATAAAAAGATGAAAGTGTTATCTTTTTTTAAGCATAGTACTAGTAAAATATTATAAGAGTATAGGAAATAATTTAAGAAATAAACTATTACTTATACATATGACATTTAGTTTCTCAAAATTTGATAAAAAAAACAAACATTTAGCTCTTTAATCCTTTGTTATTTGCCTACTTTTTGAAAATGAAAATATTATTATACATTTCAAATTATATAAAAGGTCAAATTTTTCAAAAAAATAAATTATATATAATTTTAGAGATAAATTACGAGAGCAGGTCAATAAGTCCGAGACTTTTTAAACTTCCCGAATCTTAAATTAAATGGCAACACTGTTCCTATCAGCACGCAACTATAGAAATTTGAAAAGGTGTGTCTTTTAGTTTTTGTTTGACATCTATTAATAGCAGACGACCTTGTGATTTGTGAAGAAAATGGAAAAAAGTGAATTTTCATGAATATCCATGAATCGAGATATGAATTGCTCCCTGATCTGCTCTATTCTCTGGATTTAGCCCCGATTGTCTAGCTGTTGTTTCTAAACCCGAAGAAATGGCTCGGCGGAAAGAGATTCGACTACAATGATGAAATCATGTCACAAACAAATTTATTTTTTGATGTCCGCGACAAGTCTTATTTTTTGGAAGGGATAAAAAAATTGGAGAAACGTTGGACGAAGTGTATAGAGTTCAAAGGAGAGTACGTAATTTTTTATCCAAAAACCCGTGTGTCATGAACTTATTGACCTGCCCTAGTATTATAAGGAAACACAGATGACGTCATTTTCCTTAAATTATTTTATTTTATTGATTTCGTATAATTTTAAATTAGTTTAAATAATTATGTGATATATTGCTAATAATAATATTAGCATTAGACAAAATAAAATTAAACTGTTAGTGAGGTTATTATTTTTATGAAAATAACCATAAAAGCTTTAATAAATATATTTTTATAAAATTATAATTTATAATAATAGATAGTAGACTTTTGAATTATTTAAAAGTAAAATTATATTTTTTAAATTGATTTAAAAGAAAAATCAATTAAAACTTATAATTCTAAAAAAAATTGCTAAGTAATTAAATAGTTTTTTTTTTTAATTTTTACTTTTTAATCCACATCAAGATTTATATTATGGTAAAGATTATTCATAATCTATTCTTCAGCTTGCTTCTGAAAACATCTTTTTCCACCGCGAATATCAATATCATCTTATTAAAAGTAAACAGGCTTGGCTTAAATAAAAAATAACATATTACGAGACGTATTTTCTAAAACGATTTTTTTATTATTTTTTTCAATATATTTTCTATATAAATAAGTTATATATTAAATCTTGTTATGACGTTGTAAATGTCCTTACCTGGGGTTATTAATTTCATCTCTCTCCTAGTATGTTGTGTATAATAGGGATTCGTTTCTTTCCTTTAAACACTAAAAGGGCCATTACGCAGCTCTCTCTCTCTCATGTGATAAATGTCTTTCATTTTGTAGGAGTATGAATATATTTCTTCATCTAGAACTTCTTTCGGCAGTGGTCCTCGTTAACAGGTTCAGCACGTGGCTGCTTGCCTGGCTTTTAGTATCCAGCAAATTATTTTTTTTTCTGTTTTTTTTTTTATTATTAGTCAACAGGCTGGTTACTGGTAGGGGATAATTAAAAAATTACAATGCAAGTTGATTACATTAACATTTTATGTCTTCATTTGTTATTCAGGAAAATTCCCTCCCCCTATATCTCTTGATGATGTAAAGTTAATTAAATTTGAAAAATCTCAATCTTATACCAAGCATTCAGATCTCTTATGTTGAGAGCATCGTTCATTAATTATAACCTGTAAATAATGCCATGATACTTAATACATTATTAATTTCATATTCTTAACTCTGAATTATTTAAACATTAAACACATTACTTCAATTATAAATTATTTAATAATTTAACACACAGTAGTTTTTCTTCATTTCTAATATAATAACTACAATTTACATACTCTCTTTGTGTTTAATAAACAGTACCGGGACCCCGAGCCTCTCGGCTCGGTAATTAAGTTAAAAAAAAATAATTCATTATTATTGGGTTTGACTGGTAATATTAATACTTGGGACACCGAGCTGATATACAATTCTTTAATTATTTATTACAAATATTAAATGTTGCATCATTGCATCAATCTGATTAAAATGAATGGAAGTTGGGGTCCTCAATAATACATAAATATGTATTATTAGGTATGTTTCTAAGTGCATGAATATTTTTTTTTATTGGAAGAATGATAAATATATATCGTAATTTATAATTATAAAATATTATTAAAATATATATTTTTAATTTTATTTCGAAATTAAATAAAAAATTTTAAAATATTTTAAATATAAAAAAAATATTAATACAATATCCTTTAAAAAAAGACGGGAGTCAAATTTCAATATGAATGTCATTTGTGACGTCATCCATATATAAATTTAAATTAAGAAAAAACTAATGAAGATGTATTTTTCCTGAGATGTGATCAATAAAACTCAATTTTTTCTTTATAAATACTATATTTAGTGTGAATTTCAAAAAAATCGTTAGAGCGGTTTTTGAGAACCCATGGCCAAACATACAAACAAACAATTTTAGCTAGCATAATAAGATAAGATATTTTTTTAGTAAAACAATTTTAATAAAATTTATATTTCTGATCTCTTTGAAAAATATTTAATTCACCTGTTGTACAAAAAATAAGTACTTTTCAGAAACCAAATTTATATATATGTGTAAAATTAACATTGAATATTTCCATGTTGAATCATTAACATGTCCAAATATTGATAAAATAATTAATTTATAAAATTTTTTCATAAAAATTAATAAATCAATGTTAAATATATATGTATATATGTAAGACTCACTGTATGGGTATATTATCATATAGTGGATTCATAAAACAAAAATGTTAAAAAATAATAATCATAGACTGTAAGCATACCTGACATAAAGAGAAACAGATCGTAAAACGCCAGTTTATTTTTCTTTTCGTTATTTTGTTACAAAACATTTGATAAAATATTTACATTTTAATCTTAAAAACAAATTCTGTCCAACTTCTTCAAGAAAAAAAAAATTCATGAATCATGAAATAGCTTTCTTATAATTTAAGTGACTTGAAATTTATCCCTTCGTTAATATTATATAATAAATGATGTAAGTACATTGTGCATATTGTATAGGTTTATATACCTATAACTAAAAGAGGAACGCGAAATAAAAATAGTTTAGGATAAATTAACAAACTTAAATATTTGTAATATATAAAATAACACTACTTCTAATATATTATAAATAAAAATAATTTCAATATTGTAAAATAAAATAGAAAGATTAAAGAGAAAATAAAATAAAAAAAATTAAACCGGGATTTTGTTTTGTAAACATTGTTAACGACCTTTCTTTATTTACCCCCTAGATTAAATTATATTAACGAAGTTTCTTCTAAAATAAATGACATTTAATAAAGGATTATAGAACTTAGTGTTATTATTCTTTTAATGTATTTATTTAGTGATAAAAGATTTTTAATAAACTATCTCTGTCATCGATCGGTAACTGGGGTTATGTTAACATAAATTTAGATAATAAATTACTATACAGAAATATGAATATATTTTGAAATTAAAATTGGTTTAAGATTCAAAAAATTTATTATCATAATTCTTATCATAAAATATTTACAAAAACATTCTTAGAAACACAGGATGAATTCATTTCACATTAATTATTCTAATATAATTTAAGTTGTTAATTTTTCTTCTTAAGAAGCCTTCTCTCTTTCGGAGTTTGGCTATCATCGTGACTAGGATAGCCTTAGAAGCTGCCCAGCCATGATGATTTTTCTTGGGAATTTTAATGCGGTGATTTCCCGTTGCCTTCCGCATGTATAGAACCAGGAACTGACAGTTCCTGGAGCCGGAGGCAACTGATGTTAAATATAATTTTATTAGAAAAATTTGTTCTTATTTGGAATCGAACGCCGACTTCTTGTGTAGAAAATTGCTAGACTACACTCTCGGCTAGCTGCCTCCTCAAGTTCTTAATTAAAAATCAAAAATAAAATTTTGAATTTTTTTTTAAATAAAGATTGATTGTAGTATTCATATTTTTGCGATCTATTACACGGTGTAGCATTTACTATGATTTCTCCATCTCCTTTCCATTGCTTTTCATATTGAGCAAATAAATTACAAAAAAAAAAATCAAACAAAACAAAAAAATATGCATTTTTACTTTTTAGTTTATAACAAGTCATTAATAAGCTCTTGGTTGTAGAAAATGAATTAAAAATTAATATAAAATAAAATCTTTATCTTTAGATTGTTTTTTTTTTTTTTGCATATTTATATGATAAACATAACAAAATTATAAATTATTTTTTTATTTTGTTTTTAATTATAAAATATTTAAAGATTTAATAAATAGAAGAATTCTAGAAAAAATAAATAATAATATAATTTTTAAGTAAAAATAAAACAAGAAAAGTCCTGTTTATGTAGATCTGGACTTATATATTCTTATATTATCCACAATTATCTACTTTTTAATTATTTAACTGATTATGTAATTTTCCTACATTTTAATTTCCCTCTATTTTTATACATACATTTTCATTATTTTTTTTATTATCACTAACGACTCTGGTACTAGATAAACAAAAACTTTTTTTTTCTAACAAGATATATCATTGAACTTCTGACGATTAGTTAATATTAACAAGGATTATCTTCAATTTCAATGAATCTAATCTATAATTTACACAAAGTTATTATAATGAAAAATAAACAAAAGAAAAGATGAACGACCCTCCTCTTGTTCAATGAGAAAAAAAAGAACAGGATTTTGGATAAGCGGAGCTTGGGCATCCCCCCTTATCCACGGCTTGCACCCCCTCCTCTCCTCTATCAGGCATTTTTTGTCAGTGTAATTAATCAAATTATTCAAAGCTATTAAGATGAAAGGGAAAAAGTAAATTTACTAAATCATAATTTAAAAGAAAAAGTTTTAATTATTTCACACTTCGACTGTTTACTTTTGGATTGGATAAAAAATACCTATTAGAAAATGAAAATCGATCTAATGTTTAAGTATATAATATGGATTTAAAATAAAATATAAATATAAAATATACTAAAGTGGTAAATATTACTTTGATTTGATTTTTCACACTTTTTTATTTCTATTCTAAGGACAATTTATAAATTTCTAAAAATCTTGTCACATTAAAATCCCAACTGCCAGACGGTTTGAATAGCGTCGGAATGTTCATTTAAAAAGCCAATAAAGGACATTTAAAAGAACAGCCCACTTTGTCTGTCTTTTCGTCGGTCTTAACTATCCCTCTTTTCTCTCCTTTCAACATTAAAACCGATTAATATCTAGTTATTTGTCTTTCTTAACTGTATTAAGCTGTGACAACACAGATATCAGATTTATAAAGATGAACCAACCGATAAGTCTTTTTCTGAGTCGACTAATAATAATAGAATCTAATTATTTATAGGAGTTTTTCTTGTCGCCGCGTTAATCTGCATTCTAAGTTAAGTGTTTGGATATTGAAAGAAATATTAAGCGCTTTTATGTGTCATTCACTCCACCATTATTATCCACTCTAATTGTTACATGACTAGAAAACCAGTTGAATATATGTGGTAGCCCACATATGATTCTTAAATCGATATATACAGTAGTATATTTGTATCCATTGACTATCCTCATTCTAAATTGATTAAAAAAGTATATTGAAAATTAAACAAATAATATTATTTAAGTTTAAAAAATTAAAAAACAATATTTTTAAAATTGACTAAAATGTAAAAAAAATATGATCTATTAAAGAGGATCATGAAAACCATTAATAAAAACAATCGAATTACGGTATAAAGATAATTGAAAAAGTAAAGAAGAGTGAGAGATTTGGTCGTAAAGCTTTTAAGGTTCAATTATTTAATTTATATAAAGGAAAGAAAGGTGCTTGAAGGCTGGGGAGGGGAGATCACACATATGTTTCCAACCAATTTCTTTCTTGGAATTGGAATGAGTTGAAACGTGAAGAACTGTGAAAAATCTTATACTGGAAATGAATCGGCATATACTTAACTCTTAATGATTAAAATATTATTATTTTTTGTTTAAAATATATATATATATAATTAGTAGTTCTATTTTCAAAAAATTGTCAAAAGTTATCTCATCTTAGTTATCAATATTTATGAAAAATTTATTTATAAATTTATTAATTTGTTAATAAGTATAATCAAATCATGATTGATGAGAAGCTTAACAGCCTTGAAATTGATAATATATAATCATGAATTATATTTAATTTATAGCTTATACTGTTAAATATTTTATAAAATTGAAATACTATTGTTTTAATGGATCAAATTCTAACACAATAATGTTTATATAGTATATACAAATACGGTAACCCTAACAAACTATAAGTACTTAATATTTAAAAGTTATTTTATTAATGAAAAATGTTTTATTGAAATATTTGTGATATTAATTAAAAATATATAATATTATTAACATACAATTACTTCTTAATTAATAATAATAAAAAATATTATTTATTTCATATATTAACTACTTATCATGTTCTTGTTTACTATTATTACATTTTTTAAATATTATTTAAAAAGTTGTAAATTAAAATGAAATAAATCAACATACAATATTTCAAGGGTTTTAAAATGATTTATAAATGTAAGCGTATTTTAGCATTGTCATTAGAAGGTAATTAATAAGTCATATGTTTGTAACATTATATCGTTGATAATTTTTTTTAACTTAATCCTTAGACACTTTATGAATGAATAAATCATTTTATTTATATAAATTTATTATAGTGCATTAATTATCACGATCAATGAATGGTAAAAAATTATTTGGAATATATTCTGCGTAGTTATCAAACTAAGAAAAAAAATAATTGTCAATCTTACTTAATTTTGTGAGTTGTTAGAAATCCAAAAGGCAGGAGAGTAATAACAACAAATGATCTTATCGGACAATGCAATTTCTGTCATTAAATGATAGATGGACTTGTTAGAAAGAAAAAGAAAAGAAAAGTTTCAATTACCTCTTAAGCCTTTTCCGATCTGAAATAATAATAATAATAATAATCCTTTTTGAAAATTCAATGAACCATTTAGTTTCTTTCTAATCTTATATTAAAAAGAGAATTTGTTGATCTTATAAAAGATCTAAAAATAAATACAGTGAGCAAAACCTTCAAATTTGATCGAACTTGGCGTGCTTTTTTAAAACGCTTGTACCACTTATAAACATTTTTTTGAAACAAAGTAGACTCGCCGAGTGCCACAGTCAACATTTTAAGTGCGTTGGAGCACTTTATTCCATTTTTAACGCAAAATTTGATAGAGATTCTTTAAAAAAATCGAAGAACACACAAAAACGTGACCAACTTTTTCAGTTGCAAAAAAAACAAAACAAAAAATAAAAACTACTAATCCAAAATGGCTGATAATGTCAATATATGAGAAACATATATGTATCAACGTAAAAAATATTCGATAATCGAATGTACATAGCCCGCGAAAATACCTCGTATATAGAACTTTGTAAAGTGAATCGTATCGATAATATATTTTTCTTCCTCAGGAGACGTTTAATTATACTTCTACTCCACTGAAAATCTTAATATATTATTTATTAAATATTATATATATATATATAATACCTTCATAACCATATTTTGCACATTCAAAAATTCATTTATTTCATTACATATCATTGATAAAACAATTCTGAATTCATCTCGAATATGAAAATATAATCCTAATGAAAATATAATTTCTATTTGGAATCTGTCATATATTAAATATTTATTTAATCATTTGATCTATTCATATTATCCATTTAAATGAAACGTGGAATAAAAAAAAAATTGTACTAAAAGACAAAAGCATATCATTCCTCATTCCTTTTCCATCCCCCCTAATAATATAAATAATTAATTTTCCGGATGGTAATGGATAAATGGTTAAAGAAACAAATGTTGGACTAACTTTTGTTAATTAATGGTTTATGGTAGACAATGTCATATATTTGAATAACAGACCCATTCTGTCTATTCATTAAAATGATTAATCCAGCCAAGTGACAGGGTTAAACGGAGCGGGGATGGTTAATAATGAATTGACATTAATGCTAATTCAAAGCGGTAATCCCATGTGTTTTAATCATATTGCATCGTGACTGTTTCCACCGGGTCATATATAAAATAGTAAGAAATTAATATATATATAATCTATTTGCTTTTTCAAAACTAATCATTCAATAAAGAAATAATTATTTTGTAGGATATCTTTATTTATTCATGCTTATTACTTATTTATTAATCAGACTATCAACATTATTAAAATTATAAGATAATGTGTATTTATTTATTCAAACAGTTTCAACATTTGTAAATTGTAGTCTGATATATGGAATGAACATTATTTCAAAATAATAATATTTGATTTTATATTAAACTAGCTGATCAGAGCGCCTTCGGCGCTCTTCACACCTAGACGGGGGCTCCGCCCCCTGTACCCCCCCGAGTGTCCCTATTCTGAGCTATAACCATCTAACTCCTACCCTATCCTATCTCTCTCACGTTCCTTCCTACATTGTCCACCCTGTTCACAATTGGTCTTCCAAACGGACGTTTTCTAATCGAACTCCCACCAATATATTTTCCTCTCCCATGCTAGCCATGTGCCCTGTCGGCCCCAGCCTTCTCTATTTTATGACCTATAATTTAATAATTTTGATCCCCTTTGATAATAATTTCCCGATTGCAACCTCGATTTAAATTCTTTGCAAATTAAAAAATCTAATTAAAAAATCGAAAATCGGGCTTCGAGGTCTGGTGGCCAGCCCCTTTGTGCTTCCGTGTAAAAAATTCCAGGTCCCTGCGTACGATAGTTTTTGCTGGAGAGCTCGGTCAAACAAACAAACAGACAGACAAACAGACACATTACACTTGCTTTTATTATTATAGATGAATAAAATAAATAGAAAAAAACTAATAATTAAATATTCTTAAATTTTCAATTATAAACTTTATTTTTTTTATTTTTAATGAAAAATATAAATATATATCTAGAAAAAAATTACTGAATTATTTTATCTTAATTAATCTATTTTTTTATTTGGTTTATGTTTTTTGAGTTCTAATGGAATCCATCTCTTTATTATTTTGTTATAATTATTATAATTTTTTTTTTTTTTTAAATGATAATTGATTAATCTTTTAATATTATTAAATAAAATGACAATAAGAATAGTTCATACAATTCGAATTGATTTAATGATTAGTAAATCATAATCATATTATAGATGCTCTAATCAAAAAAAAAATAATTTTCAAATTTTATTTTATCAAGAATAATTTGCATAATTTATAAATTTCTAAAATTTGAGAATTTTAGAGAAAAAAAATTGTTGTTTTAATTTATAGTAATAACTATTATCAATATTATATTTATATTATTTGAATTTTTTAATAGATTTTTTTCTAATAAAGATTAGAATATATAAAATAATTATATATATATAAGTATAATTGTTTTGATTAGATCCCTTTTGAAAGAAAAAGCTTCCAGTCTATTTTATTGAGAACAGGGTTTAATTATCTCACCCATTGACCTTCTAAACATATAAAATTACAATCATTTCACATTAACACTCTCAGACACACCCTAACACATACATTAATGTCTTTGAGGAATAAGAGCTAGTTTTTGGGGTGAACTGTTAGATTGGATTGCCGGAGTTAAATACAAAAAGGAAAAACAATGAAACAATCGAAAAAAGAATATATATATATATATTGTAGACTGGATATATTTGTGTTAGTGTAAGAAATATATATATACAATGGTCTATGGTTGGAAGGTGCTGATAGAGTGAAACGGGGTTCCGAAACAAATGGAAGGCAATGCAGTAACTTTTCAATGAGGCCTCTTGATGTTACTAAAAACTCTTCAAGTCTTAAATTGGTGCCCAGCAATGGACCTCGAGTAGCAATGAGAGCCGATGAGACTTCTCAAGTGACACGGAAAAGAAGGTCGATATCGTCTCGCTGCCCATTCAATCGAACAGCAGAAAAATAGCCTGAAAAAGTTAAAAATTATATAGCAAATATATTTTTCAAATGAATAAAAATAGATTCTGTTATTATATACTTCACTAATCAATACATTAAATTTTTCCGTTTAATTGATTATCGCATCGAAATAGAAAATCAACCAATCCTGTTTCCATAATTAACATTATATCGGTATTCTTGATAAATAAATAACTTCAAAAGGAATTTGTGATATTATTTTCAGAATGAATCCATTTTTATCTCACATATACCCACTTTAATATATCATTTTGTATTATTTCTAATACTTATTTGAAGATCAATCACAGGTATAATGACAGAAAAATGTAAACGCCAGGGTGGCCCTATTGACGGGGAATCAACTGGTTGAAAAGGCGCATTGCCATTGCCCGATAACAGCGCCACCTTTTACTTTTTTCCGTGATTATACAATATATGGTTTCATAAGCAGATGATTGAGAAGAAGAAAAAAGTTAAAATTTTCTTTTTTTTTTTTTGTCCTTTATTCTAGAATGTATTTTTTTTTTTTCCTTTATTCTAGAATTGTCCTTTATTCTAGAATGTATTTAATTACAATTGAATGGGTTTAACTTCTTCTTTTATTTAGTGTTCAAAGATTTTACTTAAAAATTACAAATTGTCCTTTAAAGGGTAGTATCATCAGATGACTCTGACTTAAGATCCTCTTAGGCTACTTCTTGGGCGTCTGTCTTAATGCGACTTTTGGTGTCATGAAGTCCCCAAATGACTGTCTGCGGTTTGCATAATAGGGTCCACTCACCCACTTGCATCCCCACCAGTCAGCAAAGGTTAACTCTGCACAATGAATGGTATATTAATTAAATAGCCTGAATTCCTTAAACCCTTAAATCTCTCGTATCTGTTATTTATGACCCCACAGAATTGCCGCCCACAGAATAGTTTTGTATAGCAAAAAGTTTTCTTTATCCCTTTTAAAGAAGTTCGAATACAATATAAAATTTATATACGTGCTAAATAAAATACAAGACGGGCTCTTACAAAAATTTTAAAAGTAAGAATAAAAAAAAAAAGAATGAAAAGAAGTTTAATGTAATTTATGTGAAGAACGGTTTTGAGGGAGAAGAGAAAAAAATAATTTAATTAAAGAAAGATTTTTCTTGATGCGTTTAAGTGTTTGAAAAGTTAATTTTTTTTTTTTAAATTAAATGATCAGTTTTTTTTTATCTTCTATCTACCTCAATTTGACTACAATTCATCTATTTTCAACTTTTCTGAATCTGATTAAAATCGATTGATTGTATTATATTAGTCTCTTATCAAGTTCTAAGTGACATCTCTTAAGATTTTTTCCAGAAATCTCTATCAAATATATAAGTAGTTAGTTTTGATAAATGCAATTATATCAAAGTTGATTATTACAAATATATTTTATAAAAATAAATAATATTTTTATTGACGTTTTACTTTTTAAATGACTATTTTTTACTCTTTGATTTATTTATCTGTAAACCGTTTTAAATAATTAATAATTTACTAAATAATATTTACTTTAATCACATAAATAGCCTAGAATAAAGACCGTTTTTTTTAATTTATACATTTTTACTGTACACTTTTTTATTAAATTTTAAATGCACTTATTTTTTTTTTTTTCTAAATCTAAAAAACATTATCCTGTTTGTAATTTTACTCTTGTTTGGTTCCTGTTAACTTTACTTCACGACTGGAGTAAAGTTCCAATGGAAAATTAACCCCTTGAACTAACCAACTTTAAGTATTATGTCTGTTTCCAATTTCCCAGGCATCAAATAACTTTTAAATTTATATTGAATGGAAAATTTCATAAATTCCTTACTCTCCTTATCTATTCAACAACAACATTCCCCCTAAATCTCAGAACTATACTTTCCGTTGTTTTTTTTTATTTTATTAAAATATAATTAAACAATTTTTCAAATAAATGAATAAAGAAAATTATAAAAATTTTAACTTTGGCTTATTGTTAATTTTATTCATTAACTATTAAAATTATTTATAATCAATTATAATAAAGTATAAATTAAATAAAATAAATATTTTTTTTTTAAATACCTTAAATATATATGAATTTATATGCATAGACATTTATAAATATTTTATTTATATTTTTTTTTATATTTCTGATATTATATTATATTGATAGTGAATTTTTAGTTAAGCGTGGGTTGATATTAAATTCAATTGGATTTGATTTGGCTTCCTGATGAGACGCCACCCAACCGACACAGTGACAGCAAAAGAGGCTGCTGACTACATAGTTAACCTCATTGTCGATTGTCGAAAACCACCGGGTGGTAATGGGAAAAGGGGAGGGGATGATTTTCGAAAACGGAACATTTCTTTTATCCCGAACCGACATCAACTTGACATCCATCCACTGTGATATAATTAGATAAGTAAAGGGGGAGTAGGAGAAAAATTAGGGAACAAATGACTTGCCCGTCACTTTTTTTTTTATCCCATATACCAATTGAAATAACCATAATAAGAATTTCCGCTCATTTGGATAATTCAAAAAGTGGAGTCCATCAGTCGAATTTTAAATATTAATACAACTTTTCCCTTGATTGTAGGTTACAAAATGACAAAGAAAATCTTACAAATTTAAAACTCAGTTATCAAGTGGATAAAAGAATAAAAATTTGTATATATGAATTATTTTTAATGAAAAGCCGCGAATCAAAATTACTCTTATAGATCTAAGCCCCCCAATACGTTCTGGGCATTAATATTATCCATTTAGCTAATGTACCATGAGATTTCGAATGAATGGTTATTATAATTATTATTATTACTATTTGCTTTATATATTGGCAAACGGATTAATTGCAAAATGTAACGCGTCCTGTCAATTTTTTATTTTTTCATTATTCAAAGTATTTGATACTATATATATATATATATATATATATATATTCAACTAGTTCAATATTATTTTAACATTTCCATATTTATTAGGAGTATCCTATCATATGTATTCACATTTTAGTATTTAATTGGTAACCAATTATAATTTTCTCCAATTTCTAGAGTGGAAAATTATTTTCACTACTTGGATAATTTAAAATTATATTGTAATAATTATTTTGACAACAGTTTTTATTAATTTTTTTTTTTTATTTTATTTTAATGTTTTTTTAATCGTTTCTAGACATACGTGCATAAATAGCAAAGTAATAATAATGTAATAATATATTATTGAAAAACCATGATAATTAGATTAAAGCAAATCAAAGGGATTATTTTTATAAATTATCAATATGAGTTTTATCGAATCCATATGATAAAAAAATACATAAACTCTTTGAGTTATTTTGTTTATGGATATCAAAATAAAATCATTAAAAATGTAGAAATATTTAATTATATAGGTTGACATATCGAATAGTTTTAATCTAAATAAAAAATAATGTTTGTTTGTGTATAGGAAAAATATTCAAAGTCAATTTAAATATATAGTACCTGGTTCACCGAGACGCAGCTCAAAACTTTAAAAAAAATATTCCTTATGAACTATGAATATTTAAGATTAAGATTATTATTTAAAATAAATAGTCATTAAACATACACTCCTTAAAGGTACATATTAATGCACTGAAAGACAGAAATGTATGGCATCTGGATATAATATAATATATATTTCATAATTTGATTAGAAAATATTAAAATAGATATTTTTAATTTTATTTTATTTATAATATTTTTTATTTAAGGAAGCGCTGTTCGACGTTGCCCTGGCCATTTTTTTATTATTATTAAAATTCCTATTTTAAATTAAGAAAAAAATAACAAAGATGATTTTTTCCGAGGCTGAAACCAATACAGATCGATTTTTCTGTATAAAAATTATCTATGGTGTAAATTTCAAAAAATCCTTAATGCGGTTTAATATCTCAAATACCTATATATATATATACAATTTCTGGTAGTATAATAAGATAAGATAAGATAAAATATATTTTCGTTAATTTAAAATATTTTTCATTAAAACGAAGATTAAAAATTTCCAAAATAATATCAAAAGTTCTGTTAACTTCAAAACGATTTGCTTATCCTAATAATGTCCCATATTTATTGTAACAATAATTGCAACACATCATAGGATGGGATCAAAGCTTTCCAAAACATATTTAAATCTAATATACATAAATGTTACATTATTTTTATTTGTAAATATGAAATGAATTTTGCATAAAGAATAAAAAAATCTAATAAAAACATTGAATAAAAATATTAAAATTTGAGTTTTGCTGCATATACCTTTATTATTGAAAAATGTCCTAAAGAATTGTAAAAATAAAATCTTATATAAAGATGTCGAAAGAAAAGTTTATGTTGTTAAATTCTATGTCGCCTTACCTTCCAGAAAAAATAATTATATATATATATATATGCAATAAAAGCATCGATTATATAGTTATATATAATATCATATTCTATAAGATCTAATAAAAAATTTCAATCTAAAGTTAAATTTACGTACATTTTCATTGCATTTTATACGACATATGCTTTATGATCATGTTGGATGAATGAATTTAATAGTGATGAAATTAATCCTTATATATATAATACATTTATCTGAATTATGTGATTCAATATTTTTTTTTAATTCTCCTTCCCGACTCTCTTATTAAAGGGTTAAAGTTCTCTTAACATCATCAAAAATTTAACTATAACAAAAAATTGAGACCATTATTTTGAAATAATACCTATACTTACTTTTATAATAATTTTATTTAATTATATTTCAAAATATTAGCATAAAATAATTAATAGAATGAATAATTAACGAATTGAAATATGATTTTAACATTGAATTTATATTTTTATTCTATATACTATTGTTGTTGTCGAAGGAGCAGATGTGGGATAACATTTCTGCAACCACTTGTGTGTGTGTGTGTGTGTTCATAAGTTTTTCCCATTAAAAAACAATGTTTAATCAAGACGGGATATTCCTGTTTTTCCATTTTTCTTATGAAGGCGCAAGTAGCGTCACTCAAACGACTGTAGCTTGTAAACGAAAGGACAAAATGTCATGATACATAAACCAGTGATGTCATGATACATAAACTAGTGACAGATGAGCCTCTCGAAATTAGTCATGTTCATTTTCTAGTGGCGGCTTCTATTGAAAAATCCCGGGACTTTTCATCCCATATAGTATATTATACATTATATTAGAATTAAAAACAGAAAATAATTTTAAAATATAAAATTGTTTATTTATATTATAAATATTAGTTTTAAAGATTTAATCAAATAGTAAATCTTTGAATAAAATTTGTAAAGAAAAAATTAATTATTTTACATTTGCAAATTATATATCAGTCCAGAATGTTTTCTTTTGGTTATAGATAAAATTATGAAAATTAAATTATACATTAATTAATTGAAATAAAAACTTAAACAATTTTATTAAAATTATTATATATATGGGTAAACAGGGAGAGAGAGGGAAAGAGAGACCTTAAGTTTAATAAATCATCGAAATTTTCCTTTTTGAATATCAAAATATTTATCTGTGAGTCATTATATAAGTTAATTGATAAAATTCAAATAATCTAATTAATATAAGGTAATTGACATTAACGACTTGGTATGTTATTACTCCAAACTCATCTTCACTCTGTTTGATATCAATATATAAAGTCCGGAATAAAAACTTGGCCCTCTCCTCTTTTATAGAGATATTTTAATGAAACCATTAAACTTTGGGGTAAAGAAAATTTAATATTTCATTCATTAATTTTAAATCAATAACGCATCGTATCTCTAAACCCATTAATTTTATGTCGATGTTGAAAATTGCATTTATTTATGAATAATAATGTAATGTAAATAAATATGTATAACACTGATGGTTGGTGTTGTTGGTATTTTAATGAACTCGTAAAATTTTACTAATGTGATTTTTTTTTATTCTTTGTTTTAGGTAAGTCGCTTTGGTAACTCATTAACAAGATTGCTAATCATCAGTTTATGGTTCGTGTTATAGAATCCACCCTTAAATACCATCAACTGCAGTAAGTTATCAAATTTATTATCTAAGGTTTTTTAATGTGAAAGGCGATTTAAAAAAAAATATGCTCACCAAGTTTCAGCGTCATTTTAATTAAGCACGTTTAATGGAGGCTTCTTAAAAGCGTATCCATTTTTTTTTAATATTATTTTTCTTTTATAGCGCTACATTGAAATCATTTTTGTTCTTCATTCTCATTGTTTCCGAAATGTAATATATCTCTATTTAGCGACATCACTTCTGAATGATCTATTTTTTTTTTTTTTTGTTTTCTAATCGGATGTTTCATTTCCTTTTTATTATTATTTTTTGTTTTATTTTTAAGAATTATCTTTTGAAAGGAATGTTACTTTTAAAAAAAGATATCCAATTAAAATTATAAAAATAACCATACTTTACCACCCTCCTCCCCCCGTAAAAGCCAAAAGTATTCTTTAGGGAGGTTTATTTGGGGTAGAATACAAAACAAAACAAAAAAAAAGAAACGCTTCTTCTATCTTTCTCTATTAGCTATAAGAAAAGAATAATTTTGAATTGTCACATTTTATTGGATTTATGTATCTTTCGATTCGTACCCTTCCTGAAGTCCCTTCCTCCCTCGTGAGAGATTCGCTCAAACACAAAGCTATAGAGACACAAATGATTGAAACTAAGGAAAAACATGGTGGGAAAAAAAATAAATAAAAACGACTCGATTTGAGTGTAGAAGATTATTGAAGCTTCGATAAGGAAGTGGATGGAGGTGGAGGGTTTGCGATACCAGCTCTCCCTCGAAGAATATCATAATGCACGGTAAACTGAGTGAACGTGCCGGGCATGGTTAGCTCGTTAGCGAGGGGCTGCCCCTGTGGAGAGGCCCCTTCAAGGCCGTATTGCTCGAGAGGGTTCTTTTCTTCTGCGAGGACTCTTCGAGATCTCGTGACGGATCTATATCAATCTCGCCGTGTAGGACACTTCCCGAGACAAGGGTTTTATAGAGAGCGGAAATACACATAAAAAAAATATTTTTTTTTTTACTTGGAAAAAAATCCTAATGGACCTATGAAGTGTCCTCTTTCATTCTTTTCTATTTATAATATTATTTTTATAATTAAAACATTATTAAATATTATTATATATTTTTATTTCCATTATTTATATAGAATTAATAAAACAATTATTCAATATTTATAAATTTATATACAATGATAGAGTTTGGGGCGGGTATTTTATTTTTTTAATATAGGGAAGACCGGGGAGACTCTGGACACTTTTTGTTTCTCAATTTTTTACTATCTCACTAGAGATAGTAATGCGATCACGAAAATTTTCGATGTCGAGATTTTGATGTTTTTATACATTTTGAAGGTCCCTGTTGTGAGTCATTTTCACTAAGGTTGTGTGTGAGTATGTAGACAAGATTACTCGAATACGATTTGAGCTAGGATAATGAAATTTTGTACACGAACATTATTCGAAATTCGTAGTTTTCTATCAACTTTTGAGAAATGTAGCTGATTCGGTAGAGGAGCTTTACCTACCACGTTTTCATTTTTTCCCTCTAAACTGACCGTAAAAATACAGATATATGTTTGATAGCTTTTTATATGACTAAAAATTGTATAAAACTGCTATATATACAATATCAGCTTGATTGAATGATTGAAAGTATCGGAATTAATTTTTTAAATCTTTATCACTGCCAATCACGGGCCAGCACGTGACGTGATGTCATCAATAAAGTGCCAAACACGCGCTGGTTTAATAAATATTAATTATTCATTTTAATTTATATTTTTATTTATTAAATTTATTTTAAATATATGTTAATTAATCCAATTCAAATTTACGATAGTCGAGTGCAGACACTCCAGACTTTTTTAAGTCCCTATAAGCATAAACAAAAATTAGGCTAAGCAGACGTCTTAAATATTATAGGATATTCGGCAATTACAATTAAAGATAGCATCAAAAAAATTAATTGAGGCAGGAAATAAGGTGGGGATTGAAATTAATAGGGATTAAACAATATATTTAGTAAGAGAGGAAAACATTATTAATACACAAAATGTAGAATTTGAAAATGTAGAAAAATTTAAATACTTAAATTCTGTAATTATAAAGGATAATAATATTGGATAAGAATTTAAATCGAGGTCGCAATCGGGTAACGCCTATTATCATACAGTAAAGAGGCTTATCTCATCAAAACTTTTATCAAAATGGATGAAAATTGAAATATTTAAAACAATTATTTTGCCTGTTGTATTATATGGGTGGTCGATGTTCTTGGGAGACGAAAGTAGATTTAGATAATTTGATATTAGGATTGTTCGCAGCATTTAAGGACCAAAGAAAGATGAGGTCACCGGGGTATGGCGGAGATGGCATAACGAGGAATTGCATCTCCAGATATAGTTAAGGTTATTAAGGTTATAAAATAGAGAAGGCTGGGATGGGAAGGGGTACTGGCTAGAATAGTAGATTAAAGATCGGCGAAAATATTGGGAAACGTCTGGTAGGATTGGGAAGATCAAGGACGTGGTGAGTGGACAATGTAGGGACGTGTACAGATGGGACAGAGTAGGAGTTATGGTTATAGCTCAGGATTGAGATACTTGGAGAAATACGTAGAGGCACAGAGATATAAAAATACAATAGTAATATATAATTAATTTACTGGTTAAATTAAAATATCTTTTAAATAAGAACACAAACAGAAATGATAATATAATGTAATATACTGAAACAAAATGGATGAAAACCTTTTACATACAGACTTCCAAAGAAATACTATGTATTACTTCTGGAGTACAGGGGGCGGAGCCCCCGTCCAGGTGAGAAGACCGCCTTCGGCGCTCTGATCAGCTAGTATTGTTATAAAGAGTATTCTTATCATTATTTTAAATTGTTATAAAAATCTATTTTTAATCTATTTTTTATTTCTATATTTAAAAGTTGTTAATTTTTAAGATTTGATCTTTAATATATTTATTTGAATTTCATCTAAAGTTTTCATTCATAGAATATATAATAAACATAGAAATTGCGTCTTTAGGCAATTTAGATATGAACAATACTTCAATGCAATATGAATTCTCTTTATGATATAATATTATAGATGTTGTTTATTTCGTTAGAGAATCTAATACAAAAGATAATCGAGTAAGTTGGGTCAAAAATTATTTAATAAATTCAACTGTGGAGGAGTCTATTGAAAGTCATTCTAAATGTGGCCTGTGTCCCTTATCGAAAAGGTATCGCCTCAGGACAATCTGATTCGCTCTAGTGAGTTGCTTTAGGGGATGCATTTTCCGGTAACCACGGCAACTAAATGAAAGTGAAGGTGTATCACCAATTGCCTTCTAAACTTTCCCAATGAAATCCACCCTGTGTTCTATCTCTCTCTCTCCCTCTAAATGTATATATATATCATATTCTCTTATTTCTCTTAACTTTAATGGAACATTATATATTTTTGTCTTATCGTGAAGTTCCGATTTATATATATATATATATAAAATTTTAATTAATGATTTATATATAGATATACATATTTAATAATAAAATGAATTAATTACATCATAAAGTTTTTTTATGTATTTTGTGTTTCAACTCCTATCAAACAAAACTGGGAAGTAAAAATTAAATAAAAAAAAAACTAAAATATTTAGTACTCCCTCACAAATTTGTTGTTGAAATGTGTCTTGGTCACACTCCTATCTTATCTTATTTATATACTAAGTAGCTACATCCATAAACAATATTAGGTATAATTAACGTGGTCTAAGAAAATGGATACACTTAAAGTTGGGTTGTTTCTTTGAAATCTCATCTGATCGGAAGAATATTATAGACTTTCTTAAGGATGCCTTTTTGTAAAATCTAAAGTAGATAAGACCAACAGACAGGGTTGAAGGTTGTTGATTGCATGGTCCATAAAGCCTTGGGGTGGGGGCTCTCCTTCCCCCTGAGAGCTGGTACGTCCTGAGGGGAGGAGTATCAACAAGAGTTAGGCCCCCGGTGGATTGATTGTTTCACTTTGTCGAGCTGCCTGAAGACGGATAGCCCCATTAGGCCGTCGTCGTTTTCGTCTTCTACGATTCGTGCTCAGGGCTGTTATCAACGCTCTTCTTGGTACAATGTGATCACCTCTTTTCTCAAAAACATGCGTAACAAGGGTCGATATTGTCATTAATTATTATATCTCATTCTTAAAAAATTCAAATTTCTTCCCGATGTTACAAACAACATAAGTGATGTGCTATATAATAAAACTAAATAAAACTAAAAAAAAAAACAAAATTATTAATATTTTTTTTATTTGAAATTTCAGTTTGTTTATGTCAACTAAATAATTTAAGTATATTTATTAATTATAGCATTATTTTACAACAATAAAATACATATTTATATATATAAAATTAAATAATAGAAAAATGATAATAGAATAACAAAAATAAAAAATAGTAACCTACTATAAATTAGAGTATATATTAGAGCAATTAAATAATTAAAAAATTATATAAACTGTCCACCAGTGGGCGGACAATGTAGGAAGGGACATAAGAGAGATGGAAGGAAATAGGAGTTGGATGGATGTAGCTATGTAGCTCAGATAGGAACACATGGAGAAATGTGATTGCTGCGGTCAAGAACTTTCGAGTTTCGTTTAGTCATAGAGTTAGATAGATAGAAATATAATCTGTCTCAGAACTCAGACATTAGGTAGGCAACATTATTTTAAAAGAGGGAGGTTAGATTTTATATTTTTTTTTATTATCTTAATTGAAAGATTATTCCAGTTACCTCATACTATTATATTTTTAACTTTGAAATTTGTTTTGATTTAACAATTTGTTTATCTGCAAGTACTATAAATACTGTACTATTTTTGTGATGATATACTCGATTTTATTACTTCGTAGGCAAGAGTGTAGCATGGTTACCAATTGTATGGTATAGCGTATGATTATGAAAACTGATTTATTCCTGGGAAAAATTTGAGCTTTTTTCGAATTTCAATGCGTTAAACTGTTCTTTAATTGGATCTTTACAATCAAACTAAGTTATTGAGGATCTTCATAACCTCTCCTTATTTCAGAAATGTTTCATTGCTAACATCCAGTGTTTTGCCTACCAAAATACCGGATGTAAATATAAATAGTGTTTTCTCCTATTACTTGATGTAATTTTAACACACTATGAGCGGGGCGGGTATTTGTACCCGTCGCGGGGACTACCACTTATAAGCGCGGGGCGGGTATTTATACCCGTTGCCACTTATATGAGGGATATATATTAGTTATCGTTTAAAATAAGTAATTTTAAGTGACACAAGGGAAAATATATATTATATAAGTGGCAACGGGTATAAATACCCGCCCCGCTGATAGTGTGTTAATACTTTTTTCGATAAATTTAAAAAAGAAAAACAATGAAAATCTATAATAATATTAAAATAGTAAATTATATAGAGATGTCCGGGAAACTCAAGTGCTACCATGGCAACCGATAACAACGGATTTCAAATTTGACTCTACATTTTAGTTAGAAATTTTTTTTCCAGAATGCCACTGAAAAAATCAAATTTAAGTAAAGTAATAATCGTAGCCCCTGCATAATCTCGGGCTCTCCAAAATTTCGCATCTCTGATATAGACAGTGATGAAAATAACTTGAATATCTTATTTAACAACTAGCTGCTCAGAGTATTAAATTATTTGATTTTTATTTAAATATTTAAATATATATACAGGCGACAGCCCAAAGATTAGCGCAACCAACAAATGTCAATATTAAACATGAACTTATCGACGAAAGATCGTTTTTTTATTTTTTTAATATCCACGACCAGAACATCAAAATAAAAATTAATGAAAACTTCGCTCAAGGCAGATTACTAAAAAATGATCATTAGGTATACGAAAAATATTGTTTTCAAAGAACTATTTAATTAATTGCTACAAGCCAGGATAAATTAATTTTAAACATAGAATTTGCAACGGGTTAAACTAATTTTTTATAAAATCAAAAAAAATCGTACTATCCTATTGTTTGAAAAAAATAAATAAACAAATATATAAATAATACAATTTCAAATAATTTTGATCACTAAATATTTTTTTAATATCTAAGTTTTTGGAATCAAAAATTAATTATTTATCAAAATATAATAAATGTAAAATTAATATATTTTTTAAATTAAATTTTCATTATTTTTAATTTTTTCTTTATTTAAAATAAAGATATCAACTCAAAGATTTTTTTCTGTATTTATTTCTATTTTAAATCTTTTTATCGTTTAATATGAATGAACAATATTTAAAATTTTTTTTTTTTTTTTTTTTGTTTTTAGCGACTGTCCCCTCTTAATCCATATTCCTCGTGTTTTTATATTTTGACCGGTTTGAAACGAAAGCACGCTCTGCTCGCAGAAACGCGTCAAATTAGTTTGAATCATTTGCATAATTGCAGACGCGGAGATTTAAAATTACTTTTACATTATGGGTAGAAAAATATACATTAAAAACAAGGACGGAATGAGAGGGTCTCTCCACGCTCTAGGAAGGCATTCCGAGTTAAGGGGGTGGAGGGTATATGAGTCGGAGTTCAATCTTTTAGAGATAATATTAAACATTTGCATGTTGTGACATTGAAACAAATAATTCAAGAGAAAGCTAAATGGCATTGTAATTATACCTTTATGCTTATGAAATGGAAATAAAACGATGCATTTGCACAGTCGCAGATGGAACTCGCCCTTCGCGAAATCCCATTGAAAGTGTTTCTTTTGCGCTCTCGAGCTAAGATGCAAGTTAATGCATATTTTATGATGTCTCGCTCAGTTACTCGACAGGATATTAATATTTTGATTCGATTAAAAGGGACAAGATTAGAAGTTGAAAAGCCTGGAGAAATTTCCGTCTCCGTATACCGGATCGTTGCCGTAAATGGTGTTAATTATTTTACATGTGGTTAATTAACTTTATATTAAAATGGTAATTCACTTTATTACTTCGCTTAAAATAAATCTAGAGAATATTTTGAACTTGAATTTACACAAATTATTTTAATTTTCTGTATCAATATGAAATGGAAAATCAAATAGATGGAAATCAATAGGAAAAATAATATTTGAATTTTATTTTACTTAATCAGTATTATTTTTTTAATGAATTCAAAATATAAAAAAAAATATTTAAAAATGAAAGAACCCTTTTTATTTATTTTATTTTTATTTTTATTAGAAAAAGAAAAGACAAATTTTTTTAAAAATTATTTTTCACTTTTCTATTTATTTATATAAATAAAATAGCTAAATATATGTATTTATGATCTCCTTTTTTATAATTTTTTTTAAATGTTTTTTTCGATTCTATATTTTGAATATATATATTTAAAAAAAAATATGGCTAGAATATGCTTTTATCGTCACTTGCAATTTAGTAATAATAATAATATTAATAATTATATTTTAGAATATTAAATTTTATATTATTTCATTAAAAATTAAACTTGAATATTTAGAATAAATTCATTCATTGACTTAATTTTTTTTTTTTTGATAATTGATTACACTGTTTCTATAGAAATATTTCAAATTTTAATAGACTTGATTATCTCCTTATTCGATTATAAATAATAATTGAATAAGAAAAAATCCATGTATAATTGACCTGACCATTTATTTTTTTCCTAAAAACGGGACATTTTTTAATTTTCGATAAGAGTTTGGGGAGGCTATGAAGAAAACGTATATTTTTCATTATTTCTGTTTATTATAATGAAAATAACTGAAAAATATAATAAATAATATAACAATAACTTAGTATAATAATATAATAATAAATTTAAAATAAGGGACAAGCTACCTGGAAAAGGGACTGTCAAATGGGACGTATGGTAACTTTATGTATAATATTATATGTGTATGATTGATATAATCGATTAAAAAATAGCCTAAAGATTTTAAATTAAAAAATTATTAACTGACTTTAAAATAAGAATAGAATAATAAATTTTTAGTTTTTAACAATTGTATAATTTAAATCCCTAATAGTAAATGATTCAAATTTAAATTTAAGAATTACTTTAACTATATAAAATATATATTTTATTATAATAAATTTTAAAAAATAAAAAGAGATGAAAATATTTAATTATTTTGGTAGTTAAACCAGTGTTGTCATTCTACAATTCATAATAATTTTAAATTTAGATCTGTACAATATTTTATCTTTTTATGCTAGCTAAAATTGTTTGTTTGTTTAGCCATGGGTTCTCAAAAACTGCTCTAACGATTTATAGATACGATAACTAGATATAGTATTTATAAAGAAAAATTGAGTTTTATTGATCACATCTCAGGAAAAATACATCTTCATTAGTTTTTTCTTAATTTAAATTTATATATGGAACACGTCACAAATGACATCCATATTGAAATTTGACTCCCGCCTTTTTTTAAAGGATATTGTATTAATATTTTTTTATATTTAAAATATTTTAAAATTTTTTATTTAATTTCGAAATAAAATTAAAAATATATATTTTAATAATATTTTATAATTATAAATTACGATATATATTTATCATTCTTCCAATAAAAAAAAAATATTCATGCACTTAGAAACATACCTTATAATACATATTTATGTATTATTGAGGACCCCAACTTCCATTCATTTTAATCAGATTGATGATTATGATGATGATGCAACATTTAATAATTGTAATAAATAATTAAAGAATTGTATATCAGCTCGGTGTCCCAAGTATTAATATTACCAGCCAAACCCAATAATAATGAATTATTTTTTTTTTAACTTAATTACCGAGCCGAGGCTCGGGGTCCCGGTAATCATGTTTTATTGGTCTTCTTAACTTTTTGCGGGTCACTTGATTACTTTTAAGTTAAATTTTATTCTAATACTCACTTGAACAATTAATACGATTTTTTGAAACATGTACTATGTGAACTATTTATAAAATATTTAAGGATTAATAATTTATTAAGTTTTTTTTTATTTGCGGCTCGCCAAAAGATGTAGACTTTCGTTTGGCCCTCTGATAAAAATGGTTCCTCACCCCTAAATTGACGATTATTCACTGTTCCTTCTTAAAGGATAATGTAAAGTTTATTAATCATAATCGACTCTAATCCGAGAGATACCCTCTTTTAAAATAATATCTTCAAAAAATCCAATCCACTTAGTCTTACTTTTCTTCATTTTTTTCTATCGATTTCACTTGGATATTCTCTTTCTCTCTATCGAGATCCTTTTTTTTATGATAAAAACATATTTGGATAGGTTAATGCAACATTTACAAACTTGAGGATTGAATTTTAAATATTTAAGTTTGGAAACATTATTTGCATTTTTTTTTAGCTGGCTGGATGTAAAAAAGAAGAAAAATCAATACCAAACTCATTTCTTGAATATTTATTAAATTGAAACCTTTTTTTTTATTTTTTATTTTTTTTATTATTTTTTCTTTTAATAAAGATTATTTTGAACCATTTGCAAAATGCATTTGTCTCGTTTGGTTGATTAGAACGATTCATTCTCGAAATGAGCAATTAGTTGAATAATTATTCATGACACTTATTCCATACTTATATAGTTAACTATTTGGTTCTCCTTGTATAATTACGCAAATAGAATTTCGAATATGATACCCCATTCTATTTAATAGTTTGTTTCAATTGTTTCGCCTGTTAATCCGCAACCCGCATGTAATGTGTAGTAAATTTCAATATCAAATTCCTATATAGAGAATTAGTTTTAAATAATATTATATTTTGAGTAAGTTTTTAATCTGTTTTCTGAAACGCTTCTTGACTTTATATATATATATATTTTAATCATATTTTCATCTTATATTAAAAAAGTAATAAAAATTTATTGAAAATTTCATTATTTATATAAGACCACAATTACTTTTTATTACATTGAGAAAATTCCAATTCGCTTGTGATATTCTAGCAAAGATAAAAAAAAAAACCACCTTCGATTTAGAATTCAATATTTGACTTGTATTCAAGTTTCATATATTTTTCTTCCAATCGAACTCCTTTTTTCGTGATTTTACATTTCTTCACTAGTATAATACTAACATAAGTACTATGCTCAGATGTGTCTAATGAA
This sequence comes from Labia minor, assembly GCA_963082975.1. NCBI lineage: Eukaryota > Metazoa > Arthropoda > Insecta > Dermaptera > Spongiphoridae > Labia > Labia minor. The sequence continues at coordinate 31,896,069 of OY720349.1, forward strand.
AAATGAAAAGTAATTTTAGAAAATTTTAGAAGAGAAATCTCGAATACTTACATTTAATAATTGATAAAGAGATATTTAGAAATAATAAGGATACCTGATAAAATTAATTTATTCTGGTTATTATTTTTAATTACAACTTCATAGGGAAAAAATAAATTTTTAAATAATTTAAGGTAGTTTGTGACCCGCATTCCGAAGTCAAAAAAATAACTTTATTTTTTTTTACAACTAATTATCCAGGCATGCTATAATAATTAATGAAAATTCACACCAGAATTTATTCAATTCAATTTAATACGAGTTATAATTAAATAATTATATTAATGTAATAAATAAAATATTAATTGACTAGTACTCAGCTGTCACTAGATGATATCAACTTAGCGCGCTTGCTGGAGCCGCCATTTTTCCCCTAGTAGATTAAACAAAAGAGATAGAACACATGTTAATATTAAAAAATTAATTAAATTAAAACTATGTGGTAAATCTTTTTAAAATTTTTACAGTATATGTTTGAGATACCGTTTTATCTATTAGAAAGTTTTTTTTGTGGGGCCAAGTTTGTCATTTTCCGAGTTATTGAATAAGGACACTCATAAGAGCTCATGTTATTTGCATAACTTTAATTAATTATATCTCTTAAACGGTATGGTAAAAAAAATCTGATTTTTTTTCCATAGGTGTATTTAAATGTTATCCTTCGAATAAATTTAAAAAAATATTTAAGTCATTTGTGTCAAACTACCTTAATAATCACGATTTTGTTTAATATGTTAGAATCTATTTCTTTTATTGACAGTAAATTTAACTTAATTTATTTTAACATTTTTTTCCCTATAGCTACTTTATTTTTTAATAGATAAAAATTAAATAATTTTATGAATTAATTGATTAAATTTATTTTTTAATTTCTATAGTTTTTATAGTTATTTCGGTAAAATAATTTGAGAAAATAATATTATTTTTTCAGATTGCTTTAAGCTAAATTTGGATAATTAATTGTTTGCTTGAAGATAAATTTCTAAAAGGGAAGGAAACGCTTAAAACTTTTAATTGTGGTGGAAATTATTTATTAAATCAGGTTGAAACCATCTCAAAAGTTGTTCGATGAATGTGTATGAAAATCACTATTAGGTATTAAATTATCAATTTACAGAACATGCATTCAAAAATAATTGGAACGTAAATTGACTTATTCTTATAATTTTTTTTATGATCTTTTATTTTTAATTAACGAAAAAAATAATATACCTAAATTGTTTAATTTCTTTCAAAAAAAAAAATCCTTTGAATTAAGGTTAATGATAAATTGATGTTTATAAAATAGAATGAAATTGCTATTTCCTTAATTATAATAATGATAATATATATATATATATTCTGATTATTTATTAGAGAAAATGGTAAATATACATTCATTGAAAAGTTTCCTCTTGATTATTCTCTGAGTAAGACGTAATAATTTATTAGATGTCATCTAAACTGACATGTGGATTATTATCAAATAGCATCAAATTTACAAGCTGATCAAACATGTTGACACCTAAGCAATTTCCTAAGCAACATCAACATCTTATCGTCAAGATATTCTATAGAGTACAGTACAAAAGAGGCAAACGAATTGAGTGGGTCCATTGCCGGTGTGGTAAATAAACGTAATCTCCCTGGTAGCCTTTATGAAAAGTGCGTCTCTCCTGATTACCGCCATTTTTATCTTCCAACCTGGGCTACCACCTGCCTCGATCTTCGCTCATATTTTTTTCTTAAATAGTCGAGCCTTCTCCGTTATCTGTTATGGAATTCCAACTTGGCAAAAAGATGAAGGAGGCAAAGAAAAAAAAACATCGAAATAGATTGAGAGAAGAGGTTGGGGGAGAAGAAGATAAAAAATGAGCGTGTCAAATAAAATTTATAGAGGCTGGAAAATGTTACCGCCGTGTATTGTACAGAGAAACGTTACGGTCAATTTAAAATAATGATGAAAACATTTAACAATAGGACTATTTAGAATTTTAAGAAGCAATGTTTAAGTATTATCTCAGTTAATATCCGGTAATTTTTAATAAATATTATCAAAAAACGAAAAAAGAAAGGAAAAAATAAACAAATAAAAGAAAATTTATGTTTGTAAAGGATTGTATTAAATCCTCAGTAGAGAAATAAAATATATTATCCCGTATCTCTTCTTTATTATTTAATAATATTTACCACTTTTTTTTTTTTTTTTTTTGTAAACAACTTTACCATACACATGTGTATATTATGATTTTTTCGGTATATTATTATTTGATTCAGCAAAATAAACATTAAACATTTCGCGTGACTGTTTAATTTAATTAAATAAAAACTAAATGAAATTTCATAATTTATTTTTAATTTTTTTTTTAATTACTAGACCAAAGGTAACAATTTAACTTATTACTATGATATATATATATATATATAATTATTTATTTACCTATATTAGGCATTGTATTTGGGAATTTGTATTAAATTGTATTTATAATAATAATAATATGATTAATATATAGGTGTTTCCAAATATTCCAATCGCATTCATATATATATATTGTCGTGTATTGGAGGGAAAGGGTGAGGTATTTATTAGAAAAATTAGGGTTTGTAAAAAATAAGTTTAATTAATTGGTATAGAACTCTGGATAGAATTTAAAATAAAAAAAGGTTATTGAATCCGCGAAGGTTGATATGGGAATTAAAAATGCATATATAAACTTATAACTAAAATTATTTATTTAATAAACTATAGAAGAATTAATATTAAAAAATAGATAATAAGTAATTATATGAAATTGAATGGTACCTTTAGAAATAGAAATAGAAATTAAATGGAATTTAATTTATATTACGCAATTGCAAATTATTATTTACCAATGGTCGACCACAGTTGGTATATTGTATAGTTAAGGAATTGAGAATTCATTGGAGACTTGAGTCGTCCGGCAGATTTATCTTGAACATCGAGTGGGCATGTGCTCAAACAAATAACTTTCTATATTTCCATAATATATATAAAAATGCTATTTTTATTCTTATATATTACAATATATATATATATATATATACATCTATAAGTTATAATTTGAAAATAGATTTTGTTTATTCATGATAATATTAAAATCCTAATAAAATTATTTTTTTAAGTATATTTAAAATATTTTATTTTATTTTTTAATTTAAAGAAAAGAACTTAAAATTAATAATAATTTATAAATAGATTATTAAATATTTTCAATATTTGAATATCCTATTATCAATTGTATTGAAAATATATTTTTATAAAAAACATTTTTTGTTATATTTTGATAACAACTTTTTGAATTTGTTAAAATTTTTAAACCCATCAAGATAATAGTTTTCAAATCTCAAAATATCTAACAAATACTCTTATTTTGCTGAAAATTTACCTATATCTTGATCTTTATTTAAATTATAAGATTTTTATCGAAATACAATCATCAAAGGAAGCGATTACCTTTCGTCCAGTTATCAAGTTTCATCATTTATTTCTGAAATAGTTAGCTATATTTATAAATCGAAACAAAAGTCTTTTTGAATATAAAAAAATCTTAAATTCCTTAATATATATAATGTTCTTTTTCCGATATTTATAATTAAATTGAATATTTTTTATTTTATTTTATTATTTATAGATGAATAATAATAGTCCCGTTCAAAAAACTCAAATTTATAATTTTCATGTCATTATAATTCTCAATACTTAAAATACTTTTATTAGCTCGATTATTTTCTAATTTATTCAGACCTAAACATAATATTTTTATAATACACCTGTTCCCCGTTTTACACGGAGGATTGGTTCCGAACAAAACCATGTAAATCGAAATCTTAAATTTTCTATGTTAAAACCGTGTAAATCGAAAAACACTAAAATGTGGATAATTCAATCATATTTTAATTCTTTTATTATTTTATTAGGTATTATATAATAAGTACATAATACAGAATTTAATTCATTCTATATTAGGAACAAAAAATATAAGAAAATAAATGCGTGTATGCAGCCGAATATACACTTTTACCAGTTACCAGTTTTTACTATCTCCCAGAGATAGTATTGCTATCACGAAAATTTTCGATGTCTAGATTTTGATGTTTATATCCGTTTTGAAGGTTCCTGAATCATTTTCACTAAGGTTGAGAAAAATGTCTGTCTCTGTATGTGTGTCTGTGTGTGTATGTGTATGTAGACAAGATTACGCAAAAACGGTTTGAGCTAGAATAATGAAATTTGGTATACGGGCATTATTCAAAATTCGTAGTTTTCTATCAACTTTTGAGAAATGTAGAGTCATTACCTACAACGTTCTGGTTTTTTTCCTCTAAAGTGACCGTAAAAATAAAGATATAAGATTTCACATGATTAGAAAAGGGATAAAACTGCTATATATAGAATTTGAGCTCACTGAAAGTACGGAATTATTTTTTTAACACTGCAGATCACGTGACATGGTGCCATCAACAAAGAGTCAAACACGCGCTGGTTTAATAAATATTATTTATTAATTTTAATTTATAATTTATAATTAATTAAATTTAATTTAAATATAATATATATTATTTTAGATTTAGAGTATTTGAGAATAGGATTCTGCGAAGCATTTATGGGCCAAAGAAAGATGAGGTCACCGGGGAATGCCGGAGACTGCATAACGAGGAATTGCATGACCTCTATGCATCTCCAGATATATAATAGTTAGAATTATAAAATCGAGAAGGCTATAGTATTAATAATATTATATAAATATAAATATATAATAATGGAAAATAATATAATAAACTACTAATAAAAGAAAATTAAAAAATTTCGTAAACTTTTAATAAATCAATAATTTTAAATTGTGTTACTTAAAAGAAGGAACTGAGATGTTTATGTTTGTTTATTCTCCCTTGAATTTATAGTTATACATTTTTTTTAAATTTTATTGTAATGATTATTTTTTTATTTATAAAATTTATTTAGCAATTTGTTTTTTTGTTTATTTTTCAAAATTTGTACATAATGACTGATGTGTCCCTCTTTTCAAATTATTTTATATATTTAACATATATGGTACTAATTTAATATATATATATATATATATATTAAAGCAAAGAATAGTTTGAAAGCATTGGTAAATCGAGGTTTTAAAGAGCTCCATTAAAATCATACTTGTTGGACTGAATATGAAAGTTTTCTAACATTGCCGGGTGACGAGCAAACTCAAACAACTGCTAACTTTAGGCCAGCACATTCAGGGGTTAGACCGGATGGAGAATTCGCATTTTGGTTGACACCCCTGTTTTCGCGGGAAATAATATCATGCGCGACATTTCTCTAACTTGAAACAGCAATACCCTTTCCAAAGCTCCCTTCAGGACCATTCATAACCTTCCGTCTGTCATCTCAGAGTCCATTAAATATCGTAAAGCTACCAAGCAAGAACATACATCCTCTCTAACACCCCAATGCATTCTTTTAAGACCGTGAATTTTGATGATATAATAATAGTTGCATTTGCCACCCTCCTCGAGATGTGATAATTCTGCGTTGAAAGGAAATTACAGATATGGAAATAAAAGAATAGAATCCTATGAAAACTAAAACAGATAAAAGGAGGGAGTCAATCCCGTATCTTGTTAACTTAACACTCTCTATCTGATAAATTCAATACAGATGACACTCTGAAATTCAATCACATCAATTCAAATGTATTTGGTACATTTATTTTTGATGCGAGTTATTATACGTTGTTATTATTTTTCATTTTAAAAAATGGTTTATCCTATTTTTCTTTGTCTCTAATTTAACAGTTATTAATGTATATATAAAAGAAATTGAATAAAAAAATGAACTTTAATATAAAATAGAAAATAATTCAAAATGGATCTTTAAAAATAATTATTTCTAACATTGAATATTTTGATTAAAAAAAAAATTAGTTAATGACTTTTTAGATTATCCTTTATTTAATATACATTTTCTTTTATGATTTTTTAATCATTATTTACAAAAAATAATAATATTATTAATAATAATAATACGGATATTTTGAAAATCCCTCAAAGTTCTCATGTGCTACCATCTAGCTGCAAAGAGAATAATTTTTGTGATGTGAAGCTTTACTTTTTTTTTGATTTGTATTTTTGCGAATAAATAAAGAGATATTTGAAATAGATAGATAAATTAAAAATTGATTCAAATAATATAAATAAATTTTATTTTATTTTTAACATGGATTAAAAATAAAATAAAGTGTATATTCTTACTATTAAGGTGAGTTATTAATATAATTTTTATAACGTTTTAATCAACTTCGCTTCATGTCTGTCTGTCTGTCTGTCTGTTCGCTCTTATGACAAATAGAATTCGATTTCAATCAACTTTAATTATTATTATTATTATGCTATCTTTATTAAAATTATATTTATATATTATATTTCTTTTTATTATCACTATTTAATGGAGTTTTTAATTGAGAAAACTTCTTTTTTCATTTTTATACAATAGGAAACTTGCAAAAAAAAAGTTTTCTTTTTAAACTGCAGAATAGGATGTATATTATCTTTATTTATCATTTCTTTTACATAATAATTTATATTTTCTAATATGTAAAAATGAATAAAAATATTATACATAAATTATATACCTACTACTATTATTTTTATAGTTATATATACAAAATATACCCCTATAAATTTTATTTTATATAAATGTTTAACTAAATATATATATATATATATATATATATATATATATATATAATAGATTGAGAAACAGAGACTAAATAAACTTCATGTTAGCGAACATCAAAGACATTTGGCTGATGTATAAGTGGAAAGTGGGTGAAGTAGGAGTGTGAGGTAGGGAGAGGGTGTTGAGTGTAGAGTAGGGGTGCTCCTGGAAATCCGAACCCTCATCCTGAAGATTCTCTCAACGTTTCTAAGGTAGTGCCAGAAGACGAGGCTTAAGACGATGGGGTGGGTTGTTACAAGACTCCAGATTCGCTTCCTCGTGTAATGGAAGTCTCTACAAACCAAATTACCCAGAAACAAGAGTCGAACCTCAATCGGGAGAGGAAAGAGGGGTGGTGGTCGACGCCCACGACACCGTGTTTCACAACTTGCTAATTGCTTATATGTCATCGATTGAATTAAAGAACATTTTGTTCTAAATAAAGTAAATCAATTTGATTTTTTTTTTAATTACTTAAATATTGTATTCTTTTTATATATATTCCATATATTTTATATATATATTAGATTGATTAAATGAAATGTTTTAAATAAAAACAATTAAGAAATTAAAAATTTATTGTATTTGGAAACAAATTTAAATTCTATTTAATTAAAATTGTTTCTTATTTTTATTTTATAAATTGGAAAATATAAAATAAATGGGGTTGTAGAAAATATTATAATTTAAATAAGAATTTAAGTTTCTAATAGGTAAAAAATTTTGATCTATGATCTATTCATTAAAATTAAACAAGACTTGTTTATCTGCAATTCTTGTGTATTTAATGCGAGTTTAAAGCCCAATAGCCAACACTATCTGTATTCTGTTCGCACAATTAGATTTCCAACTGATAAATTATAGATTATTCTATTGTACGAGTCCATGGATGTAAATACTATCTATGCACCCTGAAACGTGATCTCAAGGTTAAATGACAACATTCATGCGTTTCTCTAAACAATACCGGCAAATTACCAGTAATATTTATAAATGAATAAGACAATAAGCAAACGAAGCATTTTCTCTATTGCTACCTTCACAATAGTCATTATTCTTCTTCGACTTCACATGAAACATTAATAAATTTTGTTTGGAAATCAATCTTACTGGCATCTTTTAATAAGTTATGTAAATTTCAAAGGTATATAAATCAAAATTTTTAAGAATATCCGATAAATTATATTTTAATCTGTTTGAAATAAATTAGTCTTAAAGATGTAATTCAATATATTCATTAAAATGTGTACTCATCCCACGTTCTTAAAAGTTTCTTAACATCTTCAAAAGCATCTTGACAAAGTTTATACCGCCTTCTCCATTTCGTAAATAAATAAATTGGATATCGTCCTTATTTGGTACATTACTTTAGATATTTTCCTAAATCAGTTTGAATAGATCGTAGATTATATCCATTTGTCTACGAATTCGTGTGACAATTGTATTTACAACTTTCTCTTATTCTCTTGAAACTTAAAGTTAAGATGGATTTCGATTGTGATCCGATTTTCTTAGTAGAAAAAAAAAATAACATTCCCTTATACAAATATTCTTTAGGACTTTTCTTCAAACGTTTAAAGATGTATCTATGGAAATATACTGTCAGCCTCTAAATAAGAAGGCGGAAATTAATTATAGAAAATAGAACAAAAGGTAAATTTATATTTTATATGTATGTTAAATAAGCTGGAGAGTCTCCACTCGACTATCTCGCAATTTGATTGGATTAATTATAACATATATTTTATTTAAATTAAAATATAAATTTTAAAATTAATAAATTGTATTTATTTAACCAGCGCGTGTTTGGCTCTTTGAAGATGGCAACACGCCACGTAATGGCGCGTGATTATCAGTGTTAAAAAATTAATTCAGGTACTTTCAGCGAATCAATCAAGCTCAAATTCTATATATAGCAGTTTTATACAATTTTTAATCATGTAAAAAACTATTAAACATATATCTTTATTTTTACGGTCAGTTTAGAGGAAAAAATAATTAAAACGTGGTAGGTAATGTCCCTCTTCCGGTAGTGCTACATTTCTCAAAAGTTGATAGAAAACTACGAATTTTGAATAATGCCCGTATACTAAATTTCATTATTCTAGCTCAAACCGTTTATGAGTAATCTTGTCTACATACACACACTCAGACATTTTTCTCAACCTTAGTGAAATTGACTCAGGGACCTTCAAAACGTATAAAAACATCAAAATCTCGACATCGAAAATTTTCATGATCGCAATACTATCTCTGGCGAGATACTAAAAACAGCTAAGCCATTGAAGATTGAATTCCTATTCTAAGATTATTTTATAAATTTACTAAAAAATTGAAATTATAAAGTTATTGAAAGTTAATTATAAATAAATAATAATAAATTAATAAGTAAAAATTAAAAATATATATTTTATAAAAAAAAAAAGTGTAAAATAATGATAGGGCTTAATTCTACTATTTTATTTATTGTAATATATATTTTTATTTTTATTTACTTAAATAAAAATACCAGTTTTTTGTCACACGTCATAAATAATACAATTATTTATTACCCATTGTATGATTTAAAGCTTTAATTTTGCTTTTCAAATAAAAAAAAAAAAAATAAATAAATCTCAAATCAAATATAAAATATAGCATGCTTACAGATGTTTTGCTTAGAATTTTTCGAAAATAATTTATATATTCGGTGTCCCACAATAAATTATAGACTCTTTTGGAGTTTGCAATTATTCTTTGTTTTGATCACCCAAAATAAGGCTCTACTTGAGGGAAAAATGAAAACTCCTGGGAAATTGAAATCCTCGTTGAAAGAAGGGAAAAACGGGAATTCTTGCTAGTTAAAATAAATAGTCGGTCATTTTGCCAGCTTAATTTACGCCCCCCGGGTGAGAGACATGTATGGCCACACTCCGGCCCTAATTGCTTGGCCGCGAAACCACAACCCCCTCGTTAAACCGCTTCTAAGTGATTTTCAATACATCCCCTATTTCATGTCTGTATTATTAATTTAGGCAATGAAAAAAAATATCAAAAAGAATCCATCATTTCCAGATGAGCTTGGTTTTAATATGAATGATAATTTATTTATTTTTAATTTCGAAATTCTCATCCAAATATTGAATAGCGGATCTCGTTTGTTAATAAATAATATCATATATAACTCTTAAAATTGTTTATTATTCTAGTTCTAATGTAATTAAATATTTTAATGGTACTAAGAAATTTAAGTATCTATAATTCTCTTAAAAATGAATACAATATAAAATTTAAAAAAAAAATAATTAGCTGGAGTGTCTCCACTCGACTATCTCACAAATTTGAATTGGATTAAATAACATATATTATATTTAAATTAAATTTAATTAATTAAATTATAAATTAAAATTAATAAATTATTTTTATTAAACCAGCGCATGTTTGGCTCTTTGTTGATGGCACCACGTTACATGTTGAAGCGTGAGATTTGCACTGTTAAAAAATTAATTCTAGTACTTTCAGCAAATAAATCAAGCTGAAATTCTAGATATAGCAGTTTTATACAATTATTAATCATGTGAAAAATTATCAAACATATATCTTTATTTTTACGGTCACTTTAGAGGAATAAAATGAAAACGTGGTAGGTAATGACCGTCTTCCGGATGAGCTACATTTCTCAAAAGTTGATAGAAAACTACGAATTTTGAATAATGCCCGTGTACAAAATTTCATTTTTCTAGCTCAAACCGTTTATGAGTAATCTTGTCTACACACACACACACATACACACATTTTTTACAACCTTAGTGAAAATTATTCAGGGACCTTCAAAACGTATAAAAACATCAAAATCTCGACATCGAAAATTTTCGTGATCGCAATACTATCTCTAACGAGTTAGTAAAAAGATGATTTACATTTAATTATTTTATTTTAAATAGACTACAGTTTTTTTTTTAATAATGATTCTCAATGCATTCGATGATGATCGAAGTGTTCAAGTGCTAAACGATGGCTTGTTGCTCACTGATGCTGTGCAAAAGTGAAGTATTGATGAATTCCCTCAACTGTGCAAACTGAAACTATGAATTTTGAATAATGCCCGTGCACCAAATTTCATCATTCTAGCTCAAACCGTTTTTTCGTAATCTTGGTTACATACACACACACACACACATACACACAGACATTTTTCTCAACCTTAGTAAAAATGATTCAGGAACCTTCAAAACGTATAAAAACATCAAAATCTCAACATCGAAAATTTTCGTGATCAAAATACGAGATAGTAATAATTATTTGATTAAAAATTGACATTCACAGATTAAATGTTTAATGTTATATCATTTTAAACATTTTTTTAAATTTTTACATTCAGAAATCGATAATTACATGTTCAATTGTCTTATAAACCACTCTCAATCTCAACTTCGCAAGGTGTTGGGAATGTCACAGGATATGTACGGAATAACTATTATAGTTTGCCTTTGATCAATTAAGTTCTAAAGAAATAACAATTTGATGATTGAAAGAACTTCATATTCATTCTGGAGAAGGAAATATAATTTTTCTAATTTATGGATATTCATCCAAATTCTTTTACTCTTTAGATTTTGAATTTTATATTGAACATGAAAAAATAATGACTATTTAATTTTTGTTCAAAAGGACCACTATATTGTTTTTTATTGTTTTTAATAATTGTATACTTTTACCCAAAATTGAACAACAGGACAGTTTGTTTTTGTTTTTTTTTTTGTTAAAAAAGAAACCAGGAATAACATCAAAATATTCATTGATTTGTTTTTGTTTTTTTTATTTTAATCAGATTGCTTTGGAAATAATAAATATATAAATAATCTATAGTATTTTTATTTTGTAATTTATATATATAGTATATATATATAAGAAGAATTATAAATAATAGTTTTGTCATGGATCGTAGGCGCAGTCAATCAATTGAGAAGATGCATTTGTTAATAAATAAACCCAGCAGGAGGCGGGGGTAGAGTGCACTCGCTTTGAATGCCATCTTTTGTCTGTAGACATCAGATCGTGTATTCACAGCCAGTCGGTAGATTTGTCACTTTCGGCGTCAAAAAAAAGTCTTATCATTCCATCAGCACAAGCAAGATTTCACTCAGATTCACTTAGGAACTGACAGTCAATAGATGTTGCTTTAAAGCTACGTCGATTTGATTTTTTTTTCTTTTTGTAGTTTATTTTATTTTCATGAAGAAAAGATATTCTCTAGATTTGCTACAAATTCCTTCTTCAATAAAATTGGTGAAAGAAAAAAAAATTTTTGATTCACTTTTGAAATTTTTAACTAATTTATTAGTCTAATAAAAAAAATACTATTTTGATAATTTTTTATTGAATCGTTGCACTCGTAAGAGGGAAATAATAGATGCAGTGGCGGATTAAGTTGATTGGGGGCCCCGGGCGGTAAAATTGAAATGGGCCCTGTTATTTACAATTATAATTGAAAGAAATTTTGTTTATATTATAATTTAGGCAGTTTTATACTTACATATATAGTACTTATATGTAAAAAATACATAATTTTTACTGTGGTCGCCGAGACTCAAAATAGATTATTTTTTCTTAAGTTAGTCGGGGTTCAAACACAACCGAATAAAGATCTGTTGTTCAATAAAAATCTGTATCAAGAATAACTTGTTTTATTTAAACTCTGATTATCCATAAACTCAACAGTTTTTTTAAATTTTTTTTAAGGAAATATTTTTATTTAGGTTTCGGTGGGCCCCGGGCGGCCGCCTGGTCCGCCCGGCGTTTAATCCGCCTCTGAATAGATGTAAATATACAATGAATATAACTAATTAATTACATTAAAAATATGGAAAAGTATAAAAAAAATTGTTCAAATAAAAACATGAGTTATTTTTAATAATAATATTCTTATAAACTCATCAGTGATTTAGTGGTTAGCATGACATTCTATCACTGAAGTTCGGGCTTAGGGAAATTCAATAATTATTCTTTTCTCTTTAAAGCACTGCATGATCCTCAGGGTCTATCCGTAAATAATAATAATAAAAATAATATTCTTAATGTGAGATATCGATCCACGCCAAGTTCTTTAATAAATATAATATATAAATAAAATATACAAATTAATTACAAATGGATAAAATAAGTTTAGATACTAACCTATTTTAAAACTAATTAAAATAAATAACAATAATTTTTTCAAATGTTGAGTTCAGATGCAAGTAAATTAAATTTATGAATTAATATAATACTTTAATTTAGATAAGTTATTTTTGAAAGGAATTATATATATTATATATGTTTTAACCTCTTTAAGGGAACGCTTCATTAGCTCAAATAAAATAAATATCTAGTTCCAGTAAAAAATGAAGATATTTGTATGCCTCACTTTGAGCCCGAAAGGAATCCATATTCTTAGAATTTCTCTCATCTTCTTTTCGTTTCACCTTTTCATCCATTTCTAATGAATTTAATTTTGAAATGATGAAATATAAAATATTTACGAATTATTGAAATATTTAAATTATCTCTTTTATGCTATTAAATTATTAAAATACAAAAAGCAATGATTTCAATTAAATTTTTATTTTAAAATTTCATTTAAATAATAGAATTGTCTATATATATTGAAGAATGAATATTTATTAATATAAATTTTAATTTTATTATTTTGTACTAATATAAAGTTTTCTATATTATTTACAAAATGTAATCAAAAATTTTACAAATTGAAATTTATATTAATAACTCTTAGTCATTATAAATTAATTGATTGCTAATTAACTGACATTTGGTTCAACCATGTTAATTTCCTTCATAATTTATATTCCTCCATCGTGGTTTCAATTACTCAGGGTGGTGGTTATTGGTTCCTTCCACCTTTTCTGATAACATATTTTGTCCAAAATAGTCTTCTCGGATGAGTATTTTTTTTTGTTTATAGTCATCAAGCAGTTGGTAAAATAAACGACATCCAGTCATTCTATCAAACTATTCAAACATTCCAAACTCTTTTTTAAATAACTATATTAATAAATTTAAATCTTCATTAATTTTTTTTTTTTTGAATTTTCATTTTGTTTCATATCTAAAAGTTTATGCTTTATCTCTAATATGTTTTTTTTATATTAACTGTGTATTAACAATGAATATATGAGTAGAATCACAACTAATTTCTGGTAAATGAGTTTTATATACGAGGGTGGTCTGAAAAGTTTCCTACCTGATCAAGAAAACCGATGTTTTTCAATTTTTTTTTTTTTGTTTATTTTTCAAAATTCAAGATAGCTGAGACCTGTACGATGTCGGCTGAACGTGTGCGAAATATTTTGCAAAACCATTTGAATATGGAAAGCTGTGTGCAATGTGGGTGCCGCATTTCCTAACGTTAGTCCAAAAATTGCTTCGAAAAACCATTTGTAACGATAATTTGGCGCTGTAGGCGTAATCCAAACGAATTTTTGCGTCGATTCATAACTGTTGATGAGACTTAAATTAAATTAAATCAAATTTAATTAATTAATTAAAACACCGTTATGAGAAATGTATCAGTCTTGATGGAGATTATGTTGAAAAATATAGCAAAAAAAAAAAATTTAAAAACATTGATTTTCTTGGTCAGGTCGGAAACTTTTCAGACCAAATTTGGTACACCGGCATTTTTCAAATTTCGTAGTTTTCTATCATCCGAAATGTAGCTCATTCGTAAGAGGACCATTACCTACCACGTTTTAATATTTTTTTCCTCTAAACTGACCGTAAAAATAAAGATATATGTTTAATAGTTTTTTTACATGATTAAAAATTGTATAAAACTGCTATATATAGAATTTCATCTTGATTGATTCGCTGAAAGTACCGGAATTAATTTTTTAAATTGACATTGACTGACAATCATGTGCCAGTCAAAAACCAAACACGCGAATTAATTTTTAAATTTTGACCTACAAATGAAGGTAAAGGTTAAAAATTTAAATTTAATATATTCTAATTAATTAATTTAATTGAATAACAATACTAATATATGGTAAGTTTGTATATTTTTTAAATTAATTAATTATTTAATCCAATTCAATTAAACTTAATTTATAATTTTAATTAAATTTAATTTAAATATAATATATGTTAATTAAATCGAAATAGTTGAGTGGAGACACTCCAGATTTTTTGTAATTTGATAATTTCAAATAGTATAAAAAATAATTTAAATATTTCAATAATTTGTAATTATTTTATATTTCTTCATTTCATATTTATAATCTAAAAGTATATATATATATATATATATATATATATACATATATACTGTGCATATGCGTTTACAGTATATATATCAAGCAAAATTAAAAGATGAAAATAAAAAATAATGATAGAAAACAATAAATCAATACAGATAAATATATAGGTAAACGATAATTATAAGACTGATTAATTTTCATTGAAATTTTTCTTATAGACAGACAAATTAAGATAAATTACACTTTATAATAGGTATAATTAAAGCTCTTTTGATTGGTATAGATTGGGCTCTAGATTATAGTGAATATTCATTAAACAATTAGTTTCTGCTGAGTAAAATTAATGCGCTCTTCTGGACAATAGCGCCATGCTACATGAGTAGCGGTTGTTGTTGCAAAGTGGCTTGTCACACCCACGCGTCGTACACAAACGACTAAACATGAAAGAGGCTGAGAGGAGCAACATATCATGGCGGGAAAAAAAAATTTTGAATTACTGGACGTATGGATAAATTTCATGAAACATTTAACAGCGGAGTTCCTTAAAGTTGTTCTGTTAGCGTTTGGACGTCTTAAAAGGAAGAGAGGAGGAGGAATTGATATTCCCAGTCGACATGTCAGAGATATTCACTTTTATGGGATAAGCTGCTATCGAGAAATATATTTTTTAAAAATATTCAACTTACCCCAAAGATTTTAAAAATTAATTCTATTTCTCCATTTGGAAATTCAATATTAGTATTTGACCAAGGATAATCGGATATTTTAATGCATATTACATATCAATTGTTTGTGTTGAGTCAGCTATCTTTATTAGCTGGTAACTAATTTCCTTTCAAAAATAAATTGATATTGAACTGAAACCGAGCAGGAAATAATTAGTTGACGTCATTTGTAATAACATAACTTAAATAAATATATATATATAAATATTAAGAAAAAATAAAATAATATTCAATTAAAATTTAAAAGTATATTGGTTATAGTATGCATTTTACTATTATTATTATTATTATTATTATTATTATTATAAAAGTAGTATCTTATATATCCGGCATTATAAAAATATAATTTGCCCCAATATTATTGTTCCAAAATTTATATAAATATGTTTTTCAAAGTCTTTACTATTTTTAATTTAATAAAATAATAATTATACAGGGTTGGTCTAAAGAAAAGGTGAATTTTGAATTATTTCGAAAAGTATTTATTTATTCACCGATATCCATTTTTTTCCTTTCAAAGTAATTCTCCCCTTTAAGCGAAAAATCGAAGAACACACAAAACATATCTAATTTGTTCAGTTGTCAAAAACAAACTACTAATCCAAAATGGCTGATAATGTCAACATATGATAAACATAGGTGTACCAATACAACAAAAAAATATTTTGATAATCGAATGTACACAGCCTGTGAAAATTCAAAATTCACATTTTCTTTTGAAGAGACCTCTTACTTTTGCAATAGAGTTGTATGAAAAGAAAAGATTTTCCTGTTCTAACTGTGCTAGTGTAAAAACACAGACAATAATAATAATAATAAATTTATGTTTTAAATTAATGAAAAAGTCACTATACCACACAAAAAAACATTAATTTGCTTTGTTCACAAGTATAAATAAGAATCAAACGTTAATAGCAAAAATAAATTTTATAATTACTCTAATGTATTGGAGAAAGCAAAAGGAATGAATGGCGTTGAGAAAGAACTAAGAGAAATAAAAATAAAGTTAAAAGAGAGGAAAGGGTAAAACTAACTTTCTAAGATCTGATAAGAAGATTTCAGGGTGCTCGGATGGGAATTACGATTGAAAATAGGTCAACTTTCGATTAAAAGTAAATTTTTTTAGATTTTTATTTTTATTTTTTAACATCAAAATTATCTTTAAATTAATAAAAAGTGTAATAGAATATCATAGAATATTAGTTTTTAAATATAAATAATAATAGTATTTTTTTTTAATATATGTATATTATTTTTTAATTCTAATGATTAATCCAAGAAAGTTTTGAAAAACAAGTAAATCCAAGGCACATCTTTTTTTATTTACACCTTGAGACTCCCACCCCAAAGTGTACTTTCATCTTAAAATTTCTACGATATAGATTTGAAGGAGTTTACATAAGAGCTCTTAAATGGTTTTTTTGAGAAAAAGAATTTAATTGCCATATAAAAAAAAAGAAAAAGAAAAAAAAAATGAAACAAAAACAAAAAAGTAATGTTTTCATTTGACTCTTTATATAGAAACAAAAATACTTTTTGAAAATGTATTCAAGCTTTCATTAATATGTCTAAAGAATCTGTTTCTAATTAGTTTTTATATTTAAATCATTATAACTTTAACCAAGTTAGAAAGTTTTTTTTTCTTCCATTTTAATCCCAGTTCGTTCCTTTTTAACTTTTTTTTTATCGTTAAAAAAGTGCTACGAGAAAAGAGAGAAGTCGAGATGGATCTATTGATTTCTTCCTTTTCATGTTAAAATACTTGTAAAATTACCGAAGAGAAAAAACAATTCAGATTGATTTACTCGTCATGGTAGAATAATTAAATACATTCTATTATATCCTATCTTTATAATAAAAATAATAATAATAAGGGAAGGCGTATAATGAATGATTAAACTTTTAATTTCTTTTTTTAAATATAATAACTGATGCTTTATGGTCTTCTCTCTCTTATTTTTAGTAACATGCTACTAATAATTATTCAATTTTTTATTTTTTAAATTTTATATTCAATTACTTTCTTCTTTTACGTATTTTAATTAATATTTATTTATTATTAATAATAAACTCGTGTGAAACTTATTTGTGAAGAGACTAAATGAAAGAACCGTTGGTAAAGAATATGAGTTAGATAGAGTTAGCTCAGGATAGGGATGGTTGGAGGAATGTTGTTGGTCGGACCAATAATTTTCAAGTTTTATTGGAACTACTGAAATAGATAAATATATATTATTTTTGAACATTTTAATTCTCAAATATTATTCTTCAAAATTCTTCTAATATTGATTCTAAAAGGTTATTATGTTATTTTTTTGAAATTAGAAAGAAAAATCTTTATACGGATTGATATAATAAAAAATATTTTGATATTTAAAATTTTTGTTTTATTAATTAAATTAATCTATTAATTTAGAAGTTATTTACTAATTTAAGCATAATATATCTCTTATAGTCAACTAAAAATGAACCGCGTGATTATAATAGTTAATTTTTCGTTTAAAATATTAAAATATTTATACATTAATTAAATTTGAGTTTGTGGTCAAAGAAACAAAGAATTATCAAATATTAATTTTGATTAATTTTTCGTTCTCTTTAAATTAAAATTATTTTTTGATAATTTAAAACTACTAATAAACTCATCATTTCGAGCTTGTCGGTTCTTAAATAGAAACCTATTCATATCTGATAGTGGGATTTGCCTGGTCGTTATCCCATCTTCGGTTTGGTTAATAATGTATTGTATGCCCCTAGGAGACTCTATTGAAGCATCCCTAATGAGATGCAATAGAATGTCAAGTGTGGTGTCCAATTGTCCTTCCGAAAATTTCATTTCTGCGTCCCCGGGGCTTTTAATCTGGGAATAAATAAACGTGGGTGTCAAAGACGAGCCATGCAAGATGGATTACGCGTGTGTCTTGACTGTCGTTAACGTATACTAATGCATAATGGACTATGAATTATAGAAGCTTCATCTAAACCTGCTAGTGCTTTTCCAGCCCCATTTTCTTCTCCTTCCAGTTATGAAATATTAACGTGGTGACGACAAGTTTAATTTACTGAATTTATTATGAGCTTTGAAAATTCTCTAAAACGGACCGGTGAAAACGTATTTCGAAAAGAAGTTGTTGAATTAAACCACTCTACCAAAAACACCATTTATTTTTGGTTAAAAATTTAATTTAATTTTAATACAAATGATATATTTATCACCAAAACAAAATCAATCAGTTTTATAGAATTATACCAACAACGGATCCTACCTACCTTTACCTTGATTTTCCTGATTGGGAGTGCTACTTTTTATCAAGTATCTTCCCAATCACTTGACTCCGTTCCATATACTCCAGTTGAGAAATTCTTTTGCCAGGCCCGATACTTGAATCCGGGACCACCAGAATGTAGATTAACGCCATTAACTCCCAAGCTGCGTGGTGCCTAATATTTAATAATAAAATAAGAAAAATTATCTATTTGTAGATATTATTCAAACAGGTAATCTAAAGTATTTGATCCAAAACAAATCCATTAAACACTTTAGACCTACTCCTATAACCTATAAAAATATAAGTTATAAAACAAATAATAGAAAACTATTATTTTATCATTTAAGTAATTAATAAATAATTCATTTCAATAAATATTATTAATTTTTTTATAAAATTATTAAGGCGCCACAGGGTGAGTGGATAGCGAAGCCGCTTCACATTCTCGAGGTCCCGAGTTCAAGTCTCGGGCCTAGAAAGGGAATTTCTCTAGCTGGGGTCTATGGGACGGAGTCAACCCAACCTCCATGATCAAAATTGGGAAACTAGCTAATTGATAGCGCCCCCGATCAAGAAAATCAAGATAAAGGTAGATAGGACTCATTCTACTGATCATAGGAGACATAATTAATCTAACCGACTTGATAGGCGTTGTCCTTGCGTAGGCCGTACTTTTAACCGACCGATGATAGAAGGGAGGTATTGTTTTCACACCAAATTTCACATGAGGGGATTTTTACATATCTCCACGAATCATGCATTTTGTTAACAGAAAAAAGTATTTTTAGCATGATGTCTGTCCTTCCGTCAGGAAGATGTGTACAGTTTGAACGGCTCAACGGATTTTTATGAAATTTGGTATATTTACTTAATGCATCAGTATGATCAATTGATCAACTTTTAGTGTATATCCGGAAACCGGAAGTGGTAGTATTATCGATCGACGATTTTAAGGGAAGGGTATTTTCACACCAAATTTCACATGAGGAGATTTTTTACATATCTCCACGAATCATGCACTTTGTATTGGTTTTAACATCAGGAAAAATCTTCATTAGTTTTTTCTTAATTTAAAATTATATGACGTCACGCAGCCCTTTATGACGTCACAGTCAGCTCCTACTTATATATTATAAATAAAATAAAATTAAAAATATTTGTTATATCCATATCTGTTTTTTATTGCAGTCGGTTCTGGGACTGGTCACAGGTCAACTTATTTTTTATAAAATGATTTTTAAATTCTAAAAATCAATTGAATTGAAAAAATGGAAAGCTCTTTGAAAATTTTTTTTTAGATTGATGACGTCTAAGCATTGAAAAGAAATGATGATAATGATGATTGCATTAAATTAATAATACATTAAGTCTAAAGCTCATAGAAGAGAGAGTTTTGTGTTCGTCAATTATTCATTCAAATATGTCTTAAATAAACTAACTAGAGAGCTCGTGAGAGAGAATGAAGGAAATGGGGGATCGAATGTTTGTAATCAAGGGTGGTCGGGTTTGTAGGTGAGCCCCTCTATAGGCTCTATGGGGTGCTCACCGTCAGATGGGACGTGGCATGAATCATTAATACTGATAATGGATTGAACATCCCCCGCGCATAGCAAATGCCCACTGGCGACAGGAGTTCCCGTAGGAGTCAACTTCTGGTGCCCACTTGACGACATTTCCCGTCTTCAAATCGTTCCCTTAACCCCCTCGCCAGCCACAACCTCCCATTATAATTGAATATTAAATAAGTGCTTTTAAAGTAATGCTGTTTGTCATGTCGTTTTTTTTTTAATAATAATTTTTTCTCTCTTTTGCACATTCAAAATATATATCACTTTCCCCCGGAGAGAAGTTTTATTCTTCTCTCCGATGCTTTAACATTTCTAGCTTTTGATCCCTTCAAAAGAATAAAACTGACATTTATTTTTTTTTACTGAACTTCTTAAATAAAATAAAAATTAAATAAACATTTTATACTAAATGATACTCTTTTTTTATTTTAATATTTTTAATAAAATAATAATAATATTGAATTAATAAGAAATATAAAAATTAAAAATTCTTAAATTGATAGATTTAAAAAAGAAAACAAAACTGAGAACTTTTGTTAACCATCTTTATTATCTCATCTCTTCTTTATGTTTATTTATCATACTATCATATTTCAGAAATCCATCTATCTATCTATCTCTGTGGCTCTACGGAACTCGAAAGTTCTTGGCCGCAGCAACTACACTTCTCCAAGTATCTCTATTCTGAGCCAAATCCATCCATTCCCTACCCTCTCCTAACTCTCTCACGTCCCTTCCTATATTATCCACCCACCGCGTCCTTGATCTCCCAAGCCGCTGTTTCCCACTCGGTTTCCCCACCAATATATTTTCAGAAATCCATAATGAATTGATATATCCAAATTACAATATACCATTTAATATAGTATTTAATATAGATACTTTATTTTATAAACCTTCCTAAAGTTGAATACTTAGGAAAATTAATTATCAAATAATCCAATGAGGATTATCTTTATTCAATTCACTTCCATATTCTGAATTAAAAATATTTCAATGTGCCATTTTTACATTTTTTGATGGACATTGAAATATTTACACAAATTATTTATAATTCCAACCCTAGTGGTTTTATTTCCAAACAGGCATGTCATTTTCTACCCTCACCCATTCGAAGGTGGTCCATTAACCATAAAATATCCCTTTTGTGGTTGTAGTATATTTTTTTTTAAATTAGACCTGAGCCGGAAAGCTTTCTTTATACGATATTAAAAAAATGTCTCTCTTCGCGAACAAAAAAAAAAGACAATTTCAATTTACTTAGTAGAACAATGACAGGTTGAGTCAAAAATAAACGTGGCAAGGAAATGACATCCATAAAAGAGAGTAAAAAATGAAATTATACATTTGTTTAGTTGAGATATTATAGAAAAGAGAATGTTAAATAACCCTTCTTAAATCAACCTAATGGAAAATATGATAGAGTTAAAAATAATGTTAAATACAAATAGAATATATTTTATATTTTATGTGCCTTAGTTTTATTAAATATACTAGCTGCTCAGAGCGCCTTCGGCGCTCTTCACACCTAGACGGGGGCTCCGCCCCCTGTACCCCCGAGTGGTACATAGTATTTGGTGGTTGAAAGTAGTAAAAGGTTTTCATCCATTTTGTTTCAATCAGTATATTATATAAAACATTCATTTCTTTTTGTGTTCTTATTTAAAAAATATATTTTAATTTAATCACTATATTAATTATATATATTATTATTGTATATGTTATATCTATCTACCTATGTGGCTCAAAGATACTCGAAAGTTCTTAGCCGCAACAACCACATTTCTCCAAGTGTCCCTATCCTGAGCCCTTGTTCCATCTCTCTTACGTCCCTTCCTACGCGTCATTGGTTTTCCAAGCGGACGTTTTCCAATCGGTCTTCCCACCAATATCTTTTTCCTCTCCCATTCTAGCCACGTGCCCTGCCTATCGCAGCTTTTTCCCTTTTATAACCCTAACTATTTCTGAAGATGCAGAGAGACCATGCAATTTCTTGTTATGCTGTCTCCCCCATTCCCCGGTGACCTCATCTTTCTTTGGCCAATAAATGCAGGGAAGAATCCTATTCTCAAACACTCTGAATCTACTCTCATCTCCCAGGGTCATAGACCATGCCTCCCACCCATATAATGCAACAGGCAAAATAATCTTTTTATATATTCCCTTTGATAATAATTTTCAAGAGATAAGCCTCTTTATTGCAGATAACAGGCGTTTCCCGATTGCAACCCCGATTTAAATTCTTCTCAAATATTATTATCCTTCGTGTTTACATTCAATTTTTCTACATATTCAAATTCTACATTTTGTATCTTAAGATTTTGTATGTTAATACTCTTCCTGTTTGTTACTAAATATTTTTTCTTATCACTATTAATTTCAAACCTCCATTAAATTTTCCTCGCTATCTGTAATTGCAATTGCCGAATCTCCTATTGTATTTAAGTCGTCTGGGTAACCTAATATTTTACAATTGATTTCCGCATCTTATTCTTTCTTTACTACCTTCAAGACAAATTTGAAGATTGAAAATTTGAAAAAGTTTATCCGGATCTATTGAGTCATGCGTATGTTTTACTAAAGTCTACAAATAATTAGTGAACAGAAATATTGAATTCGCGGTTTTTTTCCTAATATCTGTCATAATGAAAATATCTTAATTAATGTTGGTCGATTTGGCCTGAACTCGCAATGATATCTTCTAATATTTCCTCCGCCTATGGTTCTTAAGTATTGTATATGTTATAATTTATAATAGTGAAATAGAGTATAATATTTCTTGATCATTACATTTTGATATTTTATTTTCATTGCTAGATTATTATTGAATATTTTTAATTATAATGAAACTTGAGAAAATGCAAAAATAGAGACTTGAGACAATTTATAAAAATTAACGGTATAAAACTATAGATAAATGACCAATATATACATTCATTAATAGTATTAATTTAAATTAATTGATTTATTTGTTTTTTTATTATTAAGTTCATTTATTAATTTTTTTAGATCATAGTTATTTTCCTCCCTTAAAAGAAACTTATCTAATTCTGCGGTGCTAGGGGATTTGAAAATTATTCGTCGCAATATGAAGATTTCGCTTACAGTTTCTGTCATGTCCGACCTCCATCCAACAGTTATTTTCTGTCAAGTTTTTTGCTTCTCTTAATCATGTGATCTATATATTTAATTTTTTTTGATTCATTATAATAAAATTTAAACAAATAAAAATTTTTACTTTGTTAATTTAATTAAATTTCAATATAAACTGATTGTGAGTGATACGCTTAGCCAATACTCTGAATAATTTGTGTACAAAAATATTGAATGTTCTTAGCGAGATTTGATATAATGTTGTACGATTTGTCCTAAATCTGAATTAGAAGAAAATTATAAATTGCCTCCTTTTCCAGCTCAATTCATTTACCCACCCATGTTGCATATGGCATCTAAATTTCTTAAAACTTTTAAATTTAAAATAGAAGGAGAGAAAGAGTTTTAAATTATATTCGAATAGTCTATATATTCTATATATCAGTATTTTTTTCTGAATTTAATACCAAGTTGATTTTCAAAATTTTCCATTCTTAATGCATATGATTGATTACATGTGTTAAAATTTAAAAAAATTCAAATACTCTAATTTTTATATTTATATACAATTTAATATTATTTTTTATTAATATCATATCAAAAAAAAAGAGAATTTATTAAAATTAAAAATAAAAAAAGAAGCCTATTAATAAAAAATTGAATGGTGATTTAAATATTTTATTAAATTAATTAAAATGAGACCTTTTAGAATAAATTATTTAATTGAAATGATATTTAAATATAAGAATTTAAAAAAATATTATATTCTTTGTTTGGCAATTGTTATTTAATTATGTGCAACATGATTCGACTTGCACAGAGCATCGTTATTTTTTATTAATATCACATAATAAAAATGAATCTTTTAAACATAATAAATAAAAAAGACATTTTAATAAATTTAAAAAATATACCCAATTTAAAAATGTCAAAAATTTAAAACAACTTTATATCATCATATTTTAATTTTTATATAATATATATAGTTAATTAATAATAGAGTAATTAAATTAAAATAAAAAACAAAGATAATATAATTCAGTCATTTTAATTCAGGTTAAATAATATTTTTTTTATTATTCAATGATAAAATTTATATATTATTATATATATATTATAGAAAAGAAGAAATATTCAATTAAATAAAAAATAATTTAAGATAAAAATATGATCTAATAAATATTTTAATTAAATTGAGAACTTTTAGAATAAATTATTTAATTGAATTGATATTTGTATATTAGAATTTAAAATAAAAAGGGAAATATTATAATAATTCTTCGATTGGGAATCTCTATGATAATTCATTGTTTGAAATGATTCCGCTAGGCCGACAGTGAGCCGCGAGCTGCTCTTGAATGAACAACACGGAGAATTATATAAACTTTAAAAAATTAATTTCTGCGGTTATTGATAAGATATTAATAAAATTTATAGCCTATGTTACTCTAGAGGTATATAAGAATATTGTGATGTAATTTCAAAGAAATCGGTTCAGCCAATTCTGAGTCTATAAAATAGTAATTTTCCGGACAGACAGACAGACAGACAGACAGACAGACAGACAGACAGACAGACAGACAGACAGACGTGAAAAATTCTAAAGTCACTTTTGGATTCTAGAGGTCATGAAACGCGAAGATATGCAAAAATTTTTAAATTCTGAGCAATGTGCAGACAAAAACCTTTTTTTATATATATAGATTACATAAATTATCAACGGATATTTTATTCCTCTCGCATATTCTATTATGTTTATAACATATTTATTTTAATTTCCCTATCTTGTTTATATAAATAGAATGATATATTACGTTCCGTTAATATAAACAGAGCATTTATATATTATAGATTATAGATAACATTTACAATTTTAATTTTTTTAAATAAATCAGGACCCTCTCAGTTTACTATAATCAAAAAATTTGGATTTTTTTTTATTTTGATTCATTTAATAATAATATTAATTTTGTTTTGACTTTCCAAATAGTATAAAAAACAATAATTATATAATAATAATTGTATTAATTAATGTATTATTATTATAAAGATAAAAAGAGAAATCACGAGTTCAAACAAGAAAATTTCATTTCATTTCATTTAATAATAGGAAGCTACAGACTGGTTCTAACTCACCCTAGTGTCCAAACTAGACAACTTCGTCGTTGTGTAATAGAAGTAAGCAAAATGATGTTTCGAGGCAGAAATAAAAGCACTAATTCAGGTGTTAATGTCAACACCAGTCATCTACAGCAACCAGACATTTGTATTCTGGGTTCAAGTTTATCAACATAAAACATCAAAAAAATATAGATAAAAACAATTGGAATGGTAAAACGTCAATCAATTGCAATATATATCGAAGAACGAAAGATGATCCAAAGTGAGAAAATGAAAGAAATCTGAAAACAAGATAGAAGATAGAAAAAAGAGGAAAATCAATGAATAAGCTTCAAACCAATCTGCAAATAATAATATTAATAATTATTATTATATTATTTTTCTTGTGATTAATTTTGGTTTAGACTATATAGTGAATATCAGTTTTATTTTATTATTAATTACTTTTTAATTAATTTAATTTTTCCTCACTGAAATTTGTGTATATTTTCTCATAAAGGTAAATTAACTCTCTCACATACCAATATACAATATATAATTCCTCTCTATTCTAATTAAATTAAATTTCATTACTTAAGGCCAAATAAATTTTATACCTATATAAAATTTTATTTTTTGTACTTTTTGACATAACTTCTAAAAAAACGATTATTCTTTCTTAATTTTACATTTTATAAATTAATTTCTATAATAATAGTTAAATGCAAACATAAACCTTTTCTAATTTTAATTTATGATCGACATCATGAAATGAAATGATATAATTAATAGTCCTCCTATCTTTTGCACTTTATTAGATGTTCCTTTATTAGATTGTGAATCAACCTTTAATCTCTGACTTTAATTACCTGTGATCAAAATATCTAAAGATAGAAAATTATTTCAAATTAGATAAATATTTAGTTGATATTTCTATTTATCTCATCATTTCCAAGTCAAATTAGGAAATATAGATTCAGTACATGACAAAGGACCAAATTATCGAGATAGTTTAAATTTAAATACCCTATTATCTACATAATTTGTCATTTGGTTTTTTAATTTTAAATTCTTAATTGGATATTTATTATAAATATTAATGAATTTAACAACAAAATTATTTATTTATAAGTTTAAAAAAAAAAAGAATTAAATTATAATTTAGACGCGTCATTTACCTAGGGTTGCCAACTCTAAAAGTTCCAAAAAAGGACACCCTAAAGTTCCAAAAAAAGGACACCCTAAAGTTCTAAAAAAGGACACCTTCAAGTTCCAAAAAAGTACACCCTTAATTAATTAGATACACTTGGGGCAGTCGAGAGTATTTAAAAAAGGACTGGCCTTTCCAAAAAAGGCCAGTTGGCAACCCTACATTTATCAGAGCTTATTAAAGAAATAATATTTTAAATCAAATTGATACAAGGGAAGAGTATTAAAATTTTTTTTTTTTAATTATATGAATAAAATTTTTTTTTATTTTTATTTGTTCAAAAGAGTTTAATTTTTTGCTTTTAATATAATATTTCAATGAATCTATTTTTTTTTATTGAATTATATAAATATAAGATGAAGTGTATAGAAAAAGTCAATAAATTTAATTAATGTTATACTTATTTCTATACTCGTTCTAATTTAATTTTCAATTCATTAGTAATATCAATATTTTTTATGAGATATATTTAAATTCAATCTTTAATCTTAAGTCTTGGATTATACAAATTTTTTTTCCGGTTTGAAAGGTTTTTTTCTTACTTTTCCTGCTTTTATTCTATTCACTTTTTTTTTCTTTTATATGCCTTTAATAAATATAATAGAATAAAGAGGCTTTTTAGGGTGTATTTTTGAATCGCTATAAAAAAAGCATCCCTGGCCAATATTGCCATTAATATGTCAGTCCGTCGGGTCCCTCCTAGTTGCTTAAGAGGTGGCTGTCTTTCGGCTGTCAGCAAAACTGACATCCCTTTCCAGTTAACCAGTTTCACGATTAATCCCGTTAAACAGGTTGAGGGAAAAAGAGGCGCTTGTACTGTCATATGTCTATTTGCCTCAGGTGACACCTTTTAATTTTTTTTTATTTATTCAAATAAAAACTGATTCAATTTATAAATAATAATATTCAATTTATTTATTAATTCATTAAAAAAATAAAAAAAAAATATGTTTTTTTAATTATAAATTTTTTTAAATATATAAGTTTTTTATTTATTTATTTTTATATATATATGAGGGTTTAAATTTAACATTAATCAACAATATATATAAGTAAAGATTTGATATCTGGAGTTTTCGTTTTAAAAAAACGGTTTTGAAAAAGAAGTACCAGTTACTTTTTTACCGACCGACGATAGTAAGGGAGGTATTGTTTTCACACCAAATTTCACATGTGGAGATTTTTACATATCTCCACGAATCATGCATTTTCTTAACAGAAAAAAGTATTTTTAACATGATGTCTGTCCGTCCGTCTGTCCGTCCGTATAGATGTGTACAGCCTGAACGGCTTAACGGATTTTGATGAAATTTGGTATATTTACTTAATGCATCAGTGGGATGAATTGATCAACTTTTGGTGCAAATCCGGAAACCGGAAGTGGTAGTATTAGCGATCGACGATAAGAAGGGAAGGGTTATTTTCGCACCAAATTTCACATAAGGAGATTTTTTTACATATCACCACGAATGTATTGGTTTTATCCTCGGGAAAAATCATCTTCATTATGTTTTTCTTAATTTAAAATTATATGACGTCACCCAGCCCTTCATGACGTCACAGCCTCGGGTAACGCCGGCAACGCCGGCTACTTCAGCTATATATTATAAATAAAATAAAATTAAAAATATTTATGTTCTATCCATATCTGTTTTTTATTACATTAATAGATATATTAAAATTATTTGAAATTGTTTCTGTAGCTGGAAATTAATTTATTTCAAACCGTCGGTCGGTTCGGACCTGGCCACAGGTCAACTTATCTTAAGTTTATTTATTTCCAAATAACAATACAAAGCTTTACAGCTTATCAGTATATGGAATATATAATGATTATAACATATGCAGGTAATCGTTAGGTGATTCCTGAGGCAATGAAGAGATAATCAAAGTGATTTCTATTGAGAGCAAATGCAGGTGATTCGCAATGAATCACTGGGCAAAAGGGCAGAGCCTTCGGCCGTGAAGTGAGTTGACTAAGAACTGGCTATGAGAGCGAGAAGCTGTCTTTAATTAAATTAGTGATGAGCTTGCAGAAATCATGACGTCATGAATTCTGCTGGCTTTGAAGAAACTGAGTCTGTAACTTATATATATATATAATAACATTTAAATTTCTAGTGTTTTATATGGAATTTGTCTAAAAAAAATTAAAACAAAATCAAGTATAACAAATACTTTTAAAGGGTGTTTTAACATTTCAGATCGCCATAGATGAACATGGAAATAAATCTTTTGTAATAAATACAATTGAATGTTATAAATCATTTGTTTTAAATTATTATTAACTGATAAAAGATTAGAAACTAACATGATTATTATAAAGGGATTATTTTTATCATCCAAGTCAGTCTTTTTATCTTGTTGCATAAATTTCAACGCTTATTGTTTCGAAGACATGGCCGACAACTACAAATCATATTTTTGCACAAGATAATAATTACTATGATTCAATCATTTTCTATCACTTAATTGAAATTAAAAATAAAATAAATATGTCACAGATTATATAATTATATAATTAATTAAATATTCTAATAATCAATTTTCTGTATCATTCAACCAAAATATATTTAAATATTAATAATTTAATTATTATGTATTTTTCTAGTTAAATCATTTTGATTGAAATTTTCGATGTTACTAAAAAAACATACAAATCAAATTTCAAAATAATCTGATAATTGTTTTAATTGAGCCTGACAACGAAAGTTAATTATGACTACCAGTATTTGGTTGCTAAACTTTACATATTTTATGACAATTTTAATTACTTATCCATGTCTTTTTTCCTAAAAATGAACTCAATTAGAGAGTAACAAAAACAAGTTTCCCTTATAAAAAAAAACATTACATTTTCTTTTCATTTCATTATAACAGCCATAACCAAGAATAAAAAAAATCTCGTTGATCAATGTCAAATTGAAGTTGTTATTCTATTATTAAAAACTGAATAAAATTATTTCCATTTATTCGACAAATTTAATAAAAGGATTATACTAAAAATAAAAATTATTTAATAGAATAGAATCATTTTCTCATGTATTTTGTATATCAATTATTATATAAAAATAAACAGAAAATTGAATCAATATAGGGAAAATTTTATGTTTAACATTTATTTATAAATTTAATGAAATTTAAAACTAATCTCATTTTAGATCATTAATTAAAAAATAAACTTTGAAATTTCATTAAATAATAATTTTCATATAGTTTTATGATTTCATATTCTTTTAAAATAATATATTTTCAAAAGGATGCATTTTATTTTTGGAACTCAAATTTAAAATATGAATTTATATTTTGTAAAATGGTTTTTATAATAGCTTAAGGTTAAAATCTTAAAGGTAGATTTAAATATTATAATTTTTTTATATTTTTTTAATTGGATTAAATCTTTTTCATTATCTTAATTCGATTTTTATACTATTTTTCAAAACTCAATAAATTCAAGATTTTCAATTGGTTGTGATGGTTCTTATTTACTCATTAAATAACCTATTTTTATATAAATTATTAGCTACTTACAATTTAGGGTTCGATAATGAGAAAATGACGCAAAAAAGGATCCCACGACGGTCTTAAAGACCATAAGAACTACTTATATTACAACTTTGGTCGGAATTCGTGCTTCCATATGGAAACGTATAGATAACAGATAAACAAACAGACATCCTTTTTTGTATTTAATGTTTTCAACTTTGTACTCCCCCTACATCCTTCCCCTCTATTAGAAGTTATTTTCAAATTATAATAAATAATTTTTTTAAAACATAATGTTTTTTTATGATCAAATCGATAATGTCATATGTTTTGATCATTTCACTTACCTCTTCCTCTCCCGAATCAGAGAAGTAAATATTGTTCAGTTATATTACGATATTAAAATAAAAATATAAGTCAATAATACTATAGCATCGGTAACAAATTCTAGGAAACTTTATTTTATACCTTTTCAATCAAAATTACATGAGATTATCACATAGGATTTTAATTAATGGTCACAAATAATTTTCTCGTTAAAAAATTTAACTTATATGACTAATTCTTCAGAATTTCTCTAAATATTATACAGAAAATAAATAAATGAAAAAGCATAAAATTTCCAACTTTCCAGGCCTCTCCTATTCATTAAATGGCACATAATTTGAAAATTATATAATTCGTTCTTGAGACTTTTTTTTCTAAAAATTAAATCATATCTATAAAATTTTTCCACACCCACTATAAAGATGTTATTCATTGAGTTTTAATTAATGGGAAGTTGTGCCGAGGGTGCTTTTCTGGCAGGATTGCCAACTTCATTGAACGAGCTATGTAATCGATGGTTCATTAACAAAGCTCAATGCACACCCCGCCATCACCTCTGTAAACATTAAACAAACACTTGCAGCTAACTTTGATGGATTAATCGAATTGCTTTAACTGTCTCAAAACCTTACTGGACTCTGTTAATTGACCCAAACTACTGAAAAGCGTTGAAGTGAAATCTGAAAAGACCCATTGTATGGTTTTGAATGAGCAGGTTGAAGTTTGCATAACGATCTCAAAAGCATTGTCAACATTAATGTGATAAAAAAAACACACACATATATATATATATATATATATATATATATATATATATTATTTATTATAGAATTTTATGCAAGAAATAAAAATAAGGAGGAAAAAAATAAATAATATATAATATATATAGCAAACTCATATATTTTTACCGACCGACGATAGTAAGGGAGGTATTGTTTTCACTCCAAATTTCACATGTGGATATTTTTTACATATCTCCACGAATCATGCATTTTCTTTTTTTTTTTTTTTTTTTTTTATTTTATTTTACAAATCACAATCTAGTTATATACCTTAACTAATAAGTGATATTTATTTAAAGAAAATATATTAAGTTATGCTTTCAAAAACATGCAAACATGAGCAGTTTAATCCATTAGTTCGTGAGGTTTATTCCTTTTTTTCTTAACAGAAAAAAGTATTTTTAGCATGATGTCTGTCCGTCCGTCTGTCTGTCCGTCCGTCCATATAGATGTGTACAGCCTGAACGGCTCAACGGATTTTGATGAAATTTTGATATTTACTTAATGCATCAGTGGGACGAATGATCAACTCATTTTCATTAGTTTTTTCTTAATTTAAAATTTTATGACGTCACCCAGCCCTTCATGACGTCACAGCCAGCTCCTACTTATATATTATAAATAAAATAAAATTAAAAATATCTGTTATATCCATATCTGTTTTTTATTGCATTAATTGTTACATTTAAATTATTTGAAATTGTTTCTGTAGTTGGAAATTAATTTACTTCAAACCGTCCGTCGGTTCTGCGCCTCAGGTCAACTTATTTAATGTTAATAATACAAATTAATTCATATTATTTTGTAATTAATCTTTGTAATTATTTTGAATTAATATATACATTTTCATTAATAAATAATTAATAAATAAATAATATTATTAATAATATTATTTTATTATTAACTAGCTGCTCAGAGCGTCTGCCCCCAGTACCCCCTGAAATTTGTCAATTTTTAACCTATCTTCTTTTTCTTCCTCTGTCTCAATAGAGCGACCAGCTGCACGTAAGACCCTATCTCTAAAAAGCCTATTTTCTCGCTCAGACTGAGACATAATTGTTTTTTAATTTTAGGTTCCCTATCTTTGTTTTGTAATTCTAACAAATCAGATGACCCTACCTGACTAAATTTTAAATGTCGTTTCCTTTGCCTACTATTTTTTAAATACCTACTTCAATTAGATTTTTTCCGTGGCATTCTGGAAAAAAATATCTAACTAAAATGTAGAGTCAAATTTGAAATTTGTTACCGGTTGCCATGGTAACGTTATGTTTGTATGAGAAAAAGAAAAGGTCTGTTTTTAGGGTTTTCTCGGCAATTATTGAAAAAACATATTTATTTATTTTATATAAATTTATATATATTTTTATTTTATTTTCACTAAAAATGATCTATAATTATATGGTGATCTTTATTTGATCGTTATATATATATATATATATAAATCCTATTATATGATTTTTGAGAGAAAACAAACCAAATGTTTTCATATCCAATAAAAATTTTAATATACCATTTTATAAACCATATGAATTCATATTTTAATTATTCACACTCATGAAATTTAATTTTCATTTATAAATATAAAAATATGAAATTGACTTTATTATAATTTAAAATTACATTTAATTATAAATTTCTTTTTTTTTTGTTTATTATAATATTATTAATCAATGTCGTATTAAATATTCTTATGTAGTATTGAGTCCGATAAAAGATTAAAATTTCTACCTAAAAGTTGATGTGTTGGTTTGTTCATTAATAAACCTGTAACGACCCACCCGGCTGTCGATGATTGGTACATAAACGTCGAAATTATGCCATTTGCTGCTCTATAATTTATAGAAACAAACTTTATATACCAGTCATATAAATATGAATAACAAAATCTTTAGCATGGAAATCATCTTGCTATGATTAATATGCTTTTTTCATTGAATAAATCATAAATGAACATTTTTCTAAATTCACTATATAGCTATATAATATTACTCTAATCATTCAATCAAATCACCTTTATATATATATATCCCATTTTTTCAACCCTTTTAATTCTCACATAATAAATAGGACGATATTTGTTTTTATAAAATAAATTACTTCATCCTAATTAATATTTATTTTATTAATTTAAAAAAAAAACTCACCCCTTCACTTTATTTCTCACTCTCTATGGGCTCTTTACTCTTAATTCAAGCAAAAGGGATATTAAGTCAAAAATTTAATGACAATATATTATTTTTTCTAAATAAAAATTTATGACACATTTTAATGTGCATCTCTCTTGGTCCCTCTCTTTCGCACTCTTCATTTCCGCTTACAAATCACTCGTGTAATTTTATTTATTATATATATTCAAATGTATATATGTATAAACAGTTTGGTTTTTTTTTTAATAATCCACTTTAATATATATATATATAAAACAAACATCGAAATATTCCCAATGTGAGAATTTACTTAAATATCTTACCATTTGTAATTTAATTACTTATTAAACAGATGTAATATATTTTTCCGAAAAATGATCGTTTTTTTTTTTTAAAAATTAGAAATTATTTATAATCAAAGAATAATTTCATACAAAATGCATCGTTTAATAAAATTATTTTGTAAGCTATTTAATAAATAATTGAAACAAATTATAAAATTCCTTTCGGTAATTAAAAACTCTCTTTATTTATATGCACTAAAACCAACATACCATTTTTACAGAATTATTTACTATTTTTTTTTTTGTTTTATTAAAAATTAAAACAAAATTGAATTAGATAATAAAAACATTTTAATCTACATAACTTTCTGATTTAATTTACATCATATTATTTTTTATGTGTTTTAAAAATATATTTACAATATATTGTGATGTTAACAATTAATGAAACCCCTAGAAAATATTGAAGTTTTTTATAACAAGAAATTGCACAACTCAAAGTTAAATACTGATTTTAATACTACTACTAAAACAAATAATCTAAATATAAATAATCTATGACTTTTGTATATTCTATGAAAGGAGAGCGCCAATTATGATTGTTGCTCCCAAAGCGGGTAGAGGTATTTTGTATAATTTTAATTTAAAAAAAATCTGGAGGGTCTCGACTGTCTCGCAAATTTGTATTGGATGAATTAACATATATTATATTTAAATTAAATATAAATTAATATTAATAAATAAAAATTCAATCAAGCTGAAATTCTATATATAGCAGTTTTATACAATTTTTAATAATCCGAAAAACTATAAAACATATATCTTTAGTTTTGCGGTCAGTTTAGAGGAGAAATAAGTTGACCTGTAGCCAGGTCTGAACCGACCGACAGTTTGAAATAAATTAATTTCCAGCTACAGAAACAATTTCAAATAATTTTAATATATCTATTAATGTAATAAATAAATTAATTAGCAGCTACAGAAACAATTTCAAATAATTTTAATATATCTATTAATGTAAAAACAGATATGGATATAACATAAATATTTTTAATTTTATTTTATTTATAATATATATGTAAGAACAGGCTGTGACGTCATGAATGGCTGGAGAATGGCTGGATGACGTCATATAATTTTAAATTAAGAAAAAAACTAATAAAGATTATTTTTCTCGAAGATAAAACAAATACAACGTGAATGATTCGTGATAATATGTAAAAAATCTCCTCATGTGAAATTTGGTGTGAAAATAACCCTTTTCTTCCTATCGTCGATCGCTAATACTACCACTTCCGGTTTCCGGATTTGCACCAAAAGTTGATCAATTCATCCCACTGATGCTTTAAGTAAATATACCAAATTTCATCAAAATCGGTTCAGCCGTTCAGGCTGTACACATCTATACGGACAGACGGACGGACGGACAGACATCATGCTAAAAATACTTTTTTCTGTTTAGAAAATGCATGATTCGTGGAGATATGTAAAAATCTCCACATGTGAAATTTGGTGTGAAAACAATACCTCCCTTACTATCGTCGGTCGGTAAAAATGAAAACGTGGTAGGTAATGACCCTCTTCCGGATGAGCTAAATTTCTCAAAAGCTGATAGAAAACTACGAATTTTGAATAATGCCCGTGTACCAAATTTCATTATTCTAGCTCAAACCGTTTTTTCGTATTCTTGTCTACACACATACACACACACTGGCGAGATAGTAATTATACATTTTGTTATAATCGTATAAATAAGTTTCAGTTCAAGAGTCAGAGACAACCTTAAAAATTTATTATTTATTTTAAATATTTTTTATTCCTATTTATTCTATTTCATTTTTGACCTGAATTAATAAATGAAACATCTCTTTATTTTTCTTTATTTATTATTTATCTTTTTATACAACTCGAGAGAAAATATCGTGTATTTCGCTCATTAAGAACTTGGCTTGTTATACTTCTTAAGGCAAGTCAAGGATGGCATAAGCACTTTTGTTTTATCAACTCACTCGAAGATGTTAAAACAAATAAAAGCCATTTCATAGGTGAGATGATGATGTTATTATATTACTTAAACAAATTCCCTCGATGGAATTTGTATACTTGGATTCACACACACACCCAGTGATATTATTATTATAATTGACCACCCAATAGGCCAACTTTCATATTAGCCTTACTTCACACCTTTCGCTCTTATGTTTCATTAAAAACATTAACATTTCCTTTAAAACATTTTATGAGAGGTGCATGTTTATTTCTATTTATTAAAGTTAAAAACAATAATATCATAATTTATTATATTATGCTTTATACTTGTTGTTATATAAGATTGAAATGCGGATGTTTTTTAATTAAACCCGATAATATGATTTAATTCAAAAATGGTTCATTGTTAGTTACACATTTATGTCATCTTTTGGGGTAATTTATGGATATCACGACTTTAAATATATTTATTTTTTTTCACATCTCTAAATAAAACTTGCATGGTCCATGGATTCAAAATATATGGAGCCAAGTCTGGTAAATAAAGCAGATGCATGGGATAGCATTCTCCACAATACAAACCGGTTTTGTCGTATTTGATAGAACATTGTCTATGAGAAATATTATATTATACTGTGTCTGAATCTTTACCATTTCTCGTATACGAATGAAAACACCTTGTTGATTTACGTTTAATCAATTGTTTCTAAAATTAAGTTTCGTCTTTATTCAATAATGTTTGCATTTTCATTTTTTCGATTTGGTTTCCGTCTTCCTTCTCTTTAATATCAAAACTATTTTTAGTTTTAGTTTTATACATCAAATCCATCATTAACTTAGATGAAGCATGTTCTCTATAAGATTCTCAAAACAATCAGTATTATTCTGCAGAGGTTTTTTATTCAAACTTAAACACACAAATAATTAATGGTGTGTGCCTTTGCTTTTTGTCATCAAATTCGCAATATGAACGTATAATACATAGCAATTGTATATTCTGCAAATACTTTTTCAACTTATCGTTTGTTTGATAACATAATAAAATATATATAATTTATTTTTTATTTGATTTAATTCAAAAATAAAATTTTTTTGAATTTTAAGATAGTTTTTTCAGAAGTAAAAATTATTATAAATATATCTATTTTTATTCTAGATTTTTATTCAAATTAATTTTAATAATAGTAATCTAATCTTAAGATTTCACTGAACTCAATTGTTCTTTTATTTTATTTTTTTTTTTTATTTTTATATAAAAGTATATTTTTTAACTAATTTAATAATTATTTGTTTCAGGATACGACAGGAGAAAAATGGCGGAGCATGGTGTCCAAAAGCTCAGATTAGTAGTGTGGTGCGTGAGTTTCTCGAGGTAGACCTGGGTAGACCACATCTGGTCACATGGACTGAGACGCAAGGCCGTTTTGGCAATGGCCAAGGCAAGGAGTTTGCAGAAGCCTTTTTAGTTGAATACTGGAGGGACTCTGTGGGCCGTTGGGTCGTTTACAATGATTCCCGAGGAGAAACGGTAAGTTTAATTTTATTATCATTAATTAATTAATCAATGACCGTTAGAAATTTTTAATATTATTTTATCAATACTTTAGAATTAATACTTATTTAATTATTATTATAATACCGAAAAGAGCTGGAATCACTAAAATAATAACAATTGTATTTCTTTTCATATATATTTTATATAATAACTTATTACAAATGAAAAGAAACTGTTCTATTATATTATGTTATAATACAAAATGAAATAATTTTTTTAATGAATAAAAATGACATTTATGAAATGTTGTAAATTTATCTAATTCTTTTACTCTTTTTAATAGGAAATGTAAGATGTAATTTTTATTACATATGAGGGTGTTGACATCTTTATATCTTATAATAAAAGAAAAATCTTAAAAAACGGAATATAAGTAGTAGTAAAGTATTAAAATTAATTCTCCGACAAAGGAACTATTTTTCGTTTTAATATGGTTGTAAAAATATAATGAATGATCAAATGGATTAGAAAAATTTAACGTCAGTGAGATTATTAGTGGTTATTTAATAGAGATATATATAAAATATTTTAATTGTTTAGTAAATATCCAGTGTGTCTCTTAATTAGGAACTTGGAAAACATAAAATGAAAGAATAATCATTAAGTTGTCTCATTAATATCTTAGAATAATATTGGAACATTTCTGTGTTGTTGGTTGCATTCACCGCAGGGGTTTAATGGAACCCGAGAGAATTCCAGCCAGGACATTGATTTTTACTTCCATGCCATTATGTCATTGTTTCTCTTGTTGCACTTTTGTTTATATCTATTATTTGGGAACTACTTCCTGATTCCTGAATGGTTTATAAACCACTTGTCTCTTTGTCTTTTTAAAGATCGACAAATTTATACATTTTTGTTTTATAAATTTTAAATATTGTCAATATAAGGAGATGAGAAATTTTTATAATTTTATTTTTAAAACAGGTTACAAAAAAAAAATGTACCAATATTCCACTATAATAGTAATTTAAAATCGTTATTCTATTCGTTAATAAATAATAAATTCTTATAAAAATAGAACTACTTTTAAAAACAATACTTGCATAAAAAAGTGATTTTACTTAAACCAATAGGAATAAATTAAAAATAAAGATATTCCTTTTGAATAGCTTATAATAAAAGTGAATAGATATTTTCCTCTCTGATGACTTTCAATCTCTTAGTGTTTTCCCAACCTTGTAATTAAATAAAAAAAAAAAAAAACAAACAAATATTTTATGTTTTTGCATACTAATGGGAATTTCGAATTTGTAAACATCTTGGTGTTAAAAGTTATTTTAATTATTTTATTTTATTTTATTATTTTTTTTCAACTCTTATACAATAAGTTAATTCTTTGATTTTATCAAGTTGAAGGAAGATACATTATATTAGTATAACAACAGCTATTCATCTGTGAAAGCTTTCAATTCAATTCTCAGATAAGATTACTCAGTTCAAATATCAATTGAGTAGAAAGGGTTGTTGTGTTTTTATCTCTCACTGGGTTTTCATCACAGATACACGAATTGTAAATAAAAACTCAACTGAAATCAATTGATTTTCAACAATAATAATATAAAGCATCTTTATCTCTAGTTTTTAATAAAATTTAATCTATTACGAATGGAAACAACCCTTATAAAATCAAATTAAAAATTACTTTATTATTGAAAGAAAAAAATTTTCAATTTCTGTTGTAAAATTAAATTAAATTAAAATTTGAAAATTTATTCTTACGATATGAGAATATTATTTTTATTATTTATTGAATGTCTATACTAAATTATTATAAAATTAGTTAACAGATTATGACCAATAATTAGGGTGACCAAACGTCCCGTTTTTCCAGGATTGTCCAGTTTTTAGGTGATCTGTCCCGGCGTCCCGAAAAATGTCTTTGGGACGGCCTATTGTCTATTTTTTAAATTTTTAGGACATTTCGTACTTTTTTTTCAATTTGGTTCTAAAAAAAGGTGAAATGTCCCGGTTTGGTGTTTTCAAAATATGGTCACCCTACCAATATTCTATATTCTAATTTTCTTATATATATATATCATATTTTTTTAAATTTTTTTAATAAAAATTTTTTTTAATAAAAATTTATATAAAGTCTTGTGCTCTTCATCCAATTCCTATATTGGTTCAGAGAAGATGTCCATACATGTTCGACAAGGAATAAAAATATATTAATACTAATTCTAACAATTTCTTCACAAAATTATTGAAATATCTAAATTTCTAAATTATATATATATTCTAATAATTAAATATTTTATTTATTCTAAATGTTCTCATTTTATATATAAAATTAATTTAATATTATTTTATATTCCATATGATCATATTTTAGTAGAAATTATATATTTATTAATTATCATTTTAAATGAATATCAAATAAAGATATAGATATTGTTTTTTAAAAAAATCCTATATGTAGAATATATATGTTATTAATATTAATAATAATATTCATATGAATATTAATGTAGTTTTCCAACGATGTTGCACCTGTTATTAATTACTTTAATTAAGAAAAAAAATAATTAAAATTATTTTTTCCATAAATGAGATTTATACTGAACGATCCATAAACCCATTAATACGAAAGCTCTATGCACGGTTTTTACTATCTCGCCAGAGATAGTATTGCGATAACGAAAATTTCCGATGTCGAGTTTTTGATGTTTTTATACGTTTTGAAGGTTCCTGAATCATTTTCACTAAGGTTGAGAAAATTGAGTGTGTGAGAGTGAATGTAGGAAAGATTACGCAAAAACGGTTTGAGCTAGAAATTTGATATACGGGCATTTTTCAAAATTCGCAATTTTCTATCAACTTTTGAGAAATGTAGCTCATCCAAGAAGAGGGTCATTTCTAATAATCAAGTATTGATATTTAAATTCACTAGATATTTATAAAAATTGCATTTTGTGATGCTTTCATTGCTTTATGAATTTATACATACCTTATATTAATTCCAACTCTGTAACGTTATCATCAGAATCTATAGTCATACTTTAGAAATTATTAATTCCATTGTATCCTAATTAATTGTTTTGTTATGTATTTTAGTATAATAAATTTACTCATTAAATCTAACATTGATAAAAAAATTGTTTCAGTTGGTACCTAGGATTACATTAATTATTTATATTTTAAACTTGGTAAATAATTAAAATAAATAATGAAACTATTGATAAATTTTGAAAATGTTTTTTCAATTATTTTATTGTTAATTTATATGCTAATAAGTGATTGGATATTTTGATTGTTTCTATCGATAGTAAATTTATCATATGTCGATAATAGCTTTTTCATATTGAATTCGGTTTCATTTAATAAATAATATCCTACGCATTTGTATATTTTTCATATAAATCTTTTGGCTTTTATATACTCATAAAATTTAGAAAGTAGTTAATCCAATATTATGTTGTTTATATTATTTTCATACAATTAATTTAAAATTTAATTCAATATATTAAATAAAGGCGGCTTAGCCGAGAGTGTATCGTGGCAATTTTCTACAGATTAAGTCGACGTTCGTTTCCAACTAAGAACAAATTTTTCTAATAAATTCAATTTAAAATCAGCTGCCTCCCACTCCAGGAACTGACAAGCCTGTTTCTATAAAACTAGAAGGATTACTTCAAAAATAAGCAAACATACGCATCAATGAATCGTGATAAGAAGAACAATAATACTCTAGGCGGCAACCGGGCGTTATTCTAGAGAATTCGGATCTTCACGAGCATACAAAAAGAAGAATGAAGAATGAAATTAACACCTAAAGAACATTCATAAGAACAACTAGAAGTAATGGAAGGAAATTCTCAAAACTAACAACTCAAGAGTGGGAGCTTTGTGTGATCTTAGATGACCCAAACGCAAATAATAATAATAATAAATAAAAAAATTTAGTTTTTTTAATATTAACCACTCATATTTTTATTTTTTTTACAAATATTTGATTATACATTAGAATTTATATATATATATATATAAATTATTTTTATTTTCTATTTTTTTTTTTTTTAATTTTATGATTATTTTTTTAGCAAATCTTTTTTTACGAAGTTAATCTTCCACTTAGAGGCATTCAGTTTTTTTTTTTTTTTTAGAAAAGTAAGCGAGTTAGATCGTTTAAAAAGGAAAATTTCGTTGAATTCATCGAACAAATAGGACTTATTTCAATAGAGTGCATTTTGTTTATATAAAAGGGAGAATTTTCAAAAAGGTTTTCTCTAGCGAACGAGGTGAAATGCGGATTTCAAAATAAAATAGTTCAATAAGGTTTTGTGCTCGAACTCTTCTTCAAGTGGTAAAGTTGATTCATCCTCAACCCCTTCTCCCTCCTCCCTCTTTCACTCACTATCTTTACCCATCATCCAGCAATGAAGGAAACCGGGAATAAAGTAAATTCAATAGAAATAATTGGAAATTCTTAAGACGAGATAGTCTGATGAATTTCCAATATTATTTAATTAAACAACTTACTAAGAACATTTATGAATCAGATAACTTTTCACCTTTGAAATTATATAACAAATTTTACAAGATGAAAACATTTATATATGGTATTTTTTAAAATTAGTTAAACTACTATTTTTTTCCAATCTATTTAGTGAGTTTGAAATTATTCAATTATTAATTTTTAATTAAAACGGGACAACTATTTTTGTTACATTTCTCTTTTATTTTGATAGAAAAATTACATACGATATATAGAAACGTACATAAGTCAACTGTTTTGAGAAACAATTTTCTTATTCAGTCCTCGTTTTAAAATATTTTTGTTTTCCTATTAATAGATGCACAATAATAAATACAAGTAACTCAATAAATATTTATTTATTCACAATTTTTACAAATGGACTTCATCTTATGCAACAAAAACCATTGAATTGTATAACAACATTGTAAAACGATAAAATAGATTTTTTGCTATTTTTTTCATTCACAAATAATTTCTAATGAACAATTACTATAAATCAAGATTTAATATTCTATCTATCTTCGGAACTCGAAAGTTCTTCGCCGCAGCAACCACATTCCTTCTTCCATTAAACTGTGGCGTCATATTTAATCTTAATTATTTTGTAAATAATTGTATATATATATATATATATATATTTTGTAAAAATTGAAATTATTTATAAATTCAAATGTAATATGAAATTAAATATTGTTCTATAAATATAGGGATATTTGAAACAAAGTTAAATATCGTTTTAATAAAGGATTAATTATAAAAATTTAAATATTATTTAAATGAAAATAAAATGTATTTTTATATTTATAAGATTAGTAGAATTATATATTGTATAAATTATATTAAATACATTTTTGGATCAGTTACTGAACCAAAAAACTTATAATGTCTCCTATCTCTCTCACGTCCTTTCCTACATTGTCCACTCACCGCATCTATGAAGTTCCAACGGGATATTTCCCACTATCCAATATATTTTTCGCTAGTCTATCATCATCCATTCTTGCTACATGTCCTGCCCATCGCAACCTTCTTGATTTTATTACTCTAACTATATCTGGAAATGCATAGAGGTCATGCAATTCCATCAAGATTCCAAATTTATATGCTTAAATGAATAAATTATTTATATTATTAGAAAAAAAATAGTACTAATATTATTTTTTCTGTTTAAAAGTTTCCATACATTCAACTATCACTTATTAATTATACTTATATATACTTATTTGATAAAAAAAATATAATATTATATTTTAGTCAATTGGTTGGTTAATACAAAGCATTATTTTAAATGACTCTATTGCTATTTTAATAACTTTCTTGATTTGATCATGATGACTTTACTTATAAAATACTAAAGCTATTACACAATATATATACCTATAATACACTTATTTATTTTTATTTTTTTTTTTATTAAATTTTACATTATTGACACACTATGTGCGGGGCGGGTATTTATACCCGTTGCCACTTATATGAGGGATATATATTAGTTATCGTTTAAAATAA
Organism: Labia minor; assembly: GCA_963082975.1. NCBI lineage: Eukaryota > Metazoa > Arthropoda > Insecta > Dermaptera > Spongiphoridae > Labia > Labia minor. Next base: position 31,939,584 of record OY720349.1, read on the forward strand.
GTAATTTTAAGTGACACAAGGGAAAATATATATTATATAAGTGGCAACGGGTATAAATACCCGCCCCGCTTATAAGTGGCAATCCCCGCAACGGGTACAAATACCCGCCCCGCTCATAGTGTGTTAATCTTATTTTCTTATTCATAGTTTCTCTTTATTAATTGATTCATATATATTATGTATAATATTATAGATTCATAATAACTTTTTAGTTGTTTATTGGTTTTTCTCTTTACTAATATTAGTAATAATAAATTCATTAAGAAGGCAGGACACGTGACTAGGATGGGAGAGGAAAAAAGAATAGCGAAAAATATATTGGTGGGGAAAAACCGATTGGGAAACTTGCGCTTGGAAGATAAAGGACGTGGTGGGTGGACAAGGAAGGGGAAGGGACGTGGAAGAGATTGGAGAGGGTAGGAGTTAAATGTTGATAGCTCAGGATAGGGACACAGAGAAATGTGGCTGCTGTGGCCAAGAACTTTCGAGTTCCGTAGAGCACAAAGATAGATAGATAAATTCATTAACATTTTATAAAATTTCGACTATTTTTCAACTACTTATACATTATATATGTAAATATTTCGAGTGAATGTAAACAATCTTTAAAAAAAAAATCTGATCTATGATATGAAAATGGTGAATTTGTATTTTTAATATTATTAAGTAACCCTAACGTAATTCATGCTCCCTCGCAAATAGGAATCACTCCCCTTACTTTAATACACTATATAAGCATATAATATATTAACCTTAATAATACAGATTCCATCCCTTTATATCATATATTACAATTTACCATTATATAAGAGATATTTCTTTTATTTTCTATTTTTTCGTTTTGAGCAAAATATTATATTTCACTTTTTTCTCATTTTTTTAAATTAGGTTCGTATAATCAACATTACTAAACTTATTGAGATTTTTGTTTTTGAGTAATTGTGTGATTCGAATAATAATATTTTACTGTGAATATTTATGTGAAGGGAGGTAAGTCAAAAATTACTAATAAACTAGAGTGATATTTATCAGTCGTCCGATCGTACATACATAGATGTGTTATTTTCACATCATTTCATAATATGCCATATTCGAGTGCATGTAAAGTAGACGATTCAATATTGATTTCATCTGAATTGATTCTGATCTAGATTCCAGTAATTAATTTATTAGTAATCAACAATTATTATTTTAACACATTTGAAAACTGGACTTTTATATTGATAATTATCATCTCCTTTCATTATTTTGTTATCTATAATCAATTAATCTTCATCAGTTTTATTCAAAAAATCTGGAGTGTCTCCACTCGACTATCTCGCAAATTTGAATAGGATTAATTAACACAATTTAAATTAAATTAAATTAATTAAATTATAAATTAAAATTATTAAATAATATTTATTAAACCAGTGCAGGTTTGGCTCTTTGTTGATGGCACCACGTCACGTGTTGGCGAGTGAGTTTTGCGTTAAAAAATTAATTCTAGTACTTTCAGCGAATCAATCAAGCTGAAATTCTATATATAGCAATTTTATATAATTATTAATCATGTGAAAAATTATCAAACATATATCTTTATTTTTACGGTCACTTTAGAAGAAAAAAAATCAAAACGTAGGTAATGATCCTCTTCCAGTTGAGCTACATTTCTCAAAAGTTGAGTAAAAACTATGAATTTTGAATAATGCCTATGTACCAAATTTCATGATTCTAGCTCAAACCGTTTTTGCGTAATCTTGGCTACACACTCACACACACACACACACACACACACACACACAGACACACATATACATACATACATACACAGACAGACATTTTTCTCAACCTGTGAAAATGATTCAGGAACCCTCAAAACGCATAAAAACATCAAAATCTCAACATCGAAAATTTTCGTGATCGCAATACTATCTCTTACAAGATAGTAAAAATGATAACGTGATAGGTAATGAGCATCTTCCAGATGAACTACATTTCTCAAAAGTTGATAGAAAACTACGAATTTTGAATAATGCTCGTATACCAAATTTCATTATTCTAGCTCAAACCGTTTTTGCTTAATTTTCTCTACATACATACATACACACTCATATATATATACAGACATACATTTTTCTCTACATAAGTGAAAATGACTCAGGGACCTTCAAAACGTATAAAAACATCAAAATTTCGACATCGAAAATTTTCGTAATCTCTGGCGAGATAGTAAAAATAAAATAGTTATAATTACATTAGTATTAATTAACTGTGTAATTTATGTAGCTTTCATATTTATAAAAATTTTGTATATACTTCCACTATACCTATCTATTGATATTTGAGAATGATGTTGAAGATGACCTTCGCGAAATTATTAAATAAAATTAAATTTCATACTATCGACTTGAATAAGACATAACTTTCCTGAAAATGATGATATTTATCTGTAATCATATGTAACTTATTATCCCCTTCTTTCCTCATTCCCATAAGATTATTTATTTAACAAAGTAACTCAATTGGCGGTTGGTTTGTAACTCCACTCGTTGGAAATGGTGGCATTGACAGCGGCAGCCGAGCTCGTGCCTATCTCTTTAATATTCCATTACGGATGATTTACGACGGATTGAACGGCGGCTGCTCTCTGGGCCGACTTTAGTACTCCTGGCACGTTCTAGCTATTAGATTTGCCCGGCTCCACTGCTAGCCCACCCGTACTTTCCTCTTATAACTCACGCTCAATAATTTAGTGTAATACATCCACTATATTTCGAAAATACAAGAAAACAACTTTAATATATTTACCAATTTTGTTTCAATTAACGTTTGCTTTCTTTTTTTCTCTTTATTTCTTTTTTTTTTTTTATTCTTCATTTGAATCAATTGCTTAACTGGTGTGATGAGAAGAGAGGGGATGTTTACCTCAAAGTTAAACAAATCGATGATATATATCGAATGCAATTTCTTAAGTAAAGAAAGTATTTTTTTTTAAGTCGTTCTGAATTGCATGTGGCGTTGTAGAAACGTGGGTTGATTTTCAAACAGTAAAAATCGAAAAACGAGCCAAGCAAAATGTTAGACTTGAGACGCGAAACAAATTATAAAACCATTCTCGTTGCTGGTGACACCAAAAGAATGCGTTAAAATAATTATAATAATGCCAAAAACAAGGATACGAGGCTAGTCAATATTATTATTAAAGGGCAGAGGTTATTTGGAGATGATTAAGGAAATTTTGTAGAAAGAAAAACATGAAATTTATCATGAATTTTCATTAAACATTGGGCAAAATAAACAAAGTCCTTTTGTTGATACAAATGGAAATGTTGGAAATATATCAGGGAGGTTCAATTAAACGTGAGAAAATGAAAGAAATAGAACGCAAATGTTCCACCCCACAAGGCAAACAACAATGCCTGTAATTAGGACTTAGCCAATAACACCCCTAACCACAATTTACATAGGGTTTCAATCCTCCAAATGGATTTTAATAATAGATTCAATGTGATAGATTATAATCAAAAATCATCTATAAAATAAATAAATAAATACCATCTTTCTTTTATAAAGCATCAAATTAACAAAATAATAAATTATTCCTTTTTTATTATTATTTGCGTTTGGACCATCTGGGATCACGCAAAGCTCCCACTTTGTGGTTGCTTATTTTTTGAAGTAACCCTGCTGGTGCAGGGTTATTTAGAACCAGGTTTGTCAGTTCCTGGAGCGGGAAGCAGCTGATGTTAAATTGAATTTATTAGAAAATTTTTATTTTTAGTTGGAATCGAACGCCGACTTCATGTGTAGAAAATTGCCACTATACACACCCGACTAAGCTGCCTCCCAATTATTCCTTTTATTATTTGAAAAAATAAGAACAATAAATGTTAATTAATGATAATACAATCAATATCAATCCTATATTTGAAAGAAATATAGAAAAATCAAATAATGTATATTAAATATTGTATTAATTTATGCAATTTAAGTAAAAAATTGTAATGTGTTAATATTATTTAATTAATTTTGCCTTTTTTATCGACTGACGATAGGAAGGGAAGCTATTGTTTTCACAACAAATTTCACATGTTGAGATTTTTACATATCTCCTTGGATCATGCATTTTGTTAACAGAAAAAAAGTATTTTTATCATGATGTCCGTCCGTCCGTTTGCCCATTGTGTGTCCGTATAGACGTGTATATCTTGAATGGCTCAACGGATTTTGATAAAATTTGGTCTATTTACTTAATGTAGTTTACAAAGTATTAAATTTATTTTCATTGTCGGAAATTTGTTCACTTAAAATATAGTATAATTATAATAAAAACCAAGATAATATAATTTAGTCATTTTAATTCAAGTTTTAAAAGTTTTTTTTTATACTTTATATATATAATGTTGTTTGAAAATTAATTTATTTCAAATCGTCGGTCGGTTCGGTGCCTGGCCACAGCTCATTTTCTTTACTTAATTTCTTATAGGACAAATATTTCTATCATTAGAATTATTAAATGGAACATTTTATGAAGATTAAAATTTTAATATTAGGTGTTTTTAAATGACAGCCATAATGAATGAGGCTGTTTAAACAGAACAAACCATTTACTAATTTTCGTAATTTGATACTTAGCTTTTTTGTGAAGAGAACATTTTAAACTTTCTATGCACTATAATTTTCAGTTAATAGGGCAGCAAATTCAATTATATTAGGAATGTTGTGATTTTAATTTTTATAAAATTCAAATATAAAAACAACTGTTAATTTTTTTAAATATAAATACTTTATTAATATATTATATCTGTATATATTGTCAGGGACGTGCCTGGATATATGGCCGCACTTCAAGATAACATCAAAATTTAACTTTTAATATTTGTTTTATTATTTATTATTACACTTATATAAGTACAGTTCTAAGAATGAGATATTACTATCAAAAATTAACTCTACGCGATTTTTTGGAAGCAAAGTCTTCAATTGCTTCTTGAATACTCAAATTATCAGCAATTTCATTTTCAATCGCAATAATTGATAAATTACTGAGACGTTCTTTAGCCATTGAAGTTCTCAAGTAATTTTTAATTATTTTTTAATTTTGAAAAACTAATGAAAACCGAAAACTAATGTTACATTGTGCATTGATACACTAGTATTATGTTTAAATTGGACTGAAAATGTTTTCAAAATTAATGTAGATTTTTTCAATTTTCAATAAAAGAGAATTTATGTTTTATAACACCATACTTACTTTGCTTTGCTTTTTCATCTTCGTTTGTTAATTAATAATTAATTGTTAATGATCATTAATCTCCAACGTGTGTCTAGGGTATTAAACAAGTTATTATACTATATTATAAACTATATTGACCTCGACCGATATACAAAACCGTTTTTATATGAGTGGTATATATGTATTATTCTCATACGAGTTCGTATAACATTGTAGTCATATTATAATATATATATAAAATATATTTCATCGAATACATTTTCAGCAAGTTCGTAATATATAAAATAAATATGTAGATAATACAAAAATAAAACCATAAGTGACTAGGATGAAAAAAAAATTGGCGTCTCTAAATATGTGACGTTCGGCCGCCTTTTAATTCGGCCGCCTGCGTGCGGTGCACGCAATGAACGCTGGCCAGGCACGGCCCTAAATATTGTATAGATAAGTAAAATTATTATTTTAAACAGACATCTTTTTATTAAAGTTTTATCATTTTGGAATATAAAAAATAAAATAAAATGTATGACGTGCAAAAATAGATTAATAAGAGAATATTTTTAGAAAATTAAATTTAGATTCTTATTTATGTTATTGATTTTTATTCAGCTATTATATCTCACAAGAATTTATAAATGAAGAACTATATAATTAAAATATCGAATTTAATCTTTTTTTATCTATATCTATTTTTACAATAGAAGCATTCTCCTAGTATTACTATCACTGAAATAATACTTTTTCTACAAATTTAGATATTTATTCAATTCTATATTACAAACTTTTCCTATCTAAATTTAATGTAAAAATCAATCAGATTAAGCATATAATAATAATTAAAAAAAAATCAAGATTTTATAAAATATGTCAACTATTCAGAGAAATTAAAGGAATCCTGAATTCCATTGAATGAATTTCCGCTTGGTTTCCCGGAAATAACTCCAGTTTTGTCGAAGATATTTCACAAATATGTCCCTCTGCCCAGGGAGGGGTCGAGTTGTTCCCTTACAAAGCCACACACACATCAATTGGATACATACCAATTTCAAAAAGGTTCGACACGCGTTCTCAGGTGGAAATATAGTGGTCACCCTACTTGTACTTCCACTGGATAAGCAGATAATACTGTTACATACTTTATGTAAATTGATTGAATAAATCGAATTTATTATCAATTTCAAAATGTACAAAATGACATAGGTTACTTTATTTATATATATTTATCTCTCTCAATCTAAATAAAATAAAATAAAAAATTAACTTAACTACTGTTAACTATTGCAATTACGTTTAAATATTATATATATATTGCACTTTAAAATACTTAAAAATATAATTTTTAAATTAAGTAATTAAAAAGTTATATTTTATTATACTGAATTATTAAATAATTTAGTGATTTTTTCTATTCAGATAAATAATTAAACTTGGTTTCTATTGATATAAAAATTTCACTCAAAAATGGATTTAACAAAAGATGAGTACAGTGAGTATAGTACGTGTTTCTGATGATGACGTTACTGACAAAATGATCATAAAATAAAGTTAAATAAAAATGTATTTTGAAACAAAAAACCTAGTGTTGTTAATAATAAAATTCTTAATTTTCAGTTTCATTGATAAATTGAAAGTTATAAAATAAAAAAAACAAATCAGGTTAAATCTACAAATAATACAATGTTTCAACAAGTTTTCAATCCCAGCTTTACCTCTAATTATTTTTTTATAATGAAATATTAAATAAGTAACATATAAAAATTGATCTTTATATTTACGACATATTTTAAAATAAAATTACATCTTAATTGAAATTTCAAAATTATAGACTAATTCACATGGTCAGCCTATACATATTTGTCTTCATTTCACATACCATTTTCCTGTTTTTTTAGACAAAATTTATCTCTAAAATACGTTTTAATCTTAGTTAAATAATTTAGTATTATCCAAGAAAATTAATAGATACTAATTTCGGGATTATATTCTTAAAATAAATCTTCAGTAAAATAAACTTTTTAATTTTCTTAATTAAATTTAATTAAATAAATTCAGTTTTAAGTTATAAGTTTTAATATAATAAATGGTCGGTGTCTTTTTGAACAGGCAATACCAGAGAAAGTTTGAGCGAGGTGACAAATGTTTTGTTGCAACTTTCTCAATCCTACTGTTTAAACCAATTTACGCATAAACAGGAGAGAAACAACTTAAACCAAAAGAGATGGAGAATTTGGAAAATGTAATAAGGGGAGGGGGGGGAAATATTGAAGAGTAAAATTGTAACTTTTTAAACCATTCTATAGAATAAAATATACCCTTGTAATATTAAAATTTGTACTTTCTTCATTTTAAGGTAGCTAAATGTTAACAATGCGCTTTTATATATACAAACTACTCTTAAAAATCGATTGTCTCATACTTAATTTCAATGTGGTAATGAATCCGAACGAAATTTAATTTAATGTCATAGTAAATTTATTTATTATTAATGCGGAGTGACGGCAACAGGTCTTTTAAATAACTTAACTTCTTTATATTCTTAAATAAGCTGGAGTGTCTCCAATCGATTATCTCGCAATTTGAATTGGATTAAATAACATATATTATATTTAAATTAAATTTAATTAATTAAATTATAAATTAAGATTAATAAATCATATTTATTAAACGAGCGCGTGTTTGGCTTTTTGTTGAAGGCACCACGACACGTGCTAGCGCGTGATTTGCGTTTTAAAAAATTAATTCCGTACTTTCAGTTATTCATCAAGCTGAAATTCTATATATAGCAGTTTTATACAATATTTAATCATGTGAAAAACTTTCAAACATATATCTTTATTTTTACGGTAACTTTAGAGGAAAAAAAATCAAAACGTTGTAAGTAATGACCCTCTTCCGGTTGAGCTACATTTCTGAAAAGTTGATAGAAAACTACGAATTTTGAATAATGCCCATGTACCAAATTTCATGATTCTAGCTCAAACCGTTTTTGCGTAATCTTGTCTACATACACACACACACACACACACACACACACACACACATATATATATATATATATATATATATATATATATATATATATATATACAGACAGACATAATATTATAACTCCATGATTATTATTTAAATTAACTATTTATATTATATTAAAATAAACATAAAAAATATCTACTTGTTATATGTAGAATATTTCGATTGATCGTTGACTGGTTTCGTGGATGGATGCCAACGGCGTGGAGTGAGGGGTCTCCAAACGAGAATGCCAATTCTTGTTCAACCTGATGACAAGAACAAGCCTGGATCAATCACATGCAGAGTATAGTAAAAAAATACAAAACATAACATAGACTGATGGGACTTTGAACGTACGTCCCCCGGGAAAAATATGAAATTTCTGACAAGATAATATGAAATAAAGAGTCCGACCATCATCTATCTGCAAAGAAACAATATGAAAAATGTCAAACTCCTATGAAAATGTGTACATCGGTATCCATGCGTTTTTACAGTCGAAATATCTTTCTTTCTTTTTTTTTTTTTTTATTTTAATTTAACGAAATGTATAATTATTTAAAAATAATTCTACCTCTTATTAGTGAATTTAATTTAAAATTTATATTATTATATAGTAGTATATTATTAATATAAATAATAAATACATATTTAGTATGGACGCAATTTTACTATCTCGCCAGAGATAGTATTGCGATCACGAACATTTTCGATGTCGAGATTTTGATGTTTTTATACGTTTTGAAGGTCCCTGAGTAATTTTCACTAAGGTTGAGAAAAATGTCAGAGTGTGTCTGTGTGTGTATGTAGACAAGATTACTCATAAACGGTTTGAGCTAGAATAATGAAATTTGGTATACGGGCATTATTCAAAATTCGTAGTTTTCTATCAACTTTTGAGAAATGTAGTTCATCTGGAAGAGGGTCATTACTTACAATTTTTTGATTTTTTTTCATCTAAAGTGACAGTAAAAATAAAGATATATGTTTGATAATTTTTCACATGATTAAAAATTGTATAAAACTGCTATATATAGAATTTCAGCTTGATTGAATCACTGAAAGTACCGGAATTATTTTTTTTAAGTTTTTTTTTTAACACCTTGACTGGCAATCACGCACCAGCAGGTGACGTGATGCCATCAACAAAGAGCCAAACACTCACTGATTTAATAAATATTATTTATTAATTTTTATTTATAATTTAATTTAAATATAATATATGTTAATTAATTCAATTCAAATTTGCGAGATAGTCGAGTGGAGACACTCCATATTTTTTATTTTTCGACTTAACATCTTTTTGTGTTATTCTAATTATATACCGATTATTAAAAAAATTAATAAACTAATAATAATATATAAACTTAGTATTCATGTTTTAGTATTTAAATATAATTATCCAACTCTGAAAAATCGAAATTTATAAGAAATAACCAACTTCTAAGAAAATTAATTAATAAATGAGCGTAGAGATACTCAAAGGAACATCTTAATTTTCAATGAAATATTGTGCTTAATTGATGAAGATGATCTTCATTTTCATTTATTAATTAATATTCGACAATTTTTTAATATATTATAATATATCAAATTTAAAATTATAATTCGTCTTTAGATTATATGCATCGAAAATTAAATAAATATATAATAAGGGAATTTTGTAAATAATACCACATATTATATAATATTTTATTGTAATTTTATTCCAAAAATAAATAAGTTGACCTGTGGCCAGGTCCGAACCGACCGACGGTTTGAAATAAATTAATTTCCAGCTACAGAAACAATTTCAAATAATTTTCATATATCTATTAATGTAATAAAAAACATGAACATATGAATATAACATAAATATTTTTAATTTTATTTTATTTATAATATATATGTAAGACCAGGCAGTGACGTCATGAATGGCTGGATGACGTCATATAATTTTAAATTAAGTAATAAACTAATAAAAATGATTTTTCTCGAGAATAAAACCAATACAAAGTGCATGATTCATGGTGATATATAAAAAAATCTCCTTTGGTGTGAAAATAACCTTTTCCTTCCTATCGTCGATCGCTAATACTACCACTTCCGGTTTCCGGAATTGCACCAAAAGTTGATCAATTCATCCCACTGATGCATTAAGTAAATATACCAAATTTCATCAAAATCGGTTGAGCCGTTCAGGCTGTACACATCTATACGGACGGACAGACGGACGGACAGACGGACGGACAGACGGACGGACAGACATCATGCTAAAAATACTTTTTTCTGTTTAGAAAATGCATGATTCGTGGAGATATGTAAAAATCTCCACATGTGAAATTTGGTGTGAAAACAATACCTCCCTTACTATCGTCGGTCGGTAAAAATACACAAGGCTTCGATTGCTCTTTCTGCAATCATTATCAAGCAATCGAAACGTTGGTTATTTTTTATTTTTTGAATAAAATTACAATAAAATATATTAATATGTGGTATTATTTACAAAACTCCCTTATGAATAAGCATAACCACCAAAGTTTTAATAATTTAAATAAATATATACTACAATTATATATATAAATCCAAAAAATTCATACAATATAATATTTTTTTAAACTGTTCAATATTTAAGTATATATTTTGTCCTAAGGATGTGTGTCTGTGTCTGTATTATTTATAATATTTTTTCTCAAAAACATATATATAAATCTTGCCTTGCTTCTTGCCTTTAAATGTATAGTATTAATTTGCAATAGTACATTAAATACTCCTATCACGCAAGCGTGAGAAAAGAGACGATTATTATTATTCCCTTTAAACCGGTATTAATTACATATAAATATTTCCCTGGAAATAATAACTCTCTTCTTTTATTATAGAATTCCTTATGAATGAAGCGTAGTATTTATGTGTTTTGTATGAAAATTGATCCTAGAAGACTTTAATTTAATTAATCAAGTAATACTTCAAAGAATACAAAGGATTAGAAAAAAAATAAAATTAAATTGAATCAAAAAAAGTTTAATAAATAAAAAAGTTTGTTACTTAATAGAATAAAAATTAATATTAAAATAATTTATTTTTAAAAAATATATATATATATTTTGCCGAAATATTTTTACTTTTAGAAAAAATGAACTAGTACCAATTATACTACTTATGGATTGAGATAATAAATTTAAAATAATTAATAAATAAATTGATTTAAAAAGAAATAAATAATTAATGAGATGCAAAATATAAATATTAGATTATTAGATCAGTGATTCTCAACCTTTTTTTTTTACCGCGGCACAACGGTTTAAAAAAATGGCTGCACACAAAGAAAAAGATAAGTATAAGTTATTTACTAATTTACCATATTGAAAAAAAAAAAATTTTAAAAAAAAGTCGAAAATGTTTAAGAGCCTGATCTCAAAAACATTTTACCTTTTTTTACATACATATAAAATAAATAAGTATTTTTCCTTAAATTGAACTTTACATTTGTAAAATTTGGCGGCACATTTAGAAAATCTCGCGGCACAGTTGTTGAGAATCACTGTATTAGATAATTAAAATAAAATATTATTTTTTCGATTGTATAAAAATTTATTACACATTAAATTTCATTCTGATATGTTTATTTTATCTGACTCAATATTATTCTTCATTAATATCTTTATGATAAACATCTAATTTATAGGTATTTATATTCAGTTTATTTCTCTTTTATTTTTTATTCTAAATGAAATTTTTAATTTTCTCCTTTATCATCATATGCTAAGGTATATTCTCATAAATGCTTATGATAATATGAAAGATACATAAATATAAATAATAATATAAAAGATAGATGAAAAATAAATTTAAAAAAAAATGGCATCGGATTCTTATCTCATTATAAAATGGTTCCACACTTATTTCCAAGCCCTTTTCTCTTTAATCCCTCTATACAAGGGTGATTTGTAAGGTTTCAGCTCTTAATTAAGGCAACATCCTCTAAATATATGTTCCATGACAAAATTAGCAACTTTACAAATTTCAGCAATATAATAGCGGATACCTTCTATAATTAAATTGTAAGGAAAATTCCGTTCCATTATTAAATATATAAAATTTAATTAATTACCTGTATCGATATATATTTTTTTAAATAAAATAATCTATTTTAAAATTTTCATTTATATTTTATTTTGTTCTAGAGAATAATGAATAATTTTCTTGCTTTCAGGTGTTGGCGGGCAACACGAATACGTACCTCGTAGTACGTCAGGAGCTTGAGCTCCCTTTTGTTGCAAGCAGGGTTCGTTTTATTCCGTATAGTGAACATACGCGCACCGTTTGCATGCGCGTTGAACTCTACGGATGCCCCTGGGAACGTAAGTATTCTAAAACAATCAATCTAGTAAAATAAATTGATAAAAACATAATTAAAATAATTGAAATACAAAAATAGCTCATAATATATTATGTTGTATTAGTAACATTATTTTTTTTTTAATATACTACATGGGCTGAAAAAGCCCGGGATTTTTCAATAGGTGACGCCACTAGAAAATGAACATGTGTCATTTCCAGAGTCTCATCTGTCACTAGTTTATGTATGAAGTATCATGACATTTCGTACGTTCATTTATAAGCTACAGTCGTTTAGCTACAGCTAAGTTGTTGTGCTCGACTAGCACAATTCAGCACAACTTTCGAAAATTCAAAAATGTAAATTTTCAGTTTTTGCTACCTTACTTTTTGCCATTTTTTTTGGCAAGCTACGCACTTTCCGATACCACTATCAGCAGTTCCTTTTAGTACTCGGTCGGCACAACTTAGCACAACTCGCAGAATTTGGATTTCTGTAACGGTTCGAGATTAAAATGCAATTAAAGATCGAAATAATGATTAGCGGACAAACGTAAAGCTATTTTGGGCTGTACCATGGACAGTTTTAATCTGAGGAAATTTTGCCATTAAGGAAAGTTGTTGTACTCGACTAGCACAATTCAGTACAACTTTCGAACTTCTCTCAGCTGCTGCTGAAGACTTACGGCAGTGAGATGGCGATTTCGGAGAGACGTCGTAACGATAAAACGGTCATCTCTCGCAGACGTTGACCGACGGCAGCGGGTATTTGGTCTCCGAGTAAAGCCACCAGTTTGCTGAAATCTCCTGTAGATCCTTGAGACAGCAGACTGACTTAAGTTCAACAGACGAGCGACTTCTCTTTGGCAATGACCCTGTTTTATCAAAACAACAACTTGAGAGGCAACCTCTGGTTTTGTATCCATGATTTTCTGATAAAAATGGTTGTCAATTTGTGTAAATTTAATCCAAAAAACATATGAAATGCGATTAATAAGAATAATTGGTTGTATGGAATTTTATAAGGCAATTGTAAATAAGCATTAGCGGCAGCTAGGAACAACATTTTTTCCAGTTCAGTCATTCAGATCAAATAATTTAAAAAGTAATCAACCAATTTACTTGATATTGATATCAATGTAAAGCTAAATTAATAAGCTTTTAAAATATATACATTTTATAAATATTGGCTTAGCCATTTCAAAAAAATAAGACTTTGTATTCGCGCTTTTGGGTTGAGTCGATTTAGCTGCACGCAAGTGTATATATACGATATAATATAACAATGTTATTTGATATATAGAATTTAAAAAAAATAATTAAAAATTAAATACTTATGGCTGGTTATATATAGGATATAAACTAATAATATTGATAAAATTTGTAATGGAAAGTTAAACTTTCAATATATATAACATATAACCAAATATATAATATATAATAATAATATATATATATATAATATATCCAAATTTTTTATAGTATAATCGAATTTAATAAGAATAATCTGTCATATTAAATTTTAAATTTTATTAGAATACTTCAAACAGGTTTAGAAAAATAAAAAACAAGATTTTTAAAAAATTATCTTTTTTTTGGAGCTTACCTTATTTTTACTTAACAATTTAGATTTAATTTTATGTTATTTTTTTCACTCTCTTTTTAGAAATTATTATTTTCCCAGACAATAATAAGTGTAATAATAGAATTAAAGAGATTCTTCTATCTTGTCGACGACACTTAAAGTCAAAAAAGATATATAAAAAGAGCAACCGTCTTGATTATTTTTCTTTTGTGTATTTTTTTTTTTTTTTTTATAAAAAAGTCGATTTTATAGGGTCATGAAAATGCCAGAGTAAGTTTGAATATCTATCAATTTCGAAGAATGTTAAGACCGTGAAGATATACCGGTAGTTTGGTCGGGGATATGGGGGAGGGGGGGAAAGCACACATACCGGCTGATATCGGAGCTCGGGTGCCAGGCTAACAACTCGGCGCTAATTTTACGTTTTATATCCGATATAGCCCGGAGAGGAAACATCTCGGATGTTCTATAGAAGGTGTCAGGACATATTACAGTAATGCGCAGAGGAAATTGACGCCATGTTTACGACTCTTGCACTCGACTTCGTCTTCAGCTTTGGGGCACAATAGTTAGCCTACGTCTATAAAAACTGTGACGGATGCTGAGAGATAAAATGAGAGGGTGGGGGGGGGGGGGGGCTTTTCGTTTTATACATGGAACACACCCTTCCAGGCCAACATTATATTTTTCTGATTAACTTAATTTATTACAAATATTTTCTTTCCTAAAAATAATAGAGAAAGAAATTGTAATTTTTTTTTTTAAATAATAATATAAAAAAAATCTGGAGTGTCTCCACTCGACTATCTCGCAAATTTGAATTGGATTAAATAACATATATTATATTTAAATTAAATTTAATTAATTATAAATTAAAATTAATAAATAATATTTATTAAACCAGGGCGTGTTTGGCTCTTTGTTGATGGCACCACGTCACGTGCTGGCGCGTGAGATTTGCAGTGTTAAAAAATTAATTCTGGTACTTTCAGCGATTCAATCAAGCTGAATTTCTATATATAGCAGTTTTATACAATTTTTAATCATGTGAAAAACTATCAAACATTTATCTTTATTTTTACGGTCACTATAGAGCAGTGATCGTAATTACTTGGCACGCTTCGAAATTTTGCTGGCACGCGTTATAAAAATATGAAAAAAAAAAATTTCGTCGCACCATACAGGTTTAAAAATTTCTCCGCGCGAAGTTATCTTACGTTCACCGTAAATGACGATTCCAAATCAGTTCTCATCATTAAAAAAGCTAGCAATAGCTGCATTAACAGTATTTCCTTCAACTTATTTTTTCGAATTCTTATTTTATCAAATGAATGTAATTTTAACCAAAACCAGAAACAGAATACATTTAATTAAATTAAATTTGAATATCAGAGTATATTATTTGTATACATATATGATATAACATGAGGTTTTTTTAGACATTAATGAGAGAAATCTATTTTTTTGACACATTTCCAAATAAAATTATTTTTCAACAGTATTTATTCTTGAATTAAATTCTCAGTATTATTTTTTACCCAGTCTATTATCTTTTTAGAAGTCAATCAGAATGGGAAAAAAACGTTCTCTCCATTAAAAATGTTGATTCGCTATGTTCACCTTTGAGAGGATTAATTATTTCCATTTCGCTGTTGATATCTTGGATTACGTTGTTTTTAAATCAAACAACTAATTAAAAACAAACCTCGATTATAAAGTCATGTTTTTCTTTATTAGATTTCTAAATTAAATTTTAATTTTTTTTTTAACCCGATGTAAAGCATATCACACAGGAGGAGTGAATGAGAAGGAAAAATACGAAATGGGGGGGAAGCTATATGGATTAGTTCATGTATAAAATTAACACAAAGCAACTTTTCTTGGTAAATTTTCATTGTACGTATAAAATGAAATAAAAAAAAAATCATTGAATTTTTACTTTTCCATTGTCTGTCCAACTGGCTTTATTATTATTATGAGCATTCTGTGTTATGAAGTAAAGTCAGAGTTGGAGTTTACAAGTTTCAAAGCAAGAATTATATTTCTAGTTTGGTTTAATAATTTGAGAAGATTTAGACTTTATGAATGGAGAAGAATTTAACATAGCTAAAAGCTTTTAGCCATTGTCTCTGAAATTAAAATTAAAACAATTCTTTAATGAAAAGTGAGAGACGCGAATGCTAAAGAAGCCTTTGGTTTTTCTCAACACTCCTGTCTGGGTGGTGGTAGTGACCTAAGCTGACATTTGATCTTGGAATAAACATTCCCCCCCCCATCCCTTTTTTACTCACTCGGTCTCATATCATGTCTTTCTTCCCATCCACTTCTTTAAAATGATTTTTCTGTTTTAATTAGATTAGTTACCTCATCTTTTAGCTACTTGACTTTCATATTATTTCCCCACATCAAACTTATTTCACTTAGTTTCATAAAAATATTATTTTATTTGTTCAAAAAAAAAAAACAAAACAAAATAGAAACTTAGCCGGTGTTCCGAGGTGAATGGGATGAAGTTGAAATGGCTTTCATTTGTTTTACAGGACTTGATGTTACAATTGGAAGAAGGGCTTAGCATCTAATGACCAGCATCCCCGGGTTGAGTTCTTTAATTAAACCGCGACCTGTGCTTTACGACATACATCCAAATATACCAAATCACGACATTTAGAATATATATGGCCTCTTTAATGAACTAAAAATATAACAATAGGCGTGTTTGGTACCGTTGAGTAAGGTATATAAAGTCCAGCATTTACGCTAATGAAGCATCATCTAGGACATTTAATAGCCAGGCATATATATATATATATATATATATATATATATATATGTCTACCTATAATATACTTTAACGTGTTTACCAAAGATTAGAATTAATGATTTTTTTTACAATTACTTTTTTTTTTAATTTTAAACATTTCTATTAAAAACAATTGGTCTACTAACAAAAAATGAATGAGGTTAATATTAATTAAATAAAAAACATTACCCTAAGTATATACATTTTCAATTTTAAAATATACAAAAGTTTAAAAAAAAATCTGGAGTGTCTCCACACGACTATCTTGCAAATTTGAATTGGATTATTTTCTGTCAAAATTTAAAAAATTAATTCCGATACTTTCAGTGATTCAATCAAACTGAAATTCTATATATAGCAGTTTTATACAATTTTTAATAATGTGAAAAAATATAAAACATATATCTTTATTTTTACGGTCAGTTTAGAGGAGAAAAAATGAAAACGTGGTAGGTAATGACCCTCTTCCGGATGAGCTACATTTCTCAAAAGTTGATAGAAAACTACGATCTTTGAATAATGCCCGTGTACCACAATTCATTATTCTAGCTCAAACCGTTTTTGCGTAATCTTGTCACACACACACACAGACATTTTTCTCTGAAAATGACTCAGGGATCTTCAAAACGTATAAAAACATCAAAATCTCGACATCGAAAATTTTCGTGATCGCAATACTATCTCTTGCAAGATACTAAAAATAGATAAATATTTAAAAAAAAAAATTATAAAGTTTACATTTTCATATTTAAATTTTTTATTGTTTTAAAATTTTTCAAATGATTAAAATTGAAACAAAATTATCTTCTATGAAAGAGAGATTGTATGATTGAAATAATAATAGTTTATATCATTGCTAGAGGCAACATTGCTATATTTTATTTTTGCCATCTTTACAGAAAAGCAAAGACAATGTTTTTAACGTCATTTGTAAATGCAACTTAGAATATTTAATATTTAAAAAAATACCACACATTGTGCTGTTGATAATAGAAATAATATAATAACACTCATATATATATAATTTTATTGAATGAGGAATGTTTATTTATTTATTCGATAATTTTATAATAATTTGTGTGATTTTTTAAATAATTCAGATAAAATTCATTAATCATTGAGTTTTGAACAATAGTATTTTATATCTACAACAAATGATTAAAACACTATAAAATATTTAATATTGGTGAAGTAGTGTTTACTCAATTTATAATTATTATTACTACAATAATTTGGTGTGACTAATATATAAAAATAAACAAGAGCATTCATTCAATAAATGACATCATTGAATATTCAAAATGGATTATTCATTGAAATTCACTGGTGGATAATGAATGTTTAGCTTGAACATGCAAATATAATGAGACTAAAAAAAAGTTGCTAATAAGTGAAATTCTCTCTCTAAACGTTGGATGGAGTGCGTGTTGAGATAATAGAAAAGAGACCGGATCTCTTGGAATTTAATGGCATCCCTGAGGACCAAATCGCCAACTCAATAGGGACGACATCCTGCACATGTACCCGGCTGCATATGATTTACAGGGGCAAATGCAAATACCTACACCCTTTCATCACGTCAACTATTTGTAGTGCCGCCTTGGATAACTCTAATAGAGTGCATGTTGCGTGTATCTTGTCATTTAACTTCATCACCCTTTATACTTGGTAAATGGAAACCACCTCCTCTAAACATAACTCGCCCTGTCAAGATCTCACCGCCATAATTTGTTTTGATCCCGACAAATATACGATCAGGGAAGGCTATTTCAGTACTTAATATATCCATTTAATCACAAGGGAAAACAATTCCTTCCCTCTTACATTCAATATTGCACAATACAATTACAAATATTTATCATCAAAGATTAGAAGAAAATGGTTTTCTGCTGGGAAATATTAAATAAATCTATTAAGCGTTATGTTCTGATTATTTGTGAAAAAAGATTCAACATCCAATCATTTATTATGTTATTATTACTTCAATATATTTTGTTTTTATCTATTATCTTCATATCTATTTAAATTATATATATATATATATATATATATATATATATATATATATGATGGCGCCACAGGTTAGGAGGCAACAGCGTTGGCTCTCATTCTCGTTGTCCCGGGTTCAAGTCCCGGGCCTTGCAAGGGAATTTCTCTAGCTGGGTTCTATGAGACGGAGCCTCCTTCGAAATTAAGAAGCTACTTGATCAAGAAAATCAAGGAAAAGGTTGATAGGAGTCGTTCTACTGATCATAGGACACCTAATTAATATAACCGGCTTCTACATCCCCCAAGTGCCATTGCACCATTTTGCAATTCAGATACAGGAAGAAGTCGCAAGGTGCTAAATTGGGTGAATAAGGCGGGTGTTGCCATATTTTGTTTTCTATTCAATCTTTTCATTGAAAGGGAATGAATGAACAGATCTGCTTAGAGAGTGCATTAAATAAATTAAAAAATTAAATACTAGAAACATTTAGAATTTACCTTACCAACTTTAATATAGACAAAGCATTACATTTTTCAAGCTAGTGATGTAATTAGAAGATTGACTTAAATATTTTAGAAAATGTAAATTAGTTAAAATCATCTCTATTAAAGTTGAAAAAATACCTTTTTTTTTCTTTATCTGATGGATTGAAAAAAAACACCTCATGACTTTTTTGGTAGATTTCTTTGCAATGAAACGTTGTAACTGACCGCCTACTTGGTGGGCTAAGGAGAAGGGGTCCTTTGAGGACGAGAGCGCAGATGGCTGCAACGGCCCTAGGCCCCATTTCCGAAGGCCTTTCTCCATTATTCGTGACCAAACTTGATAATGCCCTAGCCTGCCAACGACGCCGACCATCCAACCAACTCTAACCATCAAATGAAACCCACTTCATCGTAAACGGTTGCTCTGTCCAACTGCCAATTAATTCTTAACCCAAATCCGAAGTCAAGAATTCTTCTCTTGCAGAATAATAATTTCATAAAATTATTGCCTTTAAGAAACAAATTGCTAAGAAAGCAAACCTATAGTTTTTTTTTTAAACTAAAAAATGTTATGAATTAATTGTCAAAAATTCATTCAATAATTCATCTAAGATCAAAAATAGTTTGTTTGATATCTTGGTGAGTATTTATTTGCCATTCTGCTCTCTTTAACCATTCCGCACCACACATCTCTCACCATTGAATGCAGTTAAATTAAACTCGAATAATAAATTTATTGTAAAACAAATTAATATTCATTTTCATTTCCATAGTGTTTATGTTTTCCATTAAGCCCGGAGGGCTTTTCTATATAATATGCAATTTGGTTGAAAAATTGAATTT
Source organism: Labia minor (assembly GCA_963082975.1). NCBI lineage: Eukaryota > Metazoa > Arthropoda > Insecta > Dermaptera > Spongiphoridae > Labia > Labia minor. Next base: position 31,959,837 of record OY720349.1, read on the forward strand.
TTCATTTTCATGATAAATTGAATATCATTTTTAAATTGGATTAATTTATGATTATCATTTGGATTCTTTCAAAGAATAATCTTCAACTGTTTATAATTATACAATATAGAAAATGAATTGTTTGGTTTTCAAATCAAATGTAATTATTTCCTTAATTTAATCAATTCAAATTAATTATTCAATGAATATGAAATATATAGTAGTTTAAAGGTGTTTTTTTTATTCTTTGTATTTTTTTCTTTATAAATTATTGAAAACAAATACGGGTTATTACGTTAAATAAAAACTTTTGGATTATTGGAAAAAGGATTTACCAATTAAATTATTTAAAAAATTTGTTATTTTAAATCTTTTTATTATTCAGATTTTATAAAAAGTCCGCGATCGTGGATTAGATTGATTTATTTATTAAATAAAAATTTACTAAAAATTATTTATACTTTTGGGGATTTTTTTTTTTTTGATCTTCAATAAACATATCTAACATAAATGGATTAATTATACAAAAAAACAAAAATTAAAATTGTATACATAGAATTTTATACAATTTTAATATTTTATATTTAGTATTTAATCTATTATTATATATTATTATATGTAGAGGCATTTTCAAAGACATTTTATGCACAAATTGTTTTTCAATTTTCCATAATATTATTTATGTTATTGATTTTTATATTGCCGTTATGGTTGCATGATTTTCAGGGGCAAAAGTATACAATTCTAATTTATTATTCTAATGTTTCTCTTCTCTCATTAGTATAATAACTTTTACTTATACCAGAATTTTAAGACTCTTAATATTCATGAAATTAATTGGTTAAATATATAATATAAAGATATATTATTATATTTTGGTTAATTTTAGTTTTGTCATTCGCCATGTTGTGTATTTTTTTAGTAAATTTATATATGTCTAATATATAATTCAGAATTGATATATTAGAGAAAACAAATAATTTATCGTCATTATATATAATTTATATAATAATAATAATAATAATGTCAGTATATTTATTATATATATATACCTATATATAATTCTATTTTTGTATTTTTTCAGAGAGTATGGTCAGCTACATGGCTCCCCGATTCGAGCCTCGGAGTTCATCAGAGGCTTATTTACGTGATATTAGCTACGATGGTACAGCTGATCTTGGCTGGCTCCGAGGGGGGCTCGGTCAACTTATCGATGGAGTCTACGGGGGCTCTGACGATCTTGGAGCTGAGCTTATCGGACAGCCAGCAGGTAATTTACAACCAATTATTTTTATTATAAAATGGCTTGTACATTTTTCTATAATACTAAATTTCCAATTTTCTATACAATTTTAGCTATACTCAGTATTCAAACAAAAAAATACTTTTTATTAATATTCACAATAAAATAAAACAAATTAAAAAAAATACATTCATATATTTTATAAGAGATAAAAATAAAAATAAATATATATAAGCAAATAACAATCTATTAATTAAAATAATATTTATATTCATATTCACGCTTAAAAAATAAATTAATAAAAATAATATTTTGCCTTTTAAAAATTAAACCCATTATATTTTAATTCTAATATTATTTTTTATTTTTTTTTTTTTTTTTTTGGTAATTTTTTTCCCCATTGCTGATTTTTTTTTTATTATATTAGTTAAAAATATATATATATATTTTAAATAATAATTAAAAATAAAGGTATATACTCTATATTTTTGTTTCTTTTCTTTTATTATCATTTTTCTATTACAACTACATTTAATTTTTATAAGCTCCTATAGAAATAAATATCCAGTTTCGTTTTAAATTATTATTAAAAATTTACAAAATAGTTTCATTAATAAATTAAATCCGAGCTCAAATGAAAAAAAAAGACGATTCACAATATTAATTGTAGATTAACCTTTTATAAAAACAATATGCGTAAAAGAGTGAGAGAAAGATTGAACAAGGTTAATTATGAAAAAATTTCTCCCCATTTGCCAACAATATTTAATATAGATAAAAAATCTCTTTTGTTATTTTTTAATATAGAACTTTTGAAATTAGTAAACTTTTATAGGCAATATGTAAAATAATAAATATTTAAAGTTAAAAAATGATAAAAGAATATACAAAGATTAAAGAATAAATGATAATTTAATAAATTAAAATATAATTTAATTAATTATATTTTTATATAAGTTTATAAATATAATTTAATACTATATTATTCTCAGATTAATTTTTCCCTTTTTCTTTATATTTTTAAGAAAAAGAGTTCATTTATATGATTAATATTTATTGATTTATTTTAACTTTTAATTTTCATAAAAGTTTATTATTTGGGAGTATATGACACAAAATGATAAAGTTTGGGCTTATATGGTATGTCTGCAGTGCCCATTCTAACATCTACTGCGCCCGGGGCAATAAAATAACTTGTCGGTTCTATATTTTTAACATTTATTACATTCATAACAAAAATGCCGCCCTTCAGACTTGCCGCCCGGACAAATGCCCAGTTTGCCGCCCTCTATAAATTTTTAAAATCAACGATTCTGACACTCTAAATTTATATATGTATGAATAAATTCTAAACTTAATATAAATTCCAAAATAATATTATTATTTTAGTTATTACATGATTATTGAACATACAAATATGCATATACTCATATATCCATATATCTATACAATAATTAGTATTTGAAGAATTTAAGAATAAATAAAAAGTCATCAATTGTTATAATAATATAATATATAATTGTTATATATAATACCAATAATATTGTATTTTGATAATATTTAGAAATTTTTATTTATATTATTTATAATTTTTCTTCATTTTTGATTTAATTCTAATTTTCGTCGAAAACTTGATTATTTTATTTTAATATTCAAAACAATATAATATGTTATATTAAATTTAGTTAATAATAATATAATATTAAATATTTAAGTAGGATATTTATTTAATTATACTTGGAAACTCTCGTTATCTCTCTATTTTCTAAACTCAGTACTTGAATATCCTTCTCTTACTAATTATCCAAATTGTTTTCCTTTAATTTCAGACAATCGGTGGGTGGGTTGGTCCAATGAGACCACCAAACCCCCTGGGCAACCCCTGGAACTCACTTTCGAATTCGAAGGGGCGAGGGAGTTCACTGCACTCCATCTCCATGCCAATAATATCATCTCCCGAAGTGTTCAGGTGAGTAAATTTAATTATCCATCCGCACACACACCGAGGATAGCTGTCTATTTTTATTCTAAATTTAATTAATACTCAGATGAGAGATGATAAACCCCGGATTAATAAGAGATTCAACCATCAGATAATTTTCATCGGCCCTATCTGAACAAACTTTAATATCTAAATTAACTTGCATTGATATATGGAGTTATTTATTTAAGTGATGAGACTATAAAATTATAAATAAATCATTTATTTTTTCGAGGGTTAGAATCGGATGGTATAAAAAAGATAATGCAATTTTTAAACCAAGAGTAGAGATTGAAATGATATTGGATAAAAAAATAAATTGGGTGGAATCAGTGAAAAATTTCCCTCATTAAAAAATTGTATAGAAATTTTTTTTTTTTTTAAAAAATGGAATACAATGACAAGTTTATTTATGAGTAAACCAATTGTAAAATGGTCAGTGAGTAGGAGTAGAGACCACTGCTAAGTTAATATCAAATTAGATAGGAGGGAATTAGGAGAGAATAAAAATTGGGACCGGAATAGTGATGGTGGAAGAAATGCCCTTGTTTCGGCCTTTAGTAGAGTTATATGAAAGATATATATATATATATATAGTTATAATAGTAGTCTCTTTCTCTGTGGCTCTACGGAACTCGAAAGTTCTTGGCTGCAACCACACTCCTTCAAGTATCCCTATTCCGAGCCACAACTCTCCAATCTCTACCTTCTCCCTTCTCTCTCACGTGCCTTCCACATTGTCATTAACCTTTCATATTTAATATAATTATATCAAATCCAGAAAATGTTACAAATAAATCTATACTTTAATTTATTAATAATAATATAATTTAGAAAATTTTCAATTATTTATATATAATCAACTTGTAATTTGTAGAATTAGAAAAGCAAAGAACTTCATTCTTGATGTTTAATTAATAATTATATTAAATGACCGATGATAATTAACTTATTATTTTTTATTTAGGTGAAAATATAAAAATATTTAACAAATACGAATTTTAAATAAATTAATAAAAATTTAAAATAGGAAAAAACTCAGTATTAATTGTAAATTATTATTGTTAGTTTATCAGAAAAATATTTCATAAAATTAATCAGATTCATTTTTACTTTTATTAACCTATAAATTGTTTTTATTTATTTATTTATTTTTCTATTGTTAATTTTCGAAAATAATTTCAAAATTAATATTATTTTTTAGGGACATATGAAAAACAATCTGTAACGTAGAATAATAAACATCTATAGATATATAAATGCAATATTAAATACCAACGATTCAATAGAATGATATTTTTGATAAGGCAGACAGTGATTTTTTTTATATCAGCATAAAAAGTAATTTATAGGTTTGTTATTTCACTCTTTTGACATTTGATTTATCGCACTTCTAGTGAACCAATCGAACACCTACGATAGATGAAGAGGGGGAATTTGGGAGAATACTAACATTTGCTGATTTGAGTTTGTATTTGTGTGTGTGGGTGTGTGTATGTTTTTGTTTTTCATTACATTCAGAGGACAAAAGTGTTGAGTGAGTGTAAAACATCATCATCATTGAGATAGGCCCATATGTCCTCCAACATAAACTTTCTTATACAACATGTTCATAAATTTTATCTAAACACCTTTCATTTTTTTTTTTTATTTCTAAATTCTAAATGATAAAATGACAATTTGAATAAGGAGATGTGTATGAGAATATTTGACGAAGATTTAAAAATATATTTTATTATACAATAAAATAATAATAATAATAATGAAAATTTGAATATGAAATTCCAATGTAAAATTTCTACAAAACAAAATTCATTTTTATTTGTGGTTATCAATAATCTGATTTAATTCTTATTATAAAAAAAATAATTTTACTGATAGATTATTGATTGTTCATGAAATCATCATCTTAAAGTTTGGAAATAATGAATAAAAATATAATATTAAGTAGATATCTATCAAACATATATCTTTATTTTTACGGTCAGTTTCGAGGAAAAAAAAAATGAAAACGTGGTAGGTAATAAAAAATTAATTCCGGTACTTTCAGTGATTCAATCAAGCTGAAATTCTATATATAGCAGTTTTACACAATTTTTAATCATGAGGAAAAACTATCAAACATATATGTTTATTTTTACGGTCAGTTTAGAGGAATAAAATGAAAACGTGGTAGGTAATGACCCTCTTCCGGATGAGCTACATTTCTCAAAAGTTGATAGAAAACTACGAATTTTGAATAATGCCCGTGTACAAAATTTCATTATTCTAGCTCAAACCGTTTATGAGTAATCTTGTCTACACACACACACACATACACACATTTTTTATAACCTTAGTGAAAATTATTCAGGGACCTTCAAAACGTATAAAAACATCAAAATCTCGACATCGAAAATTTTCGTGATCGCAATACTATCTCTAACGAGTTAGTAAAAAGATGATTTACATTTAATTATTTTCTTTTAAATAGACTACAGTTTTTTTTTAATAATGATTATCAATGCATTCGATGATGATCGAAGTGTTCAAGTGCTAAACGATGGCTTGTTGCTCACTGATGCTGTGCAAAAGTGAAGGATTGATGAATTCCCTCAACTGTGCAAACTGAAACGCCTGTTGCATACAATCGAGAATAGAATGGTGACAGCTAACAAGGCTCTAACCCTTCCACCCCAACCTCATTCATTCACATTTGACCAAAAACCAATCCCATAAAAAGAGAACTTTACATTGTATTAATTATGTTTGCTTTATCTAAAATATTTAATTATTATATAATTAAAACATTTTTTTTCTTCCTTTGATAATTAATTTTAATATACAATACTATAAATCTACAATATTAATATGAATTTTTATGTTTGTAAAAAAAAAAAACATTAAAATTAAATATATTTTTTTTAAAATTAAGAAGAAATAGTCATAATTCAATTATTATAAAATATACATTTATAAATGCGAGTAGTTTTCTAAGCGCTTGGGAGTTTTCAAACATTCACAAAATAAATAAACTTAATGGTGAGTAAGAATAATAAAATATTATTTTATTTCATTTACTTCACTCTTAATCAAAATAATATTATATGAATAAAATGTTAAATATTTAATATACTAGACAGAAGTGTGTTTTTTAATTATTCAAACAATAAATTAAATATACTAAATACATTATAAATACTTTTGAATATAAATTGGATCAAATTTAACTTCGATATTGTGTACACATATTTAAATATAAATTAATTAACTTTTATATTATTTTATATGGTGGTACAATTTAGTTCGGTCTTTTATTTATTTATTTATTTTTTTTTTTTTGTTATTAAAAATGGATTTATTCATGAATAAAATGACTGTACAGATTTAATCAAAGAATACTCCTTTTTCTCAATATTCAAATTATTTTTGAATTCTTCTTTCTCGAAAAAATATGTTTGATTACTAAGAAAGAAATGAATTAGTGACTAAACAAATCATTTTGGGGCCGTGGTAAAAGCCAGTCCAATGAATACGGCGGTTGCACTAAAATATCTCACTGAATATTTCTTTATGACTTATGTGACATAAAAGCTCGTTTGCCTATGAATTTTAGTAAACTTCTTGGTCTTCAATCATTCTACTAACAATGAAACATCATAATTTAAACAATTGGGGCATTGATTTCTTCCTATTAAAGCAGAAAACTAAAATTGCTTTGAAATTATAATTTGATAACATTCATCATTTTGTATTAAACTATTATGATGATCATTTTTTTTAATGGCTATTCATTTAAATTGATAATTAAAGAATAATTACCGACCGATGATAGGGAGGTATTGTTTTCACACCAAATTTCTTTCACATGTGGAGATTTTTACATATCAACAAGATTCATGAATTTTCTTAACAGAAAAAAGTATTTTTAGCATGATGTCTGTCCGTCTGTCCGTCCGTCCGTATAGATGTGTACAGCTTGAACGGCTCAACGGATTTTGATGAAATTTGGTATATTTACTTAATGCATCAGTATGATGAATTGATCAACTTTTAGTGCAAATCCGGAAACCGGAAGTGGTAGTATTAACGATCAACGATAGGAAGGGAAGGGTTATTTTTACACTAAATTTCACATGAGGAGATTTTTTACATATCACCACGAATCATGCACTTTGTATTGGTTTTATCCTCGAGAAAAATCATCTTTATTAGTTTTTTATTAATTTAAAATTATATGACGTCACCCAGCACTTCATGACTTCACAGCCAGCTCTTATATATTATAAATAAAATAAAATTAAAAATATTTATGTTCTATGCCTATCTGTTTTTTATTACATTAATAGAATTCTTAATATTATTTGAAATTGTTTCTGTAGCTGGAAATTAATTTAATTCAAACCGTCGGTCGGTTAAATTAAATTTAATCATAATTAATTAAAATAAAAAATCATAAGTATTATATTTTAATAACTCTGGTGGGGTAGAATTATTATTAATATTTTTATAATTATTGTCCCACATGTATGGATAGGTTCTTTGAATTAAATTAGGCTGCCGATGAACTCCGCTGGGCTTTACATAAATTCTTATCAAGAATTTTATTCCAAAACATATTTTCTAGATTTTTAAAAAAATAAACTGATTGATGATCTTTTAGCTATTTGTATAGAAATATAGATTTTTATATGATAAGAAAAGTAGAATAGAAGATATTCATAATAACAAACACGATCAATTTACTAAAATTCTCGTACAGGTGTACCGCAACATTCTTTAAAATATATATTTTAAGTTCGTAAAGAATAAAGTCCCAAGCGGTGGCTCAAATTACTATCATATTAATATACATATATTAATATCTTACTATTTTTAAAGTGTGAAACTAGTAAATATTAAATAATAGTAAATATTTTTTTTTTTAATTCTAAGTAATAATTTGATATAAATTATTTTATAATTCAATATATAAATATAAATGTCCACAAAATATTGTTTTTTAACACATTAAACCTTTTTTATTTGCTAAAATTAATTAAATATAATTCTTTTAATAAATGAATATATAGTACAACTAAAAATTTAATAGTAAAAAAAAATTATTAGTTTTACAATAATTATTTCGATAATATAAAATAATATTTATTTATCTATATATTTATATATATATATATATATATATATAACATTTTGAAATATATTTATCATTTATAAATATATAAACTTTGAAGTAAAATTGATTGATATTTATAATAATTATATCAATAAATTTTTAATAAATTAATAATAAATCTTAAATACACTCACGGTTTTAAAAGTTCCTACAATATCTTTATATATAGGGGAGAGTGGTGATACTTGATCCTGGGTAAGACTTGATCCCCATTGAAATTTCCCGTTTTAGAACGTTTTGTCCCCATTTTATTGGCATCACTGGGTGGTAGTGTTGTTGATTTATTGAATCCGTGTAATGGTAGCCGCTTGAGTTGATGACATAGACCAATAATATATATATTCTTTTAACTGCTACCTCAAAGTTTTTTTTCAACTTAACGGTAAGTCATATTATTTTCTTGTGTTATATGTTGTAAAGAATTGGTTGATACATATAAATTGCACCTTATATTGGCTATTTAAAATGACATAGCTTTTTCGTACAGACCGACTTTTTTGACATTTTCCAATTTATTAATTTTTTATGTTAAGTGGGGGATAGTTGATCCCTTAGCGTTAAGTGATACTTGATCCCAGGATCAAGTATCACCCACCACGAGATTCTCCTTTTAAGAAGGCAATTTCGATAATTATTATTGTTGTATTATTTATATATTAACACACTATGAGCGGGGCGGGTATTTGTACCCGTTGCGGGGACTGCCACTTATAAGCGGGGCGGGTATTTATACCCGTTGCCACTTATATGAGGGATATATATTAGTTATCATTTAAAATAAGTAATTTTAAGTGACACAAGGGAAAATATATATTATCACACTATGAGCGGCTAGCGTCCGCCCCGCTTATAAGTGGCAGTCCCCGCAACGGGTACAAATCCCCGGGAACAAGTATCCCACTCATATGAGGGATACTTGATCCTTGGGAGTACATTACAATAAACATCACTTTTTTCGTAATCGTGAAAGTTATTGGTTACAAACCTGGTGCCAAGTGGAATGTAAGGAACCATGTCATCAACTCGTTCAAACAGAATTTCAAATTCACGAATATAGCCCGAAATATATGAAAAAAACCAAAGTGGGGATCAAGTATCACCACTCTCCCCTATATATATACAATAATATAAAGACCCCATACAATAAAACGAATGATTAGATGACCAAATGGTAAAATCATAAGCTAAAGCCAATAAAAAAATATTTAATTTCAATCATGATTGCTCGATTCAAATTGCCAAATATTAATATTCATTATTTCATTATATAATATAAATATATATATATATATATATATATATATATTTATATATATGATACTTATAACTCCTTCTAATTGATTTCATATTTAATTAATAACAAACCACGATTGGATGTATCGATTTAATTTTCAATCTCGAACGTAAAAAAATTTCGATTATAAACAATAAAAAAATAATTAACTTCTCGACTGTCGAAATCAGCTGATCTAGTTTGACAGTTCTTTATTAGTTATCAATTCGCTCTTACAAAAGCGAACCCCGCCCCCGGCGGTTTTGTAAAACCGCCAGATCAATTTGAAACAAAAATTCTTTAATGAAAATATGAATAACCGAAATTGATGCGGTTTTGATTTATTCATGACGAATATATCCACTCGATACCATTTTAATTTTAAAAATAATAATAATATTTTTATTAATCATAATAATAATAAAAGAAAAAAAAAATATATAAATTGAATTGTATTCTATTTTTTTTTATTATTAATAATAAATAAAAATCAACCCTTTGTATTAGTTTATTAAGATTAAAATACAACAAATAATAAAAACTATTCATGATGATTGAAATGGGAAGTTAAAAGTTTTATAGATTAGCCCCACTGCATCAACTTGTCCAGTAGATAAATGAAAAACAAACACGCTAAGATACGTGGAAGCTATTAGACAGGCTATCGTGAATAAATAAATAAATGTTCTTTGTTAATAATAGATAAACAGGCACTTTGTACAAAGAAATTGTGGATCCTTTTAGAAAATAAGATTCATCAAAGAGAAAGAGCAATAGAAATTTTATTATACTCTCAATTAAATTAAATTTACCTTTGCTGTAAATTTCAAATTCGTTTGTATTGTTTTCCTTTTATCATCATAATAATAAAAACAAAAAAAAAATATTTCCATATAAGAAAATATCTCGAAGAGAAGATTTACATCAATATGGACTATCTTATATTCAATAAGATTTGTTAATTGCATTTTATTCAATATACAATTTAATAGTTACATAATCAATTAATTAAATATTTTTTTCATTAAACATTTTTTCTATCTCGCCAGAGATGTCGAGATTTTGATGTTTTTATATGTTTCGAAGGTCCCTGAGTCATTTTCATTGTTGTCAAAGAGAGTCATTCAATTTTTAATAAAATCGAAAGCAGAATTCTTTATAATTATAAACTTTTCTATTCATCTTTTTACTATCTCGCAAGAAAATTTTCGATGTCAAGATTTTGATGTTTTTATACGTTTTGAAGGTCCCTGAGTCATTTTCACTAAGGTTGAGAAAAATGTCTGTGTGTCTGTATGTATGTAGGCAGGATTTCGCAAAAACGGTTTGAGCTAGAATAATGAAATTTGGTATACGGGCATTATTCAAAATTCGTCGTTTCCTATCAACTTTTAAAAAATGTAGCTCATCCGGAATAGGGCCATTACCTCCTCGTTTTCATTTTTTTTCATCTAAATGGACCGTAAAAATAAAGATTTATGTTTGATGATTAACAACTGTATGAAATTGCTATATATAGAATTTCAGCTTGATTGAATCGCTGCTAAAGTACCGGAATTAATTTTTTTAATTTTTTAACACGTTCACTGCCAATCACGCGCCAGCACGTGACGTGGTGTCATCACCAATGAGCCAAACACGCGCTGGTTTAATAAATATTATTTATTAATTTTAATTTATAATTTAATTTAAATATAATAAATGTTAACTAATCCAATTCAAATTTGCGAGATAGTAGAGTGAAGACACTCCAGATTTTTTTTATAGAATTCGTTATTTAAATTATTAATACTTGAGTCAATGTTAGCAAAATTCACTGTTATGTTTGTCTACGTTTCAGTTGCAAATGAAATCTTCATCAAATTCATAAATATTATATTCAGTCTGCCATTTGTCTTTGGAAAGGGTAGTAGAATCGAAGCTTAGTTGAATTTATTATATATATAATGTTAGTATACAAATACATTCTCTACTAGAACATTGCAAGTTTACATTTCTAATATGTACATTTTCAATTATTATAAAATTTAACTTTCTTGTGGTTGTCACCCCATATGCTCTCAAGGTGTGTCCCTTAAGGGAATAATTGAGATCTCCCTGTTAGGTTGGGAGGGTTCAATAAGCCAAGACAGGACATTGATAGGATAAAGGGTATATTTTTAATAAGATTTCAAAATGTTTTAGTAAACATTTTTTAGATTAAAATTTAAAATTAATATAGTACAAGATGTCTCAAAAAAATGTTTATTTTATTTTATTATTTTTATAATATTTATAAGCAGTCAAAGGGATAGTACATTTTTTACAAATATTATTGTTTTATTCTTTAATTAGATCTTTTTTCTGTAATTCAAACCTTTAAATTTGTCTTTATGTTCATAAATAATGCTTTTATAGTTGTTCTAAGTGTTAGTACATTTTTTTGAGACACCTTGTATAAATAAATGATTATTACAAGGAGGGGGTAGGGGAAATGGAGTGAAGCATTTGATAAGATGATGCTCCCTGGCTCTTTGTTAGTTAAAATCACTTATCTATTTTTAATATAATCATTTTACGAGATATTAATTAATTCAATTAATGAGGTTATAGATCCCACCGGTATCGATATCTCTTATTTGTTAATCAGAGAGCACCAAACGCAGAGACTGGAATCTCATTTAAGAGAGCATCTTCTGATACCCCAAAGAAATTAGAATTAGATCCCGTTCCAAGTTTACTCATTAACAATTATTTTCAGAAAATTTAAATAACACTAATAATTATAACACATCAAAATATAAAGTAAAAAAAAACAAAATCAATTAAATTCCTTAAATATTTAAAAAGCAATTAAATTCCTTCGCTATTACTGGCCTTGCAGGTTGTCTGAGTTCAGGGGAATCTGGTCCAGAGAACAAACAACTGGGCCCACCACAAGACCTAAGTTTAAATAATCATATAATATATGATTTTATAAACAGATGTTATTCTCTGATACAAGTATTCAAAATAACATCAAATTAAGAATAAATTTGGATAATTATTGCACTAAAATATGTTAGTTTTAGTCAAGAAGAAAAAAATATTAATGAAAGTGACAAGCACAAACTTAAGACATATGAGTATATACGAGGGTGGGATGAAAAGTTTCCGACCTGACCAAGAAAATCGATGTTTTTAAATTTTTTTTTTTTGGCTATATTTTTCAACATAATCTCCATCAACACTGATACATTTCTCATAACGGTGTTCTAATTAATTTAATTTATTTATTTAATTAATTAATTAAATTTGATTTAATTTAATTTACGTCTCATCAACAGTTATGAATCGAAGCAAAAATTCGTTTGGATTACGCCTACAGCGCCAAATTGTCGTTAGAAATGGTTTTTCGAAGCAATTTTTGGTCTAACGTTAGGAAATGCGGCACCCACATTGCACACAGCTTTCCATATTCAAATGGTTTTGCAAAATATTTCGCACACGTTCAGCTGACATCGTACAGGTTCCAGCTATCTTGAATTTTAAAAAATAAAACAAAAAAAAAATTGAAAAACATCGTTTTTCTTGGTCAGGCCGGAAACTTTTCAGACCACCCTCGTACTTCTTTGATTAATTTAATAATATCAAAAGTGTATAGTTATGTTATGTATTGTTTTTCTTTTTTTAAAGAAATCCTGTTAATTTTTTTTATTTATTATTGTATTTGGTTTAAGATATTCTTTTAAAGCTACCACATTTTTTTTACTGGTATATAAAAATAATCAGTCTCTATTTTAAAAATAATTAGAATTCCCCTGTTTATTTAGGATTATTTTAATGTATATAACTTTCAGGACTCGCGCAAGACTAAAAAGTATAAAAATGTTTCTTAATAACACCTAATTTTCTTTCCAAAATTACATCCTCTCTCTATTCCTCGTTTAATTTCCCTTTCATATCGTATACATCGTACAGCAGACTTTGTCACGGCAAGTCTACAAAAACTTTCTCTCTTTCTCTTATATACATAAAAAATTATATATATAATAGAGAGAGAGGAAGAGAATCCAGCAATATATGAGCCTCCTTCCTCCTATTGCCATTCGCATCATCCAGCCGGGGATGCGAATATTATTTTCCACTTTACCTGCACGATATTAAAACAAACCGCAAACTTTTTAACCTACGTAGTCTCTGAGTGAATTTAAATAAATTTTATACCCTATTACTTCTATTCCAGCTCGTAAATAAATTGAATTCACAGGGCTAATTTTATTTTTCTATATACCTTCCATTTTGCTCAGCTTTACTACCACCTAAATTGAGTAGTCAGTACTTTATATTTATCTAGTAAAAATACTATGCATTATCATTCTATATATGATTTTAGGTAAAATCCTTTTGATAACGAAAAGATTATATTATAATTTGAATTTATTATTTTGAAAAAAAAAAATTTAAATATTTTACTTATCCCATAATACATGTATAGTGGTATACGTGTATAGTATATAGCAGGAGTCAGCAACCTTTTTCAATAGTCGGGCACATTTCTGAAATAATATAACAGGGGTGGGCACACTTGGTGATACTTAGAGCCATATTGAAAAATCGAAAATGTTAAGAGCCTGATCGCAAAAACATTTTATCTTTTTTTTTATTAATAATTTAATACTTAGTAATTTGAATGCGGGCACTTGAAAGGGCTTCGCGGGCACCTGGTTTCCGACCCATTAGTATATTCTCTCATTGATCATTTTAGAATTATTTTTAAAACTTATAAAAATACTTGTGTATAATTTTGCTTATTTAAAAAGTTTCTAATATTAATTTTAAAATGAAAAAAAAAAAAAAATAATTAAATAAAACATAAATAATACTGATATTCTGCTCGTGAATGGTATTTGTGCTCGTGAATGGTATTTTAACTTTTTAAGGAAGGGATAGTTGGCTCTTGTTGACAGGTATTGTCTATGTGTTGAAAGTGATAGGTGACCTCTATTTTCTAATCTCCCTCTCTTCGTTAATGACCGGGGAGGAGACAAATAGAGTACAAAGCTTCTTAGATCTAGCATCCAATCCTTTGAAAATCAATACACAATTTGCGGCCGAGTCTTATGGCCCGGGATGGAAGCAAAACTTTGATGTTGCCAGCCTCCAGAGCTGCTGGACCATTGTCTGCTCTATGAACTCACCCACACAACGTTACACCGACCGAGAAACTAATTATCCTTTGTATCCTTGTTAAATATTGACCAAACCACCTAAGCTCGCCATTGTTTATTGAGGGAATTTATTTTATCCTATTTTTGCACGGACATCGATGAAATTTTGTTTAACACCTCTGGATCTACCAGTCCATAACCCTCTTCCTACTTGTCCCTTCTCACAACCACGCAACCCCCCCCCTCATCTACTCTTCTTTTCCATATATATTCAAATCAGAATTCTACTTGTTTTAGGTCTATCTTGGAAATAAAAATAGATAAATAAACGTTTGTCAATTATTAATATCTAAGTCGATATTTCCCTCGCTTCACTTGTCCATCATCATTAAATTTTCAACAACATTTTCCTATTATTTATTCATCAACTAATATACAATATATCGACTAAAATAAACACAACTATCTCTTTCTCTCTCTCCTCTCTCTCTCACACACACACTTTCATAGCATATTATATATATTATAATTAGATAAAAACTTTGAAAATATGATATGTTTATACCATATTTTATATTTTTATTTAACCATATTATTTATTTTTTGTTTTTCATAAAATTTTCATTCAAAAGTTCATCTGTTATCTATTCTTTACAATTGTGAATAAAATTATTATAATATAAGCTTATATTTAATTAAATATCATGATAACAAAAAAATTTAAAATATTTACTTTAATCCCTTAAGGAATATATTACATAATCACCCACTATTTTTAAAATTCCAAAGTAAATTAATATATCCAGATAAAACTTCTGTAAATTTTTATTATTAAATTTTTAATACGTCAACCTCGTATAAAAATAAATAAATAAAAATAAATTTAAAAATCAAAAGAAACTAGCAGATTAGAAAAGTTTCCACTGACCAAAAATAAATATATAATATAAAAAATAATTCCTTTGAAAAATATTTTAATAATTTCTTTTTTAAATAACTTCTACTAGTATATTTATATTAATCTTGGAAAAATAAATATTTTTTATTTTGTATATATACAGTGGCGGACTAAGGCTAAAGTAGGCCCTAGGCAACATTTCAGGCCTATCGGGAAAAAATTTCTCCTTTTTTTTAGCGATCCACCGTTGGCATATCGTAGTATATAGGCTCCCAAAAATAATTACAGGCCCTAGACACGTAATTTTCGGGCCCTCAAAAATTGCGGGCCATGGACAGGTGCCTAGGTTGTCTAGGCCTTAGTCCGCCCCTGTATATATATATATATAGAGAGAGAGAGATATTAATGCATTTTTTTTAAATAAATAAAATATTTATATAATAAATACACAAAGGATAACATTTTACAAGTGAAATGTATTTATTGAACTGGTATTTGATTTATTGTTATAATATTATATTTATTGACAGGTGTTCTCCAAAGCGGTCGTTCTCTTCAGTTTGGATGGTGAACGTTATCAGCCCACACCGTTGAAATTCGCCCCGGGACCAAGGGCTGCACTAGCCCCTTCAGCAGTCAATGTGACTATTCCGTTACAGAACAGAGTGGGGCGTTTTGTTCGGCTGCAATTGCATTTTGCGGCTCGGTGGCTTCTCTTAAGCGAAATTACCTTTGATTCTGGTGAGTTCAATCAAATTTATACTATATATTATTTTTTATTAATTTATATTATACATTATTTTTATATTTTTATTTATTTGCTAGCTGTTTAGCTTATACTTATAATTATTATTTTAAAATTCGAAGTATTCACTAGACAAACTTTATATAATTATTATGTATATACATTTATTTATAGTATTATATTTGCGACTAATTTTTAAATTCAAAATTATTTTTAAGAAAAGAGAAAATTTATAATGAACATTATATTATTTAAATTGGTCTTTTAATTATTGAAAAGTACTTAAGAATTTATGATTATAATATAAAAAGTTTTTTTTTTCTTTTTCCCGTTAAATTTGCGAAAAAAAAATTAATTTTATGAATTTTGAGCATTTCTATTATTCTGTCCTTGATAAAATACTGAATGAATTGCGTTTATTCCCTTTCCCTCTCCAATGGATGTCGAAAAACACCATGCTCTAATTTAGTGGTTGATGGAGAGGTTGGAAAAATAAAAGAAGAAAAAAGAAAGATATGGTTAATTCAATTTAACGATTGATGAAGGGGGATGGGCAAAAGAAGTATTTTCGGGGAGATATATTCGTAATAGGGATGTGCGTGGGAATGTTGAAAATAATTCAGCTGTTGCGGTTCGATCCCCGGCTGGAGGGCTCTCCCACTCATCCAGTTTTAGAGATGGGAATGCATCACACGTGTATTAATAATGGCCCTTAACGGGTCTACTAATCAAGAATGAAATTTATTTCTTCCCTCATTTGGATTTTTAGAGAAGATAACTCAGGTAGAATAAATTCATCGAGTCATCTCACAGTAGTTTAATTTTTATTAAGTATAAAAAACAATCAATCATCTAAAATATATGTAATTAAAATTAGGTTAATACATTACTTATAATCTGGAATTGGAAATTCTACTCTTCTAATCCAACGACAATTGATATTAAACCTTGTTTATTTTACATACTCATATATAATACATATAACGCCTTAATATACAATTAAACAAACCATATTAGAAGATATTACAAAAATATTACGAGTGCAGGTCAATAAGTGACTTTTTGAATTTCCTGTCTCTTAAATGAAATGGCAAAACTACTCCAGTCAGCAGACAACTATCAGCTGACTCCTGTTGAAATTTGAACCAGCTGGGTCTTATAGTTTTTGTTTGACATCCATTAATACTTCGTGATTTGAGAAGAAAATGGTAAAAAGTGAATTTCCATAAAAATCCATGAATTAGGATACGAAGTGTTCTCTCATCCGCCTTATTCTCCGAATTTAGCCCCGAGTGACTTTTTCTTATTCGGCTGAAAGAGATTTCGACTCCAAAGTGAAAATCATCTCACAAATACATATTTTGATGACCTCCACAAATCTTATTTTTTGGAAGGGATAAAAAAAAGTGGAGAAAATTTGGACGAAGTGTCTAGAACTCAAAGGAGACTACGTTGAAAAATCAAATAACATGTGTTTCATTCAAAAAGTCTAGGATTTATTTTCCTGTCCTTGTATATTAAATAACAAATAAGTTTAAGCTTGTTCATATTTATTCCCGTCGGGATTTTGATTAACTGTATTTATTAAAAATTAAAATAGAGAAACACACACACAGAATTCTTCTAAAATTTGAATAAATATAGATTTTATATTGAATTATAATAGTTTTATCATTTTTTTATTTAAAATTATTTATATACTTAATTAAATATCAAAATATATTTATATATATATATATATATATGTACTTATTTGTTTTTTATTTTGAATTTAATTTAAAATCGAATAAAGAAAAAGATCCTTAAATTAGAAAGTTTTTCTTGAATTTTATTCTCTCAATCAAACTTATTATCTACCTAGCTTGTATCATTACTTAAATTCTAATTAGCTGAATTCGAGAGAATATATTTGGAGATTTCTGTTCTTTGTTCAACCACTTGTATGTTTCAAGAGGGTCAATATGAGCAAAGTTGAAAACAAATCACCAATCTTAATAGGATTGCTCTTTTTTTGCCTTTCGTTGGACTCATTAAAAGTATTCAAGCAACTTTTTTTTTTATTCAATTAGAAACTAGCAATAACCATGCTCTAGTGGATTTCTATTAATAAAAGAAGATTTGAATACTTTATTATACACAAATATTTGTATAAGTTGTTCAATAATTCTTCTTTATTTTTATTAATTCTATAACTCATCTTTTATAATTTATATAGATAGATTATGTTTCATTTCTGTGTGTTATCGTATTAAAGTTAATTTAAAAAGTACAACAAAAGAGATTAGTGAATATAAGCATGAATACATTTTTAGAAAATTGATTTTCTCATATAACCAAACTTGTACTCAACATCTTTGTTTGTTTTTAATTTTCTCGGAGGGTACAAAGAATATTTAGGGAGATTGAACTTGAAATAAATCTCCAAATGTGTTATTAAATTAAACAAATATAGATCATCTGTGTAGCAAAGTCCTTTTTTCATTTATTAGATAGTCTTTTATAGTCGTCAAGGGATACTAAGACTACCACCAAAAAGGGGTGGTACTCAGGTGCATTGAAGGTGCCGGACGGTCATTAATGAGAGTTAAGATAGAATTTATAGCCTGTGTTCATAATCTGGCTCGCATCTGTGCTCCTTTTAGTTCATCTGGCCATTTGTTTCCAGGAGGGAGGGGGGAGGTGTAACTTATAATACTAATCGAATTGCTGTCAGAATAAAAGTTTCATTCTTTTATGTCTGTTCTTTTTTTAAGGGATATTGTGAAAAAAAATATGACATGTCTATAAAATAAAGAATCTTCTATACTTTTTAAATCCAATTAGGATGCCATCAGTATAAAAAAAAAATGAAATCTTTCATTTTTATTATAGAAAATTCTAAATAAGTAAATCTTGATTTATACCAAATTCATTATTTGTACCAATAGAAACATTTATCATTTTAGAAAATAAACACATTAATCATGATACACATTGAAAATACAAATAAATATTACTTTAAAATCGAATATTAATATTTCTACTAATATGTATTTATATTAGAAGAAATTCTTAAAGCAATTTTATCAATATTATTTATGTTTAAACTTTGAAATTTATAAATTCGTAATAATAAAATAAAGCTTTTTTGGTGTAGGGGCTGAAATATTTTTAACAAAATTTTTTATGTTTTTACATATCTCGCCAGAGATAGTATTGCGATAACGAATATTTTTTATAATAAGCAAAACACAGAAAAATGAAATAAACTTATTTTATTTCTAAAATAAATAAAGAGACATTTCATTAAATATAAATAAAATACCAAGCACTTGAGAAAAAAAATATTTTGTAAAAATTAAATTTAGATACAAAATCTATTTCTATAAACAAAAGGAATAAAGATAGATAGAAAGCGAAAGAGATGGTTGTCTTATTCTATTCAGGATTCCCTAAAATGGATTTTCTTCTGTAAATTCCATTTTGAATTTTTATAAATCTATACGATTGCTCACCGAATATTTTATATATATATATATTCTATAGTTGAAAAGATCGCCTTGGGTGATCTCACTTTAACATGGTATTCCGCCCCCATCCCCTCAAGGTATTAATATTTCGTGGCTATATATGGTCTGTATGAGGTCACTTATGTCCATAGCCATCCCTGGACCTCACGCTTAAGAGGATCCAACATAATAATATTAGCAACCTTAATTGCCTTTAATTAAAATGTAACAATTTGCATTTCAAATTAAAACTGAATTTTAAAATAAAATTAAAAGGTTAGTATACTGGGAAAATATAGATATTTGGTGTTTTTATTTATAAGGAAATACATACGATTAAAATTATACTATGAATGGATCGTCAATTTTCAATATTAAAATTTGATTATTTCATATTAAGTTTATCTTAAAGATTTCATAATATAAGGTTTGATTTGTGTATTGATTAGAAAATGTATTCCATTATTATATGAACATTTAAAGCAAACTTAAAAAATTTTGGCCTAAATTTAATTCTGAAATTATGGTAAAATAATTTTTTTTTAATCTACACGTTTAGTGAAAATGGAATACAATACCTGAAAAATTTTACACCAAAATTTATTTCGGAATAAGAATTTTATTAAAAATTCCAAATATATTAAAAAGCATATTCAGAAATAATTTACCTGTAAATTAACATTAATTAAAGATTAATCACCAACTCTGTCAAAGGATCGATGAACCAATCTAACATTTTTTTAGCAAATTTAATAATTATAATAAAATTTGGAAAATAAAACTAAAAAAATAACATAAAAATACATAAAATATACTTATTTTCAATCTTGAAAGAATATTTGTAATATGATTAATTAGTATATTTTTATTTTAAATCATGTTGTTCCGAAATTTCAGATTTGAATCGGCCTGCCCCATGTTCCTATGCCCAAATGTTATCAAACAAATTTTTTTAATACATTAGCCCAATGAAAAAGAAATAAAGGCAGTGATGTATTGGTAAATAAGAAGCAAGGGAACGCATAGTGGGTGCAAAAAAAAGTCCTATTTTCAGCAAAAACTATTTTATAAGTTTTTATTTTTTCTTATTCTTACTCTACAAAATATTGACGAACACAAAAAAAGAAATTCTAACAGCAGATTTAAGAGGGAGTTGTCGGAACATGAAAAAGTACTGGAACGCGTTCCGGATTTGAAAAAAAGTAAGGGAACGTCGTTCCTCAGCGTTCCCCTCCCAATACACCACTGAATAAAGGTATATATTTATAATAAAATAAAAAAAATAATAAAGAATACTTATATATTATAAAATTAAAACAATGTTTATAAACAAATTATCATATAATTTTAATGATTTCGATCAAAAATTCTCATTTCAAAATATAATTCTCAAATATCTTAAAAGAAAATCTTCGCCATGACAAATAAAGAATAATAATTACTAAGAAAAATAAACTTTTTTTTTAGAAAACAAGACAAAGTTTGTTTATGTTAACTCTGGAGGGAAAATATCACTTCAAGCTCTTGTTAAATGTGTATAAATAGAGGCGGAAAACTTAGTAGAATAATAATAATCCCCAACTCGCCGCAATCTGATAAGAATATCAAAATATTAAATACTTATATTTAATTATGAAAGGTCACTGGATGTAATTACTATCATTAGGTTCCAAGATTAGACATAATAAGGTTTATTTTTCAGGATTCCTCTCTGAAGATGAAATTCGCTTAACTTCCAACCTTTCACCCTTTTGTTCTCTGACTCAGCTCAACTTTATAATACTCTATTTAATGTTTTGTAATTAAATTTATTCTAAGTTAAATCCGTTCATTAAAATGCTGAGTTTATTGTTTTGGAATCCGAGTAGTGGAATCCGGAAAGAAAGGGAGTCGCTCTCCTGCAATTAGTATTGGAAATTTAAAACCGTATAGAATCGGGAGGTCAGTCCAAATGGCCCTCTCGTTATCCCTTGGGAATGCTTATATAATATTTCAAATTGTGAATTTCCCTACGCAAGTAAAATTGTTCATTATGTAGATACTATCGGTCAACTTAAAATAAAATGATATTCAATTAGAAAAAAAAAATATTGTTTTTTTTTATTTTCATAAAAATTGTAATCATTTGAATAATAAAGTTTGATATTTCAAAATATTCTCGAAAAAGTTATCAAGAGTCTTGAGTATTATTTACTTTTTACCGACCGACGATGGTAAGGGAGGTATTGTTTTCACACCAAATTTCACATGTGGAGATTTTTACATATCTCCACGAATCATGCATTTTCTTAACAGAAAAAAGTATTTTTAGCATGATGTCTGTCCGTCCGTCCGTCTGTCCGTCCGTCCGTATAGATGTGTACAGCCTGAACGGCTCAACCGATTTTGATGAAATTTGGTATATTTACCTAATGCATCAGTGGGATGAATTGATCAACTTTTGGTGCAAATCCGGAAACCGGAAGTGGTAGTATTAGCGATCGACGATAGGAAGGGAAGGGTTATTTTCACACCAAATTTCACATGAGGAGATTTTTTTATATATCACCACGAATCGTACACTTTGTATTGGTTTTATCCTCTGGAAAATCATATTTATTAGTTTTTTCTTGATTTAAAATTATATGACGTCATCACCCATTCATGACGTCACAGCCTGGTCTTACATATATATTATAAATAAAATAAAATTAAAAATATTTATGTTATATTCATATCTGTTTTTTATTACATTAATAGATATATTAAAATTATTTGAAATTATTTCTGTAGCTGAAAATTAATTTACTTCAAAACGTCGGTCGGTTCGGACCTGGTCACAGGTCAACTTATTTACTCTTCTCTTCTTTATCAGCATCTGTAATTTTAATATTTAGTATTTAAATTTTTATCAAATTCCAACTAATAATAAATAAATAATTTATAATAAATTTTTAAAAACGAAGTAAAATTATAAATTCTATATATCTGATAAGTAAATAAATTATTTATTTATAAACATATTAAAAATTATATCATTTTTTTTTTATTATAATTAATTATTTTTTGTATAATTTTGTTTATTATTGCTTTTGCTTTAAATAATGTAATTTATTTAACTTAAATTATTTTAAAATTGTTATCGATATTGTAGCGGCAATAATAGGAACTTAATTTTTACTAAGAATTTTTATAAAATTTTTAAAAAATCGAGCAAATAAACTTAAACTTTCACTTTAAATTAAGATTGATTCTTATTTAATTTTATATATTTAAGTTCATATATATAATTTATTAAATTTACATATTAAATATATAATGTAAATATAATATCTTGTAATACCAAATAAATATTACAATTTATTATTTTTCTTCATTTACTATATAAGTATATATCATAATAGATTTATTGAATTGATATACATTATACCTATATATATATATACCTAGGTTAGAGTCTTTAATTTGAAATAACAATTCAATAAATCTCTTATGATATATAGTAAATAAAGAAAAAGAATAAGTTTATAATATTTATTTGGTATGCATAGGAATAAATTTTCTAGATTAAATAAAAAAATACTAGGATAAAATCGTTTATATAAAAAAAAATGAAGTGCAAGTCGCCTTTATTCTTTTTTTTTTTTGAATAACAGCAACGTTAGTGGTTTCGTCGTGAACAATGTTATTGCTACAATAAATACTGAATAGCACACATACCAACATTTCAAATGGTATATGATATTTGCAAAAGAGAATAAAGACCAATTAATTTCGCGATCAAACTATGCCATATGTCAAAGTGGGGGATTAAAATACGCATATTTGATTAGCATTCTCTGCATAGAGAATATAACCATCCTAAAAGGGGTCATGCGAACAACAGACTACAATCTATATTTGACCAGCTTGGTTATATATATTTTCGACTATCCCTGTAAGCCATTCATTTCTACTGTAGACAGGTTAAATTATATTAATTTATTTGGAAGACGATTTTAAAGAATAAGTTTAATTATACTAGAAATTCCATATCTGATTAGAAAGAAAGATAAGATTTAAAAACTTCAATATTTTTAGAATTTCATTATCTGACTATCTCTATGGCTCTACGCAACTCAAAAGTTCTTAGCCGCAGCAACCACACTTGTCCAAGTATCCTGAGCCACAACCCTCCAATCCCCACCCTCTCCCATCTCTCTCACGTCTCTTCCTACATTATCCATCCACCGCGTCCTTGGTCTTCCAAGCGGTTGTTTCCTACTCGGTCTCCCCAACAATATATTTTTCGCCATTCTTTCCTCTCCCATACTGGCCAAGTGCCCTTCCCATCGCAGCCTTCTCGATTTAATAATTCTAACTATATCTGGAGTTGCATATAGGTCATGCAATTCCTCGTGATGCAGTCTCCGCCATTCCCCGGTGACTTCATCTTTCTTTGGCCCCTAAATGCTTCGCAGAATCCTATTCTCAAATACTCTAAATCTATAGACCATTTTAATTTTTATCCCCTTTGATAATAATTTTGACACGATAAGCCCCTTTACTGCATGATAACAGGCGCTTCCCGATTGCAACCTTGCTTTAAATTCTTCTCGAATATTATTATCCTTCATTATTACAGAACCTAAGTATTTAATTTTTCTACATTTTCAAATTCCATATTTTGTATGTTAAGACTTTGTGTATTAATACTATTTACAATTTCATTAATATATAATTAATTGTATTTAATAATAATAAGTTTAATTCATGTTGATAAAATGTAAACCTATAAAAAACAATCCAAAATACAAAATCAAAGTGTACCGAGATCAAATATAAACATATATTATATTATATTATATATTAGTACCTCTAAATAGTGTATGTTTTTTCATCAATATAAAAATTAATCATGTTCTCATTTCTATACTTTTGGATAATGAATCAAAGTCACAGACAGATTTTTATAAAGTGTTAGAAAATTATTTTGCAAACTCACAGGTATAATCTATCAATTGTTTACCGGGCGGACACATTTTAATTATTTTTGACTGTTTTTGATAGGCCCATGAAAAATAACTTAAGTAATAAATGGATTAAAAAAATTAATGATATTTTATTAAAAAAAAAAAAATAAAATAAAATAAAATTTAATTTTTTATTAATTCTATGTGTGAATATTCTTATCATTAAAATACTTTATGATCTTTATTTATAAATGATCAATTTATTCATGAGGAAGGGAGACACTTTCAACTGAAAGAGAATGATTTAATATGATTTCAAAAGCTCTATAGTAAAGCTCTTATCTCCAGGAGTCTTCTTCAGCATAGGGTGTTCCTATTCATTATTTACAAAATAAATTAATAATAATATTTCGAGATTCAAAAGAAAAAAAAGATTTCTTTTTGATATGGGGTTGCTGCTACAAGAATCCATTTTTTTTTCAAATGATATCAAAACTACAGAAAAAAGTGAGTTCATCGTTAAGCCAAGAAACAGGATTGCACTTTTTTTAAAAAATTATTTCTTTTTAAAATAATATATTTAATAATTTATATTCTAAACAAAACAAAAAAAAATCTGGAGTGTCTCCACTCAACTATTTCGCAAATTTGGATTGGATTAATTAACACATATTATATTTAAATTATATTTAATTAATTAAATTATATAAATTAAAATTAATAAATAATATTTAATAAAACAGCGCGTGTTTGGCTCTTTGTTGATGGCACCACGTCACGAGCTGGCGCGTGATTTGCAGTGTTAAACAATTAATTCCGGTACTTTCAGCAATTTAATCAAGCTGAAATTTTATATATAGCAGTTTTATGTGAAAAACTGTCAAACATATATCTTTATTTTCACGGTCAGTTTAGAGGAAAAATAAATCAAAATGTCAAAATCCTCTTCCGGTTGAGCTACATTTCTCAAAAGTTGATAGAAAACTACGAATTTTGAATAATGCCCGTGGACCAAATTTCATGATTCTACACACAGACATTTTTTTCAAACTTAGTGAAAACGACTCAGGGGCCTTCAAAGGGCATAAAAAAATCAAAATCTCGACATCGAAAATTTTTCTTGCGAGATAGTAAAAAGATGAATAAAAAAGTTTATAATTAGGTATAAAGAATTCTGCTTTCGATTTTATTAAAAATTTAATTTTTTATTCTTTAAATAATAATAATTATATTTAATTGGATTGGATTGAAAAGTTTATTAAATTATTATTAAATAATTTTCTGTATATAGGTACATAACAATTTTTAACTTCAATATATTTCAAAATTTCAAAGTATAAATATGTTTTTAAGTTTCTATTATAAAACTATTTATGGAATCCGATTGAAATTTCTAACAAAATATTTCCTAGAATGTATAACTAAAGGTAGATTTAATTAATATAATAATACAGTAAGGACGTTCTTTGAATTCCTGCCACTTCCTTCCAATTATCTAATCAGAGGTATATTTAAGTGTGGGTGGAATGGGGAAGGTGAATGGACAGTAACGACACAACCTACCCCCACCTTTGTGTAATCACGTATGCACAAGTTTCTCCTTACTATAAACCGTAAGGATTTTGTCTACGCATTCCGTCGCTTGATGATGATTCGATGATTAATTACAGGCGGCTAAAATTCACAACCCTTCCAATCCACACAGTTTTCACTGGCAACCAAGTTTACCCTTCTTCCTTCCCTTTCAAACAAACACGCAACACAAACATTACGCTTTACTATCACTCCTACTCATTCATATAAACAAACATATCTCTACACTTTTTTTTTTTCATTTACAAAGAATCAGTTAAATGCTGGTCATTAAAATGAAATAATATATATTTTTACTCCCACTCCCTCTATATATGTATATATGCGGGTTGGTTGGTTGGTTATAGTTAGTCTTGTTTTTGCTAGGCGAGAAATTCAGGGGTGGCCTTTGTCTGCCCGAAAATGACATGGAGGCGTCTGATGTATTAATTTAATGACCGGGGGGTAATGACCGACATACTCCCCCCCTCTTTTTGTTTACATAGAGAAAAATCGAGCTCTTCATTTTTTATGCCTATTTCATTTGTTCCTCATATAAATTCTCTGTTTATAATGAATAGTGATGACATGGATATGATAAGCATATGGAGACCACCTCCGAGAAATAATATGGGCTCTAGAGAAACAAACGTCAAGTAAACAATGAGTTTATATATTATATATATGATGATAGTGAAATTTAGTTTAAATAATGAAAACTAGATTACCTCTAATGGAGATGTACATTTATATTAAACAACGAGTTTTATGCAACACAATATACTTCAAACTTTAGGAGAAATTTATTCCTCTTTTTATGATTATAATAAAAATTTATTAAAATTCATCACTATTTTAGCTAGCATTACATAATAAACGATTTTTTTTTTTATTTTAGAAATTCATAAATGTAGTAAGTGCGAGGAATATATGATAAAGATGAAATAAATTTAAAGAATATGTAGACATGAACCTACGAATAATTTATTATTTGTTGTTAAATTTTAGTTTTATGAGAGGATGCCTTTAAATTTTTTCCTTTTCATAATAATAATTCTAAAAGGAAAATTTTTACATATGAAAAGTATATTTTCCATTGAGAATATTATTTTTATATTTCAATAATTCATTGAAACAAGCTGTTTTTGAAATTTTAGTGAAATTTCGATTATTTTCTTTTTTTATTTTTCTAAAATATCAAAAAACTTAATGATTTATTTTCTATTACTAACAAAATCACAATTTGATTCCCCTAAAAAAATAAATAAAATATTGCTACTCTCCGATAATAATATACATAAGTTTAATTAACCGGAAAAGGAGAAATGGAAAATAATTCAATGTTGATATTAAATAATCAAATTTATTTAATTTCTTGGTAGTCTTTGTTATATTTTATAAATAAAAGTAGTTTGTAATAGTTTAATAGTAATTTATATTAACATCAGGGTTGGCTCTAGAGGGGCAAACCGGGCATTTGTATGCGGCGGCAAATTTGAACGGCGGCATTTTGGTTACAAATGCAATAAATTTTTACGAATACAGAGGCAGCAATTTATTCTATTGCCTAGGCGCCGTAGATGTTATTTAAAATTTTCTATGCTGTCAAGAAAATTCCCTTCAATATTGCAAGATTTACTATGAAAATTAATATCTTTAATAATCTTTTTTATTATAATTATCTGTATACGTTCATCTATATTCAAAATTTTATAGATTAATATAAACAGCTCTAAAAACATTTTACATTTAAATATTTAAATTATCTACTTATTCTATTAGAAATTATTATTAGTATTGCTATTCTTAAATAAATTGGTAATAAAAAGATTCATAATAAAATCTAAATTATGCCTTCCATTTTAGAAGCGAGATATTAAAAGTAAAAATTCTTATTCGACAAATGATACGTAATTATTTTTAATTACCTACACATGAAGTTGTATTTCTTTCAATAAAATTGGTATAAAATATGTATGAGATATTCTGATTTATTAAAAATTGTTATCATTTATTTTATTTAAAATTAAATCAATGATATTTTATAGATCAATGATTCTCAACCAGATTTTCAAAATGTGCCGCTTTTTTCAATATTTTCAATATGGTTCTAAAATAAGTTGACCTGTGGCCAGGTCCGAACCGACCGACGGTTTGAAATAAATTAATTTCCAGCTACAGAAACAATTTCAAATAATTTTAATATATCTATTAATGTAATAAAAAACAGATATGGATACATAATAATAATAATAATTTCCAGCTACAGAAACAATTCCAAATAATTTAAATGTATCTATTAATGTAATAAAAAACTGATAAGGATATAATATAAACATTTTTAATTTTATTTTATTTATAATATATATGCAAGACCAGGCTGTGGCGTCATGAATGGCTGGATGACGTCATATAATTTTAAATCAAGAAAAAACTAATAAATATGATTTTTCTCGAGGATAAAACCAATACAAAGTGCATGATTCGTGGTAATATATAAAAAAATCTCCTTTGGTGTGAAAATAACCCTTTCCTTCCTATCGTCGATCGCTAATACTACCACTTCCGGTTTCCGGAATTGCACCAAAAGTTGATCAATTCATCCCACTGATGCATTAAGTAAATATACCAAATTTCATCAAAATCGGTTGAGCCGTTCAGGCTGTACACATCTATACGGACGGACAGACGGACAGACGGACAGACGGACGGACAGACGGACGGACGGACAGACATCATGCTAAAAATACTTTTTTCTGTTTAGAAAATGCATGATTCGTGGAGATATGTAAAAATCTCCACATGTGAAATTTGGTGTGAAAACAATACCTCCCTTACTATCGTCGGTCGGTAAAAAAGGTAAAATGTTTTTTTTCGATCAGGCTCTTAAACATTTTCGACTTTTTTCAATTTTTACAATATGGTAAAAAATTAAATAACTTTTACACTTATCTTTTCTTTGTGTGCCGCCAAAAACCGTTAAAAGTGTGCCGTGGTAAAAAAAAGGTTGAGTATCACTGATATAGATTATTTTATTAAAACTTTTAACTTTTTTTTTTATAAACATTATAATTACATTTATTTTATGATTTTAAATGATTAATTTAATTACTTACAATTAGTCTTTGTAAACAATTTCCTTATATATTATTAAAAATAAATTATTAATATTAAATTATAAATAAATGACTTCTCAAAAATAACATTACAATTTATTAGAGTAAGCTATTTCTGTAATAAATACTTATAATTTTCAATTTAATTTGCTTATATATATTTACATTTTCCAATTCCGTTCGTTTAATTATGAAAAGAATAACTACTTAAATATTATAGTATGTATGTATATTATATAAATATTTGTTTTTCTTGCATATTAAACTCTGCATTTCTATATTTATTTTAAAATAATATCTAATTAGATTTCTATATTTTCATTTTGGTTGGTAAATTATATTTAGTTTTCTAGGTCAATTCATGAATATCAAATAAACTCAATTATCTACACAGAACGCATAGGTCAGAGACTGGCCATTTTCATATTTAATGATTCCTAGCGTCAAAATTAACCTTATATGAAATACAAATAGCACTTATCAATTATTCTTATATGTCAAAATTGCATAATAACGTTGAGAATATTTACAATATAAATTTTCAATTTCATATCAACCCCAAAAAAACTTATTTTTATTTTTAATAATAGTTTTAATTAAAAATAGTTATTTAAAAAAAAATAAATATTTTGAAAAGTTTTTTCAAATAAAATATAAATTTTCAATAATTTTAACTTTCGGGATTCGAATAAAAATTTTACACAGGATTTGAAATTTTTACTTTTTATGGAGTTGCTGATACGAACACAATCAATCTGTATAAATCTAATTTACAAGAAAATATTTTAATTGTTTTTTTTTTAATTATACTAATTAATAGCAAGTGTTGTACTTTAATTGACATGCTTACTATATTGAGTTACGCAATTGAAAAACAGCGCGGAATCTTGCAAGAATTTTTATTGAAAAGTTAATTTCTTGGTTTTTGGAAAAAGAGTGGAAATTCAAAATATTTTGGTATTCACCTTGTCAATTGAATTGGAAAGGACTTCTTCTGGTTCATTGATAAAAGATCTAGATTGATATTAAAGAATAAATTGTTAATTTATAAAATTTTATATATTTAACAATTTCTAGGGTCTCATGCCAAATTATATTATTGAAATTCTCGAAAGTTTTCATATCAAGGATCTTTAGTTAATATCGATGCCCTTTAATTTGTTTCTACTATCTTGATCACACACCTGAGGAATCTTTCTGAGTTACGAGTGAAATTGGCAATTATTGAAAAACATACTAAATAAACTTGATATAGCCATCCAAGTACTCTTTATGTAAGACCATATATATAGTTAATAAATATCAACAATAAGTTATAAACTTTAATAGTCTTTCTTTTCAACCCCGGTTTTATTTTTATTTATTTTTTTATTTGTATTTATTTATTTATTTTTGGAAAAAACTCTACCTTGATTATTTGTAACATTGTAACATTATATAACATGAATATAAACAATACTTTAAATTTGCGCACCTTTTTAATTCTATCTAATATAAATTACAATCTTATAATAATGTTTATAAATCTTTAATTAATGTATTAATATTTGAAACTTTTTAATTAAAATAGTTTATGAATTATGTTATTTGTTTTTTCTTAAAGCTGATACATTCAATATGAAAGAAAATTTACCTGTACAGGGATGTAATTATAAAAAAAAAAATTATATTCATTTTTTTTTCTTTATATTTCATATTCGTTGAGGTTCTAAGCCAGGGGTGCCAATCTCGCGGCCCTCGACAACTATTTTTGCGGCCCGCGACTTTTTTTAAAAAATTTACAATTTGTATCTAAAAAAAAAAAAGTAAAATGTTTTTCGCGAAGAGACTTTTGACTTTTTTAAAAAGATTTTGCGGCCCGCGACCACTTTCGACTTTTTTTTAAAAAAATTTCCAATTTGTCTCTAAAACAATACCTCCCTTACTATCGTCGGTCGGTAAAAAGGTAAAATGTTTTTTTGCGGCCCGCCTAAAGTTAAAACTTGTTTGTTTGTCACAAGAGTAGCCATGAGTTTGACACCCCTGTTCTAAGGCACAATACACTACAAAAAAAATTTAAGTATATAAAAATTATAAAGCACAATCTTATAAAATTTGTGAATTTATTTATTGACTTTAATTTTAAAATGATTTGCCCTTAAGCGTAAATATAAAATTACAGTTCGAAATTTTCATATTTTTTGAATTATTATTTTTTTTTTCTTTTTCATATGAGTTTGAAGAATCAAAAAGGAATATAAATCAATCCATTAATAATTTTCTTTTCTAAATAAACCAAATAACTTATTATTATTTATTACCATTTTAGAGGATATCTAATCCAAGCGCTTAACAACAAAATTTATACAAACATGAATATATAAATATGTAATAAAATGAAATGGAATAATAAAATTACTACAAATAGAATTAATGTATTAATATCATATATTTTCTGGTTGGTTTAATCAATGATGTATATAGTTAGAGTGTTTCGCTTTACGATGAATGAATAATGAATGCATTGGGTTGTTTTGCCAGACTCCAGTCAGTTTTACACTAACGGTTGTGAAATTCTCAAGAGAGCAATTGGTCATCGAACATGGCTTGTTTTTGCGCAACACGATCTAGTAATTATCATCTGCTTGCTCTAGACCTACTTAAATGTGTATTAGTTGTATCATATATAAACTTTATAAATATAAAAGAAAATTTATTATTTTTATAAGAAATATATTTATATAAAATAAATATCATTTATTAGATACTACGAGTATTTTTAGGAAAATTTGATTTTTGGGTTTTTTGGTTAAAAACTACGAGAAATTTTTTAATTACATGTTATTATATGTTAATTTTTATATTATAAAATTACATTTTATAAATAATAAATTATTATTTTATTTATTGGATCCGGTTTTATGTTTAGTACCTGGTTTACCGAGCCGCGGCTCGGTACTTTAAAAAAATGATTCCTTACACAATGAATATTTAAGATTAAAATTATTATTTAAAATAAACGACAGAATATATGAAACAATTTCAAAAAATTTAAAAGAACATAAATTAAAAAGAAATAGTCATAAAACATACAGCCCTGAAACGTACTTATTAATGCACTGAAAGAGAGAAAAGTATGCCCTGTGGATATAACATAATATATTATATATATTTCGTAATTTGATTACAAAATATTATTAAAATAAATATTTTTAATTTAATTTTATTTATAATAGTTTGTATTTAAATGCTGTCCAGCTCTATTTTTTTATTATTAAAATTCCTATTTTAAATTAAGAAAAAAACTAACAAAGATGAACCAATACATATTGAATTTTCTTTATAAAAATTATTTATGGTGTTAATTTCAAAAAAATCATTAGATAGGTTTAATATATCAAAAATACTAGTAAACATATATATATATGTATATACAATTTTTTCTAGTATAATAAAATAAGATATAGTTTATAGAATATAAGATTGGATCATATCCTAATCCTACAGTTGAATATTTTTAAATTTATAGTCTCATTTAAGTAGTTTTAATTCATTTAATTAATTAATTAATCTATATTCAAGGGTGTCAATGTCTATGTGATTCATATCTTCATAATTTTCAATCTTTATATGTAATCAGACTTAATTAAGCTTCGATCCTCTATTATTAATAATAGTGTAAGTTTAATGAATAATAAAACTTTTCTAGTCTTGTTTTGTGATTAATCTTCCACCAAGAATATTTATATTTAATAAAATAAAGTTTTCTCGTTTTTCAAATTGCTATTCAAGATAAAGTCATGTTAATAAGCTAATAATCCAATCAGCTATCCAGTAATTTCGATGGTGGTTTTTAAATTATTGATATACTGGGATGAATTATTAGAAGTAATAGATACGTGTAGCGGGTTTAGTACAAGTTGGGAATAGGAACAATGTAGCAAAAGCAACCCTCCAACCCTTTTGACTAGATATGGAAATAAATGATCTGGAGGCCTTTGGGGAATTATAGAAGCGAGGCAATCAATGATGCCCATGTCAGCTATTCCCCATATATTCGTAAATATGGGTTATAATGTGCACTATGCGAAGCATCCACGAAAATTATCAATCATCCACGTCTATATTGTAGGATGTTACATAGAAGCTGTTTGAGTGGCTGGCATTTTTCATACTCTTTTTCTTCTCTATTATACATACTCAGATATATATATGTCATGTATACTCTATAAGTTGTATTCAACTTAAAGATTATATAGATATTTTTTTTTTATTTCGAATATAATATATTGATCTTCTGATGACGTGATTGTATTTTATGAAAAATTAACTGCTATGTGTAGGACACACACGACTTTTCGAATTGAGTCTATATCAAAAAGAATATATAATATTTTTAAAAAATAATAAAAAATTAATTTTGAACATTAAAATAAAATATATATTTATATATATTTCAAAATATTTAATAAGAAAAAAGTTGGCACCACTGCCAAATATTTCTCCAAGTCTGATTTTGATCCAAATTTCTAGCCCACTATAAATGGCCAAATCACAATTAAACTATTATATTAATTTCAAAATGTTTAATTAAAAGCAAAGATTTATTCTCTGACAATTATTACATAATGTAATTATTAAACCTCAATAAACGTATTATAAAATAAAGGATATTATATTAAAATATTATTTTTATAATAGAAATTATAATTTCAAAATTGTATTTCTTATTAAGGTTATCTCTCTATTAATCATTTTAATTAACACTAATATATATTTCTACTATGGTAATATATTGTGAATGGTGTTACTCATTATACAATATTTTAATATGCGAATACCTACACATTTTAAATTGAAGTATTATAACACTTTTGGTTATTTTAAAGCTGACACTCCTGCATTAAAAACAGATTAATTAAGTGATAAAATTGATTACATTATTAAACACTCCTTATTTCATTTTTTCAAGATTGAAAAATGTTAAGATGTTATAAAATAAATAAATATCCTTCTTCCTTTTGGAAAAAACTTGAACACTAATAAATTAATGGTTGTGTTAAAGAAAACATAAAATATAAAAAACGAAAAAAAGATGTTTGTGAACGATTTTTGGTAATAAATATTAGAAATATAAATAAAATAATATAATATAATATTTTATTTATAACGGAATTTTATAAATAAAACCACATATTGATATTTGTTATTGTAAATTTATTCAAAAAATACAAAAATATACACAACATTTCGATTGCTACTTCTGCAATAGTTATCAAGCGACTGCACTGTTCGAGTGTCCAGTGACGAGTGACGAATGATACTTAATATAAGACCAACCAGATGGCGCTCGGAACGTGCTTACAAATTCAAAATTACAGGAGAAAAAATAATTATTCTTAAACAATTAATTTAAAGATTATAAACAAAACGTGAACAACAATTATTTTATGAATAAATTGAGTTCTTTAATTGGTCTTATATTAAGTATCATTCGTCATTCGTCACTGGACACTCGAACAGTAGCAATCGAAACGTTGTGTATATTTTTGTATAAATTTACAATAACAAATATCAATATGTGGTTTTATTTACAAAATTCCGTTATAAATAAAAACAACCACCAAAGCTTTAATAATTTAATATTTTATTGTTTATTGTATTATTAATAGTACCGGGACCCCGAGCCTCGGCTCGGTACTTAAGTTAAAAAAAATGATTCATTATTATTGGGTTTGGCTGGTAATATTAATACCTGGGACACCGAGCTGTCGCTCGACCCTTTAAAAAATATTAATCTACAATTAATTATTTATTACAATTATTAAATGTTGCATCATTGCATCAATCTGATTAAAATGAATTGAACTGGGGTCCTCAATAATACAAACAAACAATTTTAGCTAGCATAATAAGATTAATCCAAGTAATATCGTCTATTTCTATTCGACACTATTTTCAGTTATGAAATGAACAGTCAGTAGAGAGTAAAAAAATTGTAATTGAAGACCGTTGTTTTTAAAAATAATTAAATTATTTTATAGATTATAAAATAAAAATTATTGTATTAACATTAAAAATATTGAAATAAAAAAATAATAGTTTGATTTAATAAACTAAAATATTATAAACATTTTTAATGTGAATTTCTCAGGGAGGTAGGGAGCCCAATTCATTTAACCATCCATGTTGTATAAGGAATCTTAATTTCTTAACACTCCGTTTTTTCAAATTTAAAATAGAGGGAGAGAAAGAGTTTCAATTATATTCGAATAATCTATATATTCTATATATGAGTATTTTTTTTCTTCTGAATTTAATACCAAGTTGATTTTCAAAATTTTCTATTCTTTATGCATATGATTGATTACATGTGTTAAAATTTAAACAAATTCAAATATTCTAATTTATAAATTTATATAAAATTTAATATTATTTTTTCGAGACTAATGGCAAATACCGGTGGCCCTAGTCAGAGCAAGAGAAGACTCCTTTTGGTAGCGGCCCAGTCGATGATGTTATATGGATCGGAGATTTGGGCTTTACAACTATATTTTAAGTGAAAAAATGATTTCTTGGTTATATAAAAATTAAAATATGATTCTTTATATCTTTATTATACAGAAAAGTAGGCGTGTTAATATAAAATATATACCTGGGACACCGAACTATCACTCGACCCTTTAACCAATTTATACAATTTATTTTTATATACTTTAAAAATTTTACAATTTTTTAATTATTTATTATAATTGTTAAATGGGATTTCTAAAAATGACCCATTAAAAATTTGTTTCCTAAAATGTTTCAAATTAATTAAAATAAATTGTATAAATGTTCATTTATAAAATCTATATATCTGTGAGTTTGTTTTTCGATTTTTTAAATTTTGATTTTGGATTCGATTAGAGCTTAAAATGTGTAAATGTAAAGTGGTCTTGGTTTTTTTAAAATTCGTTTGGGAACATGGTCAAATCGGCAGTCAAAGTTGAAAATTCCCCATATATTATAACTACTGTAATTAGTATTATTATAATGTAAAATTATAAAGAAAAAATGTTTAGACAATATTATAGACATTTTCATTCTGTAAATTAAATAATTTTATTTCATTTAAATAAATATCTATTTTTAAATATTTTTTTCTCTCTACATTATTTATCTAATTCTCACAATATATTAAGATCATACCGGGACCCCGAGCCTCGGCTCTGTAATTAAGTTAAAAAAAAAAATTCATTATTATTGATAAATATATATCGTAATTTATAATTATAAAATATTATTAAAATATATATTTTTAATTTTATTTCGAAATTAAATAAAAAATTTTAAAATATTTTAAATATAAAAAAAATATATATTTTTAATTTTATTTCGAAATTAAATAAAAAATTTTAAAATATTTTAAATATAAAAAAAATATTAATACAATATTCTTTAAAAAAAGGCGGGAGTCAAATTTCAATATAAATGTCATTTGTGATGTCATCAATATATAAATTAATAATAAATAATATTAATAAATATTAAATTTAATAAAAGAACAATGAATAAATAAATATAAAATAGTAATTTATTAAAATGTAAACAATAGATAAAAAGAAAAAAAATAACAAATTCATTATTTTCATTTTCATTTTTAAATAACGATTCACCCGGAGAGTTTCGAACCGACGAAATCCACTCGTTAAAACATCACTTTACCATCTGGACTAATATATTTAGATAAAAAATTGTCATTTTTTTACTGTCTTAGCAGGCAGATTTGATGTTTTTTATTTTATTTTTTTTTTTTTGAGAGAGATTAATAAATATCTATATATATTTTATTAAAAATAAATATTTTTAATTTTATTTCGAAATTAAATAATAAATTTTAAAATATTTTAAATAAAAAAAAATATTAATACAAATAAAAATGGAGGCCAATTTTGACGTTTTCCATATATAATTTTCAATTAAGAAATTAATAATGAAGCTGAATGTTTCAAGAGATATCATCAATAAAACTTAATTTTTCTTTATAAATACTATATCTAGTGTAAATTTGAAAAAAATCGTTAGAGCGGTTTTTGAGAACCAATATATATATAGATAGATAGATATATACAATTTTAGCTAGCATAATAAGATAAGATATTATATAAATAATTAAATAATCTTATACTTAATTTATAATAATATAATAAATGATTTTTACTAAGAATAAGTATTTTTTTGAAAAAAGATAGCCATTTAGGAATACGTATTTATCTTTTCAATCGTTTAGATACTGAAAATACATCGTCCTCCATTCAGGTCGAATTCAGTTTCCAAAATGTCAATTCAATGTAGATATATATTTTAGATTCAATCGAATTGGCAAAGATGTAGGAGAAAGATATCCCAGCCAAGCAGTAATATAAATGGAGAGACATTTGTTAGATTTTATGCGACTACATCTGTATGATAATGGTCAGACTGACAACATAAGATGTTCAATGTCAGTCTAAAAAATAATAAAATCATCTTAACCCTTTCTATTATTTATTTATTTATTTTATATTTAATAAAACGAATCCATCTCTCAACTGAAAAGATATTATAAATATTTATCAAAATTGTTTTACAAAATACACTCCAAGCCAAAAAACGAAATCCTTATAGTTCTTTAAAAACATTTAATAAAATATAATTTTAATGCATATACTTTTAATATAACATGTTTTTAACATTATTTAAAAGTTACAATTAAAAAATAAAATAAAAACGAATACTTTCTATATTTATTGATTTTTGATGAAATCTGATATCTTTATTATAATCTTTTTCTTTTGAAAATATAATTGAGTGCCTTTTCGACTAAACACATCAAAAGTATGCCTAAGAAAGCCGTTTCGTTAATCAAGGTTAGGCTACAGATACATAGCCAATGTTTCTCGTACAACAGTAACAACTGTTTTTTGGTTAAGCGATTTTAAAAACTCGACATATACCAGAGGGGTCCAGTGTCAGGTGACCAAAGATGTATGTACATATATCGAACAAAAATGGCCGTTTTATCGAAATACAGGTTCTTAAGGACAGATTCTGTACAGTGATACATGGAAGGAATAAATTGGAGATGTTCAGGATGTAAATATGAGAGTCAGGATAACTAGAAGAAGACTTAATGAAGCTAATTTGGCCATAAGAACAGCATCCGCTCTAGCATTTACGGCGTCCCGGGCAAATGAATAAATTGGCGCCCCGAATCCGTAAAATTTATTACATTCATAAACAAAATGCCGCCCTTCAGATTTTCCGCCCGGGCAAATGCCCGTTTTGCCGCCTTTTAGAGCGGACCCTGCTTAAGAAGACCAGCCATGAGCACAAATTTAACAGTAAATTATCTATTATATATTGTACTAGGTAGAATATTGTAGAATTACATTTATGCTGATTGAGTTTTATATTATTTATAGAAAATAGGTAAAAACCAATAATAACAAATTATTTTATGATATCAAATATATTACGAAATTATTAATACATTATATTTTCTTTAATAATACTATAAAAAATATGTATATATAAATTTGTGTTTTTATGTTTTATCAATTTTTTTAATTTAATCTTTCGAAATTTAATTATTTTTTAAAAAAAAAATATCAATGTTATATCTCCTATGATTATATCTTTTAAAAAATGTCTTTTTCCACAAAAAAAAAATGAAATCACCATTAAAAACGTTTAACTCATCATCTGTATGACCTAAATTTATAGCTTTTTATTTAAGTCTTGTTATGAAATTGGATATTTTATTATTAATATAGCTGAAATAGTTCAAGAAGTATTAAATGTTATTACATCCATCAAATGGCCGAATGGACTCAACTTTATTCTTTAATCAATATTGACCCCCATCGAAACTTATTTGTTGGTTGAAAGCTTGCCACCAAAATATATTTTATTTTAAGCTTTCTATTTGATTACTCTTTAAATATATCGAAACATTTTAAAATGATCACGAAATTCTAGAAAATGTTCATTTTAAAATAAATATATATAGTATATATAATATATATAAATTTTTTTTTTATTTTATTTGTAGATAAAAGTGACAATGTATATATTATTCAAATATATAATGCATTCAATGATAATTAAATTAATTTATAATATTCTACTTTTTAATTTGCAAAAATTTAATTAGATATTAATAGAATTATTTAATTTGTTATTATATTTTATTTCTTATAAATTATGGGGTTATAATTTCAGATTTATTTCTTTTTACTTCTTTTTATGCAATATTTATTAATTCCTATAAATATTTATTTATTTATTTTTATTAATTCTCTTTAACTCTTATTTTTCTTGTTCTGTTTATAGTAGCATTCTTGGGTAATATGACTGATGAATCACTTGAGCAATACATTCTTCAAGGAGATAGCGTACAAGATAGTGGAGCATCAGTTGGCGGTGCAAAAGGAGGTCGGGGGTCAGGAGGAAGCGGAAATGCTGGAGGGAGAGAAGTCATTCACGCTCGCAAGGAAATCACTCCAGGTAAGTTATCGGAATTCGTGATTTTCATTTTAATAAATATCTTAAGTGTAATTGGATAAGAAACTCTTTTCCTAAGTATTGTATACATAAACAATATATATACATACACAAGGTTTGTTCAAAAAAAAGGTGAATTTCGAAAAGTATTTATTTATTCATCAATATCAATTTTGCCTCCTTCAAAGTAATTCCCCTCAGATATAATGCACTTATGCCAGCACTTCTTCCAATAGTCGAAGCACTTCTGAAATGCGTTTTTCGGTATGGCCATCAGCTCGTTCTTCGATTCCGACTTTATCTCATCAATTGTGGCAAAACGCTTTCCTTTCATTGGTCTCTTCAGTTTTGGGAACAGGAACAAATCGCATGGAGCCAAATCTGGTGAATGCGGTGGTTGCGGCATGATTACGGTGTTGTTTTTCGCCAAAAATCACGGACAAGCAATGATATGTGAGCTGGTGCATTATCGTGATGTAGAATCTATGATTTGTGTTCCAAACTTTCTATCGTATCGCTTCACGCAAACGTTGCATAACTTCATTGTAGTATTCCTTATTTTTTTATGTAAAAACTCGAAGAACACTTTTTTAGTTGTTAAAAACAAACTATTAATCCAAAATGGTTGATAATGTCAACTAATGAGAAACATATGTGTACCAAAAAAAAAAAAAATTCGATAATCAAATGTACACAGCCCACGAAAATTCAAAATTCACCTTTTCTTTTGAACCCCGACTTGGTATAAACATATATATTTAAAAATTATTTTATGAACAAAAAT
Organism: Labia minor; assembly: GCA_963082975.1. NCBI lineage: Eukaryota > Metazoa > Arthropoda > Insecta > Dermaptera > Spongiphoridae > Labia > Labia minor. Next base: position 32,000,637 of record OY720349.1, read on the forward strand.
AAAAAATAATATGGAGAATTTGTAAAATTTAGTTAAATAATAAACTACTCATCAAATTGTTTCAGAAGAAACATTCTTTTCCATATATTCTTATATATTATTTGAAATAATTTAGTCTCTTTATATTTAAAACAAATTATAATAAAAAATAATTTAGTTTATTTTTTTATTAATTGATAATAAATTTCAGAAGTCATATTTCTTTATTAATTTGTTTTTTTTTTTGGTTTTTACCCCGAAAATCAATCAAAAAGACATCTGATCTCACTAGTATTTTATTTTTTTTTAAATTTATTCCAAATGAAATTGTTCAATAGAATTGAACCCAGTTGAATTTTTTAATCGAAACATGAATAGGAACGCTTTATTTAGTTTCTCAAAGTTGGAAAATTGGCAATTAATTGAGAGCAAAGTTGGCTTCTCGTTGTTTCTATTGATATTGTCAGTCTACATAAAAGGGTTGCAATTTCCTGTTTCCGGTTACAAATATAGCTACCAACGCTACGAGCAACCACCAAGCATATATTGGACTGATTACTGGAGTACTCGCTATGGTTGTCCTTCTACTAGCATGCACGGTTGTCTTGATGGTGAGACGCGGCCGTAAAAAAGTAGCACTTTTACATAAACATACCGCTCTTGTATCAAGCACAACAAAACCAGGCGTCACCATAAATATGAAGGAACTGAAAATGAACATGGCGATGTCCACCCCGATTATCAACAATGGAATATCAAGATCAAGAATCGGTGCCAAGAATAAAGTAGCGGGTACTGTCACTGTAGCGAAACCACCCACTAGTATTTATGGTCATGTGGCTGTAGGCGAAGAGTCCGAAGACTCTGAAAATTCGTCTGTCTACCATGAACCATTTAAACTTTTACCTTCTTCGGCCAAACAAGAATATGGCTGCTTGCTCAAAAAAGATACCCTCTCTTCTAGCAAGAGTGGAGAATATACAGGTTAGTTTTTCAAACGAATAGCACAAAATTCAATTTTGAAAAATATAATATTTATTACAAAATAAAAACATTTTTTTTTAAATTTAAAATATAATTCAAATTTTAAGAATTTATAAGAATAACGGGAAATTCATGTCTTTTAATAAAAATTACTCCCCTTTCGAGTACATTTTTGCGATCACGAAAATTTTCGATGTTGAGATTTTGAAGTTTTTATACGTTTTGAAGGTTCCTGAATCATTTTCACTAAGGTTGAGAAAAATGTGTGTGTATGTGTATGTATGTATGTGTGTGTGTGTGTATGTATGTAACCAAGATTACGCAAAAACGGTTTGAGCTAGAATGATGAAATTTGGTACATGAGCATGATTCAAAATTCGTAGTTTTCTATCAACTTTTGAGAAATGTAGCTCAAACCGTTTTTGCGTAATATTGGTTACACACACACACACACACACACAGACATTTTTCTCAACCTTAGTGAAAATGATTCAGGAACCTTCAAAACGTATAAAAACATCAAAATCTCAACATCGAAAATTTTTTACTTTTAATGCGATTCCAGATAAAATTATTGAATTTTTTTTTAAAGGATTATTTAAAAACTGAGTACAAAATTGAATTTTTAGCAAATTTTTATCGTTTAGCTATTAATTAAAGAATACATTAATTTTATTTGTTCAGTTATCAGATGTTCTCATTCGTTTTTTATTCGTGTAATTTTTTTTTATTTATTATAGGAAAATATTAATCATTGAAATATTTACAAAGTACAATAGATGTTCAACATATGTTAAAATGAGTAGATTTAATTTATCTTAAATTTATTATATTTGTATAAAAAAAGTATTTATTTAATGTATCAATTTGGTCTTAATATAAGTAAAAATATAACAAGTATCATTAATTTGAATGGGTAACGGTAGAAAATGGATGGTGCTTGAGCCCCATCGACCGTATATCACTGATTGCCACCACTCAGAGGCAAAATTGAAATTTTCAAATTCAGTTTTGGAACATCCTCTTTATAATCATATGCCCTTATCCATCAATTTTAATTTTGAAGAAAAAAACGGGTTGAGAACTACTGATTTATCATGATATTTAAATAAAACAACTTTTGATATATAAAAAAAAAACTTTTATAAGATAGAATCTAGAACAAATAATACCCAGACAAAAAATAAATAAAATAGATTAAAAAAATATAAAAAGAGAATAATGATATAATTCTTACCTATTAAATAAATCAAAAAAATCTTTTGATAAATTTCCTTATGTTTTCCTAATAGTAGGTAAGTAATATTTTTTTTAAATGGTAAATATTATTTTGAAAATTGTTTGGGTAACTTTGACCTAGATTATTATTGATGTAGAAATTACCACCATTAGAATTTGAGAATGGATGCTTATATAAAAAAGTTTTTACTATTCAATTCATTTAAATAAATTAATAAGTGATAGTTCGCTTGTTTAAAATCGTAATATTTTGTAAGGTCACTCTCTATATTATCTAAATGAATGATTTTACCTTTAAATATAATTAATAATCCGAAATATTACCTCGGTCTAGTTATAGGTAAAGTCTCGCGTGATTGATTTACAAATTAATTTTCATCCCGGATTTAATTAGTTTCACGGTAAAGAGACAATAAAAAGGTAAATATTAGAAAATTAAGAATTGAATGTAAGTAGCATTTGGAGGAATGTAGTTTAGTATTAGTTTATTAAAAAAAGAGTGGTCATTTCTATATATAATGACCTCAAATTAAAATTTAAATTAAAACTTAACTTTAACTAATATAATATTAAATACTCAGGTAAAATTAATTTAAAAAATAATAAATTATATATTAGATAAATTAGTTTTGTTTAGATATATTTTAATAAGAAATAATTAATTTTAATTTAATTTTTTTTTTACTCAATGCTATATTTTTTAAAATTTATATGAATTTTTTTCTTTATTTCTGTTTTAAAATTTTGTAAAATAAATACCTAATTTTGTATTATATTTTCATTTTTATAAAAATCAAATTAGAATTCTCTTCAGACTGAATGAGATTGTAAAGGCAAACTAATAATGCCTTCTACCAAGTTTTTTTTCTTTTCTTTTTTTTCTTTTTCTTAACTAAGTTCGGGATGAAATGATAAATCGCAGTAAAGTTTCCCAGGGTGGCCTTAATTAAAGTCGAGATTCGCGGTTTAATGAGAAGCCGACGTCGTCAGCGGAGGTTACATCTCCCGACGTCGGGGTTGCCGATTTCCACAGGTGTAGACGCAATGGAAACGGTAATGAACAATTACGCCCCTTCTGGAAAGAGCATTCATTCTCCTTTTTAGATTTCACCAGTGTCAATAGTTTTCAAGAAGAGGTCAAGTTCTCATCCGCTTCTTTTTATAATTTGACGCCGCCTCTTCCGTCATCTTCACGGCTGCCTACCTACGATTCGCAAAATTTCACCACACCTGCGATAGGCACACCGGGACCCACCGAGACTTACTACGCTGCCACAGACATCGTCAAGGTATGCTGCTTGTTTTCATTAATTAAAGACAAGTGAGATGAATAACCATGACACATGACGATTCCAATTATATTAATACAACGAAAACCGTTCTAACCTCTTCTTCATCATAACTTTTACTTATTTACTCCAATCATATCTGACAAATCTACATAATTAAGTTATATATTTTAAAATTAATAATCATTATGAGATCAATGATTTCAAAGATATTTCAGCAATCCTTTATAATTACTTTTATGAAATATTATATATATACATACCATACATTTCATATAAATGAGAGGTTCCCAAAGTTTTTTGTGACGTAGACCCCTTGCCATGTTTTTCGGTTTTGCATAGACCCCCTACTTCCCTGATATTGATTTTTTGTAAATTTCTAAGTATAGTGAAGTTTAGTGTTAAAAACTTAAAGTAAAAACAATTGTTAAGTTTTATACATTTATTAAGTGAATTTAAAAATTAAAACTACTCAAAATAAAATTGTGTATCTGTTATAAAATTAACGTAACATAAAATAAACTAAGCAATAATTAAATTTGTAGTAAATTTTTAGTGGGAAGAATGAATCTGATGCTTTAATAATAAATTATCAACATTTGGCGTCAATTTTGTAAGGTTTAATCTTAAATCTCCTCGGCTAATGATGTCCAGTCTGTTTTTTTATGTCATAAACTACCAGTTTATATTTTTTAAATATTTTCTTAGCACTTTCCTTTTCAAGATTTAGGAAACGAATAATTTCTTTCATATTCGTATTTATAGTGACGAATTAAACAAGTCAGTGTAAAATCGCGAAGCTTTGAGACAACCTTTTTTTACTACGGTGGTGCTTGTAACAGGATGATACTGGTATATCATTATGTGCAGGTTTTTACAAGTTGCGACCACAAAGCGAATGCCTACATCTAGGGCTTACAATACCGAACTAAAATCTGAATACCGGTATTTGGTATTTGAAATTTGAAATACAGGGATACCGGTATTAATACCGGTATTATTAATAATAAATTTACTAGCTATATTTCTACTTACCTCAGTTATATATGAAATCCAATAAATATTGTTCTGAAATGAGTAGATATTATTTATTTTATTACAGAGTAATAGTAGAGTAGGAGTAGATAGATACAAAAAAACGTGCAAGTAAAATAAAGTAAATATTAAATTCTATGTTACATTTTACATATAATAGGCTCGTATGGTATTATATAATTAAAGAATTAAATATAATTAAAGAAGTAAAAAATATAAAAATATAAATTGAAAGTATTTGTGAAATAATATTAATAACTTGCGTTTTGTTTATTAAAGTTTGCTCTTAAAAAACACAACGAATCAAGCGTTTCATCATCAAGCGAGGACCGAATTTTCGTACAAATATAACCAGCTGCCAAAAAAGCTCTTTCTGATTCTACACTTGTCGACACTATTGTCATTAAAAAATCATACACATTTTGTAAATTCGTAAATTCGTAATACCAAAATACCGGTATTTTTACATAAATACCGGTTTTTAATACCGGACAAAAATCGTCCGAGATCCCGGTATTGTAAGCCCTACCTACATCCTACAACTTACACAATTTTATAAAGATATATAATAAATTTTTAATTCATAGGTACTTTTATAAATAATGTATAAGTCTTTATATTATAAGATAGTATAATGGTAGTAAAAAGCTTCTATCAGTGTATGTTGGGATCCACTATCGTGAACCCCCCAGTTTAATTTCATGGACCCCCAAATTTTTGTTCACTGACGTAGATCCCTTTTTAGGTTAACATAGACCCCTGGGTGTCGATATAGAGCACTTTGGGAATCACTGATATAAATGATCATCAATTTTACACATTTTTTATCTTCCTTTCATAGCAAAATTTTAAGACTATAAACATCTTTGTATTTTTTAAAATTATAATCGGATTATCTGGAGATATTATTTCATTGTATAAACTCTTCATAAATTACGAAAATCATCTCAGTTTTATATTTATATAACTTGAAAAGGTATATATATATATATATGGTTATCCATTTAAATTTTAAATATATACATATAATGGATTTAAAGAATTAAATAAATTTAGTCTAAAGAAGAACCCTTTGAAAATTTATATAACTTTTTTTTTTGTTTACGCAGAAGGGAGATGAAACTCAAGGCCTATCTACGAATAAAAATCCCCTTTCGTGATTCTTTTTCCAGTTGAAAATCCCTTTACTATATATAAAAGGATGGGGGGGAGTGATATGTTTGGGGGTGAGTTTGCCGACGCTTGAGTATCAAAAGTCCAGACCAGACATTCTCTTCAGTATTTATGAAAATCATCAACCTTTTCACCTTTTGCTCCATCATGATATGCCTCTTATGTATATTTATTTGCTTTATTAAAAAGGATCCTGTGTCTTGAGTCAGCTTTTAACATTTTATAAACTCTTAGATAAATTTTCTTTATTAATATGAAATTATAAATATGAAACAATCTCTAAGATGGTATTTCTGGGTTAATATAAAAGTAATGATATGGCGATAATTTTCATACACCGAATAATTTAATATTTAAAATAAAATTATAAAAATAGATTACATTATATTAATTATAGATTATATTTAAATTTTACGCGCGATCATTTATCATTTTTAGTTTAAACATTTCTGAATATAATTTTAGGTAGTAGATTTCAATGAATTTTACTTTCATTCATTCTCTGCAAAAGAGTGGATGGTCCTGGCCACATGGGACGTACTTGTGGTTCGTTCCTTTGACAGGTGTCAAACCAAGCTCGAACTTGTCCGAAAAGGACAACCAGACAAGCCCCTTACTTACGTTAGCTGTTCATTGACTTTTCCAAAGTGAAAAATTTATTATTTTCTACTAAAAAAAAAAATACAATGTCGATATCGTAAATTCTCCCGGAAAAAAACCCACCCTATGTCACCATCCCTGTCGTAGACGAAATGTGACCGTCTCCTGGGGGTGGTGCCACGAATAACAATCAAAAAAAAATCCCTATCTTTTCTACTCTTACCCGTCTCTCGTTTACAAATAAAATAAAAAAAATATATATATATTGAAAAATTTCTCATTCGAAAAGGATTAATCATAAATAGAAAAAGAACTGTAACATTATTTTATGATCTTACAAAATAATTTATATAACATGCTAGGTACGTATATCTATAAAATCTACCTCCCTGTCACATAAAAACAGCCTCTGCTACTCTAATATTATCTCATAATACTTAATATCTCAACAAACTAAAAGATTTAAGAAATGCGAACATAAAAACACTGTTATCTAACCATTACAATAAATTCTTATTAATATTTAAATTTTTGCCTCTATTAAGCATAATTTTATCAAAAAAAAAAGAAAAATGCTCCCCACATTTTTACTTAATGAAATAATAGTTAATAAAAATATATGGAATGGGTTTTTCTTTTTTGTCAGACGGAACGACGGGAACAACATTTCACACCGGGTAAATTCACGCCAATCAAGATTCCAGATGGGCCGCCTTGTGATGGTGGTACTTCGATTCTAGAATTTCCCCGACATCGACTTCGTCTTGTGGAAAAACTTGGGGAAGGCAGCTTTGGCATGGTGAGTGATAATCTTTTTCTGATAAAAGTTTTATATTTAATAGAGAAACTTGTTGACGGCTCATCGAGCCAGAACTTGTTATGTTCTTTCTTATTGGATTTTTCTTATCTCTTATTTATCTTTACAAAGAAATAGGATTTAAATTGAAATAAGTTTATCCTTATATTTTTATTATAGTCTATATGCACATTAAATAAAATTATGTTTTTTTTTTTGAATTAAATTGGGTTCTTTCTAGATATATGTATATATATATATATCTTACAGAGATATTTTGTTTTTAAATATAAGTTAATTATTTATTGATCAATTCATTCATTTTTTCAACAAAATGTTCTCAAGGATACATATCTATTGATTAAACAAATAAATAATATGACCGATTTCGTTCCAAGAGTGAGTGGTTTGCAAGTTGGTTGTAGTTTCTATTTTCTCTCAATCATCCCCTGAGGGAACGAGACATTCGCGGGTGTCTGGGGGAGGCTTTGATCCAACAGCTTCGATTGTTCGAATAGTTGTTGGCAGCAATGGAGATTAACTTTGATACAAATCGATGGTATCTTTCTTTCATCCGCACATGCGAACTTCCATACCATTGAAATCTCATTTGAATGCGGAGCAGCGCGCTGACTGAAACCTGGAGGCAGCTCTTGGACAAACAGTCCAGCCCCAACGTCCATCCCACCCAAACACTCGAACGGCTCGCCCATTGACTCCCATATATATTAACCAACGCCGAGGGCCTTCATTTTCATTCATACACTTGTTTTTCTGCACACCACTTCTCTTTCATAATATTGTTTTTTCTCTTATCCTACTTTATTTAATGCTAGCTTTAAAATTAAACTTAGAATGATACAAATTCCTTTTAAAATGATCCATAGTACTTAATCAACTTTCAAATGAATGAATGAAGTGAAGTAAATGGAACTTTCATAAATATTGATTTATAAAATACTCGAACATATTCCATTCATTATCTAACTGACAAACAAAACATCACTATTGAAGTAAATGTTTGGTAGGTTATAGTATTAGAATTTATAAGACTGATTGAGAGTTTCCTAAGGCAACTCTACCCATTTGTCAATATTGACGGGTCCCCAGGCTGTATGGAATCCACCATGGCGGATAAACAGATGCACTCATGCCAACTGCATACATCACCGAGAATCCTATGGATAGTATCAATCAACCTGATCAACGCAATTGACAAACATTAACTATTATCTCTGTAGAGTTAATTAAAGATTAATTATGATTGATTCCTTTTTTATTCTTATTTAAAAATTTATAAAAAACACTAGATTTATTTTTGTGCAAAAAGTGATTTGTTTTAACAACAAATAAATTATAAAAATAACACTTGTTTTTACTATCTCGCCATTTTCGAGATTTTGATCTTTTTATATATTTTGAAGGTCTCTGAGTCATTTTCACTAAGGTTGAGAAAAATGTCTGTGAATGTGTGTGTGTGTGTATGTATGTATTTATGTAGACAAGATTATGCAAAAACGGTTTGAGCTAGAATAATGAAATTTGGTATATGGGCATTATTCAAAATTTCTAGTTTTCTATTATCTTTTGAGAAATCTAGCTCATCTGGAAGAGGGTCATTACCTTCCACGTTTTGATTTTTTTTTTTAAAGATATATATTTGATAGTTTTCACATTTTTAAACGTTGTATAAAACTGCTATATATAGAATTTCAGCTTGATTAATTAATTTTTTAACACTGCAAATCACGTGACGTGGTGCATTATACAAAGAGCCAAACACGCGCTGGTTTAATAAATATTATTTATTAATTTTAATTTATAATTTAATTTTTTTAAATATAATTAATTTTATTTAATCCAATTCAAATTTATAGTGGAATGGAGACACTCCAGATTTTTTCTTATGGATGTATCTTATCTCTTATATTAATCAATATTTTGTATTTACTTAATATACAATCATTATTAATGAGTAGATGGTTAGATTTTAAAAATCATACAAATCATTTGTGGATTTAATGTGTATTGGCACATCATGTTCCTATCGAAAGTTTATAGCTGTGAGAGGATAATACACGTTTGATTTAAAATTAGATGTCCTTTGATTATGCCGTATTCTCTGAGCTTATACTAATCTTTGGACGTCCTCAAGGACTAAAGGACATTAATCTCCCTTTGTAAGCAAGATAAATAGGCCAGACAAGGTAAAAAAAAGTCAGTTATAAAGGTTTTACAACACCATTAGAGTGAGCTGCTGCATGCGCGTTTCTGTATGAAGGGAGGGAGAAACCACAGGTGTGACTTTTATATGTATAGGTGTGTAATTTCTCGACGGAATATCAGACCACCAACAACCCCTTTTTCTATCCCTTTTGGTACTTTGGGCCTTTCTTTCTAGACAGCCTGTGTCTGCTTCTAACTTTACGAGTTTTAATATCCACTCGGCCCCGATTCCATAGCGGAATCCTGAATTCTTTTCGTTTCTCACTCGGCCGCATGGGGATTGAATTGTCCGGTATCCAAGTTAGCCAAGGTGGCAGGAAGAATGCTCTCTAGCAAATGATTACATCCAACGAATCACTTTTTGAACAAATCAAGTGGGAATTTGAAAAATTAAATTTTAAAAGCTTTCAACCACATTCATTATAAGTAGTGAATTTTGATTGAAACTATTATTTATTTATATATAAATAATTTTATTAAATAAAAACTAGCATATAATAATTAAAAAAATATTTGCAAATATTCTATATATTATTCCTTTATGTAGGTACTTTAGATGTACATATTTAAGATGATAATTATATACATTCCATCATTTTATTCTATATTCTATTTTATATATACATAATACTAATAATATTAATACTAATTTTATTTATTATTCGAATTATATATTTATACTAATCCGATCATTTATAATCTTTTGAATTTTCAATGTCCATTATCATAAATTAAATATTGATATAAAAAAACAGAAAAAAAATCTCGTTTAAATATTTAACCCTTTTTTTATTAACCTTGTTTTTATGTGCACATTTGAAAAAGACTATTAAATATCTTTGACATTAAAATTATTGTATGATTAAATAAAATATATATATATATATATAAAAACTTAGTTTATTGAATTGTCATTGGTAGAAGAGTATTTGAAATTGACTGATCTTAAATACAGACGGAAATTAAATTTTATTTCGAGATAATTTTCGCTGTTTTTAAGTGAGTGGCAGGGAAGAAATGGGAAATTCAATATCGTTATACTCTCCCGGGGTGTTGGATGGGCGGTTTATTTCATTAACGCACCAGGCAGTTTTTCACGGATGAAGAGTCGACACAAAGGTTTTATCTTGCTCTGCGATTTTTTTTTTTTTTTTTTTTTTTTTATTTTATTTTATTTTTTTACTTTGGATAAACGAAGAACATTTTGGATGTTCTTTTGCAGATACATCTTTGTGAAGCTGAGGGTGCTCCGGAATACAACGGCGTCTCATCTTTCCATAAGAAACAACTTGTACTGGTGAAATCACTTTGGCGTGGCTGCGGTGAGGCCATCAGGTGGGTAGTTTATCAAAATTCAACTCTTCCTTTTCTCCTTCTATTACCTTTTAAAATTATTCCTTATTTAATCGATCCTATTTCTCTTTGTTTATCTAATACAGTGATTCTCAACCACTTTAGAGTGCCGCGAGATTATGAGGCTCTTCAACATTTCCAACTTTTTTTCTAAATTTTTTCAATATGGTTCTAAAAAAAAAGTAAACCGTTTTTGGGGCCACTTTTTTTCAATATGGTAAACATTTACACTTATCTTTTTCTTTGTGTGCCGGCAAATTTTAAAACGGTTAAAACTGTGCCGTGGTAAAAAAAGGTTGAAAATCACTGATCTAATTTCATCTATTTTCATAATGCTACTTATCTGTAAAGTTCTAAACTATATTCATCTAACCATCCATATCCAGAGGCGGATTAAACACCGGGCGGACCGAGCGGCCGCCCGGGGCCCACCGAAACCTAAATATTTCCTACCTATTTCCTTAAAAAAACCTTCCTTTAAATAAACTGTTGAGTTTATGGATAATCGGAGTTTAAGTAAAACAAGTTATTCTTGATACAGATCTATTTAGGCTGTTTTATACTTATAAATACTTATACTTATCTTTATTGAACAACAGATCTTTATTCGGTCGTGTTTGAACCCCGACTAACTTAAGAAAAAATAATCAATTTTGGGTCTCGGCGACCACAGTAAAAATTATGTATTTTTTACATAAGTACTATATATGTAAGTATAAAACAACCTAAATTATAATATAAACAAAATTTGTCTTTCAATTATAATTGTAAATAACAGAGGGCCCATTTCAATTTTACCGCCCGGGGCCCCCAATCAACTTAATCCGCCACTGTCCATATCTAATTATTTTCTCTCTCTCTTAATTATTGTATTTCATAATTTTATACTATGCTTTCATCGCATTTTTGACCTATCTACTTAAAAATTAAATAAAATTTATAACATAATTCAAAATTATATATAATTATATATATATTAATGTTCAATATCTGGACTTTGCATACACTTAAATATTTTTTAAATATGTTTTATTTGCTAAATTTAAATTTTTCCGCCACTATACATAAAATGAAAAATTAATGTATAATTTATTTTAATGCTTTAAAGCAAATAAACCATAAAATAAAAATTAATTTTGCAGACCGGTTAATTCATTAATTATCCCTCTAAAGATTATCTAGAATCATTGTAGATAATTAATCCAGATTCCAATCCATTGATTTTCAAAAATGGAATTAACATAAAGATAGATCCAATTCTTGATTTTCAATTTCAATAAAAAAAACATTCATTAATTGATTAAATTAATTTTGTAATTTATTTTTATCCATATGTGGATTATTAATAATTAACTCATTACTTAGGCAAATACTCTCCGTTAAAGATTCTACAAATTGATTTTTTTCATATTGTCTATCATTATTATTTTCAAAAGGGTGAATGAAAATAAATAAAAAATTGTGTTTTATTTTAAACTCACTTTATTTTTTTTTAATATCTATGCTTGTTCTTTCAATTTCTCTTTGTACTTTTCAATTCTAATATTCACTCTCTAAATTAAAAATAAACCTTCATACTACTGAAAATAACTTTTACATGCTCTTAATTTTTTTTTATTTTTTTATTTTTATAGAAAATTTCAATAAATACAAATAAAATTCTATTTATTTTAAAAAAAGTTTTGTATTTAGATACATTTTATAAACTCTAGTTGGTATTATATGTATTTATTTAACAATTTAAATTATTTAAACATAAGTATATTAATATTTTGAAATTTTATGATAAATTCTTTTGTTTTTTTGTTTTTGGATGCAATTATTGTTGTTTTATCAGAATTTAAGCCCCTTTAGTTCACATGGGGAGGGGAGTTAAAAATATTGTAGAGAAATATTTTTTTATTCCTATACATTACAGTGTTGTTTTTTTTTTAATTTTTCACAGACAAGAATTCCTGCGTGAGACAAGTTGGTTGGCAGGACTTCGTGATCAAAATTTAGCCCGTATAGTAGGTTCCTGTAGTCAAGAGGAACCTCTCTGTGTGCTCCAAGAATATTCAGACCTTGGAGATCTGCCTCAATTCTTACAACTGCAAAGTATAGCTGTGGAAGAGGGCCAATCAACACTGAGGTAAGATTTTCAACAAAATTTGTTAAATCATTTTAAATATCCGATTTGATTTCAATATTTTATATATATATATATATATATATATATATATATATTTTTTTTTTCATTTTAAATTTAAAATAAAATATATTTATCATTAAGTAATTTATTCTTTGTTAAATTATTTAATACTTTAAAATCTTATTTATTATTTTTATTATTATTATTATTTTAATTTTACATAAATATATATATTTATAATTGATCTAGACTAGGTCTTGAATTTAGGGAAGGGAAGGTTTTGAGTTGAATAGACCTTAATTATTGTAATTTATAATTAATGTTAATTTATTTTCTTATGATAACACTTTACATATAAAAAATATATTTTTATTGTAACTGATAAGAATGTAAATCGAACACGTCTGGTGAGAGACTCCTGAGAGTCCATATACACCATCTGAAAAAACAACTTTGAATTGATTATTTACAAAAATATCTT